>CM077675.1:468763296-469500796 GCA_039707655.1 Elymus sibiricus
GGATCCAGTGCAGCCTAACACCGGCGAAGACGCCGATCCGGAGGTGTTAGGCCGAGGCGCCAGAGTAAGCCGCCCACCCCGGATCGCCTCACCCATCGCACAGTAAGCCGGCGGCCAGACTTCACTGGAGGTGAGGAAGACGACGGTTTCCGGTCGCCTGGCAACTCTGGGAGGCTCGCAAGGATACCCTGACTCTGGAAGACCCATCACTACTACATGCGACTTACTCGCTCCGTCCCATAATATGCGACTTACTCGCTCATATATTATGGGACGGGGCGAGTACTTGCTACCTGCTCAGGCTATGGCTACCCATCCGACTCCTTTTCGAGGTCTAACAATTATGTGTGATATTTTAGTCAGCAAAAAATCAATGTGAGGAGAGTTTCCCCTCCCTCTTCGAGAAGTTACGTAGTGCTCTTACCATCGCACATCACCAACGCGACAATAATGATGCCGTCGTCTTTACCACGCGTTGTGTCCAATAAACATGTTGATGCAGTTTGTGATGCCTGTCAGCAAGGCAAGAGTCATCAGCTTCCTTTTTCTAAGTCGAGTCGTGTAGTCAATAAACCGCTTGAACTTGTGTTTTCGGATGTATGGGGCCATGCCCATACCTCTGTTAGTGGTCATAATTACAATGTCAGTTTTATAGATTCTTACAGTCGGTTCACATGGCTTTATCTTCTTAAATGCAAGTCTGATGTGTTTACTATTTTCTTGCAATTCCAAGCGCATGTTGAGTGTTTGCTCACTCACAAAATCATTCATGTGCAATCCGATTGGGGGGGGGGGGGTTGAGTATCATAACCTCAATGCATTTTTTAATAAGCTTGGAATTACGCATCGTGTGTCTTGTCCACATACACATCAGCAAAACGGTGTAGCTGTGTGTAAGCATCGCCATATAGTTGAGACTGGTCTTGCTTTTCTTGCTCATGCCTCCGTTCCTTTCCGTTTTTGGAGTGATGCTTTCTCCACTGCCTGTTTCCTCATTAATAGGCTTCCTACATGACTCCGTCAGATGAAAACACCACTTGAACTCTTGCTAAATGAAATTCTTGATTACACGTTTCTCAAGGTTTTTGGGTGTGCATGTTGGACACATCTTCGTCCATATAACCAACGCAAGTTGGAGTTTCGGTCTAAACAGTGCGTGTTCCTTGGTTATAGTTCTCTTCATAAAGGGTACATGTGTCTTCATGTTCCCTCTAACCACGTCCACATTTCTCATGATGTGGTGTTTGATGAGAATGTTTTTCCTTTTTCCGCACTTCCGGTCACTTCCACCAGTCGCACTGCACCTGAGAAATATGCTTTACCTTTGCCTGGTCATTTTGTAGATGCTGCATATACCCCCCCAGTTGCTCCCTAACCATGGTGCAGGTACTGGGCGAGGAGCATGCCTCGAGCTTCTGGATGAGCAGCCGCCGGTGTTCCCTCGGGTGTCCGACGCTGGGTGTGCAAGGGACGTCGATCGGGGTTGCATGCCCCATGAATGCACCCGCCCGTGATGCCTCCCCATCCCCTGGCTCGTCGACGGAGCTGGACGAGCCGGCCCACGCCTCTTCGGCCCAGCGTGGGTCTGACCCGACGCCCGCATCGGCCGAGTCAGCCTCAACCTCGCCTTCTTCGGCCCCACGTGGGCTTGGCCCGACGTCCGCGTCGGCCGAGCCGGCCTCCGCCCCGTCCTCGCCAGGTTGTTCGCCTGGCCCGAACGGATATCCCGTGCTACCGGACGTGTCCCCGGTGCACGTGACTTCTGAGCCTGGGGAGCGGTGTGTCTCATCGTCGCCATCGTCATCAACTTCGTCTCCAACGCCACCTCCGCCACCTACCGCTACTCTGCGTCCCCGTACGCGCAGTTAGAGTGGTATTGTTCGGCCAAAGGAGCGCACTGACGACACGGTTGCGTGGATTGCGGCGTGTGTAGCACAGGCAGATGCTGACCCCACTGTCGAGCCTCGGCATTTTCAGGCGGCTCTTCGGATTCCTCACTGGCGCAGTGCCATGGAACAGGAGTTTCAGGCCCTACAGAGGAATGATACTTGGCGCTTGGTTCCTCCTGTGTCTGGTGTCAACATCATTGACTCCAAGTGGGTATTTAAGGTAAAAAGCAGGCTGACAGTTCTATTGAGCGATACAAAGCACGGCTGGTGGCCAAAGGTTTCAAGCAAAGGTATGGTCTTGATTATGAGGATACCTTCAGTCCAATTGTCAAACTTACCACTATTCATCTGATTCTGTCCTTGGCTTTTGCCAAAGGATGGTCTCTTCGTCAGCTTGATGTTCAGAATGCTTTCCTTCATGCGGTCTTGGAGGAAGAGGTTTACATGCGGCAACCTCCAGGTTTTGTTGATCCTTCTCGTCCACATCATTTGTGTTGTCTTGTTAAGGTGCTTTATGGACTTAAGCAGGCTCCTCGTGCATGGCATGCACGACTTGGCTCGGTTCTTTGACGTCATCGATTTGCTCCTTCCACTGCTGATACGTCTCTTTTCCTATTCCACCGTCCTAAGGTCACTATGTATCTGCTGGTTTATGTTGATGACATTATTCGTATCAGCTCCTTAGTGACTGCTGCTGATCGCCTGTTGTCTGCTCTGAGTGGTTACTTTGCTGTCAAGGATCTGGGTGCTCTCCATTACTTTCTTGGTCTGGAGGTCTCACGGTCAACCGCTGGCCTGACTCTCACTCAGCATAAGTATTCCTTGGACTTGCTGCGACGTGTTGGTATGTTGCAATGCAAGCATGCTACCACTCCTATGTCTGCGACTGATCGGTTTGGATGGTACTTTGCTTCCTTCAGATGATGCTACAGGGTACCACAACATTGTTGGTGGATTGAAGTACTTGACTATCACACGGCCGGACATCTCCTATGTGGTAAATCGTGTATGCCAGTATCTTCATGCTCCTCGGACTTCACACCGGTCGGCTGTGAAGCGGGTACTTCTTTACCTCTCCCATACTGTCATGTATGGCTTGCATCTCCGGTCTACCTCCACGAGTGCTCTCTCGGTGTTCTCTGATGCCGATTGGGCTGGGTGCCTGGATGATCGGCGATCAACGAGGGGCTATGTTGTCTTCTTTAGTTCCAACTTGATCGCCTGGAGTGCGCGCAAGCAAACCACAATATCTCGGAGTAGCACTAAAGCAGAGTATAAGGCAGTTGCCAATGCCACACACTAGTAGAAAACAGGCCATTAGTCCCGGTTGGGAAGGGCCTTTAGTCCCGGTTCCCCAACCGGGACTAAAGTATAGAGACTAAAGGGTCCAACCCTTTAGTCCCGGTTGGCTACGAACCGGGACTAAACCCTGGCCACGTGGTCGGCAGCGCGCGCCAGGGCATGGGTACCTTTGGTCCCGGTTGGTAACACCAACCGGGACTAAAGGTTTAGGGGTTTATGGGTTACGGTGTTTAGGGGTTTAGTGTTTATTGTTTATTTTTCCTTTTCATTTTGTATTTTCCAGTTAATTCTTTTTCATTTCAAACATATTTTACGCTACTACATACTGTACACGTACGTTATGCATATATAATAGAATTTCTCGTAGAACCGATCATATATCATAAAATTTCTCGTACAAGCAATCATATATCATAGAATTTCTCGTACGACCACATGCATACACACACACACATATATATATATATATACAATTTGGTATATACAATTTATCGTACAATTTGCAGATCATTTGCGGGTCGGGTAAAGGTATTCTCCGTCGGGAGATATGACCTGCTGAAGCAAAAATCCCGCAATTTCCTCTTGAATTGCTCGTACGCGGTCCGTTGGTAGGAGCTTATCCCGCATCTCGTGCATCTTTAAAGAAGAAGATCAATATGAACATGTTAGTTGTGCGTATATGTATTAGATCATGATAAAAAAATATGAATGGTGTTTACGTACCCAAAGATCTCTTGCACTCTTGTTGCTTTCGGTCATAAAGCGAATGTTCTCGCAAACGTAATATGCACATATTTCAGTCCCCGTTGCCTGCCTCATGCACTTTACGAGAATAGAATTCAATCAGATAATAATGAAGCATGACAATGGTATTGAAACTAGAATTAAAGAGATGCGCGGACGTATCTAGTACTACTTAATTACCCTGGGCTTTCGCCATTTCAGCTCCTCTTTCCATTCACCTCTAACATCTTTGGTGAACTTTTGCCAAACCCTGCCCGGCAAACAAAATGAATAAATGAGTTATTAATTACTTGATATCAGGAAATTAACTAATAAAGAAGCCGACATAGTGCGTCAATGATTGAAATTACCTTTCGAGCAACAAATGCAAGCTTTTGTAATCTTCAGGGTCTTTACTTAGCGAGTCCAGTACTTCAACAGTTCCATCGTCAACTCTAATGATTAGAAGGATCCAGTGGTAGCTGCGCACACGATTTGTATAAGCGGGCATGCATAACTCATCAACTACACTTAACATCAAGTATATATATATATAAGCAAAAATAGAATTTGTAGTACAAGAAAGTAACACTCACTGGAAGTTCCAAGGTAAAATTATTTCTGCTTTGTACTTTAGGGCCTTCAAAAACCTTAGAATCAATTTCTCCGTGTCTTTAGGGTGCCTTCTCAACACTTCTTCATTGACGGTATTTGGGTCAATGAACCCAATGCCATAGACTCCAGCTCTTTAGTTACTATAGAATATAGTTACTATAATAACAGGCAATGAACGAGCTGAGCTAGAGACTTAAATTACAGAAAGAAATCACTTAATGACAATAGCAACTGACGATAGATTTGTCGACTGCTTTTTGATTGAATAACTGAAAAAATTCTTCATTTTCAATCCAAAAATCTTTTTCATGGGCGTAATGCTCTTTCTCGACTTTCACCATGAGGCTCTCTCGCCCGTCCTTTATTTCTCTCATGTACCAGTCATGCAATTTGTACATTTGTGTTGTTAGAAGCTTCTCGTCGTCAGGACTGACCAGAGGTTTCCCGGGGACATATTGCCGTTCTATTTCATTCGGATCTAACGGTGGAAATTCCTCGATCTCTAGGAATTGTTCAACGGTGATACCGAGCATTCTAGCATTCTCTCTATCAGCGTCGGTTATTACAATGTTATTGGCACTCACCTTGAGCGGGCTGATCGATTGGACTGCCTGTTCTCCGAGCTGGGGAACAGTTTTCCCGCATTTACTGCTACCGCTCGACTTCTGTCTTTTCTGGGATGCATAGGACATGGTAATACAGCGTTCATAGTCTGATACCGGTCTTTTCTCCGCCGGTTTAGCTGCATCAATAAAGTGTTGTACGACCTCGTCGGGTATTTTCTCCTTTGGCGGCGGGGGCGCTTTCGGTCCAAAATGGGCCCGCAAAGCGAGATTCACTGATTCATCGAGTTCCTCGTCAGTCTTCTCGTAAGATAACTTCTTTTTGGTAGGAGGCTCGGCCGGTTTCTTCTTTTGTGTTCTCTTCCGCTTTGAAGACGCTGTTTTTTGATATCGCGGACGTCTCGTGCTAGGCTCCCTCTCGGGGTGGGATGGACTCTGCAGACGTGGCGGAGATTGATATCGCGGACTCGCCATGCGCTCTGTCTCGGGGTGGGATGGATTCGGTTGGCGCGGCAGAGATGGATTCGAAGGACTCACCCTGCGCTCCGTCTCGGGGAGGGTTGGAGTCTGCTGACGCGGCGGACTTGGAGGAGGAGTCGGTGGCCTTGGCACCGAGTTTGGAAACACGATGCATTCCTTTTTCCATAAAATGACACAACGCTTGGCTTCTCCCAGTGTCCGCTCCCCTTCACCTCCAGGGTAGTCAAGATCTAGTGTTTCATATGCCGACATGACTTGATCCACCCCGACACGAGCATAGCCATGTGGAATCGGATTGCCGTGGAAAGTTGCTTCATGTCCACTCGGTAAAGCAAAGCCGTCCGCCGCCTTCATGGATATGTTCTTCAGTTTCAAGTGTAGCTCACAAGGTGTCGACTCCAAGATATCATCCACGGGGTAGCGAGCCAGCAGTGCATCATCGGCCGGGACCTCCGTGGAACCCACGCTGCTTTTCGGCATAGATGATGGAATGGTACCATACAATGCTAGATCTGGTTGCTGCTGCTGAGACGCGCCTTGCTGGCTAAGTTTGTTGATTTGCTCCTGCTGCATGTTATATTTGCGTTCCAATTCCAGTGTGGTACCGAGCTTTGTGTTGTCATCTTCGCAATTTGGGTACAACCATTTTTTGTGATCCTCTAACATGCGCTGCAACTTCAACTGCTCCTTTTCACTTTCGCAGTTTCTCTTTGCATCAGCAATGGCCCGACCAAGATCATCAGCGGGCTCATATGATGCCTCAGCTTCTTCTTCTTCATTCTCTTCCCCCATTGTAGTACCATCATATTCAGGACACCCAGGATAGTTGTCGTCATCCTCTTCTTCTTCATTCTCTTCCATCAGAACCCCTCTTTCTCCGTGCTTGGTCCAACAATTATAGCCGGACATGAAACCGGGCGTAAACAGGTGGACGTGAATCTGTTTGAGCTAGAGTAAGTCTTATCATTCTTACACACACCACATGGACAACACATAAAACCATCCCGCTTGTTTGCCTCAACCGCACGCAAAAAACTTTGCACGCCATTAATGAACTAGGGAGAGCGTCGGTCATCGTACATCCATTGCCGGTTCATCTTCATTACACAACACCGAAAAGACCAAATTAATACAAGTTCATACACACTTATTTTCTCATAAAACAACATACAACTATCTAGATAAAACATTTAAATGCAACAACAAATGCGATCAAAATCGCAACTAAGGTAGCAATTGATCCAACAGCATAATGATACCAAGCCTCTTTATTAATGGCATATTTTCTAATCTTTCCAAACTTCAAGCGCATTGCATCCATCTTGATCTTGTGATCATCGATGACATCAGCAACGTACAACTCCAATTTCATCTTCTCTTCTTCAACTCTTTTTAATTTTCCTTTCAAATCCTCGTTTTCTTTTTCAACTAAATTTAACTTCTCGATAATAGGGTCGGTTGGCATTTCATGTTCAACTACCTCCTAGATAAAAATATTTATGTCAACTTGATGGGCATAATTGTCATTAACACGAAATGCAACAAATAGTTATAAAAGAGCATATACCACATCCGAATCGTAAACCGGACGAGGGCCGATGGGCACGGATATCATAACCATGGCACTATATATAACAACAATCATACAAGTAAGAAAATTATGCAAGTAACTATCTAAATCATACAAATAAGATTTTTTTAATAAAAATGATAAGAACACAAGAAGAGGCTCACACTACTAGGGAAAACCTTATACACAGAAGCTTACCAGTAGCGCTTGTTAAAATGAGGCGCTACTGCTATATAACAGTAGCACGGTGTGAAAAACATCGCTACTGTTATATTTATAGCAGTAGCGCGTCCCAGATAAAACGCGCTACTACTATACCTGCCACTCCGTTGCCTACAGGCTAGGTATAGTAGTAGCGCCCATCTACAGACAGCGCTACTGCTAAGAAAATAATAGTAGCGCGTTTTAAGGAGCCAGCGCTGCAACTAAGAAAAGCAAAAGAAAAGAAAAAAAAGGAAAGAAAAAAAAGAAAAGGAAAATTAAAGAAAAAGAAAAAATGAAAGCAATAGCAGCGGCGCCTGTTCTCGAAAGCGCTATAGTTACATTAGCTATAGCGCGTTTCCCGTACACGCGCTATAGATAACTTAGCTATAGCAGTAGCGCTTTCCTATAACCCGTGCTGTGACTAAGTAGCTACAGCGCTTTTGCAGGAGCCGCGCTACGGCTAAGTTTGACTTGCCCCTGCGCGGGCGTCCCTCCTTCCCCAATTCCCCATTCCTCGTAACTTCTCCCTCGCCGCCCCTGCTCCCTCGCCGCCACTGCCTCCGTTGCCGTCACCGGAGCCGCCACCGGAGCTGCGCGCCGTCGCCGTCACCGGAGCCGCAACCGGAGCCGCGCGCCCTCGACGCCCCTGGAGCCACCCTCGTCTGCTCCTCGCCGCCTCCCTCGATGCCCCTGCCTCCCTCACCGTTACCGGAGCCGCCGTAGACGCCACCGGAGCCACCCTCGACGCCCTCCCCGCCACCGTCTCCCCCGAGCACCTCCCCGCCACCGTCTCCCCCAAGCACCCTCTCTGTAAGCCCCCACCCCTCCTCTCTAGGTTAATTTACTTAGGTGAATTTAGTTATGAACACTAGCTAGGTTTAAGCAGAGTAGTAGTGGTACAGTAGGTGAATACTTTGCAAGAGGGCAGTAGGTTGATTTACTTAGGTGAATTTAGGTATGAACCCTAGGTTTAAGTATGAACCCTAGGTTTTGGTATGAACCCCAGGTAGCTAGGTTTTGGCATAAACCCTAGGTAGGTATTTTGATATATATGAATTTAGCTAGATATCAAATTAGGACAGAAATATTATTCTAGGGCAGTACTGAATTTTTTTCATTTCATCATTATAGAGCACTAAAGTTAACTGAATTTTTTTTTATTAGTAGTTAACTGAATTTTTATTTCATTTCATCATTGTAGAGCACTAAAGTTAAATGAATTTTGTTCTATTAGTAGTTAGCTGAATTTGATTCTACACTTAGTTTTTGAATTAGCTTGTGAAATTTGGACATGTATATTTGGACATGTGGTTGCTCGTGTATATTTGGACATGTGTTGCGGTGTCGAAGATGGATATTTGAAAATTGTTTGTAGGGAATGATTCCGAGTGGCCTATGTTTTGCCGGAATGTTGATTCATTTCCGTTCCGGCAAATTTCAGGCGCTCTATTTGTCCAGTTTGTAGCAAAGGTCATGCCGAAATTTTCCGTGAATTTCGGCATGACTTGTGCTACAAACTAGGACATATCGAGTGCCCGGGATTTGCCGCAACGGGAATGAATCAACATTCCTGCAAAACATTGGCCTTTTTTTTATGTCATTATTCATTTTATTAGGTCTAGAATTAATTGAATAGATTTAATCGTAGGAAACATGGCTAGCAACGATCAAGGACAGGGTTCTGGTGATTGCAACGTCTATGAGAATTTGGCTCCTCCGGTACTAGGGGGAGACGACGACGAGACCCCGCGGCGGCTTGGCGATTGCAAGAGGTGGGTCCTGTTGTGGCCAAAGAGTCTGCTTCGTCTGGAGGCGGCCGGGAGCACACCCACGACCACGCAGCCTCAGCAAGGTATGAACATCAACACCCCACCTACCCAATTAGCGTCGCCTGTCGTGTCGGGTGATAGCGGACGGGGTGAGGAAGAGGCTCCATTAGTTGATGATGACGTCGCCGCCGCCGAAGAAGCAATGCATGATATCGATGCCATCGATGAGGATGACGATGACACTCTACAGTATCTCAATACTGGCGCCTATGACGACGGAGGATTGATGGCTCAGCAGTATGAGTACTCAGGGTTTGAGCGTCATGAGTCGATGCCTGAATTGCCGCCTCCGGAGGCTGAACATATTATAGACGACCTTCTAGTAGCAAAGAAGCATAGGAAGAGAGCGAGGAAAGGCAACAAAGCTGCTTCTATGATCCAGCCGCCTCCGCAGCCTCGGGTTCAAGACCGTATACCTGTCATGGGTGCGGCAAAATACCATATCCCCGGTGAACCAATCCTACCTAATAAGGCAGCGGTAGAGGCCATATACGGCGATCTCAGGAGACTTCATGACGATGTGCTGCGAAGAGAGAAAATCCTGATCGCCTCGCAAAATCCAGGATACCCGCTCTACATGGTTAACGTGTCGCAGCAAAGGTTGTACGTTGACACATTCCCCGCGGAAAAGTTCTTCCTTCGATTCGATTACATCTTCGACATGTTTCACTTGAAAAAGCTGGATTTTACGTTTGTCCGCCTTTTTGCCTTGTACATGAACTACATCATCAGGATTGAGCAGATACCTTATATCTGTGTCGCTGACCCATACTTCATGCACGAGAGCTTCTTGGCAGTCTGCAAAAAGCACCGTGAATACACGAGTAACTACATCGCCGATTTCATGGTCAGCAATAAGGACAAGGAGACGATTCTCGTGCCATATCATCCCATGTAAGTCATCCGCGCGGATATCCTTCCTTCGATTTCAATCATTTCATTTGCACGCGTGGAGGCTAATTTGAGGTGTACTTATTTTGCGCAGCGACGGGCGCTCCGTCCTCATTATCCTTTAGCCCCGAGTCTCCCACGCTCTTTACTTGGACTCGTCGAAGAACATGAAGAAAAAGGATTATACCCACATCAAGTCTGTTCTCGACAGTGCTATCTTTACGTACGGCGTACGGGGTGGAGAGATCACACTCAGGAAGACAAGGAACCGCGCGCCCTGCTTCGGCAATAAGACTGACTTCTGCTGCATCCAGCAACCGAGTGGTACTATCAGTGATGGATTCTATGTCCTCCAGCACATGCAGGAGTTCAGACGGGATCAGCAGAACCTTCGCATGTCACCTAGATCCGGCGATGCCCATATTCTGCAATGGGCAAAGAACCTAGGAGATATCCTGGATCATCGACTCCGAGCTGAGTTCTATCACATCCAGCGTGAACTTGCCCAAATCATCATGAAGGAGGTCCTCGAAAAAACAGGGATGTTCTACGAAGAAGGGCAAATGTCGCGGGAAGACGTCCGAACACGCGTAGCCGCTCAGCGTCTCGACCTGAAGCCTTTCACTGCGCTCGGGGACTATCTCCCTGACTTGCATGGATGGCACGACATGTTGGAGTGATTGACGATATATGACAATGTGTCCGTTTAGTCCATACTTTCTCTATGACGAAACTTTGAGTTATGCACGACAAAACTTTATTTGTGATGTAATTAAACCGTCCTCCTCAACTAGCGAAGATCACTCTAGTTAGGGCATTTTGGATACGATGAACTTTGTATGCTTATGATATGTTGCTTCTATTTTTGCCAAGTCTGTCTCTTTCTGTTGCTCAACTATATATGTTGCATATCATCAACTCATGTGACGATGCAGGTGCATAGATCATCGATGGCGAAGAAGTGCTACGCCAGGAGTATACAACGAGTAGCCGGAGTGTCAGGCCCAGGTGTACCAGTTTCCGGTTTCCGAGCGACAGCCGGTAGTTAGTTTAGGTTCACGACCGACGCCTCAAGAAGTACTACATTATGTATGATGAGACATGTCATGTAACTTGTATAGCTATATCGTGATTATGACGTGACGACATGATTTGTGTTGGATGATATGTTGAGACTAATATGTGTATGATATGATGAGTATATTGCATGTTTATGATATGATTAGAATACTGTATGAAACCTGTACAGAAACATCGCAAATACGTAGCAAAAAAAAAGATATGAGAAAATATAGTAGTAGCGCTCTTTAGCGCTGGACAGGAAAACGCTGCTGCTAAAGGACTTAGCAGTAGCGCTGGTACGGAAAGCGCTACTGCTAAGTAGGTATAGCAGTAGCGCGTGTCAAAACGCGCTACTGATAAACGTTAGCTGTAGCGCCGTATCAGTAGCGCGGGTACCCGCGCTACTGATACACCAAATACCCGCGCTACTACTAGGGTTTTCCCTAGTAGTGCCACCAAGGTGGTGCCGGTGACGGGACGGTGCGGGCGATCGACGGTGGTTAGGACGGGGACGGGAAGGCACACTAAGTAAACCACACCTACACATATGCAAACTAAGGAGTTAATTTGAGCTCAAATTGCATATAAATAAAAAAAAACTACCACATAATTACACCCAAACTAAAACCCACAAATCACTATACTTATAAAGCATTGCACGAGCCGATCTAGCAATAAGAAATGAAAGGACAAAGTTGCTAACCTTTGTGGACACTTGGATGGATTGGGGTGCCTCAAATCTTGACAAATCTTGGCAAAAATGGAGGGAGGAGCTCGAGCTAGGGGAAGAACAGAGAGGGGAATTCGAATGGAGAAAACAGAGAAATGGAGTCAGGCTAGACGAAGGGTTTATATAGGGAAAGCTTTAGTCCCGGTTGGTTATACAAACCGGGACTAAAGGTCCGCCTATAGTCCCGGTTTGTATCACCAACCGGGACTAAAAGGGCTCGTGGGGGCCCCAGGCTGACACCAGCCTGCCACCACCCCTTTAGTCCCGGTTTGTGATACAAACCGGGACTATAGGTCCCAAATGAACCGGGACTAATGGTGCCCCTGCCCCCCGACTGCTCCTAGCCGTTGGAACCGGGACTATTGGTCACATTTGTCCCGGGCCAAAGCCAAACCGGGACTAAAGGGTTAAACGGAAGGCCTGTTTTCTACTAGTGACAACTGAGCTTATTTGGGTACAATCCCTGTTGAGAGAGTTGGGAGTCTCTCAAGAGCAGCCACCGGTCCTTTGGTGTGACAATATTGGGGTGACATAACTTTCGGCCAATCCAGTATGCTCGTACGAAGCATATCGAAGTTGGCTATCATTTTGTGAGGGAACATGTTGCACAGAAACTTCTTCATATCAAGTTCATCTCCTCCAAAGATCAACTTGCTGACATCTTCACGAAATCACTTCCACAGCCTCAGTTCAAAGGTTGTAGACGCAATCTTAACTTGCTTTGTACTTCAGTTCACAGTTAAGATTGAGAGAGGGTGTTAGACTGTATATTTACATAGAGCTTCTGTACGTAACTGTATATTGTATTTGTACACGTTGTGTACCCCTATATATATAAAGAGCCACACCCGTATTAGGGCACAAATCATAAGTTTTACATGTATAGGTCGTTCATTCGTTTCATGAAAATAATCCCCATACATATCTCTTTCTCACTCAGATTTCTTGTGTTGGTTAGGATTAGAACAGACGCTTGGATTTTTATTCATGACTAGTAAGCAGCAGTAATATCTTGCAATTTCTATTTTTCTAGCCCTCCAGATCTTTGCTTAAAGCCTTAATTAGCATTTTTTAATTAAACTAACAGTGTTTTTAATTCCTTGTATCATATGCTTGTGTGCTGATTAGGAAGATGTTATCTAGAAAGTATGCATCTGGTAATGCCTAAAGAAAATAAACATGCGTATCTATTTATTGAGATCAAGAAAGGAGATATTGATATTTTTCTATAACAGGTACAAGTACTTCTGTTAGAAATTCCATGTAATGCTTACTGTTAAAAAAGAAGTGACAATATATAGGATAATAATAATTACTATAGGCATGAACCTAATAGAAACATACAGCGTCGATTGGAAAGGGCGATCATTATTTCTATGAAAGTTTATGACCTTGGTTTATTGGATGGTCGTCTTGATAATGCATCACAAAATATGGTGCATTGAGTATTTAATTAGGTGCAATTGAGATAGAGAAAAATGTGGTTTTAGGCCCCCCTTTTGTTGTCTTGCCCCGGGCCCCCGAAATCTCAGGACCGGCCCTGGAGGAACGTAGGCACAGTCCTTATCGATGTCTAGTTGTAATCATCGAATCCCTAAAATAACAGTTTGACCAATCCCAAAGCAATCCTTGTGTGTATCCCTCCTTAAGAACTTACGCATGTTTTTACCATCCCTCTCCGACGATGATGCAGCCGTTGTTGGGTGACAGCGACGGTAGGTCGCGAGTCACCTGGACGGTAGGTCACGCTCTTATTTGGTTTTGGTGTGTGTGTGTGTTGGGGGGGGGGGGGGGGGGGGGGTTGTACCTGTACCTCATCAACTAGTAATGCACACAACTTTTTAACCTCTGCATCATCAACTAGTAATGCACACAACTTTTTAAGCACGGGTATTAAATTTTTTAATCTTGATTACGCACCAAGTTTAATCCTCAAATATACGGGTGTGTCTAGGATACATCTAAATATTGCACATCTAGATGTGCCCTATTTATTGCACATCTAAGTGACTCAATCAACCGACGGAATAAAAAGGAAAAGAAAAGGAAAAACATTGACACAAATCTTCTCATAAGATCAATGATATATGACTTAGATGTGCAATGTTTATCGCACATCTTGATGTGTTTAACAAAACTGCAAACATAAATACGTGAATGCCAGGAAATCATGATCTTAATAAATAAATAAAAACCTAAATTCTCCTCCGTGAGGATTAAAACCCAAGTGTTGGGTTTGTACATCTACTCCCCCAACCACTTAAGCTAGGCACACTCCCCTATGTAGACCTACTTTTTAAATTATAATATTATTCACAGCCACTTTTAGTTCACTTTACGTTTCTGATTCTACAATATTGCAACAAATTAAGTTATAGCATGGTGACGTGGGGCTGTTTTTTTTCGAAAATGAGGATATACCCCGGCCTCTGCATCTCAACGATGCATGCAGCCATTTTATTAATTATTCAGAAAGACCATACAAGGTAATACATCAGTCAGCCTGAAATCGCCATCTAGACAACACGTGTTGCTACTCCTATCCCCTTGATGAAGGTGTGCCAAATATCCGGGCCTAATACCAAACAAATATCGCACCAAACCCTAACATCTATAGCCGGATGCCCCAGCCCAGCCACATACCGGGACTGGGTCCCACAGCGGTCCGGTGCACTCTCGTTGCCGCCGTCATCTTCCACCGGCCCATCTCCAGAGCAGGAACTAAAGCATCGCCCTTGGCTGGCCTGCCGTCGACGTCACCACGGCGCCAGCCAACGCCACCCTCCTACACGTGTCCATCCACACGCGCCCTTCGCCAAAATTCCGCAGTGCCATGCTGCCGTGTTCCGTCGTCGGCCCTGCGGTAGATGCAACACCGCTCCTCCTCTTGTCCCCTCCAGCCATCACTTGCTCCAAAATGATGCCCCCAAGAGGAAAAGCGATACTGTGAACGCCATCATCGTTCGATCCGGGAGACTTAGATCTAGGGTTTCCCCGAAGCATCCCGAGGCTGATGACGCAAACTGGAACGACGATGCCTCAACAAGGAAACGACATCAAAGACGCCGCCATCGTCGGCCATGACCGTAGTCGGCGTGATTTTCATCGGCAGTTGTGCCACCAGGCGTGCGCCGCCGGCGTCGCTGGTCCCTTCAACCGGAGCAAACTCCAAAACGATGCCCTCAAGAGGGGCTACGACGCAAAAGCACCGCCATCGCTCGATCCCAAGGAGATCTAGGGTTTCCCCCAGAGTTGCCTGCGCTGTCATGGATGACACAAGGGTAGAATCCTGGCGGATCCGCCCAGCTGCCGACGTGTTGCATCCGCCACAACGCCGACCGCAATCCAGGGACCAAGGCCCACACCTGGGCCAGATCCGGCCGCGCCGCCACCGACCGATCTGGTCACGCCGCCGCCGTCCCTGGCGACCGCGACGCACCAGAACGCGAAGCCGCCTGCCGCGAAGGAACAGATTCGCCAGAGCACCGCCACCACCCGCCATGACGTCTGGCGGAACGCCATGCTTCGGCCCGCGAGCGCCGGCCCGCGCCGGCCCCACACGAGCGGGAGGATCCGAGTCCCTGCAGCGGCCGGCAACGGCAACGCTTCTCCTGGACGCGCCCTTGGGCGGCGGCGAGGGAGGAGGAGGAGGAGGGGTGGAGTCCGGCGATGAGATCTGGAGACCTGCCGGCCGCCTCACGGGTGACGTGGGGCTGTAGAACTGCTTCTTCCACAATGCCAGCAGGAATGCTGAGGAGTTGCTAAACAACCTGCCTTTGGGCATCGCCATCAAGGATAACCCTGCCTATTTAACACACACGCCTCCATCAAGGGTAAGACGCTTCCCGAACTTCACAGCCTTATGAATAAACAAGATAGTAGAAGCTTTATGATTAAACAAGATAGTAGAACGAATACAAATTGAGAGACTTGAGCTATATCTGGTAAAATTAGAATATGTCAAGTTCTACAAAGTTTATTTTGAAAAGAAAAGTCATACATGGCTCATCATCTACGGATGCACGAAGTTACATCAAGTTTTTCAAAGTGGTCATCTCTAGCTCCACTCCTTACATCTTAATGTTCCTTATCAACCTCTGATGAAGTAGACATCAATGACAAGGTCGCTCAAGCTTCTTTTGAACGTCATGTCTCTGATCCGCTAAAAATCATTTTATAAAAGGGAGAAAGAGGTTTTAATCGGCGCAGCCACTGGCGAAATGTTAGGCGAGACAAAACAGTCGGTGCAGCCACCGGCAAGATCTTAGTTGAGACAAAGTATTTCAAATGAAAGTCACACAGACCAGCAGCCAAAATATTGCTCGCAAATTTTAGACGCTGTGTGCACTTTTGTGTGTGTGGATCGTAGACTTGCAGTGTAGGAGTTGTGGAGGATGTTTCACACAAATAGAAGAGCAACTTTTGACCATCACGCATCACCGTTAGAGGCATCACCCGGTCAACGGGTGAAGTCATTGATATTGTGTACGCCTTTATCCAGGTGCCTTTGGTGGGATCAGTGAGAAGCCATATGAGCCATATGTTGGTTGAGGTCCGTTGAACCATGCATAGGGCGTCATTAAGCTTGGTCATACATCTTGTCCATGTCTTACTTTGTAGTTTGTCACCAGATGGGCCCCTGATCGATGCCCTCCATTCCTCACTTCCAAGATCAAAGCAGAGTACATAGACCTCTTCCATCTCTTGTGACCCGGAGCCGGAAAGGAAGTGCATGACACCATTGACCGTGACGGCAGAATTTCCGCGGGTAGTGACTATTTCGGGAGGGGACGGCGCCTGCCTCCACTTGGCGCCATCTTGTAATGTGAGAACCTTACAATCGTTGCTCGTGAGGCGGATGACCTTGTATGTGCGGGACGGAGCGGCCCAGCCGATGTTTAGAAGCCAGAAATATTCCCCCTTCAACTCGGTAGAGATCCTCATCACAGTCCCAGTGGCGAGATCGATCGCATTGACGAAGGATTCGACGCCAAAATAATCATGGGAGATGCAGACCGGGCCGTCGAGGCGGTAGGCGAAAGTGCAAACACCCGGCCTCTTAATAACTTTTACGACGTTGCCGTTCATGTCCATCAGCCGCAGGTCGGCACGGGCTTTGTCTGTGGAATCGGCGGCAAGGAGAAGCAGCCCCTCCGCGTTGCCTCTGTGCGCGGCCACGAATGCCGGGCCGGAGATGAGGACGTGCCACCCGCTGGACGCGCATCGGAATCTGCAGGCAGACTTGACCGGCACCCGCGAGAGTATATCGAAGATCACATTGTCTGGCAAAGACGTCACAGTCGTCGGCGAGGCCATGGTAAAAACACCCGTACTTAGAGCATCTCCAATAGATGGTCCAAGTTTTGACGGTCCAAAACCGAAGATGTAAAATTTGGACCGCCAAAAAATGCGTTTTGGAGCTTCGAAAAAAGCCCAACTCCAACAGATGGTCCAAATTCATGGTCCAAAAGAGCAACTCCAATAGATAGTCCAAATTCATGGTCCAAAACCGGCCAGCAGCCGCGCGGCGGCTGTTCAGCCGCTGTCCAGCCACTGTACAGCCGCACATATTGCATAAAACATGTTTTAAAACAACATAAAAAAAATCCATGTCCACAATATCAAATTATTACAAAGTTCTTCAGATCCACCGTCAAACATACTATCCAATCCCAAGCTAAATCATCAAGTTTCGTCATTTTTTTACTTTGGAGAATTCCGTCGAACACCTTGTGCGCGCGATGGAAGAAGATGGCCGCCGGTTGGATTGGCTGCTGCGGACGGCTGCGGTTGGCTCCGGACGGCGGCGGTGATAAGAAATGAGCTTGGAGGCCGGCCAAGAGGAGCTCGGCGGGCGGCGAAGAATAGTTCGGCAGCCGGGCGGAGAGCTTGGTGCGGCGGTCGTGCGGCCGGCGCAACGGCCGTGGACAGGCTCACGGCCGACGGGGAGGAGGTCGGCGGCAGCCTAAGACCCGGCGGAGGCCTACCGCGGCAGCCGGACCGCCGGAGGCGCCGAATCCCACGCCGGCTGCCTCCCGATTCGGCGGCGCCCGGGCGGCTGCGAGCCGGCTACCGGCGAAGGAGGCGACGGGGGCGACGGCGGCGGAGGGCGGCGGCGGGGATTTGGGGTGGTGGCGGCGCCGGCGGCAAGGTTTTGGGCGGTCGCGGCGGCGGATTCCGGCCGGCTGGTCTTCGAGCGGGCGGACGGGCGCGTACGGGAAAGGAAAGGAACTAGCGGTTGGGCGTTCGCGGGCGGCGGCTGGTTTTGGACCAGATGCACCTCATGATGTAAATTTGCACCACGAGGTGTTGTATTTTACATCACGAGGAGGCCGCGGTCCAAATATTTTTACATATGGACCGTCTGTTGGAGCAGCGTTTTTTGCCCCAGACGGTCCAAAAATTAGGTATTTTTACATTTGGACCGTCTATTGAAGATGCTCTTAAGTTGTTGAGAAGGAGGGGTCGATCTAGAGAAGGGTTACTTGGGCGTGTTGGTCAAAGTCTCCTGTCGTTATCATATGCCTCCCTTATGTATATCCAGAGATTTGATGACGACTTGTTCATAGATTGGTTTTGGAACTCGACCTCGAAAAGGACTCTGGCTACGACACCACAGTCGATTGTATTGTACGCGGAAGTTAGCTAGGTTGGATAACAAACGATGCGTTATTTCTGGGCTTCGTTCTGCTGGCCGTATAAGTCCACGTTCGGACTTTTGTACGTACTACAGTAGTCCGTATCGCTACCCATCTGTCTCCTTTTCGATCGAGGTGTAATGTGCAATGACTTCCCCTCACCCCTCGATTGAGAAGTTACGTGCTGTTACCATTCCACATCGCCAACCCGACAATGCTGCCGTCGTCGTTAATTACCAGGCGACGTGATCTTCGAGATACTCTCAAGGGTGCCGGTGAAGTCGGTATGCAAATTCCGATGCGTGTCCAGGAGCTGGCACACCCTCATCTCTGGCCGGGCGTTCCTCGTGGCGCACGGTGTTCTTGTTTCTTGACAGATCCTCCTGGGGAACCCGCATCCAGCTCGTCGTGGACATGGACGGCAACCGAAAATGTTTTATTGGACCATGGTTCAGCCGAACCTACGCTCGACATCATTGATTTCTGGATACTGTTCATGTGAATTGGTGCATGTTTGATTAAAAAACGCATGACAGGAGATGTTTTGCATGTTAAACAATGCATGGCATGAAATTGACATGCATGACGCGAATCCATATGTAGGAGGATGTTGAATCGTACGACGTGAAGCATAGGTTCGGCTGAACCATGGTTCTAAATCACGCCTCTCGACGGCAACCTCATAATTAAGAACGATCAAGATGGCAGATCAGATGAATTGGGCCTGCCGCCTCGACGGTCCCATTTGCCTCACCGGTGATTATTGCAACACTGATGGCGACCTCAAGTTCCTGGTCAACGTGATCAATCTCGCCACTGGCAATGTGATGTGGAGGGCCTCTGAAGAAGAGTTGAACGATGATTGGCTGGGCAATGTCAACATCGGTTGTGCCGTCCCGTCTAGCACGTACCTCAACAACACACACTAGTAGAAAACAGACCTTTTGTCCAAAGCATTAGTCCCGGTCTGGTTTTGAACCGGCACTAATGTGACCATTAGTCCCGGTTCGGGACGGGCATCATTAGTCCCAGTTCGTTCCGGACCTTTAGTCCCGGTTCGTAATACGAACCGGGACTAAAGGGGTGGTGGCAGACTGGTGTCAGCCTGGGGCCCCACGATCACCTTTAGTCCCGGTTCGTGGCACGAACCGGGACTATAGGCTCACCTTTAGTCCCGGTTCGTGTCATGAACCGGGACTAAAGATCCCCTACATGAACCTTTCGGCCAGTCCGAGCACACTCCTCCCTGTTTTTCCCCTTCTTCCTCTCCTTTGTTCTTCCCCCTGCTTGACCTCACCTCCATTTTTCCCAAAATTTGTCGAGATTTGGAGGCACCCCATCCATCCAAGTGTTCACAAAGGTTAGCAACTTTGTCCTTTCATCTCTCATTGATAGATTAGCTCTTGCAATGCTCTATAAGTATAGTGATTTGTGGGTTTTAGTTTGGGAGTATTTATATGTGGTAGTTTATTTGATTTATATGCAATTTGAGCTCAAATTAACTCCTTAGTTTGCATATGTGTAGGTGTGGTTTACTTAGTGTGCCTTCCCATCCCCGTCCTAACCACCATTGATCGACCGCACCGTCCCGTCGCCGGCACCACCTTGGTGAGCCTCTTGTTCTTATCATTTTTATAAAAAAATCATGTTTGTAAGATTTAGATAGTTACTTGTATAGTTTTCTTACCTATATGGTTGTTTGTTAAAGATAGTGGCATGGTTTTGATATCCATCCCCGTCGGCCCTCGTCCGGTTTATGATTCGGATGTGGTATATACTCTCTTTTATAACTATTTGTTGCATTTCGTGTTTATGACAATTATGCCCATCAAGTTGACATAGATATTTTTATCTAGGAGGTATGTGAACCGGAAATTGCAACCAACATAGATATTCTTGTCAACAAGTTAAATTTAGTTGAAAAAGAAAACGAGTATTTGAAAGAAAAATTGAAAAGAGTTGAAGAAGAGAAGATGAAACTGGAGTTGTATGTTGCCGATGTCGTCGATGATCACAAGATCAAGATGGATGCAATGCGCTTGAAGCTTAGAAAATTTAAAAAATATGCCATTGATAGTGAGGCTTGGTATCACTATGTTATTGGATCAATTGTTACCTTAGTTGCAATCTTGGTTGCATTTGTTGTTGTATTTAAATGCTTTAGCTAGAGAGTTTGTATGTTGTTTTATGAGAACAAGTGTGTATGAACTTGTATTAATTTGGTCTTTTCGGTGTTGTGTAATGAAGATGAGCCGGCAATGGATGTACGATGACCGATGCTCTCCCCAGTTCATTAATGGCGTGCATACTATTCTTGTTGCGGCTGAGACAAACAAGCGGGCGGATGGTTTTATGTATTGTCCATGTGCTGGTTGTAAGAATGATCGAAATTACTCTAACTCAAGAACCATTCACGTCCACCTGTTTGAGTCCGGTTTCTTGTCCGGCTATAACTGTTGGACCAAGCACGGAGAAAGAGGGATCCTAATGGAAGAGAATGAAGAAGAAGAGGATGACGACAGCTATCCTGGCCATGGGTTCCATGAATATGATGGTACAACAATGGGGGAAGAAGCTGAGCCGGCAATGCGGGAAGGAGCTGAAGAAGAGGCATCAGATGAGCCCGCTGATGATCTTGGTCGGGCCATTGCCGATGCAAAGAGAAACTGCGCAAGTGAAAAGGAGAAGCTGAAGTTGCAGCGCATGTTAGAGGATCACGAGAAATTGTTGTACCTAAATTGCGAAGATGACAAGAAAAAGCTGGGTACCACACTGGAATTGCTGCAATGGAAGGCACATAATGGTGTACCTGACAAGGCATTTGAAAAGTTGCTGAAAATAATGAAGAATAAGCTACCAATGGACAACGAATTGCCCGACAGTACGTACGAAGCAAAGAAGGCTGTCTGCCCTCTAGGATTAGAGGTGCAGAAGAAGAGGCATCAGATGAGCCCGCTGATGATCTTGGTCGGACCATTGCCGATGCAAAGAGAAACTGCGCAAGTGAAAAGGAGAAGCTGAAGTTGCAGTGCATGTTAGAGGATCACAAGAAATTGTTGTACCCAAATTGCGAAGATGACAAGAAAAAAGCTGGGTACCACACTGGAATTGCTGTAATGGAAGGCAGAGAATGGTGTATCTGACAAGGCATTTGAAAAGTTGCTGATGATGTTAAAGAAGAAGCTACCAAAGGACAACGAATTGCCCGACAGTACGTACGAAGCAAAGAAGACTGTCTGCCCTATAGGATTAGAGGTGCAGAAGATACATGCATGCCCTAATGACTGCATCCTCTACCGCGGTGAGTACGAGGATTTGAATGCATGCCCTGTATGCTATGCATTGCGCTATAATATCGGCCACGATGACCCTGGTGATGTTGAGGGCGAGCGCCCAGGAAGAAGATTCCTGCCAAGGTGATGTGGTATGCTCCTATAATACCACGGTTGAAACGTTTGTTCCAAAACAAAGAGCATGCCAAGTTGATGCGATGGCACAACAAAGACCGTAAGAAAGACGGGAAGTTAAGAGTACCCGCTGACGGATCGCAATGGAGAAAAATCGAGAGAAAGTGGAAGGACTTTGCAAAGGATGCAAGGAACGTATGGTTTGGTTTAAGTGCAGATGGCATTAATCCTTTTGGGGAGCAGAACAGCAATCATAGCACATGGCCTGTGACTCTATGTATCAATAACCTTCCTCCTTGGTTGTGCATGAAGCGGAAGTTCATTATGATGCCAGTGCTCATCCAAGGCCCCAAGCAACCCGGAAACGACATTGATGTGTACCAAAGGCCATTAGTTGAAAAACTTTTACAGCTGTGGAATGGAAAAGGTGTACGTGCGTGGGATGAGAAAGAACAGGAGAAATTTGACCTACATGTGCTCCTGTTTGTAACCATCAATAATTGGCCTACTCTCAGTAACCTTTCAGGACAGACAAACAAGGGATACCACGCATGCACGCACTGTTTAGATGACACCGACAGTATATATTTGGATAAATGTAAGAAGAATGTGTACCTGGGGCATCGTCGATTTCTTCAGAGCAGGCATCCCGTAAGAAAGAAAGGCAAGCATTTCAAAGGTGAGGC
The DNA here is from genome assembly GCA_039707655.1 of Elymus sibiricus. Classification (NCBI taxonomy): domain Eukaryota; kingdom Viridiplantae; phylum Streptophyta; class Magnoliopsida; order Poales; family Poaceae; genus Elymus; species Elymus sibiricus. The sequence goes on from CM077675.1 coordinate 468,785,886, forward strand.
AGATCACCGGAAGAAGCCTCGCCACCGTACTGGTGATGATATACTTGATATGGTCAAGGATTTAAAAGTAATCTTTGCAAAGGGTCCTGGCGGACAATCTGTTCCGAATGACGCTGACGGACATGCACCCATGTGGAAGAAGAAATCTATATTTTGGGACCTACCCTATTGGAAAGACCTAGAGGTCCGCTCTGCAATCGACGTGATACACGTGATGAAGAATCTTTGTGTGACCCTGCTAGGCTTCTTGGGCGTGTATGGAAAGACAAAAGATACACCGAAGGCACGGGAGGACCAACAATGTATGCACAGAGAAGACGGCATGGATCCAAAGCAGTTTCAGGGTCATGCCAGCTACGCTCTTACCAAAGAAGAGAAGGAAATCTTCTTCGAATGCCTGCTCAGTATGAAGATCCCGTCTGGCTTCTCGTCGAATATAAAGGGAATAATAAATATGGCAGAGAAAAAGTTTCAGAACCTAAAGTCTCATGACTGCCACGTGATTATGACGCAACTGCTTCAGGTTGCATTGAGGGGGCTTATACCAGAAAACGTTCGATTAGCCATTGTGAAACTATGTGCATTCCTCAATGCAATCTCTCAGAAGGTAATCGATCCAGAAATTCTACCAAGGTTAGAGAATGATTTGGTGCAATGTCTTGTCAGTTTCGAGTTGGTGTTCCCACCATCCTTCTTCAATATCATGACGGACGTCCTAGTTCACCTAGTCAAGGAGATTGCCATTCTGGGTCCTGTATTTCTACACAATATGTTCCCCTTTGAGAGGTTCATGGGAGTCTTAAAGAAATATGTTCATAATCGTGCTAGGCCAGAAGGAAGCATCTCCAAGGGCCATGAAACAGAGGAGGTCATTGAGTTTTGTGTTGACTTTATTCCTGACATTAAGCCGATTGGTGTTCCTGAATCGCGGCATGAGGGCAGACTAGGTGGAAAAGGCACGCTAGGAAAGAATTCAGTAATATGCCAGGATGGGCATTCTTTGGCGCAAGCACACTATACAGTTCTACAAAGTTCCGCCTTGGTGGCTCCGTATATCGAGCAACACAAGAATATTCTACGCTCCAAACACCCGGACCAGTTTGACGACTGGATTACACATGAACAAACGGTGACTTTCGACGGTTGGTTGCAGACACGTCTCATGCATGACGACACTGTTGCAGATGACCTGTACTTGCTGTCCAAGTTACCATCTTCGACTATATTGACTTTCAAAGGGTACGAGATAAATGGGAATACATTTTACACGATCGCCCAAGATAAAAAGAGCGCCAACCAAAACAATGGTGTCCGCTTTGATGCAGCAAACACCAATAGGCCAAAGGACACATATTATGGTTACATAGAGGAGATATGGACTTGGTTTGAAGGTCCCTTTGTTTCGGTGCAAATGGGTCAATCTGACAGGAGGCGGGGTAAAGGAAGACCCGCAGTACGGAATGACAACAGTGGATCTCAACAATCTTGGGTACGCAGACGAACCATTCGTCCTAGCCAATGATGTGGCGCAGGTTTTCTATGTGAAGGACATGTCTACCAAGCCGAGAAAAAAAAGATAAGGAAGCGAATACATTATACGATGAGCCAAAGCGCCACATAGTTCTTTCAGGGAAAAGAAACATCGTGGGAGTGGAGGGCAAGAAAGACATGTCAGAAGATTATGAAAAGTTTCATGAAATTGCTCCCTTCAGAGTGAATGTTGACCCGAGCATCAAGTTAAACGATGAAGATTGTCCATGGTTACGACGCAAAGGGACACACGCGAAGAAAAAGTTTTATACCCAAAGATCCCACTCTGGGATGTGACCAGCTTCTCTATTTAGTTTCCGGACTTATATATCTGGAAAGTCCTACTTTGGACAAACCGGAGGGAATCTTTGTAATAGTAGTGTACTTATGTGTTTTGGCATTTGAAACGCGTCGAAATATTATGTCCAAAGCCACATCATCAATTTTCAACCCTTTCTGACTTCATTTGCTATTTTTCATGCATTTACTGATTTTTTTGAGCTAAATGACCCTGAAATTGAAAAGCACTACAAATGAACTCTAAAAAGGTTGAAAGTTGGCATGGTATCATCATTTCACCCACATAGCATGTGCTAAAAAGTTGAGAGGGTTACGGCAAAAACTGGATGCACTTCGTGTACAAAATGGACAATCTCTTTCGAAGTATCAGGGTTTCAGACGAAAACTCGTGTGTTACTAAGGCATTTCATTTATTTAAACTTATTTCAACTCCAGACTTTTTGTGTGTTCAGTATGCCCCATTCGAAGCCACGCCATCAATTTTCAACCCTTTCTGACTTCATTTGCTATTTTTCATGCATTTACTGATTTTTTTGAGCTAAATGACCCTGAAATTGAAAACCACTACAAATAAACTCTGAAAAGGTTGAAAGTTGGCATGGTATCATCATTTCACCCACATAGCATGTGCTAAAAAAGTTGAGTGGGTTACGGCAAAAACTGGATGCACTTCGGGTACAAAATGGATAATCTCTTTCGAAGTATCAGGGTTTCAGACGAAAACTCGTCTGTTACTAAGGCATTTCATTTTTTTTAAACTTATTTCAACTCCAGACTTTTTGTGTGTTCAGTATGCACCATTCGAAGCCACGCCATCAGTTTTCAACCCTTTCTGACTTCATTTGCTATTTTTCATTCATTTACTGATTTTTTTGAGCTAAATGACCCTGAAATTGTAAAGCACTAAAAATGAACTCTGAAAAGGTTGAAAGTTGGCATGGTATCATCATTTCACCCACATAACATGTGCTAAAAAGTTGAGAGGGTTACGGCAAAAACTGGATGCACTTCGTGTACAAAATGGACAATCTCTTTCGAAGTATTAGGGTTTCGGACGAAAACTCGTCTGCTACGAAGGCATTTCATTTTTCTAAACTTATTTCAACTCCAGACTTTTTGTGTGTTCAGTATGCACCATTCGAAGCCACGCCATCAATTTTCAACTCTTTCTGACTTCATTTGCTATTTTTCATGCATTTACTGGTTTTTTTGAGCTAAATGACCCTGAAATTGAAAAGCACTACAAATGAACTCTGAAAAGGTTGAAAGTTGGCATGGTATCATCATTTCACCCACATAGTATGTGCTAAAAAGTTGAGAGGGTTACGGCAAAAACTGGATGCACTTCGTGTACAAAATGGAAAATCTCTTTCGAAGTATAAGGTTTTCAGACGAAAACTCGTCTGTTACAAAGACATTTCATTTTTTAAATAACCTAAGAATTACCAAATTGAATATAATGATAAAACACGAAAATATTAAACAGCAGAAAAAAGAATCGATGCAAAATCTATTTTTAAAGTAAAGTTATTCACAAATTAGTGATGTACATAAATTTCCAATAATTCGAATTTAAACTATTCAAATTTGAAAACTACTGCCACTAACAGAAAGTTTATAATTTTTTTGACATAACGCAAAAAGATTCACTCATTAACTCTAAATAAAGCAAAAAAACTCAGAAACAAAAGAAAATAAATAAAACAGAAATTAAAAAAACTGAACAGTAAAAAAAAAACCGCCTACTGGGCCCAACCGCAGGTTCATCAGGCCCAGTAGGCCCAACAGGGCAGCACATGTTCGATAGGCCCACACAGGCCTGCTTAGAGAGGAGCTCAAGGTAGCAGCCGCAGCGGGGCTTATAAACCAGTGCGGCTGCCCTTCGCTGGGGGAGGTGGGACTAAACTTTCTGCACCGCGGCTGTGGCAGCACGAGACCTTTAGTTACGGTTGGTGGCTGCAACCGCGACTAAAGGTAACCTTTAGTCGCGATTGGTGCCACCAACCGCGACTAAAGGTCTGCGCTTCCCGCCACTTCGCCTGGCGAAAAATACCTTTAATCGCAGTTGGTGGCTCCAACCGCGACTAAAGGTGGCCTTTAGTCGCGGTTGGAGCCACCAACCGCGACTAAAGGCTCTCATATATATAGCACCACTTACGAAAAATCCCCCATCCTCTCCATTCTCTCGGCGCCAAACACAGACGACGCCGCCAGGCTGCTGCGCGCCGTCGCCTGCCCCGATCGACGCCGTCGCCGCCCCCGACGCCGGCCGCCCGTGCCGCCCCCGACGCCTGCCGCCCGTGCCTCCTCGTCGACCCCTACTCCGGACGCACCCTCCTCGCCGATCCCCGACGGCGCCGCCCGCGCCCGCTCCTCGCTGCGCCGCTTGCCCCGACGTCGTCGCTGCCCCCGACTCGCCTCGCCTCGCCGTCGCCCCGCTGTGAGCTCAGTTCCTCCCTCTACCCCTCTCCCTCAACCCCTGCTGCCATGGCCGCCCCTCCGGCCCCGATCGAGCCCCCCCCCCCACACACACATGCATGAACACACACACACACACACACACATTTTCTATTTAGATGTTTTAGTTGTTTTTCACTAGTATATATGTATGTATGAATGCATGTTAGATGGATATAATTAGTGTTTAATTAGTATAGATTTTTTTATATAATGTTGTTTTTCTGTTTTTAATGGATATATAGAAGTATGCTTAATTAGTGTTTATTTTTCTGTTTTTTAATTTTATATAATGTTGTATATCATAGTATAGAAAAAAATTGCATATAAAAAAGTTGCATAGGAAAAAGTTGACCATATATATATTTGTTAGAAGGACTATATATAAGTGGGAAAAGTTTCGGAATTTTTTGAGAAAGGAATATTATTAGTGTAGTTATAACCTAGGAATGGGATATTATAATTGAAAAGAGGATATATTGCTCAAAATTTCCTAATAAAATTACATTGCATATATAGGAATTTTTTTTCATAAGAATTTCTTCTCGGAGTCAACGATGCCCGGCCCGCATCCTCGTCGTCGACTCGTTCGCGACGACGTCCTGCTTCAGAGGGGCAACGTTCGGGACTGGGCTCCGCCAGGCTGGCACTGGGAGGTGCTACTTTCAGCGGCGCGTAGGTTGGTGAGGAACCCGGCCCCGGGTCCCGTCGTCGACCCGGAGCTTCTTTGCTGGCGTTCGCGTGGGCCACTTTCGGTGCGGATGCAGCCGGCCCCGCCGGAGGTGGTACGTCGCCGTGTCAGGGAGGAGGACGAGCACGTCCGTCGCTACATGGATGCGTTGGACGTCAGGTTCTCCAATACATGGCAGGTTCTTCAGGGATCTCACCCGAGCTATGATCCTGTGATGGTTCCTTCTCTTTGGGTGTCCACCGTCCGCGCCTCAGGAACCGCGAGTGAACTAGATTCTTCGATAATATTGGATCTGTATTAGCTAGTGATGTTATATATATGATAATATTCGAGATGTATTAGTGATAATACTCGAGATGTATTCGAGATTATATTCGATAATATTCGAGACAATTTATCGAGATTGTATTCGATGATGCATATTATATGAATTATTCGAGATGCATATTATGTACTATGATTCAGTTTTTCCTTATTGATTGCATGCATTCTAATTTGAATACTAAATTGTTTTATCTTTCTTCTGGATTAGTTAAATAAAAGCTATGGACAATACCGGCAGAGAAGGAGAAGAGGCTCTGTTCGACATCATACGCTCCCCGAGCCCAGAGCATGAACCTGAAGATGATGACGGCTCGCAATATCTAAACAATTCCGGTGAGGGTTGTATGATATTTGATGAAGACGAACGAATAGATGAAGGCGACAACGATGTTGATGAAGAAAATGTTCTTCAAATAACAAAGAACGGCGAGGTATATTTATTATATAAGCCATCCGGTGATCATTACATGTCTTAATTGATTTGTATGTATTAACGAATCGACCTTTCTTCTATTAGGCCTCCGAATCGAGCAAATCTTCTACAAGCGACAGGGTAGTTCGAGGCGCGGCCAGAAAGTTGGATCCTGGCGTAAAGTTCAACATCGATTCCATCAAAACATCAAATGGCGAACCGCTTGAACCTAGGAAAAATGCGACCAAGTTCAAGAATCAACGCGGAGTTATTGTCAGGGACCAAATCCCGATCTCTGTTCAAGAATGGAAAAAGCCAGCAAAGGGAGATCGAGCAGGAGTTACTTTTGTCGACGAAAGAGCAAAAGATGTGCTTTGGACATCGCTCATGTCACATTTCACCCTACCAGATAATTTGAAGATGCAGATCTGAAGAAAGTCAGAAACTATGCTCTTAAAAAGATGGCGATCGCATTCAACACCTTCAAGAAAAATACATGGACTCAGTACGTCAAATCAAAAAAGAAGACTCCAGAATTCAAGGGAGCACTGGTGAAGGCAAAAGATCACTGGGACGCTTTCGTGAAGTTCAAGGAATCGGAAGAAGCTAAGGAACGGTCGAGAAAAAACAAGATTAATGCTGCGAAAAAGAAGTGGCACCATACTCTGGGTCCAGGTGGCTACCAGGTGACCCTGCCTAAGTGGGGTCAATCTGAGCAAGAGATGATTAGTGCAGGGGTCACTCCAGTTACATTGACATGGCCCCCCAGGTGCAGGACATGGTTTTATGCACCTGGGGGTTGATGAAGTGATGTCAGGATATCACGAGCTACAACTTGACATTCTTGGAGGTGACCAGGAGAGAACACTGGGAGAGGCCATACATCGTATCATTCTATGGAAAAAAGATTGCATCGTCTTTCCAAGGCCACCGACTCCTCCTCCTCCAAGTCCGCCGTCGCGTCAGTCGACTCCTCCTCCTCCAAGTCCGGCACCGCGTCAGCCGACTCCTCCTCCAAGTCCGGCATGGCGTCAGCTAACTCCTCCTCCTCCAAGTCTGGCACCGCGTCAGCCGACTCCTCCTCCAAGTCCGGCACGGCGTCAGCCGACTCCTCCTCCTCCAAGTCCGGCACCGCGTCTGCCGTCTCGGCCGACTCAGCGTGCTCCGTCACCTAAGCAACAGCGGAAGGGAGAGGCCGTAGCTACGGCGGCTAGCGGTACAACAGGCAAGAAATTCAAATATGGTCCAAACCTCAAGCTTCTTCCGAAGTTGTCTTACCACCTGACTGAGGAGGAACTCAACACCATAATTAATGCCCAATTGAAGGCCCATTTTGGACCGAAACCGCCCCCGCCGCTAAAGGAGAAAGTACCTGAGCATGTCTCACAACACTTTATTGATATGGCTCGACCGGATGACAATCAGAAGGACTCCGACTTTGTGTGGTCTATCAAGAAGTCATATTTTGCAGGACAAAAGGAGTCGAGCTTGAGCTCGAGCCAAGCTGTTGGCAAAAAAAGCGGGAAAACTGTTCCCTAGCTGGGAGAACAGGCAGTGCAATCGATCCCCCCGCTCATAAAAGGCAGTACAAACACCTGTGAGTACCGCCGATCAGCTGGTAATAACCGACGATCATAAAAGGCAGGCTAAAGAGGCCGGTATCACTGTTGAACAATTCCTAGACGTTGAGGAAATCTCCGGGATTACAGAGGAGGAAGTAAAATACCAATATGTCCGCGGCAAACCTCTGGTCAAGCCTGACGATGTCAAGCTTCTACCAACGAGATTGTACAATTTGCATACGTGGTACATGCAAGAAACAACAAATACCAATCAAGAGTCCCTCATGGTGAAAGTCAAGAAAAAGCATTACTTCCATAAAAAAGATTTGTGGATTCATTATTCAGAGTTGTTTCAGTTATTCAATCAAGACGCACTCGACAAATCTATCGTCAGTCGCTATTGTCTGTAAGTGATTTCTTTCTATAATTTAAGTCTCTAGCTAGCTAGCTGTGCTCTCGTTCATTACCTGTAATTATCCTCACTATATTCTTTTCTATGGTATTATGCAGAATGAGGATGTATGAAATGAAAAAAGATGGACGCTATGGCATTGGGTTCATTGACCCAAATACGGTTAATCAGGCAATATGGGAAGATGAATATTCGAGAAAAGACACAGAGAAATTCCTGCTAAAGTTTTTGAAGCAACTAAACACCCAACCAGAAATACTACTTCCTTACAACTTCGGATGAGTGTTACTATATCTTGTACTACAAATTCTATTTTTTGCTTACTAGATGTTAATAAGTGTAGTTGATGAGTTATGCACATGCCCGCTTAATTATACAAAACGTGTGCGCATGCAGTTATCACTGGATCTTGTTAATCATTGAAGTTGACAAGGAAAAAGTTGAAGTACTGGACTCACTATATAAGAATCCATCCGAATACGCAACCGTGAGGGGGATGGTCGACAGGTAATTTCAATCATTATCGCACTATATCGGCCTCTTTACTTCATTTCCTGATATCAACTAGTTAATAACTCCTTTATTCATTTTCTTTGCCGGCGGGCAGAGCTTGGGCCAAGTTCGTCAAACTGGTCCCATGCAACTGGGAACAAAAGCTGACATGGGTGCGACCCAAGGTAATTAAGTAGTACTAGCTAGCTATGTCCGTGCATCTCTTTAATTCTAGTTTCAATACCATTATCATGCTTGATTAATTATTATCTGATTAAATTTTATTCTCGTAAAGTGCATGAGCAGGGGAATAGTTTATGCGCATACTACGTTTGCGAGAACATTCGCATGATCACGTCTGAAAGGAGCAGAAACGAAAGAAATTTTTGGGTACGTTTGCCAGAACACTATCCATAATTTTTTTATCATGATCTAGCTAATATATATACACACAACTAATATATTCATCTTGATCTCCTTCTTATAGCTGACGGAGATGCGGGGCCAGCTCCTACCAACGGCTCGCGTACGAGAATTCAAGAGGAAATAGCTGGATTTCTGGTCGACCAGGTCATAGATCCGAAAGGAGAATACCATTACAAGATCAAGCAGTAATGCCTGCATATGTAATGATCCGCAAATTGTAGGAGAAATTGTATATACCAAATTGTATATATATATATATATACCAAATTATATATATATATATATATATATATATATATATGTGAATGGTCGTCGTACGAGAAATTCGATGATATATATATATGATCGGTTCTACGAGAAATTCTATTTATATATATGTGAACAACGTGTACAGTATGTAGTAGCGTAATATATGTTTGAAATGAAAAATAATTAAATGGAAAACACTAAATTAAAAGGAAAAATAAACCATAATTATTTCATAAACCCCTAAAGGATTAAAAAAAATAAACCAAAATTAAAAGAATTAAATACTTTTAGTCCCGGTTGGTGTTACCAACCGGGACTAAAGGTCCCCCAGCCCATGGCACCGGCAGGTGCCACGTGGTGGGCCTTTAGTGCCGGGCCGTGTTGAACCGGGACTAAAGGGTGGGGGGGCCTTTAGTCCCCACCCTTTAGTGCCGGTTGGAGAACCGACATTAAAGGCCCTTACGAACCGACACAAAAGGTCTGTTTTCTACTAGTGACAGGAGCTGAACAGCCTTGCAAAGTTCTCACCTTAGAAGATGACCCCGTATGGAGGCAGGTATAGGCTCCTTTAGAACTAATCCTTGCCATACCTAACCCCTACCCCCTACCCCCGTGACCGCTATCACGGTCAATGGAGTCATGCACTTCCTTTACAAGTCGCATGTGGCCAAGGAATATCACCATGTACTCCAGTTTGATCTTGAAAGTGAGGAATGGAGTGCTTCAATCGAGGTCCCATTGAGATCCAGTGACCAACTAGAGGGGAAGGCACAAACAAGATGTATGCTCAAGTTTAATAACGCCCTATGCATCGTTCAATTGAGCTCAGTAAATGTATGGCACATATGGCTCCTTGACGATCCCACAAAAGGTACCTGGGTTAACGCGTACACCATACCAATGGCTTCACCCGTTTATTTCATAATGCCGTTGATGATGATGGATGATGGTCGAAAGTTGCTCTTCTATGTGTACAACTACAACTACAAAATTATCAGTTTTCACACACCGGCAACTTCGACACTACAAGTCTACGATACACTCACCGGGAAATGCACACACCACCTGAAGTTTGCGAGCAACCTTTTGGGCCGTGCTTTTCCTTGCGACTTGCATTTGGAACATTTTTTCTCGCCTAAGGTCTTCTTGATGGTCACGCGAAGTGATTTGCCCCGCCGAAGATTTCGCCACTGGCTACGCCGACTGAATTCTATTTTTTGTCTCTCTTTCGGAGTGTGGTTTTTGTGCACCCACGCATGTCGCACCCACGGTGCACCCACGCAAGAAATCATAGCAAAACTTTTCGAAAAAATCTGAAAGTTTGTGGATGTGATTATGACCAAATATCTTAGGTGCTTGCAAAATTTGGTGGTCAAATAACATCCGAGTGTCGGTGTAATGAACAGGGGGTGTCCATTACCCCTGGACATGCACCGGCAAGTTGCAGCCTCCAGGCGGGAAGGGCATGGCTGAGAAGACATCCACTCATAGAACACAGAAGGGTTTTCCGGCACGGACTACTTGCCGGGAACAACGCCAAGCCTGCCGGGGGGCCACAGGCTCCGGCAGGGCCTCAAGCCCTTGCCGTAGAGACAAACGCACCCGGGGCAAAAAACATGCCTTTAGTCCTTGCTGTCGAGCCTCAGGCTCTAGCATGGGCACATCACTCTGTTGCGCATCACCGGCAAGCTCAAGACCGGCAAGATCAGAATTTCCGGGAAGCAGGCCTTCCTAGGAGGAGACCTCCAGGAAGGTCACCGAGAAGACCCGATGTTGGACTCCCGACAAGATGCTTGCCGGGGGACAACTGGGAACAAGCACAAGACTATCAAGAAGGCGTTCAAGCTGATGATCAGAAGGCCGAAGGCTAGGCGCCCGGCAAGATCTTGCCGGGCTGGCCCGTCGAGCCCCGGCAAGATCAGCACCCGGCAAGATCCCGCCACCCTGCCACCGCTCCAGCGCAGCGACCAGCCTGTCAGATGAGGTTTATCCTCCTGGACGCGTGTCATTGCATCTGCGGCGGATGGGCTTAAGCGGTGCTGATGGGACGGCCCCTTTTTCCGTCCCCAACAAGCTAAGGGACACCTGGACAGAGCATTTAATGCGTTTGTCCTGAGTCGTCAGTATTAGGTATGATAGCACTGTAGCAACTTTTACACCTCATGTATGCCCTGTACGCCACTATTGGTGACCCCTTAGAACGTATAAAAGGAGGCCCAAGGCGTAGCTACAGGGGGATCTGCTGGCCCATTCTGCAAGTGTAGCTGCTCATTGCAAGCGCTCCTGAAGCCTGGGCTTAGAGACATTCAATACAACCAAAGCAGGAGTAGGGTTTTACGCATCTTTGCAGCCCGAACATGGGTGTCGTTTCTCTGACATCTTTGGCGCGCCAGGTAGGGGGAAAGGTTGCGCGAACCTGATCTAGCGGTCAGCGCATCAACTTCATCGTCCATGACGACTTCGCTCTACTTATAGAAAGCTAAGTCCTAAACTTTGATTGCTTTTTGTTGTGTAGCCTTATCCTTGATGGCAGTTTTGTATGACCTGTGCGTGAGGGAGCGCTCTAGAAATACTCCGCACTCCTGATTGTTCTGGGTCCGCCCAACAACACAGATGCAGCTGCGGTTGTCTCTAGAGCATTAAGCTCCTGAATAGGCGGCGTTCTCGATAGGCTGCTAGACAGGACCCGATCCTAAGCGCCATCGACCAGAACGTGCGCATTCGAGGAGTATTCCAGCAAGCGTGGGGATTCATTGTACAAAAATGCAATTGTTCAAGGAAAAGGCTCGATGAGTTTTATTTTCGGATTTCTGCGTAACCCATATGTTGAGGAGCCTCCCAGGGGCTAGTTGCGCTCCTAGTCGCCTCGAGTCCGCTCGGCGATGTGAGCAGCTGCACTAGAGCTGGGAACGTAAATCTTTTCGGGAGGCGGCGTTCCCGGCAAGCTGCTAAGGACCCGTTCCTCAAAGCGCTGCTGACTGGACCGTGCGCACCGGAAAGTGTTCCGGCAAGCAAGGGAACATTCAACAGAAGTCAAGATTTTAGTAAATTAACCATAAACCAGGAGCTAATTAACTTGTTGTGTTAAAACGCTGTCGTGGCATTACACGCCCAATCAGTGTTGTAGGAATACGCATGGAAGGCGGGCTCGGGGGCTGGCTGCGCCCTAGAGAGAGACCTCCTAGAGAGCTGCCGGCCATCACCTCGAGCACGGCCTCACTATGTGGGCTGCACGGCAGGAAAAGCTAAGTTACAAAACTTGTGACAGTTACATTTCTTTTGCTGTCCTCACTTGCTCCTTACACCTACATGCGAAGGAGCCTTCCCGGGGCCAATAGCGCCCCTAGTTGTCTCGAGTTCGATCGACAACTTAGGCGGCTGCACAGACACCGGGAAGGTAAACCTTTTCAGGAGGCAGCGTTCCCGGCAAGCCGCGAAGGACCCGTTCCTCCAAGCGCTGCCGACTGGAGCGTGCGCACCGGAAAGCTTTTCGGCAAGCATGGGTCGTCTTGATTGATCTTTCGTCCTTGTACATCAATCTGCACGCGAAGGAGCCGTGTCGTGGTGAGCTCGCGCTCTAGTTTCGCCTCGAGTCCGCTCGGTAAGCTTTGCAGCCGCGTTCTGACCTGGCAAGTCGCCTTGCTAGCGGCGGTGTTTTCAGCAGGATGCTAAAGTCCCGCACCTAGCGCTCGCGGCAAATGTGCGCACCGGCAAGGTTTCCAAGCAGCGTAGGATATAAGATATATGCAAGGACGGAATTAATCAAGAGGGAAGCAACATTCATTCAGCATAAAGAAATATGTCTTGCATACATCAAGATTGGCTTGACTAAAATTAATTATTTCTCTACATGCGCCATTACAGCAAAACCGAGAAAGCCAAGGGCGCCATACTGGAGGCCGGCAAGACGGCAGTGAGGCATTCGCAGTAGACGGCGGCGACAGCAGGGATGACTGCACGTATCGAGCACCGCACCCGCAGTACCCTTTATGGGGAAGGCTCGGGGGCTGGCTCTTCGTCGCACGGTGTGGCACTCCCTTTCGGGCACACAACTCCCGCTGCCGTCCTGCTCTGTCTTCCCACGCTGCCGGCAAGCCCAAGGCCCGGCAAACCGCGAGCTCTCTTGTGTCATCATCAGCGTGCAGTTAAAGTCATGAGTGACGGTTACTTCTCACCGCGCGTGTACCGGTGCATTTTTTTGGGCCTTGCCCGGACAACACTGTGCACGCTTGTCCGGCCCAGGCCCGGGGGCTCCTGTCGGTGTAATGAACAGGGGGTGTCCATTACCCCTGGACATGCACCGGCAAGTTGCAGCCTCCAGGCAGGAAGGGCATGGCTGAGAAGACATCCACTCATAGAACACAGAAGGGTTTTCTGGCAAGGACTACTTGCTGGGAACAACGCCAAGCCTGCCGGGGGGCCACAGGCTCCGGCAGGGCCTCAAGCCCTTGCCGTAGAGACAAACGCACCCGGGGCAGAAAACATGCCTTTAGTCCTTGCTGTCGAGCCTCAGGCTCTAGCATGGGCACATCACTTTGTTGCACATCACTGGCAAGCTCAAGACCGGCAAGATCAGAATTTCCGGGAAGCAAGCCTTCCTAGGAGGAGACCTCCAGGCAGGTCACCGAGAAGACCCGATGTTGGACTCCCGGCAAGCATCTTGCCGGGGGACAACTGGGAACAAGCACAAGACTATCAAGAAGGCGTTCAAGCCGATGATCAGAAGGCCGAAGGCTGGGCGCCCGGCAAGATCTTGCCGAGCTGGCCCGTCAAGCCCCGGCAAGATCAGCACCCGGCAAGATCCCGCCACCCTGCCACCGCTCCAGCACAGCGACCAGCCTGTCAGACGAGGTTTATCCTCCTGGACGCGTGTCATGGCATCTGCGGCGGATGGGCTTAAGCGGTGCTGATGGGACGGCCCCTTTTTCCGTCCCCAAGAAGCTAAGGGACACCTGGACAGAGCATTTAATCCGTTTGTCCTGAGTCGTCAGTATTAGGTATGATAGCACTGTAGCAACTTTTACACCTCATGTATGCCCTGTACGCCATTGTTGGTGACCCCTTCGAACGTATAAAAGGAGGCCTAAGGCGTAGCTACAGGGGGCTCTGCTGGCCCATTTTGCATGTGTAGCTGCTCATTGCAAGCGCTCCTGAAGCCTGGGCTTAGAGACATTCAATACAGCCAAAGCAGGAGTAGGGTTTTACGCATCTTTGCGGCCCGAACCTGGGTAAAAATCCCGCGCGTTGATCGTTAGATCTGCTCTTTGTGCAAACCTTCTCCCTGCCGAATCGTAAAGGGGTCCTCGCGATCCCATAGGTGTCGTTTCTCCGACACCGAGGAAATCTGTACAAAAAAAAAACAAATTTTGTGCTGAAAACATGTGAACAGTAACGTGGGTGCAGAGCATCATTTGTATTTCGTTTTGTATGGAGATCATTTGATGCTTTTTGGTGACCAAACTTTGCAAGCTCCTAAAACATTTGCTCATAATCACATCCACCAAGTTTCAGAATTTTTTTCAATTTACTGGTGACCAAATTTTTTTCTAATTTTTTCCAATTTACTGTTCACTGCGTGGGTGCACCGAAGGTGGGTGCAGCCACTACTTTCTCTTTTGTAAGTGATTCTTGGCTAACCAAATAATGATCTTGACATGGCGTTGAATGGAAGCCTGTGTGACCTACCTTGTCTTCAACATCTGCTTCATCGGAGGTTGGAGATGACGTGAAGATGGAAAGAGCGGAGAGAGAATATTACTTCAGAAAATTTGTTCTAATAACTGTGGAATCTGTTACGAAAATGTAAAGAAAATTTGAAGAACATGAAAAGATCAAGACGAGCTTCCATTTCAAAATAAACTTTGAGACGTAACTGTCATTTTTGACAGCTATATATAGCTCAAATTTCCTTTGTTCAGACAGGTGTACTATCTTGTTTAATCAATAAAGTCAACAAATATGAAGTGTTCAAGTCACTCCACATGAAAAATGACCACTGGTCGAAGTACACAGTGGAATCTGTTAGGAAAAAATAAAAAAAAGTGATCAAATCTTAATTTCAAGACAAATCGTTCTTAGAAAGACTGCACAAGAGGAAGCGAGGGAGTGAGACAGAGGGAGGGAGAGGGGGTAGGGGGGGGGGGGAGAGAAATAATTAAACCAATAAAAGACTCATCAAAATAATTAAATTGACTATTTTTTATTGATGAGTTTTTAGAAAAGTTCATATACAAGAGGTTTTAGTGAGACAAATAATTTGCATGTAGTATAAAGCAGCTGATGTAATGATAATAGAATCGTTCAAGATTTTGCTTGCTAAGGGAACTACATTAAAGTGAACTATGAAAAATTGAATAGAATGGATATGGTTCAAATCACCGGATGTTCAAAACAACTCATGGAGCATATGCTCCTGGTGCATACAAGGTGGTCCATTTGAAAACGATCATCGTGTTCGGACACAAGGCACATTTTGGCCGGCCTTCTGTTGCTGCTCCGATGTTGCCCCCCCCCCCCCCCCCCCCCCCCCCCCTCCGCGTCGTATTCTTGCCAATGTCCTGAAGCCAACCTTTGCCATGGATTGGTACTAGTGGCGATGAAGTCACTTGGTCATCAACACCACCCTGCTGATATCGGCTACACTGTGCAACCCCACTACCAACACATCGGGGGAAGCATGGACGGTGTTGAGGAAGTGCGGAGGCGTGGGCCACCATCCATGATGCCAGCGCGCCTGCGGACGCCAATTCTAGTGGCGCTATAGCCAGGCGGTCTACACGGGGGTAGGGGATAGTTTTGCGTCTAGAGGTCGCATTGGACTGCGGCGATGTAGGAACATAGGCATGTCGCTGGATGGAAAGACAAGAGGTTGAGGAAGGGAGGAGGAGGCGCTGCGTATGGGAGAGGGTGGGTATGGATCGGATCGACTTTGTTTGGTTGATAGAAATAGGTCAGTTAGTTGTGTCGTGGTGCACATGCCTCATCACAACTAGAACATGTCATCTTTCCACCGGAGCAGTGTCCCTCTAGAACATCCAGCCGACTGGGGGAGACGACGCACTTGTTGAGATTTGACGTCCAAGAACCTCTAGATTGTCAAATTTGATGGCCGAAAATGGAGGGCCGGAAATAGTGCTGGTGGCGATGAAGTCACATGGCCGTCACCACCGCCTCGTCGATATCGGTTGCGCCATGCAACCCCACTTCCAACACAACGAGGGAGGAATACCCGGTGTTGGGGAGTGCGGAGGCATGGCCCACTGTCCACGACGCTAGTGCACCCGCGGACACCAATTCTGGTGGTGCCATAGTCAGGCGGTCTACATGGGTCGGAGGGAGGGGGTAGGGGACAAAATGGCCGTTATAAACCGCCTCGAACTACGGCAATGTAGGAAGAGCAACATGTCACTAGATGGAAAGACGAGAGGTCGGGAAGGGGAGGAGGGGGCGCTACGAGTTGTGAAAGAGAGGAGCCAGACTGAATCAACTTTATTTGACTTACTGAAATACGTCATTTAGTTGGGCAGTGGTGCACACGCCCAATCCACCGGCACTCTAGGAAATCCGGCCAACTGTGTGTGGGTGGCAAGGGGGGGGGGGGGGGTAATGCTCCTTGAGACCAGACGGCCAAGAACATCCAGATCCGATGGCCGAAAACACATGGGTCGTGAGAGGGCAGGAAAGTGATTCGGTTTTACTGTCACAAATGTAGGGGTTCAATGCATAGTTCTCCGCATTTAAGCTAGAGTGAAGGGTAAGTTCGTAGGTTTCTACGTGCAAACAATGTTGTCACGATCCTGAGACTAATTAATTCCATTTTCTCACTTTAATGGAACAAGACTGCGTAGCCCGTTCCGACGACGACCTTCTGTTGCCATTGATCGAATCTAACCAAAGGAAATCTAGAGAGAATTCCAAGCACGTGGGATTCAAATGTAGACAATTCAATGCAGGTAGAAATGAGTGGCCACGTCTAAAAAAGTTGAAGTCAACATGTGCAGCCTTCAGCCACACCAAGTAGAAAGTTCATCCTTTCAAAAAAAGAAGTATATAAATCAACGCGGCCAAGGTGGAATCCTTAGTAGAGGATTCACCTATACTAGAAAGGTTGGACGCGCTTTGCTGCACCGTTGGTGTTGTTGGGTTTCTTTAAAAAATCAATTCTATTTTAAAATATAAGGTATATAACTTTTTTGAAACGTCAAACTTTTAAAATTTTGATCAATTTTGTAGAGAAGTAAATCAGAAATCCATAACATGAAATCGGTATGATAGATTCGTCATGAAATGAATTTCCATACCTTTTTGTTTATTATTATGGATGTTGATATTTTTTGTTTGAACTTTGTCAAATTTAAAGAAATTTAATTTTCCAAAAAACTAACCCTCTTTATATTTTGGAACATATAAAATATTTTGTTTGGCGGATGAGGGTGTGATGGAGTCTATTTTTATTTATTTATAATGAGGTGATTTGATGGGACTTTCGTAGTGTGGTATGTGTTATTCGTTTACTAACATATATTTATATGGTGAAATTTTTGTGTTGGTTGCATGTACTATATTGGTGCTACAATATCACATGGTTGCTTCTTTTCTCTAGGTGGCGGGTGATGGTGTCCGGGACTAGGGGTACTCGTCACTTCGTCTCCCGACCAGTGGGTCGGGCCGAGGAACCCCTGGGCGATTCACTAATGGGCCAATCCGGGCAACCCCTGACATATACAAGGAAGATTCCACAAGACTTGGCGCACAAGACAAGGACTCTTCTAAACCGAGGCCGTGCTAGTCAATAGACAAGATCATTATTATTCCGACTCATCTAGGGTTTAGTTCCTTTGATCTCGTGGTAGATCGACTCTGTAATCGTCATACACACATCAATACAATCAAGCAGGACGTCGGGTTTTACCTCTTCGAGAGGGCCAGAACCTGGGTAAACATTTTCTCCCTATTTCCTGTTCCCCATTGATCCAAGATCCACAGTTTGGGGCCCCCTACCCGAGATCTACCGGTTTTGACACCGACATTGGTGCTTTCATTGAGAGTTCCGCTGTGAGATCAACAGAAGGATCGATGGCTCGTGTGCAGATTGCAGTTTTTTTCTGGAAAACAGAATCGTGTTCATTGTCCCCGCCTCCTCGAGCGTCGCTTTAACGATTGCTTCGGTGGAATTGTGCGGAATTGAGTCTAGAACAACCCTGTAAAATTTCATCAAATTTCGATGGAGGAATCTCCGGCACACTCCGATCTATCGGAGCCCTGTCAAATCTGGACGAGAATCTGAACGAGTTTTGGGCAAGGAGTCCATCGTTTGGAAGATCCCACCGTCCAACGGCTGCGTAATTCTCATATCGATTGACCCTCAAAATTTCAGCTCGATCTAACCGTTCAAACTCCACGAAACGTCCGATGAGTGCATCATTTTTCGGATCTGTTTTCTACGCGAAAACGAATTCGACCTGAATTCATCTTTCTTCATGAATGGGGTATTGGACATCCTTTTTGGAGGAATTTTTGTTAGGGTATTGTGTGTTATTCTCAAACACGTGCCCACAAATTTTAAAGCCTTTTTTCGAGATAATCTTCGCCGTCGCGTTGGTGTCAAACCAGCCTGACAATGTTGCTCCACAGCTGCCGACCTGGGCTAGACAGATCATCGCTTCGTCGAGCCGAGGTCAACCTCATCGAATCATCACCTCGGCGAGCCGATGAAGAGTTCGGCATCACGAGGGCCAAATAATTATCAAGAGAACCTCGTCACCCCACAGGTTGCACGGGTCGGGCGCGTCGTTGCTTCATCAATCCAGCATTGACCACGTCACAAATTCCGCCCCGCGTCGGCATCGTCGCGCCGCCGCTTCTTCAAGTCGAGGTCCATGATGCCGACCTGCTTGCACATGTCGGCTTGCATGGGGGCTCTAGCGTCACATGACCGACCTACTACGTCACCTCGGCTAGGCCGGGGGCTTCGTCATCTCTTCATCAACCTACTCCTGGGACTTCGGCATCTCCAGCTGACCAGCTTCATCACCTCGGCTGGACCGGGGGCTTATCCTCGCCACATCGGCCATGCTGCATCGCCACGTCATCGAGCCGACCTCCTCGCTCGGGCACCTCGGGACCGGCTTGGGGGCTGGGACCTCGACCTGCCACAAGCTCTGGCCACGTCATCAACACCGAGCGCATTAACCAGCTAAGTCGCTTTCATGCTCACCTTTTTAAAAAAATTAATTTATGTGCGGTTCAACCAAGCATTAAATTTGTGTTAAACAAAAAAATTGTTGTTTAAAACGTAGCTTGTTAAAAGCATCGTTTGTTAAAGACACTTCCTTTTTCCATGTTAACTCGGGGCTCTTAAATTTATATGAGCCGTTTTATAATAAGTATTTTCTTCGTAGTCGTTGCAAAGTCTTTTTCTACTACTCATTTTCCGACGCGAGTGTGTGGTCAATAGCTAGGTAGCCTGGTTTCTCTCTAAAGCCGCTCGAGTTTAGTTCGCTAAACTGGCCTAAGAAGCACTCTGCCTTCGGGATAGGAGGTTAAAGCCGAAGGCTGACCCGCTTGTAGTCTGGAGATCGGATGTACCATGTTCAAGCACGACGGACGCACAAATTTATTTTAAGACCAATTTTTGCATTGGCACCAAGAAACTTGATTTAGTTCGGACGTAAAGTTTTTTCTAAAGGTTTTTGGTTTTCCGAGCTCATGGCACCTTTAACCTATTTTTATGTTTTTCTTTCAGGAGGCAGGATATCCTCTTGTTCGAGGTGTTCTACATGGTGGTTCTGCTGGGGAAATCTTTTCCGACCCGCAGTTCGGCATTTTTCCTGCCAAGTTGCACCTCGGCGTTGTCAAAACACACTCAACGGATGAACTAGTTCTCGAGGAGATACGATCCTAGGGTCGGCCGTGTTGTCCAAACCAAAACTCGGGGGCTACTGTCTATACATCTCGGCAGAGAATAAGTTGCACCAATCGAAAAAAATCAGCCCACGACCGAGGTGGTGCACCACTTCGAAAGCAGTCTGGCATAAAGCTCAAGATCGGAGAAACCTCGGATGCACACCGGCGTTGGAGCTCGGATGCAGTCTGGCGTAGGAGCTCGGATGCAGTCCGACGTTGGAGCTCGGAAGCAATCCGGCATAAAGCTCAAGATCGGAGACACCTCGGACGCAGTCCAGCGTTGGAGCTCGGATGCCGACCAACGTTCGAGCTCGGCTGCAAAAAGACACCTCGGATGCGGACCAGCGTTGGAGCTCGGATGCAAAAATACACCTCGGATGCAGTTCGGCGTTGGAGCTCGGACGCAATGGGACACCGCCGCACGGGAAAAACTCCGAACCCGAGGTGTGGCGTAAAAATAATAAGTCATTGATAAAGGCCGAGAACTTAAAGGGGCTCCTCGGATGTCCGACGTGTGAACTGTTCGGATGGACTTCGGGGATCCTCAAGATCCGACATGGGAAGATTTGTTGAACCAGTTTTCAAGACCAACGACCGAAGACAAAGGGCTTTTCGGAAGAACCGAGGAGCGTCCCCAACTTGAAAACCGGTTTAGGGGGCCACTGATGGTGTCCGGGACTAGGGGGTACTCGCCACGTCGTCTCCCGACCAGTGGGTCGGACCGAGGACCCCCAAGGCGGTTCACTAATGGGCCACTTCGAGCAGCCCCTGACATATACAAGGAAGATTCCACAAGACTTGGCGTACAAGACAAGGACTCTTCTAAACCTTAGGCCTCTGGTGCATTATATAAACCGAGGCGAGCGTAGTCAATAGACAATATCATTATTATTCTGACTCATCTAGGGTTTAGTTTCTTCGATCTCGTGGTAGATCGACTCTGTAATCGTCATACACACATCAATACAATCAAGCAGGATGTAGGGTTTTACCTCTTCCAGAGGGCCCGAACCTGGGTAAACATTATCTTCATGTTTCCTGTTCCCAATTGATTCAAGATCCACAGCTCGGGACCCCCTACCCGAGATCTTCCGGTTTTGACACCGACAGTGGGTGGGTGCGCGAGAATAATATGTTTCTATAGGCCGATTGTTGTTGATTGATTTCAAAAATCTCTGACCCGATCAAAATCGTAAGCCAAATTTGAAATTGAATACCTCAACTGAATGAAAGAGCTTCAAAATTGGAGAACATATAAAATGAAAAAAAATTGAATGGAAGAGATCCTTGAGAAATTATTGACCCGGCCAAAATCGGGTGACCCAATTCTAAATTAAAGACCTCAGTTAATTGTGAGGTCTTAAAAATTTGGAAACATAGTGTATAGTACAAAAGAACAGAGTGTGAGAGTTTTGAGAAATTATTGACTTGGTCAAAATTGAGTGATCCAATTCCAATTGAAGACCTCAATTGAATGTGGGCTTTTTAAAACTAGGGAGCTTAATATTATAGAAGATAACACACCAACGATGTTGCCACACGAATGGAACAACTTAGGATATTCGTAGTCGACCGCACAATGGCGTCTCCTCCATCTTCCACCGTGATCCACATGCCTCCAACTCCACACACCAATAGTACCGTGCTGACAGCTCCGATGATGCTTAAGGACGTCGGCGACGTCCAACCCACGGCACCCGCAACAACTGCAGGATCATCGTCCACCGCGACCGACAAGGTCATTTCGAGCGCTGCAAACCTCACACAGCTTCTGCCAACGGGCACAGTGCTGGTGTACCATGCGTTGTCCCCGTCCTTCACCAACCACGACAAGTATGAGGCCTCCAACCAGTGGCTCACTGCAGCGCTCGTCATCGTCCTCCCTGCCCTGTGCGTCCTCTTCTCCTTCACGGACAACATCGTCGGCGGCGGCAAGAAGTTCTACTACGGCGTCGCCACGCCGAGCGGTTTCAACGTGTTCAACTTCTCCGACGAAGAGGAGAAGCTGCAATGGACCGTGGCTGAGTTACGGAGGCTTCGTATGCGGCCTCTGGACCTCATTCATGCCATCTTAACGGTGCTCATCTTCCTCACCGTGGAGTTCAGCGACGTTGGGCTGCAAAACTGCTTCTTCCCCAAAGTCGGCAGGAACATTGAGGAGTTGTTGAAGACCTGCCACTGGGCTTTCTGTCCAGCTTTGTGTTCATGACACTCCCCACAAAAAGGAAGGGCATTGGCTACACCGACACCACTCCTCGCAAAAAGCTCACTTGATGTTAACTTGTATCTAAACGATTAGATATATTAGATTATAATCGAATCACCTATATAGTTTAAATCACCTTTTTACCAGTTAATTTGTGGTGTAATCAGGGTATATATAATATAGAAGTAGTATTACTTATGATTACTTGCTTGTTTTTCAAAGTAGTTGTGTATTGTTCAATTTATTCATGCCAAATTTAAGTAAACCATCACTACTAGGGAAAACCCTAGTAGTACCGTGTGGCAATGGCCTAGCAGTAGTGCGGGGGCGTGCGCTACTGCTAATGCGCTACAACTAACTTGTAGTAGTACCACGGGCCTGACCGCGTGCTAATACTACTTGTGTTAGCTGTAGCGTGGGGAAGAACACGCACTACTGCTAAATAGCAGCAACGCGGGGTGTTACCCCGGGCCACCTCTATTCCTACGTATTTATTTTTTATATTTATACTGTATTTATACACCGTTATACAGTATGCTTAGCTGTAGCACGGGGTAGGAGAGGGGTCGAGAGAGAACGAGGGGAGGGAGTGAGAGGCACGGTCGGCTTGAGGAGAAGGTCTACTTAGCTGTAGCACAGGGTAGTGTACACAACGCTGTTGCTGGTGGAGTCCCTCCGTGTACCCGCAGTAGCAGCGTGGGGTAACTAGCCGGCGCTAATGTTAATCAGTTAGTTGTAGCGCAAATTTTACCTGCAGCGTGTGCTTCCCGCAGGCGCTACTGCTATGTAACAGTAGTGCATGGCGCTTACCCCGCGCCACTACTAGTGATCTGTCTATAGAATTTTTTCTAGTAATGCATTGTGTGAACTGATGCGCTTGTACAGCTCAATGATTGGAATCTTTTTCTTGTAATTAAAGAGAAAATGCATGTATACACCTTCCTGTATAAAAGAATAGTTGATGAACTTTGCCGAAAGTTTACCAAAACTCTGTGAATTATGAAGCCCAAAGTACTTAAATTTAAGAAAATCATACCAAATTTGTCTTTAGAATGTGAGCTTATTATTAAACGGGAAAGGGAGGCGCTCTGCCCAGTCCACTAACATAGGAACATAGCAAAAGGAGTACAAGAAATATTAACATGGAACCAAGATAAAAAAGAGAGGAGAAAAGAAAAACGAAAACATGAACTTTGTGAATGGTGCGAGAGCTAACCCGCCTTGGTCAATTACAAGATATGTTACATCGAGCATGCTAGAATTAATCTAATGTGCACATTCGATCTACCAACGACCAAACAATCATACTAGCATAACATCGAGATTTGTTAACGAGGTTCATCAATATCGCTATGTCTTCGGGGCCCGACTACGGGTGCTCCTTCCCGTGAAACTGTAACAATAATGCACCCAACCACCTGGGCGCCGGCACACGCCGCCAGCTCCCCTTGTGTGCCCGTGCTATTATGTTGGCATATGTTACATCGTGTGTCTACCCCTCATTATATAAGAGGCCTCGGATATAAGAGTCCTACTAGGACACTACACCATATCATGTCTACACATTGTACGACTTCAAGTCCAACTATAACCTTTTTTACATAATATTCGATACAATTCTAACAAACTTTACTTTGGCGAATATTCTTCACCATCTTCGATTCATCCATGTGCTGAACCTCCATGTACACTGGACATAAGATTTTTCATGGATACCGCTGCTACTTCCAGACTCCACGTGACTCCACCTGCAATTGTAGTCCCTTCTCGTCTTTTTCACAGTCAACACACGATCAAAAATAATTTTCTCCGTACTCTACTTTGTGCTCCCAACTTTTGGAGTATCCGTTCAACGTCATCACACATCGATCATTGATCTGCGTGACAGTGAACAACACACATATTGGATGTCACATATAAGAGTTACCCGAACTCAACATCATCGCTCTTTCTTGACCGTCTGTCATAAACTTGGAGGAATTTCAACATCACCCTGTGTCATCCTGACTCAAATTCACAGTTGTCTAACCCATTTTGCCAGATAGTCTCTGACATGTCCCATAGCTATAGCACTCCGCCTCCTTCTGTACTTGTCATCCACACTTTTCCATGTGCATTGGACACCACAAAATATACGTCCATCATGGTCAACTTCTGTCCATCAACTCCTGCCACTTTCAACTTTTGAGATTAAGACTTTCTGCCACTTCCACAGATTCTTCATGGTCAACTCATGTCCATCAACTAGCACCGATAGACTCAGTCACCAACTTGAATCTGGTACTCGTCAACACTAGTAACATTGAAGCACAATAGTAAGGGGGGTCTCATTGAAGATTCATTCGTTCCCCTCCTTCCATGCATTCCCACAACAGATAAATCATCAGTTCGGCAAATGATTGTGAAAGATAAGCTTTATGGGGGTTAAAAATGCTCTTGTTCCACCAATCTTCTAAAGGTGCGAAGTTCGTGTGTCGGTTCTTTTTTTTGGGGGTGGGGGGGGGGGGGGGGGGGGGTTGGACATCAACTCCAAACAACTCCTTATATTGTACCAGTGAACATGGTTTGTTGTTGCGTTGGTTCTGCCAATGTCTAGGAATTTTGCCGTCAAAGTCAAGGGATTGTTTGGAACTATGGATAGGATCTCAAGCTTCAGGAAGTACATGCAAAAGTTTGTATTCATTCCATTGGTCCATGGTGTGTGTCGCTTTCTGGGTTGAATGGAGTATATTGAAGATGTCTTGACTGCAAACTTCGGACGAAAAAGGACGTGTATCCACAAAAAAATACGGGACGAAAAGAATATTTGCCCAAGTCTGCACATAAACTGGGCTTGTCTCTTTCTTTTTAAGCGGGCATGGTGTTTCTTCATTATCGCGCTTCCGTGCTCGTGCGTCAAATAAGCACGCAGACAAAGGAAGATTAACGGCACGGCAGGGCATGAGAAAGAGACCGGCTGATGTGACCGATTGATGTTGGGGCTTTGTGGTCAATATATCTTCTTCAGTATGATTACTCCATTCCTCTCAAAAAAGAATACTATTACTCTATTCATCCCGAAAGGGACGGGAGACCGTGGACCAACGGAACGGGATCGTACGTGCACACGTGCAAGGAGTAATTTGACCACTTGCTCTAGAAGCATGAGAGATCATATTCATCAGAGTTTGACGATGTCCTATAAAAAAGTCAGTATGACTTTAGTAAATTCAAGGAACCCATTTTTGTACATCGACTAGTTGAACTCTCCTATTCAAACTTGTGTGGAACGAAGTAGATGAGACAATTTTCTGCGGTTGGTATGTAGTTACATTCTGCAGTCTCATCACCCTGCTAAGGTAACCTACAGGTAGGTCTCCACGGGCGTTGGAAGGCCAGCCAGTTACACATCCGCTGCAAACTCTTGGATGGAGTGAACAGGGTCCCGTCTAAAGATGTTCAGATTTCTTTAGAGCATGGTTATGGCGGACTACTGGCTATATGTTGTTGCTATATATCATACAGTATCAATCATGTCCCGATCTTGACACTAATTCCTTTTCCTCACCTTCGTGGAAGAAGACGGCATGTTGGGACAGCGACCTTTTGTTGCCACTAGTGGAATTAACTAAAGAAAATATAGAGAGAGTTCCGAGTACGTGGGACTTATAGACAATTCAGTGCACGTAGAAAAGGACTCACCACGCCTAGAAAAGTTGAAGTCAGCATGTGCAGGCTTCAGCCACACCACATAGACAAATCAACGCGGCCAACTTCGGACCCATTCTAAGAGGATTCACCTATATAACACACCAACGTTGCGTTGCCACACGAATGGAACAGCTTAGGATATTTCTAGTCGACCGCACAATGGCGTCTCCTCCATCTTCCACCGTGATCCAGATGCCTCCCACTCCACCCAGCAACGGCGAACCGACGCTTGCCCCTTCCACGCCAAAGGACGCCAGTGACTTCCCGACCATGGCGCCTGCAGCAGCAACCGGGCCAGCACCAACGACAACGGACAAGGTCATGTCGACTGCCGCGAACCTCGCGCAGCTCCTGCCGACGGGCACGGTGCTGGCGTACCAGGCGCTGTCCCCGTCCTTCACCAACCACGGCAAGTGCGAGACCTCCAACCAGTGGCTCACCGCGGTGCTAGTCATCGTCCTCGCCGCCCTGTGCGTCCTCTTCTCCTTTACCGACATTGTCCTCGGCCGCGACAAGAAGCTCTACTACGGCGTCGCCACGCCACGCGGCTTCAACGTGTTCAACTTCTCCGATGAAGAGGAGAAGCTGCAATGGACTGCAGCCGAGTTTCGGAGGCTTCGCATGCGGCCACTGGACTTCATCCATGCCATCTTCACGGCGCTCGTCTTCCTCACCGTGGCGTTCAGCGATGTGGGGCTGCAGAACTGCTTCTTCCGCAAGGATAGCAGGAATACTGAGGAGCTTCTCAAGAACCTGCCTTTGGGCTTCGCATTTCTGTCGAGTTTCGTGTTCATGATCTTCCCCACAAAAAGGAAGGGCATCGGCTACACTGACACCACTCCTCGCGAAAAGGTCACTTGATGTTTAGATCTATCTTGTTTCTAATCACTTAGATAGATTGGATTATGCTGTAAATCAGCATATATAGTTCTATAACTTTGATGATTAGATCACTTGTTTTTTAAGTTAAAAGTTAGTGTAATCGCCGGTATATGTATAGGAGTAGTATTACTTCTGATTACATTTTATAGAAATACTTGTGTATTCTTTAATTTATTAAGGTCAAATTTAATGAAACCATTTGTGCGGGCATATGCCCTTGGTCGCTGCAGTTGTAATGTTTGTCTTGTAATTAGAGAGAAAAGGCATGTGTATACCTTCTTGTATAAAAAGAATAATTGAAGAACTTCGCTTAAAGTCTATTTAAACTCATAAATTTTGAAGCCCGAAGCATTTGAATTTACCAAAGTCATACCAAATTTGCACGAAAGGCAGGTGCTCTGCCCATTTCAACATAGGGACATAGCAAAAACGAGTACAAGAATATATACATGGAGATAGCAAAAGAAGAGATAAGAGAACAGAAAAATAAAAACATGAACTTCATGTCTGGTGTGAGAGCTAACCGTCATGGGTCAACATCTTCCTTTACAAGATAGGCTACGTCCAGCACAATAGTAAGTGCGGTCTCAAGGTTCGTGTTCCGCTCCTTCCACGCATTCTACGTCACATAAAACATAATTCGAAATTGTGAAAGGCAAGCTTTATTGCGGTTCAAAACACTCTTGCTCCACCAATCTTCTAAAGGGGTGAAGTTATGTGCCGTCCCTTGGTGGGCAGAAAACCATGTCCATACAACTCCCGAGATTCCACGAGTGAACAGGGTTTGCAATGCTAGTTTAGCTGATGTCCATAAATTATGCCATCGAAGTCATCAAAATCAATGGATTGTTTGGTACTCTAAATAGGATACCAAGTTTCAAGAATTACATACCAAAGGTCGCTTTTGTTTCCATTTGGTTGGTCCACTCCATGGGGTGTGTCTCTTTCGGGGTTGAATGGAGTAATATTGAAGAACTCTTGATGGCAAGCTACATATCAATATACACGTACGGTCGGACGAAAAGGATGTTTGCCGCCTTTTTTTTTTTGAGAAACCACTTGATTATAAATAATACCAAAGAATAAATTACAGGTGTACCGAAGCAAAATCTGTGCACGAATACTCCTATTGTTTCTAAGCAGGCACGATGTTTCTTTGTTATCACACATTCATGCTTGTGTGTCAAATAAGCACGAAATAAGGGCATGGCAGGGCATGAGAAAGAGAGCGGTGGACAAGGCCGATTGGAGCAGCTGGGGCCTGTGGTCAATATATCTTCCTCTCAATATTTACTACATTCATCCTGAAAGGAACGGGGTGCCGGACACCAACGGGATGGAATGTAAAGCCACTAATTCGACGACTTTAACATAAAGCCCTCATCCGTGTACCCACTCCCACCCCCGCGTCGCCTCCCTGGCGACTCGGGGGGAGAAACCCTATCGCGGCCGCCTCCTCCCCCCCACCTCCCTTCCTCCCCTCGCCGCCGCCTGAGGGGCTCACCGGCGAAGCCCGGCCGGCTCCGGGGATGGCGGCGGCGGGGCTTTTTCTTCTGCTACGTGGCGGATCTCGAAGCTGCGACACCGGCAGGCGGCTGGTCTGCAGATCTCGAGGGTCCATCCGAGGTCGGCGGCGGTGGATGCCTCGCCAGAGGTGGGGCGCGTGAGCGGCGGCAGAGCTCGAGGCAGCGGCGCCTCTGCCTCCCTCCGGTGGTTGCGGGCGCGCTGTTGTGGATGCGGGCGGGGCGGGCCCGATCTGGGTTCTCCCGGACCCGTTGCGGGCGAGTGGGGCGGCGGATCTGCGCCGGATCGGCCGTGGGGTGGAGTCCCAGGCAGGGGCTGCTGCCTGGGCACCGATGGGTGTGCTGCGGCGACTGTGGGCAGGCGGGCGGGTCCGATCTGGCCGCGTCCTGGCCTGCGTTGATGCCTGGGGTCATTTTCGGGGCGGCGCGAGGTGTGCTGGGGTGGTGCGGGCGGCTGGCGGTTGTGTGGTCAGGGATTTCTGTCCTTGGTGTTCGGGTCCAGATTCTCCAGACGAAAGTCTTGCTTAATGCCGGCGATGGCAACGTCCGTGGATGTTGTTTTCCTTCTTGGAGGCATCGCTGAGGAGATCTGTCACCCTCCTGCCTTTGGATCCTTTCTCCGGGTGAAAACCTAGATCCGTCTTGTCGGATCGGCAATGGGGCATCCTTGGCTGCCTTACTTTGTTGGAAGCATTGCTTTGGAGGGGCTCTTGGTGGGCACACTTGGTCTGCGGTGGTCCGGATGGTCGGGGCTCCGGTGGTGCGTGGAGCCGCGATGGCGCGTTCGTCCGAGGATGGCCGTTGGCCGTTGTGCGGTGGTGGTGGGCGGCAGGAGCACACTTGACATGCTTGGTGCGGCGGACAAGTCTTGTTTAGTCCTCCTCTCGGATTGGAGCGGCACATGTCTGCCCTGCTTCGGATATGTCTTCTCTCTCCAATGTCGATGAGGTCGAGGAACACACTTGTGGCGGACATGCTTGATGCGGGTGCCCTTCCATGTTGCAGCGAAGTCGAAGTCGTCGGGTCGCGAGCGCGATGGATGATATACGATGACTCTGTGAAGATCTGCGGGATGCTCTGCTCTGTCATGTTTTAGTTGTGCCGGCGACCTTGTATCTCCTGTGGTGCTGTTGGCCTGGTTTAGCTGTTGGTCTTCTCTTTTGGCTAGGCCGAGGGACCTTTTTTCTGTTTTCTCTCTTTTCATCCATTGATCACTTGATCGCACATTGTTTTCCGCTTGCTTCCTGCTTAATCTATGAAATGCCAGCGAACGCTGGATCATTCAAAAAAAAAATAATTCGACGACTTTGCACCGGAAGCGTGAGCTCCTTTTCATCGCAGTTTGACGACGTGCATGGAAATTCGGTATGATTTTGTAAGTTAGTAAAATTCAACCCCTATTCAGAGTGGAAAGAACGCTGCGGGTAAACATTTGAGAAAGCATATGCTTTGGTACACCCCCTTATCTAGCCATCTATTTCTGCATCGCGATTCGTGCAAGAACTTTTGTCTTTTTTGTTTCTTCCACATACAACAACATATGAACTTCAAACTTTGCACGACAACAAAACATTCTTACTACTATGTGGGAAAAAACTTTCAGATTTTTTTGACCAACATAAATATACAAAATGAGTTTTTTTTAATAAAAAAACTGATTTTGTATATTTATGTTTGATGAAAAAATCTGAAAGTTTTTTTCTCACATTGTAGTTAGAATGGTTTGTTGTTGTGCAAAGTTTGAAGTTCATATGTTCTTTGATATGGAAGAAACAAAAAAGAGAAAACTCCATGTAGTAAGTTAGTTGTATAGCACAGATCTTAAAGCAACATTGAAGGGTATGGATAAGAGGTGTCTGAAAGCCTATGCTTCAAAAATCCACGCCCGAACGCTGCGTGCCCTCATCTAATTGCCCCCCCCCCCCACCCCACACACATACACACATTTTCACTGGTGGGCCTGCCTCACTTAATCAAATCTCAACCAATTAATCCTAACAACCCCATAACCACCGTGTAAACCCCCGTGAGTCTAGCATTATTCCTCCAAGAAATGCCCCTTTTCCACAGCAGCTGACTTCGGGAGGCTTCGCTTGCGGCCACTGAACTTCATGCAGGCCATCTTCACGGCGGTCGACTTCCTCACCGTGACATTCAGCAACGTGGGCCTACAGAACTGCTTCTTCCCCAAAGCCGGCAGGAACACTGCAAAGCTTTTGAAGAACCTTCCACTGGCATCACGTTTCTGTCCAGTTTTGTGTCCATCATCTTGCCCACAAAAAGGTAGGGCATCATCTACACCGACACCACTCCTCGCAAAAAAGTTACTTGATGTTAATTAAGGTCACCTGTATCTAAACAGTTAGATATATTAATTGTAATAGAATAAGGTATATAGTTTGGATCATCTTTTTGTCAGCTAGATAATAGTGTAATCAGGGAATATATATAGGAGTAGAATTATCTCTTTATCCGCAAAAAAAGACTTGCTTGTTTTTCAAAATAGTTGTGTATTGTTCAATTTATTCATGCCAAATTTAATTCAACTATTGTGGACAGTTGCCCTTTTACAGTACTGTGATTGTAATATTTGTCTTTTAATTAAAAAGAAAATGTATGTATAAAACTTCCTGTATAAAAAAATAACTATCTAAACTCCGTGAATTATGAAGCCCGGATATTTAAATTTACGAAAATCATACCAATTTTTCTCACAGCACGAGAGGTTATTATTAAACGGGAAAGGCAGGCACTCTGCTCATTCCATTAACAGAGGAACATGACAAAAGGAGTACAAGAAATATTTACATGGAACCAAGGTAAAATAATAGAGGAGAAAAGAAAAACGAAAACGTGAATTTCGTGTCCGGTGTGAGAGTTAGCCGCCTTGGTCGACGTCCTCCTTTACAAGGTAAGCTACATGGAGCACAATAGTAAGGGGGTTCTCATTCAATCTTCATTTGTTCCCCTCCTTCCACGGATTGCACAACATATAAATCATCACTTTGGCAAATGATTGTGAAAGGCTAGCTTTATGGGGTTAAAAAAATGCTATTGTTCCACCAATCTTCTAAAGGGATGAAGTTTTGCGTTATTTCTTGAGGGCGGGGGCTGATATCCAAGTCCACACAACTTCTTATATTGCACAAGTGAACATGGTTTGCGGCGCTGGTTCTGCCAATGCCAAGGAATTTTGCCATCAAAGTCGATGGATTGCTTGGCACTATGACTAGGATGTCAAGCTTCAAGAAGTATATGCAAAAGGTCGCTTCTGTATATACTCCATTGGTCTATGGTGTGTGTCACTTTCGGGGTCAATGGAGTAATATTGAAGATGTCTTGATAGCAACAATCTCGATCCACACGTATGGTCGGGTGAAAAGGATGTATGCCCACATGCTTTTTTTTCTTTATTTGAGAAACCCCTTGGTTATGAATACTACCAAAGAAGAAATTAAGGTCGGCTAAAAGAAAAAACGAAATTAAGGGCATACCGAAGCGAACTTTGCACATAAACCGGACGTGTCTCTCTACTTGTAAGTGGGCATGGTGTTTCCTCATTATCGCGCATCCGTGCTCGAACGTCAAATAAGTGCGCAGACAAACGAAAATTAACAGCACGGCAGGGCATGAGAAAGAGGCCAATTGATGTTGGGGTTTCGTGGTCAATATATCTTCTTCAATATTACTCCATTCCTCTGAAATATAAACATTATTACCCTATTCATCCCCAAAGGGACGGGAGACCGTGGACCAACGGATAAGTGCGCACGTGCAAGGGACGGGAGACCGTGGACCAACGGATAAGTGCGCACGCAACGACTAATTCGATGACTTGCTCTGGAAGCGTGAGATCATATTCATTAGAGTCAGAAACAATCATTTGACGACGTCCATAAAAAATCGGTGTGATTTTAGTAAATTCAAGGAACCCCTATTCAGAGTGGGAAGAAAAGGCCTCTTTTTGTACATCGACTAGTTGAACTCCTACTCAGAATTGTGTGGAACGAACGGTAGGTCGGACAAACTTCTGCGGTTAGCATATATAAGTTAGAATTCTCCACGGGCGTTGGAAGGCCAGCCAGTTGCGCCTCCACTGCAAATTCTTGGATGGGGTGAATATTCTGTCTGAAGACGTTGGAACCTTTTAGTTTCCTGCTCTGCTCTGCTCGCAAGGGCGGGGACTAACCGGTAACCGACCGGAGCATGGCGGTTCTGCCGCAAGCTGGTGGGTTAACCAGACGTTGCGGCCGCGCTGGAGCCTTGCCAACAATTAGCAATCAATGCTCTGCACCAAGCAATCATACCATGCAATCAATAAACCATCCCAATTAAGGTTGAAAAATACCATCCAAATTAAGGTTGAAAAAACCCATCCAAATTTAGTATAGCATGGTTCAGCTAGGAATGGGGTACCGCTTGCGGTTGCGGATAAAGGAAATTGAGTAGCCTAGTTATCCTAACTGATTGGTCGATTTGCAAGGAGCTCAACACGCGTTAATGGCCAGATCAAATGTGATGCTCTCTACCGGTTCAAGGCCGGGACTTGTTGCTCTTAGTCTCTTTTTACCTAAGTCGCTTGCCATCGCGCAGTTTTCCGAATGTTTAGGGTCCGTATGCTTACATTGTACTTCCTCCGTCCCAAAATAAGTGTCGTTGTCTTAGTATTATATTTGTACTCTGGTCTTGTTCTCTGAACCCTCTAGGGCATTGTTATTTCCTCTCCTCTATAATGATCTCACGCGGCTGTCCTGCATGATTCGGAAGAAAAAATAGCAGCATGTCACAAATTAGATGAGTCCTAAAGTGTCAGCTCACAATCTCAAATTAGCAGTATTTATGTCAATGGCTGAATAATCCAGTATTTATGTCAATGGCTGAATAATCCAGCTACTAAACTCCGACAACTTACCGTTCACCAACATGAAGACTTGATCAAAAAACAATTTGTTCATGAGAAACTAGACAGGGGGCATCAGTGTATCAGATCTAGGTTCAGTTCACTACTCTACTTCAGTCACAGTTAGGGTGCTCAACTCAACACGTCCGCTTCTTGAGGGTGCGCCACTGCTTGACGACGTACTCCACCACCTCATTCGGCGTCGCCTTCCGCTTCTCGGGTTGTACTCGTTGGCTTCCAGCAGTGCGTTTGTCACCAGGGCGTACACCTCCTCGCCGTACTTTTCCTTCAGTTCCCGCAGCTTCTCGTCGTCCCGGAGAATTTCCGTACAAAACAATGCATGCACGGTTGGAAAACCACACTGGTCCGTTCACAAACTGGAAGACAAAGTATTCATACATGAATTACGTACTGTTAAATTGTTGTGTGAACCTTAAAATTTTCATTACCACGGTACAACAAAACATGGCGGAAAACAACCGTATAATTTTTTTATGAAAAGGAGGAAAGCCCCCCGGTCTCTGCATCAATTGATGCATGCAGCCATATTATTAATAAGTAGCGTAACAACGTCTTAGATCCACAAACAACTCATAAATTGAGCGCAAATCGAAAAGTATATAGCAAAGATGTCACATCCGGTGATAAAAAAACAGGCTACGATGCCTATACACCTAGCCTATTATTAGCTCGTCATCCAAATCGGCTGAAGATAGGCCATGCTACCGTCTCCCAACGGTTGCATCCAATAACCAGAAGCCTTCTGGAGTCCGCATGACTGAGTAACGACCACATAAGGATACAAGCTGTAGCTCTATAGATAACCTGCAAAAGATTAGTGACGTTTGCGCATTAACTATCAAGTCATTTTTTATGTTCCATATAGCCCAAAATAATGCATATATCCCTATCCGAATATGTTTTGCTATATGTACGTCCACTCCATTAAGCCACGTCCCAAATAACGTGTTTATGCTCGTTGAGGGATTAACGTTAAAAGCTATATGTATTGTCCGCCATAGTAATTTTGCCAATGGACATTCGATAAAGCGCTATTTAATCGTTTCATTTTGATCACAATAACAACATCTGGAATTACCAACCCAACTTCTTTTCACCAAGTTATCTTTGATCAGTATGACACTTTTGTGTACGAACTACATGAAGATTTTAGTTCGAAGCGAAACTTTAATCTCCCATATATGCAATGATTTAGACAATGGCCCGGAGTGAATTAAGTCTAAATACATATATTTCACTGAAAATGATCCATTCGTAGCTAACTTCCAATGAATTGTATCACTTTGGTCCGATAGTTCACTAGTAGAAAACGGGCCATCAGTCCCGGTTCCAGAGGCCCTTTAGTCCTGGTTCTGCAGCCGGGACTAAACGATCGGGACTTATGCCCAACACTTGTAGTCCCGGTTGTGTTACGAACCGGGTCTAAAGGTGCTCCACGTGGCCGCTACGGGGCGCCGAGGCAGGAGGACCTTTAGTCCCGGTTCTTGACACGAACCGGGACAAAAAGGTAGCCACGTGTTAGCATCTGCCAGGCGCTGGTTTTTTTTTGGAAGGAGGGGTTATGAGTTTTGGAGGGTTTATAGGGGTTTCATATTATGTTTCCCCTTTTCTTTTTGTGTTTACTCTTCAATTCTTTTACATTTAGGGTTTTATTTTCATTTTATGTTTTCCATTCAACTCGACGCTAGCTACTACATATAGCAATGAAGGAACCATTAATTACACAACATCGGTATGAACATATATAGAGAGAAGTGTGACCTCTTTTTCTCCGTGCTTGGCCTAACAACAAGTTTTCGTATATCTATTCGACGCTACTACATATAGTACACGATCATGCATATATACAATATAACATCTCTTACGATCCCTAATATCTAATTACCAAAATGGCATCAGAAATCCCGATGGTATTCTCCGCCTTCAGGTATGACATGCTCAACAAAGAATTCCGCCAATTCCTATTGAATTGCTCGTATGCGATCAGTTGGTAGGTGTTCGTCCCGCTTCCGCTAGATCAAATTTAAAGGAGTCAATATTATATATATATATATATCTGTGTGTGTGTGTGTGTGAATGAAACTCAACACAATTGGTGGTATTAAAATAAAAATGTGAATATTGTTTACGTATTTCAAATTGTTCTAAAGATATGTGGCGAATGAACTCGCAAACGTAGATGCACATAAATTAGACCCGGGTGCCTGCCACAAGCACTTTATGAGAATAGAGTTCAATCAAAATGATAGTCAAGCATGATAATGGTATTGAAACAATAATCAATGAGAGATGCGCAGTACTAGCTAGTAGTACTTACTTTGGGGTGTAAAAATGGCAGCTCCTTTTTCCAGTCACCCCTAACCTGGTTGGTGAACTTTTTCCAAACCATGTCCGGCAAAGAAAATGATTACTTGATATCAGGAAATGAACGAAAGTTGCCGATATGGTGCGATAATGATTGAACTTACTTCTGAAGCATTTGACTCATGTCCGCCCACTCCTTAGGCTCTTTACGTCTCGAGTTCAAGACAATTACTTGTCCCTCGTCAAGCTGAATGGCTAGCAGAATAAAGTGGAACCTGCGCACGCATAACTCATTAATTGCACTTAACCTCGAGTAAGCGAAACAGAATGTGCACAAGATAGTAACACTCACTTGAAGTTGTAAGGAAATAGTATTTCCTTTCTGTTTTGTTGTCCAAGTAACGCATTAAGCAAGTTTTTCGCTGTTTCATCTGGATTTTTTATTAACGTATGTTCCTTTACGTTATCTGTATTAATGAACCCAACGTCATAGATTTGTTGTTTTTTGCATTCGAGGATCTTCAATCTACATAATATAGTGTGAGGATAATTATACATGCAATGAACGAGCTGAGCTAGAGACTTAATTACAGAAAAAAATACTTACAGACAATAGCAACTGACAATAGTTCTGTCGAGGACGGCTTGATTGTATAACTAAAAAATTTCTTCAAATTCAACGAACAACGCCCGAACTCCATTGAAGAAGTGCTCATTTTTTATTCCCACGAAGATATTGTCGGTCCCGTCCTTGCAGGTTTTCAAGTACCATTCATGCAATTGTCGCATCATCGTTGGTAGACGCGGGAGCTCCTCACGTCTGACGAGAGGCTTCCCGTGCTCGTATCTTAAGGCTGCTACTACCTCAGCCTTTTCGAACTGTACCGAATCGTCTAAGTAATCACCAAGAGTGATAGCAAGACCACCGGCCGCTATCTCCGGATCATTAGCAATATCGGTAAACACCATGAGCGGGGGCGCACGATTGCTTTTCTTGTTCGCCGGGCTGGAGAATTGTTTTCCCACTTCTTGCACCACTGCTACTTAAGCTTCCCGACCGCTTCGCTTGACCAAATGTCTTTGCAATACAGCGGTCATAGTTTGATTGCGGCGGAGGCGGTGATGGTCGCCTAAGGGCATCCAGACATCGCTCTGCTTTTACCGGATCTACTTTCTCCTTTGGAGGTGGTCGTTTCGGTGCAAGCTGGCGTTTCACATCGGCAGCCACGATCTCGTCGGTTTCCTCCTCAGTCATGTCGTAGGGTAACTTGGGAGGAGCCTTCTTGACGCTTGGGCCTGCTCTGGATTTCTTCGTTGTTGTACTGCTGCTAGTCGCCGGAGCGGCGGCGGCTCTCTTCCGTTGTTGCTGAGGCGGCGGAGTTAGCTGACACGGCGGAGGAGTCGGAGTCCGCTGACGCGATGGAGACATGAGCTGGGGCGGAGGAGGATTCTGCTGAGGGGCCTCCTCTAGCTGAGTCTGCTGAGGGGCCTCCTCAGGCTGAGTCTGCTGAGGGGCGTCCTCCGGCTGAGTCTGCTGAGGCTTCGTCCAGTTTGGAAGCACGATGTTTTCCTTTCTCCATAGAATTATAGTCCTTAGGGCATTAATCAGACGAGTCTCCCCTTCACCTGTAGGGTACTCAAGGTCCAGATCCTCAAATCCGTTGGAAACTTCATCCACCTCGACAACAGCATAGCCATCTGGAATCGGATTGCAATGGAAAATTCCATCAGGTGCAGGAGGTAAGACATAGCCGATCGCCATCTTCAAGGTTAGGTTATGGCATTTCGCAATTAGCTCGCAATGTTCCCTCTCCGTGATACCATCCACGGGGTAGCGAGGAGCTGTGATATCAGGCTGAACCAGCTCCGTGGAAGCCACGCTGCTTTTCCGCTGAGATGGTGGGGTAGCTTCGTGGGCAGTATCGAATGAAGGATCTTCGTGCTGCTGAGATGGTGGGCCGGTAATAGCTCGCTGACTTGCCTCTAGCAACACTAGTATTTCTTCCATCTTCTACATCGGGTTTGCTTCCTTTCTCTTCTTTCTCCCTCGGCTTCTATAATCAGTGATGTCCGGAAACCCATACGTCCACGCAACGGAGCCTGATGTGCCTCTAGTTCGTCCAGGGTGTTCAGGATTCCCGAGGGCCTTTGACAGCTCATCCTTCTCTCTCTCGGGATGGAACCTCCCTTCCTGCACTTCCTTGATTGCTGCCTGAATCATTTTGACGGGTGTCTCAAGTTGAGCTTTCGTGAAAACACACTTCCCTGTTTCTGGATCCAAAGTTCTCCCATGCCCGAAGAACCAAGTCCTACACCGATCGGGCCAGTTCAATGTCGCTGGTAAGACCTCTTTAGCAAGCAGGTCGTTCCCAGCTTTGTCCCACGTAGGCCGGGCAACATTGTAGCCACCTGACCCCGTAACATGGCGATACTTCTTCTTTGCAGCATTTATCTTATTTGTCTTTGACCTTTTCTTAGCTTTCTCTGATTTCTTGTACGCCAGAAATATGGGACAGTGATCTTTTATCTTCGCATATTGACCGGTGAATTCTGGAGTCTCGTCTTTCTCGAAAACTTTTTGTTCAATAGTTTCTTCCAGTTCTTGAATAGTTCTGTCATCTTTTAAAGAGCAAACGCCTTGACTTTTCGTTGTATCACTGGGTTATTTATATCCTCCTCTGGCGGTAGAAATAGGCACACTGCCAAGGCATATGTATTAGCCAGACCTAGAAATTAATTACCATGATTCCCCATCAAAGAAATCCGTTCCTTCTCTTCCTAAATTCTAAACCAAAGCCAGCGAGGTCCAAAGGTCATATTTCTGTCTATCGTCGACATAAGAAACTTCACCGTCCTTCTTCTTATTCCATTCTTGGATGCTGATCGGGATGTTGTCCCTAACAATAACTCCGCACTGATGTATAAAATTTTCTTTGGTCCACTTGGCAGCAATCGGTTGGCCATCTGGAGCGACTTCTTCGATCGTGAACCTTTCATCCTTATCCAACCTTTTCTTCGGACCTCGTCTCGTTACAGAAGTTTGTCTCGATCCGGAGGACTAAAAGAAGAAAGAAGCATTAATATATGTACATACAAAACAATTAATGCATCTAGTCAGCAGAGGCTTAATTAATATATATATATACCTCGCCGGACTTTACAACAGTTAAGGCTCCAACATCGGTGAAGCCGTCATCTCCTTCCTCCTCCATTCGATCATCGAAGCCGTCATCTCCTCCCTCCTCCATTCGATCATCGGGGCCGTCATCCTCTCTTCCATCACCATCGGTGTCGTTGAGAAACGACAAGGTGATATCATCATCACCTCCGTCGCGGATTATATCCCCAACAACTCTTTTTTTTCTAAGTCTCTGTCCACAGTTTCTGCAAATATCACAACATGGCAATATACAACCATCAGAGATGGATTAGTGGCAACCATGAGACACAAATGAAGAATATTATAAAATACTTTTTGTTAACCTAATAATGTTATATTTTCTTTTCTGTTAAGTAATTAGTATTTTCTTTTTTTAACATATTTTATCCAGACTTTTTGTGCGTTCAATATGCACCATGCAAAGCCACATCATCAATTTTCAACCCTTTTCCGACTTCATTTCCTATTTTTCATGCATTTAATGATTTATTTTGAGCTAAACGACCCTGAATTTGAAAAGCACTACAAATAAACTCTGAAAAGGTTGAAACTTGGAATGGCATCATAATTTCACCCACATAGCATGTGCTAAAAGGTTTAGAGCGTTACGGCAAAAACTGGATGCACTTCGTGTACAAAACTGCACAATCTCTTTCGAAGTATCAGGGTTTCGTACGAAAACTCATCTATTACAAAGGGATTTTATTTTTTTAACATATTTTAACTCCAGACTTTTTGTGCATTCCATATGGACCATGCAAAGCCACATCATCAATTTTCAACCCTTTTCCTACTTCATTTTCTATTTTTCATGCATTTAATGATTTATTTTGAGCTAAACGACCCTGAATTTGAAAATCACTGCAAATGAACTATTAAAAGGTTGAAATTTGGCATGGTATCATAATTTCACCAACATAGCATGTGCTAAAAGGTTTAGAGGGTTACGGCAAAAACTGGATGCACTTCATGTACAAAACAGGAAAATCTCTTTCGAAGTATCAGGGTTTCGTACGAAAACTCATCTACTACAAAGGGATTTCATTTTTTAACATATTTTAACTCCAGACTTTTTGAGCGTTCAATATGCAACATGCAAAGCCACATCATCAATTTTCAACCCTTTTCCGACTTCATTTGCTATTTTTCATGCATTTAATAATTTATTTTAAGCTAAATGACCCTGAATTTGAAAAGCACTGCAAGTGAACTCTGAAAAGGTTGAAACTTTGCATTGTATCATAATTTCACCCACATAGCATGTGCTAAAAGGTTTAGAGGGTTACGGCAAAAACTGGATGCACTTCGTGTACAAAACTTGACAATCTCTTCCGAAGTATCAGAGTTTCGTACGAAAACTCATCTATTACAGAGGGATTTCATTTTTTAACATATTTTAACTCCAGACTTTTTGTGCGTTCAATATGCACCATGCAAAGCCACATCATCAATTTTCAACTCTTTTCCGACTTCATTTGCTATTTTTCATGCATTTAATGATTTATTTTGAGTTAAATGACCCTGAATTTGAAAAACACTGCAAATAAACTGTGAAAAGGTTGAAACTGTGCATGGTATCATAATTTCACCCACATAGCATGTGCTAAAAGGCTGAGAGGGTTACGGCAAAAACTGGATGCACTTCGTGTACATAACCGGACAATCTCTTTCGAAGTGTCAGAGTTTCGTACGAAAACTATCACAAAAGGATTTCATTTTTTTAATATATTTTAACTCCAGACTTTTTGTGCGTTCAATATGCACCATGCAAAGCCACATCATCTATTTTCAACCCTTTTCCGACTTCATTTGCTATTTTTCATGCATTTTATGATTTATTTTGAGCTAAACAACCCTGAATTTGAAAAACACTTCAAATGAACTCTCAAAAGGTTGAAACTTGGCATGGTATCATAATTTCACCCACATAGCATGCGCTAAAAGGTTTATAGGGTTACGGCA
Source organism: Elymus sibiricus (assembly GCA_039707655.1). Taxonomy (NCBI): domain Eukaryota; kingdom Viridiplantae; phylum Streptophyta; class Magnoliopsida; order Poales; family Poaceae; genus Elymus; species Elymus sibiricus. The sequence goes on from CM077675.1 coordinate 468,826,294, forward strand.
ATAACTGGATGCACTTCGTGTACAAAACTGGACAATCTCTTCCGAAGTATCAGGGTTTCGTACGAAAACTCATCTAAAACAAAGGGATTTCGTCTTTTTAACATATTTTAACTCCAGACTATTTGAGCGTTCAACATGCACCATGCAAAGCCACATCATCAATTTTCTACCCTTTTCCAACTTAATTTGCTATTTTTCATGTATTTAATGATTTATTTTAATCTAACCACCCTGAATTTGAAAAGCACTGCAAATGAACTCTGAAAAGGTTGAAACTTGACATGATATCATAATTTTACCCACATAGCATGTGCTAAAAGGTTTAGAGGGTTACGGCAAAAACTGGATGCACTTCGTGTAAAAAATTGGACAATCTCTTCGGAAGTATCAGGGTTTCGTACGAAAACTCATCTATTACAAAGGGATTTCATGTTTTTATCATATTTTAACTCCAGACTTTTTGTGCGTTCAATATGCACCATGCAAAGCCACATCATAAATTTTCAACCATTTTCCGACTTCATTTGCTATTTTTCATGTATTTAATGATTTATTTTCAGCTAAATGACCCTGAATTTGAAAAGCACTGCAAGTGAACTCTGAAAAGGTTGAAACTTTGCATTGTATCATAATTTCACCCACATAGCATGTGCTAAAAGGTTTAGAGGGTTACGGCAAAAACTGGATGCACTTCGTGTAAAAACTAGACAATCTCTTTCGAAGTATCAAGGTTTCGGACGAAAACTTATCTATTACAAAGGGATTTCATTTTTTAACATATTTTAACTCCAGACTTTGTGTGCGTTCAATATGCACAATGCAAAGCCACATCATCAATTTTCAACCCTTTTCCGACTTTATTTGCTATTTTTAATGTATTTAATGATTTATTTTGAGCTAAGCGACCTTGAATTTGAAAAGCACTGAAAATGAACTCTGAAAAGGTTGAAACTTGGCATGGTATCATAATTTCACCCACATAACATGCGCTAAAAGTTAGAAAGGGTTATTGCAAAAACTAGATGCACTTCGTGTACAAAACTGGGTAATCTCTTTCGAAGTATCAGGGTTTCGTACGAAAACTCGTCTATTTCAATGGGGTTTTGTTTTTTTAATATATTTTAACTCCAGACTTTTTGTGCATTCAATATGCACCATGCAAAGCCACATTATCAATTTTCAACCCTTTTCCGACTTCATTTGCTATTTTTCTTGCATTTAATGATTTATTTTGAGCTAAATGACCTTGAATTTGAAAAGCACTGCAAATGAACTCTGAAAAGGTTGAAACTTGGCATGGTATCATAATTTCACCCACATAGCATGTGCTGAAAGCATTAGAGGGTTACGGCAAAAACTGGATGCACTTCGTGTACAGAACTAGACAATCTCTTTCGAAGTATCAGGGTTTCGTACGAAAACTCGTCTATTACAAAGGGATTTGGTTTTTTTAACATATTTTAACTCCAGACTTTTTGTGCGTTCAATATGCACCATGCAAAGCCACATCATCAATTTTCAACCCTTTTCCGACTTCATTTGCTATTTTTCATGCATTTAATGATTTATTTTGAGCTAAATGACCCTGAATTTGAAAAACACTGCAAATGAACTCTCAAAAGGTTCACGCAAACATTCTTCATCATGTGCATCACGTCAATTGCAGTGCAGACCTCTAGGTCTTTCCAATAGGGTGCATCACGTCTTCTTCCACAAGGGGGCGTGTCCGTCATCGTCATTCTGAACAGATTGTCCGCCATGACCCTTTCCAAATATTACTTCTAAATCCTTGACCATATCAAGTATATCATCAAATGTTATTACTGAAAAAATAAATACATAATGTTCATACATATAGTTCTCATAGAAAAACATAAAACTCTCTAGAGCATCTAATTAAAACATACATTGAAACTAACATACAACTATGTAAAACATTTAAATGTAACAACAAATGCGATCAAAATCGCAACTAAGGTAACAATTGATCCAACAGCATGATGATACCAAGCCTCATTATCAATGTCATATTTTCTAATCTTTCTAACCTTCAAGCGCATTGCATCCATCTGGATATTGTGTACATCGACGACATCGGCAACATGCAACTCCAATTTCATCTTCTCTTTTTCAACTCTTTTCAATTTTTCTTTCAAATAATTGTTTTCTTTTTCAACTAAATTTAACCTCTCATCAATATGGTCGGTTGGAATTTCCGATTCACATACCTCCTAGATAAAGACATCTATGTCAAGTTGGTCGGCATAATTGTCATAAACATTGAATGAAACAAATAGTAATAAAAGATAATATACCACATCCGAATCATAGACCGGACGAGAGCCGACGGGGGCGTCTACCAAAACCATGGCACTATATAATAACAAACAATAATACAAGTAAGAAGTTAATTTGTGCTCAAATTGTGCATCTAAATCAAATAAACTCACACATGCACTCCTCCACTAAAACCCACAAACCACACTACTTCTAGAGCATTTGAAATGAGCTAAACTAGCAGTGAGAGATGAAAGGATGAAGTTGCTAACCTTTTAGAACACTTGTGCAGTTGGTGCACCGCCAAACCTAGACAAATTTTGGGGAAAATGTAGCTTGGAGAGGAGAAAGCTTAAGTGTGGCTCGGACATTTCATCAAACACATCATGTGCATAGGAGGTGAGAACAAAATAGCACACACCTCCCACCCTTCCACGGCCAAAAAACAGAGGAGATGAGGGGGGCGTGGATATATATAGGAAAAACATTAGTCCCGGTTTTAGATACAAACTGAGACTAAAAGGCAACAAACCCTTTAGTCCCGGTTGGTGGCTGGAACCGGGACTAAAGGTCCCAGCCGAACCGGGACTGATGCCTGTCGAGGCCCGGCCGGCATCCTAGCCTCTCGAACCGGGATTGATGCTGCGAGTAGTCCCGATTCGTAACACGACCGGGACTAATGCTCTGATCTGGCTAGGACCAAAGCCCTGTTTTCTACTAGTGGTTGAATATCCATCAACCTGTCGACCAGGTGTAACCAAGCGTTCCAATGTACACCCACTAGGGATCTCCTAAATTGGAACTTAAGTGGTACCGAATTTAATACTGTGGTGACATAATCTTCCTTACGTTGCACAATATTATTCAAGGAAGGATATTGCAAAGCCAAGGACGTCTTCCTAGCCATATATCCTCCCAGAATCTAGTAGTGGTACCATTACCTACTACAAATTTCACCCGTTGTAAGAAGGTTACCTTTGTCCTCATTAACCCCTTCCAAAAAGACGAGTCCGTAGGTTTAGTGGTAACATGGGCCAAAGTCTTAGAGTGTAAGTACTTATTTCTTAAAATTTGTACCCACATACCCTTGGTATCAACAGATAACCTGTACAGCCATTTGCTAAGCAAGCATTTATTCTTTACTTCTAAATTCTCGATCCCTAACCCACCTTGGTCCTTTGGTCTGCAAATAATATCCCATCTAGCCAATCTGTATTTCTTCTTAGCCTCATCACACTGCCATAAGAAACGGGATCGATAAAGTCTAGTCTTTTCCGTACCCCTACCGGCACTTCAAAGAAGGATAAAAGGAACATCGACAAACTCGTCAAAAACGTTTATGCATGTTTGTTAAAATATTGATGTAAGCCACGCCTATACTTCATTTTTCCTATACCATAACAACCATGTCCCGATCTTGAGACTAATTAATTCCTTTTCCTCACCTTCGTGGAAGAAGACTGCACTACGTAGCACGTTCGGACGACGACCTTTTGTTGCCATTAGTGGAAGTTAACCAAAGAATATCTAGAGATAGAGTTCCGAGTACGTGGGAATGGGATGCAGACGTAGACAATACCATGGCATCATCTTCTCCTTCTTCCACCGTCATCCAGATGCCTCCAACTCCGCACACCAACGGCGAACCGACGCTGGCCCCGGCCATGCCTAAGAACTCCGGTGACTTCCCGACCATGGCGCCCGCAGCAGCCGTCGGGCCAGCACCAACGGCGACGGACAAGGTCATGTCGACCGTCGCGAACCTCGCGCAGCTCCTGCCGACGGGCACGGTGCTGGCGTATCAGGCGTTGTCCCCGTCCTTCACCAACCACGGCAAGTGCGAGACTTCCAACCAGTGGCTCACCGCGGCGCTGGTCATCGTCCTCACCATCTTGTGCGTGCTCTTCTCCTTCACCGACAGCGTACTCGGCCACGACAAAAAGCTCTACTATGGCATCGCCACGGCCCGCGGTTTCAACGTCTTCAACTTCTCGGACGAAGAGGAGAAGCTGCAGTGGACTCCCGCTGAGTTCCGGAGGCTCCGCATCCGGCCGCTGGACTTCATGCGCGCCGTCTTCACGGCCCTGGTGTTCCTCACCGTCGCGTTCAGCGATGTGGGGCTGCAAAACTGCTTCTTTCCCAACGCCGGCAAGAACACCGAGGAGCTTCTCAAGAACCTGCCCCTAGGCATCGCGTTTCTCTCCAGTTTTGTGTTCATGATCTTCCCTACAAAAAGGAAGGGCATTGGTTACAGAGACACCACTCCGCGCGAAAAGCTTACTTGATGCTAAGGTCAGTTGTTTCTGAACCGTTAGATAGATTAGATTATATCATAAATCACCATATATAGTACTATAACTTGGTTGTTTAGATCACTTGTTTTTTAACAGTTCAAATGTAGTGTAATCGCAGTATATAGTAGTAGTATTACCTATGATTACCTATTCTTGAAATACTTGTGTTTTGCCAAATTTAATGAAACTTTTGTGTGGGCAGATGCCCTGGTTCGCTGCGGTGTAATTTTTATCTTTTAATTTGAAAGAAAAGGCATGTATGTACCTTCTTGTATAGAAAGAATAATTGATGAAATTCGCTAAAAGTCGATTTAAACTCCCAAATATTGAAGCCCGATTTATTCGAATTTACCAAAATCATACCAAATTTGCAGGAAAAGGCGGGTGCTCTGCCCATCTCAACATAGGGACATAACAAAAAGGAGTACAAGAATGTTTACATGGAGACCGGGAAAAAATGTCAGAGAAAAGAAAAACGAAAATGTGAACTTCATGTCCGGTGTGAGATCTAACCGTCTTTAGTCAACGTGTTTGTTTACAAGATAAGCATAAACTACGTCGAGCACAATAGTAAGTGTGGTCTCGTCGAAGGTTCGTCTGTTCTCCTCATTCCACGCATTCCATGCCACATAAATCATCGCTTCGGGAAATCAATTGTGAAAAACAAGCTTTATTGCGGTTCAAAATACTCTCGCTCCACCAAACGTCTAAAGGGGTGAAGTCGCGCGTCGTACCTTGGTGGGCAGAAAACCAAGTCCGTACAACTCATGAGATTCCATGAGTGAACAGGGTTTGCAATGTTGGTTTAGCCAATGTTCACGAATTATGCCAATCGTAGTCGTCAGGATCAACAGATTGTTTGGCACTCTGAAGAGGATACCAAGCTTCAAGAAGTACATACCAAAGGTCGCTTTGTTTCCATTCCGTTGGTCCATGCTGTGTTGCTTTCGGGGTTGCATGAAGTAGTAATATTGAAGATGTGTTGGTGGCAAGCTACAATCTTGATATGCACGTACTGTTGGACGACAAGGATGGTTGCCCCCTTGATCTTTTCCTTATTTGAGAAACCACTTGATTACTAATAATACCCAAGAAGAAATTAAGGGCGCACGGAAGCATTTTGCGCATGAATAATCCGGGTGTTTCTTTGTCATCGCACATTCGCGATCGTGCGTCAAATAATAGCAAATTAACGCCACGGCAGAGGGCATGAGAAAGAAAGCGATGGTTTTGACCGATTGGACTTGGGGCTTGTGGTCAATATAACTTCCCCTCAATATTATTACTCTACTCCATTCATCCGGAGAGGAATAGGACACCATGGACCAACGGGAAAGAATAAAAAGCAACATCCTGTATGTAGTACGTGCGCACGTGCTATGACTAATTGAACGACTTGCACGTGAGATCCTACTCATGAGAGTCAGAAACACTGTTTTGACGACGTGCATGGGAAATCGGTATGAAAGTAAGTTCAACCCATATTTAGAGTTTTTTCTGCGCGCGTGCGGGCATGGACTAGTTCAGCAACGTGTACCCAGAGTGCGTGCATGGACAATCGTCGGATAATTTAGCCCCTTCCAAGTGAATAAACTAGGTTTTGCGTACCAAGCACTGTAAATTCGTCGTCCTGGCTGAGCTATAGGTCTCCATGGTGGCTGGAAGGCGAAGAACATTGCAAAGTCTTGGATGGCGTAGCTATGCGAGTATCACCGCAGACTGATTGAACACGTACTGAAGATAGTCGGACTTTTTCGGAATGGTGAGACTTGGCGAGATGGTGAGCATGGACTATTTCAGCTGAGCTATATGTAAGAGCATCTCTAGCAGATTCGTATATCGCTAACCCGCAAAACACATTTACAGTTTGCGGAAAAACGGTTTTGTGCGTCGGCCCGGGCTGCTGCGGAGCAAACCCTGCATAGCGGACCTGTAAAACGGAATATCTATGCGGGGTGTGCTCCGTAGCAGCCCGTGCCAGTCTGCAAATTAGATGGGGTTTTATCTAAATTTGACACATATGATACATATTTAGAATTATGAATTCAATATAAGATAAAATGTCAATATTACAATACAACAGTTATTCAAATTACAATAATTATTGAAATCACCAAAGCAAACTAAATAATTCAATACAAAACTTGTTCCGAATACAAATCACAGATGAATTAAATAAAATGAATGCAAAAATGGAATGTGTTACTGCCCAGCCCTTTGCCGACAGTCGATCCTCGCTGTCTCTTTCGGTTCTCATCTTCGTGCTCCTTCACGGCGATAGCCATCACCAACATCTGCCGCCGCTGGTTCGCAAGCAGCATCTCAACATCCGAACCATCCGAATCGGACCAATCCTCGAGCAAAAACTTCTCGCAAGGGCTTAGTTCCATCTAAAATCATAACAACGAACGCCGCATGTCCTCCCTTCGCCCCGCCCTCTCCCGCGAGCGGCAGGGCAAAACCCTAGCCGCCGCTGCTCGCGGGCCCCTCCCCACCTTCCCTCCCCCTCGCCGCCGCCGGCGTGCGCGGCCAGGCAAAGCCTGGCTTGCTTGGGCGGCGGCGGGGCCTTCTTCCTCTCCGATGGGGTGCAGCGCGGCGCGGGATGCCGCAGCAAGGACACCCACCCGCGCCCAAGGCACCGCCGTCCGCCTCGTCGCCGCCACGCCTCGCTCCGAGCGTCGCGCCGGCGCGGGGGCGCGACGCTCGGAGCGAGGCGTGGCGGCGACGAGGCGCACGGCGGTGCCTGGGCGCGAGTGGGTGTCCTTGCTGCGGCGGCTGCGTGGGTGCACGCACGCTCACCCGAGCCGGGGTGGTGCGACGTGTGAGCGACGGATCCGGCGGCAGCACACATCGATCTGCGGCGGGGCGCGGAGGTGGTGGGTGTGACCGGTGCAGGGGCCGCCGGCGATGTGATGTTGGTGTTGGCCACGCCCTGGGATGCGTGGCGGTGGCGTGCTTGGGGCTAGATGGCTGCGGTTTCTTCCTCGAAGCAGCGCGGGCTACCCTTCTCGCGGTTGGGGTTCATGGCGGCTGCCTCGGGCTGCCCGGAGGAGGGCGGATCTGGAAGGGCGAGAGTGGAAGGAGGCCTGGTGGCTATCGAGTGGCGGCTCCGGCCGGCGGAGCACCGGTGGGGTGTAGGGTAACGCAGCAGAAAACAAAAAAAATTCGACCTACGCACCAGCCCAGGACCACTATGGAGACTGCATACAAGGTTTGATCATTTTCGTTACCGACTCGTAGCGCAGCGGAAGTAGAGTCGATGACGAACGGCGGTGCAGATCCCCGCAGCTAGGATTTACAACCTCCCAACCGTGAGGATGTATACCCTCATCTGCCCCGCGGACAGCCCTCCGGGAGGCGGTCGGACAGTCCCCCGGACGGTGTCGCGGACAGCCCTTCGGGAGGACCTCCGAAACTCGGACTGTCACTCGGACAGCCCTTCGGGAGGACCTCCAAAACTCGGACGGTCACACGGACAGCCCTACGGGAGGCACTCACGAACTAAGACCGAAACTACGATCTCTCTACAGAGTTGCACACATACGGTGTCATCTATCCAGCAGGGCTTTGCCGTCCAGAACTAGTTCCTACCGGAACCCAGACAGCCTTTCGGCTCTACGAAACTATTTCGCTGGGAGGGAGAGAGAATGCCAGATCATGCATGGCTTGTGTATGAGAGTAAGGAATGAGGTTTGGGCAGCCCCCTCACCTCCTATTTGTAGGAAAACCAAGGGGTAGGATGGGCATTTCAAAAATACCAAAACTTGCTCATGAAGGAAACACTTTCCAAGGGCAAAATGGGAAAGCACACTACTAGGAAAAGGCCTGTTAGTGGCGCACCTGTTTTGGCCATTAATGGCGCACTATAGGTGCGCCACTATCATCACGCCACTAGTAACAAGTACTAATGGCGCACCCCTGGTGCGCCATTAGTATACCAGACAATAGTGGCGCACCTGGCAGTGCGCCATTACTATGTCCCCTGGTGCGCCATTACTATGCCTCCCAGGGGGCCATATTTACCTTGTGCTCTGGTTTACTAATGGCGCACTTCTAGATAATGCGCCACTAGTGTGTTTATTGCAGTGCGCCACTAAAGTGCAGTGTGGTGCGCCACTAGTATGAATATTAGGAATTTTTTTTTCTTTTCTGATATTTGCACAGGTTACAAAATATATTACTGCACAGAATATAGACAGCACAACATATAAATAGCAGATTTATTGAATACAATAGAAGATTAGTCTCCGAATACAATTCATCATATTAGTCTAAGAATTCAAAATACCGAACAAAGTTAGAACATTACAAGTCTCGAGACCGCGAGTAGCGAGTTTGTCTTCACATTACAAGTCGATATCGATCATCTAAACTACCATCACATAGAAGAGAGAAGCGGTCATCACGATGAGCATCATCGCGATGAAACTGGTCTTCATCTGGTTCCTCCAACGCTCCCTCCTCTCTCCCGCTAGATAGCGCGCGTATCTAGCTTCCGCCTCCGCCCTAGTGGTGTACCCTTTGTAACTGTTACCGCTGAAACGGTGAACCTGTTTCCGACACTCCTCCCAGTCGTCGTAGACTCCGGGAACCTTACCCTTGTACACGACATACCACGGCATCTCTATGCACTAGACAAACAAAACGTTAGTAGCAATTCACAGATAATACATAAGCAATATATAAGTATGCAACAAAAGGATCGGAAGAGAAAAGCAACACATTAATAGCACGATTCATGGTCCTACTAATAAATAGCATCGATTACATATAAGTTGAACGACTGTCCAAACTAAAGAGACATACAAGTTCATTAAAGTTTAATTACAACATGAGCTAATCGATATTTCAGAACTACATAGCATCACTACTTTCGACTCGACTCAGGGACCGGAGCGTGGATGAAGCCGCCGTCTATCGTGATGGTCATGAAATCGCGGTCGTTGTCAGCCTGCATTTGTAGCGTTGTTTCTATCTCACTGTTGGACGGTTGATATCTAAGGTAGAACTGCCCCGAGGTACGAAGGACATCTTGATGGATGATTTCCGCAAACTCCGACTGGATGCGAAAGAATTCTTGTCTGATGTCCGCGTCCTGGATTGCCGACAAGCGTGCGGCCCAATCTTTGAGATTATTTGGTAGCAGAAGGTGATTATGGTCCCGCACGATCGCCCGCATGTGATGGAGGGCGTAGTAGGCATCCTTCTGACCGCCAGGCGGCTGCTTGACGCAGGGGAACGTCGTATTGTGGGTGAACACGTGCTTGTCGTACCTACAAATTGGCCTCTTAAAGGTGCCTCCAGATCTGGCGTAGCCGGGGAGAGCTTCATCAAGAACTTTCTTGATATTTGTGTAGTCTTTCTTCGACTGACGGTCCGAGTCGAAATACGTGGCCATGGAATATTTCGGGCTTAAGAGGATGAGTGTGCAATGTGTGTCACTGCACAAAACACGGAATGTTAGAAAAAAAAAAGAACGATCGAAATCTAAGAAATCATATGTTACGGGGCGGTGAGGGGATGACTTACTCGGGAAAGTAAGGCACGAGGAAGTTATCCTTATCTGGGTTCGCCAGAATGACGCCTTCGAGGTATGAACTCGCGACTTGCCGGTCCCCAGCGCTGCCCAAGATCTTGGCACGCATGTAGAAGGGGTCGACTATCACGATGTCCGGGGTCTTGTCTCTAATGATCCGCATCTCCATACTGAGCGAAAATAGCCGAATGAAGGTGTAGTGCAGCGGATGAAGGTTAAACATAGCGAAGATGTCATCAAACCGCAGGACGATCATACCCCCGATGGTGCTATCGACAAAGCCCTTGCCCTCTGGCACCTTGGCCACGAAAACCGGGTATGCCACATCATTCTCGGAGAGACGCCGCTTCTCCAAAGAAAGAACACTGTCATGCAGACTCCGCATAGCACCGGTTGCAGCATTGAGCATATTAGTCGATAGCATCGGCCTACCCGCCACATGCACCCTCCTCGAGATATCCTTAGGTGAAGGTGGCCCGTCCTGAGCACAGATCGTACTCGGTGCCGGCTGGCTTGCACCCTTAATCTTTCTTTTCCGTCCCTTCTTCTTCTGCTGTAATGGGATCGAGTTCTGCTCAGAGACCGCCTTCTAGAGTGTGTTGGGGCTGATAATATTTCGCACCTCGGCTATCTGAGGCTCGGTGAAGGCGGCAGCTGGAGGCGTCTCCTGAGAACTGAACGCCAGACGACGCTTGTTGCAATTGGGTTTCTCCGCGGTACCAGGTAGATCGCGATCGTCTTTTGCATGGTTGGGTTCTTGAGAAGGAGGCCCCAAGAATTCATCACCGTACCCATGTTCGTTGAAGTACTTATCGACTTTGGTAAATGTACCATCGTGTTGTCGTCGTCGTCCGGATCCTGTGCCATATGCATGTCCGGATCCTGTGCCATATGCATGTCCGGCATGTCCGGTAGCGTTGCGGCGGTCTTGCCATGGCTTGGCACCGGCACGACTGGCGGTGTTGTCTGTGGGGTGGTGTCCCCCGCCCCCAGACGAATCTGGCTCTTCGACCAAAGCAGGGGCCAGCTTAAGCAGGCGCTGAGGGTCATCACATCATCTTCGTCGGCCCCAGCGGGTCGAAACGGAGGTAACAAGTCGTCGCAGCCCGGCAGCACCCGAACCAGTTGAACCCTATACACGGTGGGTGGCATCGGATTACCGTGGAACACGGGGTTGCCCGGTTGAACGATTCTGGCCTTGGCGACATCGATCAACTCGCCGCCCACGAAGTGCAGGAGAGTGCATGGAACGTCGGCGGCACCCTGCGAAAACATGTAGGGCGTCAGGGATGCCCAGTCAAAGGCAAGGAGATGAAGTCATCGGCCGAGAGGCTTAGTTACCGTGATGGCGTCGAGCTCGGCTAATGTCGAGGCACCGCCAACGGCGGGCGTGCAAGTGACGGAGGGGCCGCTTGCTGCCGAGGTGCCGGCCGGCGTATTCTTCCCACACCCGGGTGCATTAAGCTCCAATGCCCGCGCCGGCGCTGGAGACACCAATACCGCCTCCGCCGGAGACACCAATGGCGCCGCCGGCGCGTTGTGCGAGTTGCTGCCCGTGAAGCTGGGAATCGGGGGCGGCCCCTGTTGGCCGCCCGCAATCCGCGCCTGCAGTCCCTCAATCAAGGTAGGCACAATGGCGGTGATCGTCGCTCCCAGTTGGTCTCGCACTTGCTCTTGGACCATCTCCGGAATCCACGCCACTTGTGCCTTGAGTTCTTGAACCTCGCGCTGCTGGCTTTCCGAGCTGGTCTTTCTCTCCTTTCGCCCAGCGTTATAGTATTCCGACCATTTCGTGGACAAACCTTTGCCGGCCACACGACCAGCTGACGACGGCTTACTGAACTTATCCTTGTGTTTCATTACGTTCAACGCCCTATTTAAAGTGGTGTCCCAAGGGGAGCTCTGAGACGACCCCGCGCTACTGCTTTCAGTGTCCTGCGGAAGGAACGTGAACCATTTAGAAATTTGGCTTCATTAATTAGAATGCAACCATATGGAGCTAATTACGCGGGGGTGTATTCCTTACTAGAACAAGCTCAAGCGCCTTGGTCTTCGGATCCGGGGTAAGCTCCTTTGTTACCGGGTCCACCTTGTACCGGGCCCTGACATAGTTCCTGGTCTGCTTGTCACGGTATTTATCGAAGAGGGGCGGTAGGCCTTGCTCGGCATGCTCCGCGTCCTCCTTGTCCCATATAGGTTCCGCCACTCTGTAACCGCCGGGACCGAGTTTGTGGACCCCTAAGTTCAAGTCCCGCATATCTTTCCCCCACTGACTTGATTCCGCGGACCCCGGGGACTCGCACTTGGCCTTGAACTCCCGGTAGTCAGCTTCGCTGATCGAAGGATTTGTCTCCTTGATCTTCTCATAACTATCACCTCTTAGAATCCTTCTCCTCACCGCGGCTCTCCAAGTAGCCAGGGCCGTGCTCATCTTCGTGAGGGCGGCACTGTTCACTTTATTCCCTGAGAGGCGTGTGTTTGCGACGTCACCGGGGAACCTGTATCGTTCGTGCAGCTTCGTGAAGAGGAGGTTGCGCAAATTCCCTCGGTCACGATGCCTTAGGTTCTCGGTGTTGATCGAGACGGTGCTCCGGAGAATGCACCCGAGTTGTCCCGAGTACCCACTGACTAATTCTTTGGGCGCCGTTGGATGCCCACTGGAGGACACTTCAGTAAATTCCTGCTTGACGGTGCCGAGCACGTTCGGGCGCCGGTCCTTCCGTTGCCTCTTCGGTTGGCTGCCATCTGTGTGTGCGCTGCCATCATCAGTGGTGGCATCCTCGGCGGCACCATCAGTGGTGTCATCCCCGACGCCACTAGGGGTTGTGTAGTCGGGATCGGTGTCTTCCGCGGCGTCCTCATAGCGGTGAGGTTCTTCCTCCATCTCCTGGGACAGCTCCCAGAATTGCTTGCCCGAACCGCCGGCATCGTTGTGGGCCATGTTCGCTCTAAATAGGAAAAAAGTTTGGTCAAAAAGTTGGTTATTGTCAAGGAACAAGATCTCTAAGTTGACCAAATAACCTAATTCTCGAGGAATGTCGCCAAAAAGTTGGTTATTGTCAAGGAACAATTGAGAGATGTTTGTGATATTGCCTAGGTGTTTTGGGATGGAACCTGTTAGTGTGTTGTTGCTAGGTGTTTTGGGATGGAACCAGTAGCTTCCTTGCAACCCACAAAAGACAAAGGAAAAGGGGTGAAAAGGGGGAGATGGTTAGCTTTGATGAGCAGGCAGCATCTTCCTAACCCCCTTCTTCTTGTCTCCTCTCACTATCTCTCTCACACACATGGCAAGCAAGGGTGTCTGAGTGTGTGAAAAAATACTAAACTAATCCAACCACTAAAGCACTAGATCACTACTATTGGTTGATGTCAAGATACATGCTGATTAATTTTTGTTTCGGTTGAGAATCGGGCACCTTCTAAGTCAAGAAAATTGGGCATGACCTTTGCTAATTTTCTTGACCTAGGAGTGCCCCAATCTCAACCGAAACGGAAATTAATCAACATTTCAGGAGAAAGGGGTAACGAAGTGATGGGGCAAATGTGCCAGGCACCACAATGTGATCACAGAAACAAAGCAGCACCACTGGTGTTGGATTCACAGTGTAAATGATGGATGAAAAGGCCACAGACCATATTCTTAGGCAGAGTAAAATAGTCCTGCATTCTTGGCAGTTCATATCTGAAATGTGTAAACAGCATCATATCTAAAATTAACCTGTCATGTTCACTACTCAAACATGATGATTGTCAACTATAAAATGTAAAATTGTGTTTTACTCACACAACCTATCAAAAAATCAGAGTTGTGTTGTTCTGAATGACAGTTATGTTTGTCAGAATATATAATATGCATCATCAGAAAGAATGGGTGTCGAAATGGGTGTCGAAGATTGTTTCGGACCTCCGGGCCTGTTGCTCCTCAAGCTCCTTGGTTCTGTACACCACCTTCACCCCTTGAAACAGAAACAGTGACAGAGATTCAGACTCAGACTCAGAACAAACAAGCAGAGATTCAGACTTGGTGGTACGCACGGGGATGGACTCGAGGACGCCGGCGACCCTGGGCTTGGCAGCCTTGCCCTCGACGAAGAGCAGGAAGTGCGCGACGGAGGAGGCGGCGGAGGAGCGGAGGGACTGTAGCCTCGACGGGGCCGGCACGGCCAGCCGAGCGGGTAGGGGAGGGCAGGGGGGCGACGGCGGCGAGGCTTTCTGGGCTCTGCTCGCTGCTGGGCCGGGGAGGGCGAGGGGAGCGGGCGCAGGCGGACGGCGGCGGTGGAGCGGGCGCGGGGGGCGTCGGGTGCGGGGGTCGTCGGCGGCGGTGGAGCGGGGGTCGTCGGCGGCGGTGGAGCGGGCGCGGGGACGAGGGGGATCTGGCGAGGGAGGGTTAGCGATGGACAGCACACACCTACATACAGAGGGGGGAAGGTTAGCAATGGCGCACCTCCAAGGGGTGCGCCATAAGTACCTTGATAGCAATGGCGCACCTTCTCCTGGTGCGCCATTAGTAACTTTTTTTTTTGGATTTTTGGTTGCATTCATTTGTGAATTGGTAAAACATTTATGAATATGAAAAAATATCATCAAATTTGAAAAAATATTCATGAATTCAAAAAGTGCCCATGAAATTTAAAAATATTCATGAGTTCAAAAAATATTAACAAATTCATTACTTTTTGTGAGTTAGAAATTCAATACCAGAATAAACATAAATAAAAATTGGTATACCAGAATAAACATAAATACCAGAATAAACATAAATACCAGAATAAACATAAATAAATATTCATGAGGACTAGAACAGAAGAAATGTCATTTCCATATGTCGAAATACAATCGAGAAATGAAGACTACAATTTAAATACAATCGATCTTAGCTAGCTATCTTTTCACAATCTTCTTGCCCTTCTTTTTCGCAAATGGAGTTCTTCTCTTGAACGGACGTCCTTTAGGTAGGGTGGTCCTGCTTCTTCTTGTGGTGTATGGCACTTCATCGTCGTCGTCATGTTCCATCTTCGGGTCGTCGTACTTGTCAAAGTCTTGCTCATTGGCGACTCCATCCATTCCGATGATCTTCCTTTTGCCTCTCCTCACGACAACACGACTGGGCTTTGACGGGTCGGTAATGAAGAAGCATTGGTCCACTTGGGAAGCCAGTACCCATGGCTCATTTTTCGCGGTGACGTTTGCGCCCGCGGTCTTGGATTTGGCTTCGGGTATAACCATGGTGGTGAAATACCGGTCTTCTTTTAGGACGCTCTTGGCCCATCTGACACGGAACATCGGGACCTTCTCTCCAGCGTAGCTCAGCTCCCAGATCTCCTCGATCCTTCTGTAGTATCTGTCCTTGTCGTTACCGGTGTAGGATTCCATCGTTACCCCGGAGTTCTGATAACCATCGCTCTTCATGTCCTTTCCCTCGGTGTAGAATGTGTAGCCGTTGATATTGTACGCCTCATACGTCATCAGGTTGTGCTCGGCGCCCTGTGACAAGGCGAATATGAGTTGTTCTTCCGCGGAAGAATCCTCATGTAAAGGGTACGACAGAAGCTTCTCCTTGAACCAACGCGTGAAACATGAGTTGTGCTCTTTGATTATATCTCCGTCCGTCCTCTGTTGGCCTCGGTCATTGTACGTCTTCTCAATAAAGGTTTTGTGCTCTACCACCCAAGGATCGACCACGTCTATGTGTTGTAGCGCGACTAGGTTTGCTCTTTCAAAGTCGGCGAGTCGACCCTCGAAGTCGACATGCATTTCGCGGCGACCCTCGCGGTGACCCCATCCAGCGAGCCTGCCGAGGTGCCTGTTGACGGGCAGACCAACGGGGTTCTCGATGCCTAGATAATTCGTGCAGTAGGAGATGCACTCTTCGGTCAGAAAGCCCCTGGCTATGCTTCCCTCTGGACGTGACATGTTGCGAACGTATCCTTTGATGACACCATTCATCCTTTCGAACGGCATCATGCTGTGCAGGAACGTCGGCCCGAGTTGGATGATATCCTCCACGATATGGACCAGCAGATGCACCATAACGTCGAAGAATGCGGGCGGGAAGTACATCTCAAGCTCGCATAGTATCACCACGATCTCTTCCTGTAGCCTTCTGAGTTGCCTCACGCCAACCGACTTTCGAGAGATGACGTCGAAAAAGTTGCATAGGCCAAATAGCGTTTCACGGACGTGCGCGTCCATGATCCCACGGATTGCAACTAGAAGTATCTGCGTCATCAGCACGTGACAGTCGTGAGACTTCATCCCGCTGAACTTCTGCTTCGCTGAGTCTAGGTATCTGCTTATCTTCCCCGCGTAACCGTAAGGAAGTTTTACTCCTACGAGGCAGGTGAAAAACTGCTCGATCTCCTCCTGACTTAGAGTGAAGCACGCGGGAGGGAAGTCATTTCCGATCTTCTTGGCATTTTTGCCTTTGCGACGACTTTCCGTGTCCTTCGCCTCATCATCATCATCATCATCATCATCATTAGCGTGAAGCTCCTCCCTGATGCCCATTGATTTCAAGTCTGCCCTTGCTTTCGGCCCATCTTTGGTCCTCTCTGGCATGTTGAGCAGGGTACCAAGCAGACTCTCGCACATGTTCTTCGTGATATGCATGAGATCAAGGCTGTGAGGCACACGGAGGATCTTCTAGTATGGCAAGTCCCAGAAAACTGACCTCGTTTTCCATACCTTCAGCAGCGGCTCTGGCGCCTTTCGCTTCTTTCCCGGCTCTGGCGCCTTTCCCGGGCTCTGGCGCCTTTCCCGGCGGTGGGCACTCTTTCCAATTTTTCAACAGCTCGTCTATTTCCTCGCCGCTCCTCATACGCGGGCGTCTTCGGGGTTCGGTTTCACCATCGAACAGATCCTTGCGTTTTCTCCATGAGTCATCGTCGCGAAGCCAGCTTCGATGTCCCATGAACACGGTTTTCGAAGACCCGAGATCTCTATCTAGCTGGCGATACGTTGTGTCATCCATGCACCTGACGCATCCAGAAAATCTGTGGACCACCTGCCCCGCGACATATCCGTAACCGAGATAGTCATGCACCGTCGTGAGCAGTGCGGCTCTCATAGGGAAATATTCTTTCTCTGCGGCGTCCCACATATTGGCTGGCGTTTTCCACAGCGTGTCTAGCTCCTCTTTCAGCAGCCCCAGATACAGATTGATGTCGTTCCCTGGTTGTTTCGGCCCTTCAATTAGCATACTCATGTGCATGTACTTCCTCTTCATGCACAACCAGGGGGGAAGGTTGTACATCCACACAAACACAGGCCAGGTGCTATGTGTGCTTCTCTGGCTGCCAAACGGATTGACTCCATCGGTGCTCGCGCCCAGCATGATGTTCCTTGGATCGTCCCCAAATTCTGGGTGTTCGAAGTTCAACGCTTGCCACTGGCTCGCATCCTTAGGGTGACTCAGCATCTTGTCTTTTTTATTTATCTCCGGATCATTTCCGTCATCTTCTCGCTTCTTCTCCTCCCTATCCGCGTGCCAACGCAGGAGCTTTGCTACCTTAGGGTCCGCAAAATACCGCTGCAGACAAGGAATGATCGGAAAGTACCACACCACTTTTCGAGGAGCTTTCTTCCTCTTCTTGTATCGAGTGACGCCGCACACCGGACATATGGTAGACTCCGCGTGCTCGTCCCGATAAATGATGCAATTGTTCATGCACACATGGTATTTTACGTGCGGTAAATCCAGAGGACACACGATTTTCTTCGCCTCCTCGAAACTGGTCGGGCACTTGTTCCCCTTGGGAAGACGTTCGTGCCAGAATGACATGTTCTCGTCGAAGCATGCGTCGGTCATTTTGTGTTTTACCTTCATCTCCAGAGCCATGAGCGTTACTTTCAGGCGGGTATCCTCGGGCCTGCATCCTTCATACAATGGAGTAACCGCGTCTATCTCCAGTTGATCCAGCTTGGCTTTCTCTCGGGCGGCAGCTCTTGCGTTATCCGTCTGCTTGAGAAGCAGCTCTTGAATATGAGGGTCCTGCACCCAGCCCATCGATGGTCCATCGTCGTCTGCTCCGGCATCTTCATCTTCATGATTATGCCCTTCGTCTGCTCCGGCATCTTCCTCATCATCATGTCCGGCATCTTCTACATGATGACTGTGTACTACTGCATCTACTTCGTGATCATGTCCTGGAGATTCTTCGTCTTCTCGCCCGCCCTCGCCGCGGTTGTCTTGCCGCCCTTCCTCATTTCTTGCCCGGCCCCCTTGGACGACTTCATAATCATCTTCATCACCTTGCCACCGATAGCCATCCATGAAACCACGCAAGAGCAGGTGGTCCCGCACCTGTACGGAATCCGGGTCCATAAGGCTCTTCAGCTTGCATCTTCGACACGGACATCTTATCTCCGTCTCGTTCTTTTGAAGCATCTCGGCCTTCGCGGAGCTCAAAAGCCTATTCACGATGCCTTCGGTCATCGTGCGGACCATGGTCGCCTGCGGGGTAGAGCAAAATGATATTTTAGAACCAAAAAAAAATTGGCATGACTTTGCCTAAAAATAGGACCAAAAAGAATGCATAGTGCCAAATTCTCGCCGAAACGGAAATGAATCAACATTCCGGCAAAATATTGGCAACTATCGCATTTCAAATACCGGTACCTGCAAACACAAACATATGCAACACCACAAACATATGCAACACCACAAACATACGTAGATCTAGGCCATAAAAAGTGCATGTGCACGTTGTTGGAGGGAGAAAAAAGTAGATCTACAACATAAAGAAAGCTTTCCCCTTACTTACCTATCAAAAAAAGGAAATTTAACCACTTAATTTGGGTGAATCTATGGTGCAAATGAGGTGAGGAGAAGGAGGCACCCGAGACAAGCTTGGAGGAGGAGGTGGAGAGAATGAAGTGGGGAAAGTGAGTGTGGTAGGTGGCTGTCCAAAATATCTAGCTGCTCTCAGGTTACCAATGGCGCACCACCTTAAAATGCGCCATTAGTAACCCTGGTTACTAATGGCGCACCTGTCATGTTGTGCGCCATTACTAGTTTTGCAAAAAAAAAAAAATTTGTTAGTAGTGGCGCAGCGTGGTTGGGGTGCGCCATTACTAGTTCAAACTAGTAATGGCGCACTATACCCTGGTGCGCCATTACTAGTTTTGAAAAAAAAGTAAAAAAAAAATTGTTAGTAGTGGCGCACAGAGTGTGTGGTGCGCCATTACTAGTTAAAACTAGTAATGGCGCACTAGACCCTGGTGCGCCATTACTAGTTTTGGAAAAAAAATTGTTAGTAGTGGCGCACCGTTGGTGTGGTGCGCCATTAGTGATATGGACACTAATGGCGTACCTACACATGGTGCGCCACTGCTATATGTGGTGCGCCATTAATGTCCATATTAGCTATAGCCCTTTTCCTAGTAGTGGCAAGTGGGCAAGTGGGGCTCCAAGGTGGAGCCCCCTTCTTGGCCGGCCACAACCCTTGTGGGGCCCCCCCAAGGTGGTCCCCATCCATCCATACCTTCTAGAAGCCTTTTGGGAAAATATCCCAAAAGGCACTTTTCCAAAAATATCCCAAAAAGCACTTTCACTATTCACGATGACATTTTTCAGCGTCTGGTCGAACTGACAATATTTATGTGGGCTTAGCACATTTCCAGTACCCACCAAAATAATTTTCAATGCCATCCGGAACAATTCCGGATTAGTGATTTTCATCTGCGAAAAGCATCTGAAGCGGTTTCGGCAGCTCCGGAACATTTCGGGTTTTCATCCCGGAAAATTCGAGAAAGTTTCTAGAATGATTCTGGCATCCTCCAAGAATTATCAGGCATGTGCCAAAACCAATTTGACTTTTTGGTATCCCCTGAAACAACTTTTCAGTTTCACCGGAACTCATCCGGTGACCTCTCTGCGGAACTTTTCCGCTGTCCGAAACTTTTCCGGCGTCCGAAACTTTTTCGGTGATTTTCTCTCAGACTCCCTGTCTAGTATTCAACAGATAGATGACCCTTAAGCGTGTGACCCTATAGGTTCGGTGAAGCATAGACATGACCCGGAACCCTTTTCGATCAATGATCAACATCGGAGCCATGGACACCCATATTGACCCCTATACCCACACGAATGAATATTCGAGCGAACCTCCAGTTGCCATGTGCTATTCCTGTTGCTTCGCGATATGTTACAAATACCCGAGGTGAGACACGTTGGCATCCCCGTGGATCAACAACTTGTCCACTATGCCAGTTACCTCGTTGCCGGTATTGTCCTCTTTTCTCGTTCCCGTGTTCCGGCATCCCTGTGATCAAATCACCCTGTGTCTGGCCAGACGATGATGGATACCGTAACACCGAGAGGGCCCAGAGACATCTCTCCATCGTCGGAGGAGCAAATCCCAATCTTGAGCTATCAAGTTACTTGACATACTTTTCCATGAACCCGTAAGCCGCCGTAATAGCCACCCATTTACGGATGACGTTTAACAAACCCCAAAGTTCATGAAGCAAGCATGAAGAAACTCGATACTCTCATGGTCTAAGGAATTATGCAAACATTAACCATCTCTGTGTTATAAACCATTAACTTATGACGAATGAATCTCATAGCATAACATCAATTCGGGTCGATTCAACACAAACGTTCTTCTAACATTGTGCCCTCAAAATTGCCGGCATAGCCATGCCCATGATCAGGAAAACAGGATCATCATGCAATACTTGAGCCAGTCTTAGAGGCCAGACTAGGAATTCATTTTACCGTTTATTATTCCACACGTGCATATGAGTCTTCCTCCGAGCCTCGTGGTTATTGTAGACTCGAGAACCATAGCAGTTATAGCATGGAACATAAACCTAATTATGAATAGGGAGATAATTAATAACATATATTATTGCCTCTAAGGCATATCTCCTACAGACTCCCACGTGCACTAGAGTCAATAATCTAGTCAATGCTAATGCACTTTACACCTATGGCATACTGGTGTAAAATATGCTTCGCTTGTGGTATAGCCTGATGTCCAACGGATCTGGCGACTTCAGCTCCGTGTGTAACTTTGCATATCCTCGCGTTTTCATGCTTTCACAAAATTCATATTTTGTGTGGACTTGGCTTTGCATATGTGTGAATCATTGGTCGAAACCTGATTCCTCAGACTGAGCTATGGAGCAACTATCTGCAATAGTGTCCCATAGACCAAAGCCATCTTGGAACCATACTAAGTTCATGAATGAACTATATGATTCAACAACTTCTTTGTCGCTTCTTAAGCGTCAACATACTTAGCCTTTGTTATAGAATTCGCCACAGTATCTTGTTTGGAACAATTTCCAACTACCGTGCCACCATGTTGTGTATTACACAAAAACCCTTAAATCAAATCGAAAATCACATGGAGAAATGGTGAAGACTGTATCGATGTAACATATTACAACGAACTCTTCATGATTTCCGCTTGTGAGAAAACATGTCATCAGTACTACTCTAGTACTCAATGACATTTTTCACTGTTGTCCCATGATCAGTACTTTGATCACTTTGGTATCTATACTCGCAACAACTTTGGAGTATCGGACATATCTGGTTGTTTTACATACCATGGAATACATGATTAATCAAAACACAAGAGTGTGTGGAATCTCCATCATGTATTTTACTCATCAGTGTTTTAGGACACCGAGTCTTGCAAAACTCTTTCCATGTGACTTCGGCAAGAATCACTCCTTGGCGTTTTAAATGCTAAAAAGTTTTAGCATCTTGTCAATATGTATTCATAGCTTAGCCCCATTAGGTAAATCTATCTCCATAGATAATCATGCCTAATATTGAGGCTATTTAGCCTAAGCACTTCATCAAAAAACTATTTTCAAATGAAGTCCTAATTCGTGTCAAGAAATTTATTTCCAATTAGCAATGTGTCAAGTACACACGGTTTTTAGAAATATTATTATGCTCCCACTTACTTTCTTGAATCACAAGCATCTTCGATACCCATTTGATGAAGTCAAACCCCTTTGACCATTCCATCAAAACCAAAGATTCCAAGTCCACTTTGCTCTCTTCTGTCCATCGCTGGAACTCTGAAGTTTGCATACTTACTAGCATCCTCTGGATCGACAAATTACTTTGGACTGTATCACATACAAGTCTTAGGTTTCATTTCCATCAGATGGAAATCCTTTTGTCATCCATGTTTCATATCTCATGATTGAAATATGTATTAATTGCTAGTTCAACCCGAACAGACTTTAAGCATCGCTACGGTGAGACAATCTCATCGTAGTCAACTCCTTGAACTTGTTATTGCAACAAGTCGAGTTTTATGGATAAAACATTTTATCCGTATCAGTTTTTAGTTCCATAAATATTCGTTAGACTCTAAGTCTTCCGAAAGGTGTATCAAGATTTTAATCTTGAATCACTTATATGGAAACTATCTCGGATTGTATTGGCATTTAGCCAATTCTGGAGTCAGGGCCCATCAACGCTTCCTTGTGTATTGTAGGTATACTGTTGTCTAACAACAATATCTCGTTTGTGCACCTGATAGGTTTGCACGAGCTTTGCCTACGTGGTTCAGCTGCAAGTTCGACCGAAGTCCATACATTTTATTGTAGAGACTTTCGTATCAATCGCAGTAGGAAACTCCGGAATTACTTCCAAGGTTCCTTTCCTTTGATCTGATGACGAAGATATTGTTTATCTCGTCGAGTTGTACTGTCCTCCCACTCACCTTTTGTAAGAACTATTCTCTTTAAAAGCATACCGTTTTGCGGCAAAATCCTTTGCCTCGGTATAGTGGTGGGGGAATACCCAATGACTTGGGATATCCTTACAAAGTAGCACTTGCCTGATTTGGAATAGGTTTGTAACCTTTTACACAAGCCCCATATTCCAAATGTTAAGAAAAGATATAACATGGTTGGGCGTACCATACCATGGCGTCATTTCAACAGACCTGATGGAGCTCTATTCAGTGTAAAAGCCGCAGTCTCTAAAGCATCACTTTAAAAGGGATAATGGTAAATCTATTTATGTCATCTTTGATCTTACCATGTCATAAATGGTTTGATTACATCTTCACGGACTTTCACTTGCAGTGGTGTTCCGGGAGATGCAAGTTATGAAACCCCTTTCACAACTCATCAGACATTCGCTAAACTTGTAACTCAAATATTCCTTTCTGCAATCGAATTGTAGAAACATAATTTTCTTGTTACAATATTTTCTTCTTCATTTTGAAAACCTTTCGAATGATTTCAAAAGATCCAGACTCACGTCTCATCAAGTAAATATCCATATATCTACTTGAGTCATTTCTGAAGATAGATAAATCCACTACTTGCAACAACATTTATGGGACTACACACATCATAATGTATGATCACCAATATGTTCTTTGCTCGTCCCTTATGGCCTGTGAACGGTATTTCAGTCACTTCACTTTTCGTAGGAAAGTTGTAAGTGTCAGATGATTCAAAATCAAATGACTTTAAAAACCATCATAATGGAATTTTCCATGCGGGTTTCTCCAATGTGACCAAATGCAGTGCCACACTTGTGTGGTATTCTTTTAGTCTTGCGACATTTAGCATCAGTGTTATGGATGTATCCTATTTCCATCAATATTCATAACATACATCCCATCTAGGATGGAAGCATGGCCCTTCATGTTATTCATAATACTAAACAACAATTGTTGTTTTCATGAACTACTCTTTTGCAACAAACTTTATGCAAAGGGCTAGAGTGTGAAACTCTAAAATGAATTATGAAAGTAAATACATAGGGAATACACCTATGGAAGGCATAGTAATATTTACTATGTTTCCTGCGTGTATCTAAACCTCATTCCTGGCTAGTCTTTCAGGCCATAGTAGTTCTTACATCGAGTTGCAACAGAATGCAATCGAGCGGGTATCTTTGTGATTAACTTACAATACCCAAGAATTAGTTATTAACATGTTTAACCATAATTCCCAAGAACTATATCTTTAACCAGCCTTCTATACATCAAAAACCTGTATGACATTCATACATGAGCTGGATATTCCAGTCTTCTATCCTTTTGCCATTATTCTTCTAATAGTTTAACTTTTAGTATTTCTCCTACTCTCAGAAGAAGTATCCAACTTAAGAGTGGCGTTAGCCCCGGACTTCCTAGGCGTGAAAGTCTTACTAACACCCTTCGGACACTTCCTTTCTCTTTAAGTTGTTTGTTTTATTCACCTTTCATCATATGACAGGCGTTCTCCTGGATCCCTCTCTTATCAGTCTAATGCATAGTAAACTCCTTTACTAATAGTTTACAAACAAACATTGCTTTGGATATCTCATATCTTTTAGCCTTTGTCTCTCTCTGAAAATGATTTTCAGATTCCATGAATATCACATAACTATCCAAACTTTCGAAGTTTGGGTCTCATGGAAGCAAACATATTGCACTTGACTGAAAACGGAATTCTAGCTTTTTGGATCGAAGGACGAGTGTCACATGATCCATAGCATTAGCGGGAGAATACCGAAAGCATGCGATAGGACAAAATCCTTCTCGGCACTCTAGAGGACAATCCTCACATTAAATTACCAACCGTAAAGTTTTAACCAGATATTTAACAGCTATTCAATTTTAATAGGGAAGGTGGAAACGCGAGCCATTATTCTACAACTTTTATGCAAATCACACTTTAGACAGTGTTCAGAATTAATTGCACCGAGAATTAAACAAGTTAATTCTACAGTGCGCTCCCACTCAAATCAATATCTCTCAAAATTGATTATGAGTGATACAAGACCCGATTTTTGATTGTTCGCCACGATGGTAGCATCACAGATGACGAAAAATCTCAACCGGTAGGCCAACTTGCCAATCACATCTCTATGTGACTCTTGTTCATCTTTCGATGCGTGTGTTCCGAGCTCATGACTTTCATGCCTGAACGTCAAGACAACCAAGTGATCTCGCTGCGAGGTCTCAACTCACCCGCCTCACACTTCTCTAATCGTTCGTGCCCATATTAGCATGTGACACCCCGAAAAGTTAGGTGCCGTGACGGTGCTACACTTGGGAGAACACTAACTACTTGATATTTTTGTGAGAGATCGCCCTAATAAAAGGCGACTACCGCGCAATCAAGAAGGGTGCATCATAAGGGATAAACATCTCAGGCAATTCATAATAGCATGATATGGTATAGCCCTTTGTGACGGAGAAGTCTTTCATTTCTTCGTCTTCGGCATTCGCGTCGGTGTTCACCTTCGCGAAGATTGCCACCACCTTGTCGATGCACCAGATAATATTGCTATCTCTATAGCTAATAAAATAAGTGCATTACATAAGGTTGACACGCAGGTCATTAAAGTGCAATCATATGGCTCCAGCCATCATGCCGAATCATGACACGCAGGTCATGTTAATCAATTTACATCATATAGTCATCTCATACATAATCAAATTATTATGAACACTGCTATACCACATCACATGTACATGCAAAACCATCCTGCAAAACCAAGTTAGACGCCTCTAATCGGTCCATGGAAAAACTTGTTTTACGTGGCTTCTAAGGTTTCGAAACAAACCGAAGCTACCAACGTCCATCATCAAGCATGATAATCCAAGTTGCTAGATTAACCTTCCAGGGTGTATGAAACACGAGATAATAAAATCTCGAGCCCCATACTAAACTTCGTCATACGCGTGACCCCCGTGCAGATCATATCTGCATTGCCCTTTCGTCTGCGAAACATCCATCTTTCTCAACTATGGTGGAACCCAAAGAACTGTTAGCACTTTGTTGATCTGTCAATCAGCATACTCAGGAGCAGCATGAAAGGATCGCGGATTGCCAGAACTTTGTGAGATTCCACCATGCCGTCAAGATCAGGACTACGCAAATTCAAGGGAAGCAACAGGAACATCGGGTAACAGATTTCATCTGCTACCCGCACAAATAATTTTCAGCAATAGATCTCATCTACTACCTAATTATATTGTGCAATACCCATACATCTCTATGTATTCTAGATCGCAACCTGCATCTACACATAGCACGGCTCTTGATGCCACTGTAGGGTAACGCAGCAGAAAACAAAAAAAATTCGACCTACGCACCAGCCCAGGACCACTATGGAGACTGCATACAAGGTTTGATCATTTTCGTTACCGACTCGTAGCGCAGCGGAAGTAGAGTCGATGACGAACGGCGGTGCAGATCCCCGCAGCTAGGATTTACAACCTCCCAACCGCGAGGATGTATACCCTCATCTGCCCCGCGGACAGCCCTCCGGGAGGCGGTCGGACAGTCCCCCGGACGGTGTCGCGGACAGCCCTTCGGGAGGACCTCCGAAACTCGGACTGTCACTCGGACAGCCCTTCGGGCGGACCTCCAAAACTCGGACGGTCACACGGACAGCCCTACGGGAGGCACTCACGAACTAAGACCGAAACTACGATCTCTCTACAGAGTTGCACACATACGGTGTCATCTATCCGGCAGGGCTTCGCCGTCCAGAACTAGTTCCTGCCGGAACCCAGACAGCCTTTCGGCTCTACGAAACTATTTCGCTAGGAGGGAGAGAGAATGCCAGATCATGCATGGCTTGTGTATGAGAGTAAGGAATGAGGTTTGGGCATCCCCCTCACCTCCTATTTATAGGAAAACCAAGGGGTAGGATGGGCATTTCAAAAATACCAAAACTTGCTCATGAAGGAAACACTTTCCAAGGGCAAAATGGGAAAGCAAGTGGGCAAGTGGGGCTCCAAGGTGGAGCCCCCTTCTTGGCCGGCCACAACCCTTGTGCCCCCCCCCCCAAGGTGGTACCCATCCATCCATACCTTCTAGAAGCCTTTTGGGAAAATATCCCAAAAGGCACTTTTCCAAAAATATCCCAAAAAGCACCTTCACTATTCACGATGACATTTTTCAGCGTCTGGTCGAACTGAAAATATTTATGTGGGCTTAGAACATTTCCAGTACCCACCAAAATAATGTTCAATGCCATCCGGAACA
Source organism: Elymus sibiricus (assembly GCA_039707655.1). NCBI lineage: Eukaryota > Viridiplantae > Streptophyta > Magnoliopsida > Poales > Poaceae > Elymus > Elymus sibiricus. The sequence goes on from CM077675.1 coordinate 468,853,375, forward strand.
ATTCCGGATTAGTGATTTTCATCTGCGAAAAGCATCTGAAGCGGTTTCGACAGCTCCGGAACATTTCGGGTTTTCATCCCGGAAAATTCCAGAAAGTTTCCAGAATGATTCTGGCATCCTCCAAGAATTATCAGGCATGTGCCAAAACCAATTTGACTTTTTGGTATCCCCTGAAACAACTTTTCAGTTTCACCGGAACTCATCCGGTGACCTCTCTGCGGAACTTTTCCGCTGTCCGAAACTTTTTCGGCGTCCGAAACTTTTTCGGTGATTTTCTCTCAGACTCCCTGTCTAGTATTCAACAGATAGATGACCCTATAGGTTCGGTGAAGCATAGACATGACCCGGAACCCCTTCCGATCAATGATCAACATCGGAGCCGTGGACACCCATATTGACCCCTATACCCACACGAATGAATATTCGAGCGAACCTCTAGTTGCCGTGTGCTATTCCTGTTGCTTCGCGATATGTTACAAATACCCGAGGTGAGACACGTTGGCATCCCCGTGGATCAACAACTTGTCCACTATGCCAGTTACCTCGTTGCCGGTATTGTTCTCTTTTCTCGTTCCCGTGTTCCGGCATCCCTGTGATCAAATCACCCTGTGTCTGGCCAGACGATGATGGATACCGTAACACCGAGAGGGCCCAGAGACATCTCTCCATCGTCGGAGGAGCAAATCCCAATCTTGAGCTATCAAGTTACTTGACATACTTTTCCATGAACCCGTAAGTCGCCGTAATAGCCACCCATTTACGGATGACGTTTAACAAACCCCAAAGTTCATGAAGCAAGCATGAAGAAACTCGATACTCTCATGGTCTAAGGAATCATGCAAACATTAACCATCTCTGTGTTATAAACCATTAACTTATGATGAATGAATCTCATAGCATAACATCAATTCGGGTCGATTCAACACAAACGTTCTTCTAACATTGTGCCCTCAAAATTGCCGGCATAGCCATGCCCATGATCAGGAAAACAGGATCATCATGCAATACTTGAGCCAGTCTTAGAGGCCAGACTAAGAATTCATTTTACCGTTTATTATTCCACACGTGCATATGAGTCTTCCTCCGAGCCTCGTGGTTATTGTAGACTCGAGAACCATAGCAGTTATAGCATGGAACATAAACCTAATTATGAACAGGGAGATAATTAATAACATATATTGTTGCCTCTAGGGAATATCTCCTACATGGGGCACCCGGGACATGGGACGGCGGGCCTTGAGGGTGTGCCTTGGCCGGATCTAGAGATGCCAGGTCCCGCCCACGGAGGCCTGCTGTCTCGGCTGTGCGTTGAGCCATGGCTTCGGCGGCGGCGTATGGGCAGGTGGCCCGTACACGGGCAGCTGGGTGTCTCCGGTTTGCCCCATCCCTGGCCGCCTCGATGGTTTTGGGGGCTGATCCAGTGGGGATCGGGCCCTCGTTGCCGGCGTCCTCCTTGTCACGTGGATCGGGGGTCCGGCCCTATGCTAGTGTTGCCCATGCCAAGGTGTGGCCTTGGACCGCCCTTGTGGACTTGCAGCGGTGGGGAGGTGGATTGGACGCCGGGGTGGCGGGCTACACGGGCTGGCTTCTCGGTGAGTCCCGGTGTAGCTAGTCTTGATGGCATTCTTTGGCCATGAGGGTGGCAATGGGTGTTGTGGTGGGGGATCCTGGTGTAGCAGTCGTCCTCGATGGCAGCTTGGCCCTGGTCCGGATCTGGTGCGCCTGGCTCGTGGTGATGGGGTCCCCTTCATGGAGTTTCTTCGATGTGGTGGGTGTTGGGGCCGGGCGAAAGCTTTGCGCCATGGCGCCGGCGGTGACATCACCTGTGGGTGTTGTGTTCCTCTTGGGGCTTCGTCGTGGTCCTCTCCTTTCCGTCCGGATCTCAGGGTGAAAATGTCTGTTCGGCTCGGCTGGCGCGGCGACGGCGGCACTTCACGTCGTCACCCTCTTGGGGGCGTCGCCGGTGAGATGGGGTCCTCCGGGCACACGATGACGGTCTCCTGTGCTTCTTCTCGGCAACCGGTTGGCGGCGTAGTTCTCAGCTAGTTTTGTCGATTTTTCTTTTGACCAGCCTTTGAGGATTCCCTCAACACTTTGTATCATGTACTTTGTATCGGTGTGGTTTGCCTTTATCTATAAAGGGGGGCGAAAGCCTGTTTCGAGAACTATGCATATCGCATTCGAAAGCAAAAGCAGAAGTACTCACCGGTGGCTTATGGCGGCTGCGGCGACTCCGGGCGACTCGGCTCAGCGGATCCAGGGAGCCGGTGAAGCGGCTAGGTGGAACCGGGTGAGGGGTGGCCCGGCGGCGTGATTCCGCCCGCAGATATGGCCGGAATCGCCGGCGGCGGACGGGCGGAACCGATGGCGAGCGGCTGCGGAAGGGGGTGGGGAACGCGCGCAGGCTGAAATGTTCCTCCCGCCAACCGCTTTTCTCAGATATGGGGCACCGTCGGGCCGAGGGGGAAACCTGTGTTTTCACGGGTTGGAGGAGGGATTTTACCGCGCCCCTCAAAAAATTTTACGGGTCCAACGCGTTTGCGGGGTCTGATCGGGCGGCTTTTTTCGTGCGGACCCGTTTTTGACGGTTATTTTACGGGTCGGGGCATTATACGGGTCTGCTAGAGATGCTCTAAGGCAGCGGCTTGCCTGTAATGAGCATCCATCTTCTGTGAACCAAATCAAAGCACATGCAATTCATCTTATGGCGAATATGCCATGGTTCATGCCTGCTGCACTTTTCCGCCTTTTTCTGATATTTGCGACGAACCCTAGCTATCAAATCCGTTCCGAACCAGAAAGGGGCATGACCATTGTTAGGCATCCGTCCATGTAAAATGGAGGGTTTTGTTACGCATGCCGAGCACCGGGCAATGGCACCGTGCATGCAAACGAATAAGAGAACCAGCCATCAAAATCTCAAAAAAAAAAGTCATCACCCATCCAAATTAGCAGTCAGGCACAAACATTGTCATAAAATGGCAGTTCACAATCTCAAATTAGTACATTGTATTAGCATTCATGTCAACGCTGAATAACCCGGTGCTAAACTGTAACAACTAACCAACCGTTCATGAGAAAACAGACAGAGGGCAGGCAGTGCAGCAGGTCACTACTCTGCTTCGGTCACAATCAGATCTAAATTGTTCATCAGAGATCAAACAATGAGGTACGTCAGTGCAGCAGGTCAGGGTTCAGTAGTTCACAACTCTGCCTCAGTCACAGCGTGCTCAGCTTAGCGCTTCCTCTTCTTGAGGGCGCGCCACTGCTTGAGGACGAACTCCACTCCTTGAGGGTTGCCTTCTGATTCTCCTTGAAGTTCCACAGCTCCGGCACCGAGTAGCGCCCGCTCGGGTTGTACTCGTTCACCTCCAGCAGCGCGTTCGTCACCAGGGCATACACCTCCTCGCCATGCTTTTCCTTCAGTTCACGCAGCTTCTCGTCATCCTCACGGCGAATTTCCTGGCAAACAATGCACGCACACCGTTAGATAGGCAATACTGGTCTATTTTCACAGAATGGAAGATGTACAAAGTTTTAATGATAGAATTATATCGTAATGTGGCACTGGAGGAAACTATATGCCAAATATACATACTAGTGTGCTACAGAAAGTTTTCAGATGGCAGCAGAGCTTTGAGCTCCAAGTATCAATGTATCATGTCAAACTTCAACAGCCAACGCACAAGATATGCCAAACATAGCCAAGCAAGGAACTGAGAATGAACAATCTTTTTTAGCACACAAGGCGAAAGAAACTTGCCTCAGCTGAGTCCAGGCAGAGAATGCCAATTAATTTTCTCAATTTAACTAAGGAACATCATATATTTCTAGGAGGGGGAGTTAGTAGAATGCGGCAATTTAAGCAACTAGGTACCGAGTGGCAAGCTTTTCATCGGTAAACAGATAAGAAGGGGTTGCCCCACACATAACTTCACATAGGACTCTGTTCTGAAAGCTGACGGATTACAGATAACTTGACTGGCACAGAACTGACTGTCAGCTTAAGAGAAAGGTGATAAAAGGACATAAACAAGTCTCGGTGTCTTATTATGTCCATTTAGATCAATGTAAGATTTTTTTTGGGTCGTAAATTAAACTTGGTGTCTCAGATTTTCAGCTTTCACCACAATTTACTTATACATAGATGTACAATGTTACTCTGTTTGCAGAACCAGAAATTCACAATGAAATTGGCAACTCAACATTACAAGCTATATTAGAGAACAGCAAGTGAATAAAAGCAAGAGTGGACAGATTATTACCTTCACATTGCCGCCATCCACGACAACTTTAAAAGGGTGCCATTCTTGATTTCTAATCTATTCCTCCCACTTTGAACAAAGAATGGAAGCAGTAACTTCTACGTCATCTTTGGCCATTTTACGTTTGCAGGCACTCGCAAATGATTTCAGATCTAGATCACCCATTCTTTTAATGAACATATTTGCTCGGCCAGTTGTATCATCCAGCAGGCCCTACAACATATGCAACAGATAGCTCTAACATGTAATTCAAACAAAATACTAGACAATTGCAGGTGCACAATAAATGAGGTAGCTTACATCTATTAGCTTGTTCCAAGCATCTTGCAACTCATCGTTGCTCATCCTTTCCTTCATAAGCAGAGTCCCGTGGAGTGATTCCATCTTATTTATTTCGTCACACTTCTCCTGCAGCTTGCAACTAAGTTGATCAATTTTACTCTTTAATTGAAAATCTTTCTCACCTGGCATATGCTTCATAATATTCAATTTTCCCTTCAGCTGTTTTATTTTTAACTCAAACTTCTGTCTGGCATCCAGTTTCTGCTCTAGCCTGATAATCTCATCTACGACAACTTGTTTCTCTCTCTACAATTTGCCATTTCCAGCACAGTAAGACAGTCGTATGACTTACAAGCATCTAAAGAACCTCAAGTGAAACAATATATCAAGGCACAAACCTTCTGTTTTTCCACAAGCTTCAGCACATTTCCGTCAGCATTCTGTTGCTCCAATGCTGCCATCTTGAGATATTTTGCTTTGATCATGTTCTGTATTCGCCACAACGGCCGGACATGAGTGTTATGCGGAAACACTGAGTGGGGGTACCTAAAAGCATCAACATGTTGTATCTACCTACCACCATGCCTCGGTGGCTCCACAGAGGGACGACCTAGTGCGGGGAGCTGCTGCTTGAGCCGGTTCGCTCTCTCCGACCCGCAGACCACCTCTCCACTCGGTGGGCAGGTTGGCCATTACCAGTGGCAGAGCTAGCATTTGACAACAGGGTGGTCCGTCCTAAATTTTTTTTGATAAGCAATACGAGTATATGACACGTGAGCGTTCTAACTAATTATCAATATCATAAAGAAATATATAAATATGATCATACAAATACATTAAAATTCTCAATTATATCTCAGTTTTGCATAGCAAAGCCTACAAAGTAAATACTCCATGGACCATAGTACATACCTTGAGAAGTTCAAAAAGACTATGTTTCTGGCCTATGCTTTTGCATTGCCATGAATGTATCAATTATATCATCTTCATTCACCTCGGAGAAAGCATCCCTCTCAATGTATGTGAGTAGACAATCATCCAAAAGACTATCACCCATCTTATTTCTCAACTTGTTCTTGACTATACTCATGGCAGAAAATGCTCTCTCGACATTTGCCGTTGCCACCGGTAGAATTAAGACCAATTTTAGAAGTGAGTACATCAAATGATGAACTATATGTCTCCCTGTTTCAACAAGCTTAACCGAGAGATCAACCAGATTTCCGAGGCCTTGGAAGCTCTCTTCTTTTCTCATGTCATCAATATAGTTATCAAATTGTAGTTCAAGGTGTATCAAGTCAGCACTTGAAAAGTCGTTGGGATAAAAGTCAGCAAGTCTCCGTACCTTGTGTGCATGAAAATAAACAAATGAGTTGAAGGTATTCAATACCAATTTTAGAAATAATACAAATTTTAGAAGCAAGTTTGCATACCTTTTGTGCATCAAAAGCAGCAAATGAGTTGGCGGGATTCAAAGCAGACATACAAGATAGCAACTCCATATTAATCTCATCAAACCGGTTTTCAAGCTCTTGACTAATTTGATCAATGACTCCAAGAAAAATTTCTCTTCTAAAGTGATCATCATTTGTTTGGCGTCGAGCAAACCGTGTTGATCTTCCATAAGGCACATAATTATCTTACATTATAGGAACTTGAATGCCATGCTTGTTACAAAATAGTGTGACCTTTTGCAGAAATGCATCTCCCACCCTGTTGACCGCAATTCTTGTATTGTACTATTTGCAGTTCTAACAAGTGCCACTGCACTAAGAATATCTTGGTTTCTTCTTTGCAAACAATCAGACAAATCACTTGTGTATCCAAGAATGACAAGCATCAAATGTGCATTGAAAATAAAGTCAAATGACTCAAAGACTCCAACAATTGTATGAATTTTGGGCCAATCACTCCATTGTGAAGCATCTTGTCCAAGAGTTATGAGCACATCACGAATTGTGGGATACATAGCAATAATGTTCAGAACAGTTTTATAATGAGAGCCCCATCGAGAATCCCCCGGCCTAGGTAATCCCATCTCTTGATTCAAACCACTCCCAGTTTGTAACTCACCACATTCAAGTAGTTTCATGATATTCTGAAGTCTAGTATCTCGAAGCATGTCATGGCGCTTACAAGACACTCCAATAATATTCAGTAATAAAGAAACTCGATCAAAAAACCACACACAATCATCATTTCCCTTGGCAACAGCAACAAGAACAAGCTGGAGTTGATGTGCAAAACAATGAATATAATAGGCAGAAGGTGACTCTTTCATGATCAATGTTTTCAGTCCTTTAATTTCCCCTCTCATATTACTAGCCCCATCATATCATTGCCCAAGAATTTGAGTTATAGTCAAACCTTGATTAGTAAGTAAAGTTTCAATTGCTTCCTTGAGTGAGAATGAAGTAGTGTCACTTACATGAACAACTCCAAGAAAGTGCTCCCACGGCCTTCCTACTTTATCAACAAAACGCAAGCACAAAGCTAGTTGTTCTTTATGTGATACATCACTAGACTCATCAGCTAGAATAGCATAATGTTCATCACCAAGTTTTTCAATAATTTGCTTTCTAGTAAGTAATGCACAACATTGAATAATCTGATGTTGTATCTAATGAGAAGTCAATTTGTAGTTACCTGGTGCATTCTTCAAAACATACTTATTCACCTCCTCACTATTTGCTGCAAGCCACTTCAATAGCTCAAGGAAGTTTCCTCTATTGCTAGACTGATCACTTTCATCATGCCCACGAAATGCCAATCCTTGATGAAGAAGAAACTTCAAGCATCTAAGTGAATACTTCAACCTCATCATGTAAAGGCGCACATCCTCACTATTCACCTTCACAAAGAAATCATCAATTGCTGCATGGGGATTCACAAATAAGTTATATCTCTCTTGAGCTGCATTATGCACACTTGTTACACAACCAACATGCTTATGAAGAGAATCATCTCTATTCCAATTCCTCCAACCACCATCAGTAAATGCATTAGTTCTCTTACCACTAGTTTTTTTCTCTCTTTGAACAAGTAGCATACAAAGCAAAATGCAGATTCCTTTTTGATACTATATTCAAGCCAACTATGATTATGAAGCCACAAAGGATTGAATGAACGATCTCTAGTCCCAATTGTTCTTTTTTCAAAGTTATGTGCATAAGGTTTGAATGGCTTTTTAAGGATATATGCTATTCGAACTGTGTCTTGATCATTGACAGGATAACTTGCAATGGGTAGCCTTTCCCCGGGATCATGTTTCAGACGACTAAAATCATAAACCGGTGGTGGCGGCGATGACTCATCTTCAGTTTGCTCTACGGTCACATTCGACATAGACATCGTTGGTTCTTGAGTTGGCTCTTCAATCACCGCCGTCATACATACAAGTTCTTTGGTTTGCTCTTCTGCCACATCGGGCATATTCCCTGCCTTCTTCTTCTTCCCTATTTTAATAGCTTCTCTCTGGAAAAGAGAAACAATGTCTGCCCCCCTCTTCATTCTTCAACAATTCTGTAAAAATAATAATTCTTTGTATCAATAAAACTAGTTGAGGTATAAATAATGTGCAAAACTGTGTATGTCTCATGTGCAGAAACTTGGAGTAAAAAGAAAACCCTAAATCTAAAATTGGGGCATTTTAACTAAATTGGTTGCTCACTGCCTCAAGGGGAAGAGAGCCAGAGGCTGTCGCCGGGCACCGGCTTGCAGAGTTGCAGGCAGCCAGGCGCCCAGGCAGGGCCGCAGCCCGCAGGGGAGCGTCAGGCGGAGGGCCGGGTGGGAGCAGGAAGCACGGCCGCAGCCGCGCGTCGGGACCGGAAGGGAGCGGGCGGGACGCCGGGAAGGGTGGTGGCCTGGCGGTGGCGGGAGCCTCTTGGGCGGCGGAGCTCCGGGCTCCGACGGTCTGGCCGGCGAGGACGCAAGGCGGCGCCGCAGGGGCGCGTGGGAATCGGGAGGAAAGGGTTAGCGAGGCGGCTGTGCGAGGGGACGACGGACGAGGGCTGGTTCTGCTCGATGTGTCGTCCTGGATTGCTTTTTTGGGCCTTTTTTCTTCTCCCTAGCCCATTTCACTACTGGAATCAGGCACTTTGCTGTCTGCTATAGCAGACGGCAAAGGCATGCTTGGCGGACGGCAAAGGCTTTGCCGTCAGCCAGCAGACGGCAAACACTCCGGCTGAACGGCTGCCGGCAAAGGCCGCTTTGCCGTCTGCTGGCAGACGGCAAAGAACTTTCCTTCTTTGCCGTCTGCCAGCAGACGGCAAAGAGCGTGGACGGCACAGAAAAGGTCCCATCCCCGTTAGGTGGCTAACGGCGCTCTTTGCCGTCTGCTGGCAGACGGCAAAGAGCTGTAGATGACGTCAGCTGACGTCAGGCTTCAGCTGGGCCCAGGCAGGCTCTTTGCTGTCTGCTGGCAGACGGCAAAGAACTTTCCTTCTTTGCCGTCTGCCAGCAGACGGCAAAGAGCTGTAGATGACGTCAGCTGACGTCAGGCTTCAGCTGGGCCCAGGCAGGCTCTTTGCCGTCTGCTGGCAGACGGCAAACAACTTTCCTTCTTTGCCGTCTGCCAGCAGACGGCAAAGAGCTTTGCCGTCTGCTAGCAGACGGCAAAGTGGCTATATAGCCCCTGTTTTTTCTGTTTTTTGTTATATCAATTCATTTTCATAGAAATTCAAACACATATATATATATATATATATATTCAGAATCACATAGTTTCAAACATCAAACATCATACATCAAACGTAGTTTCAAACATCAAACATAGTTTCACCATCGTCATCAAACATCATACATCCAATTCATATATACATAGTTTCACAAACATCTAATATGTAAACAGTAGCATTCTGCCCTTCCATGAAGTGAATCAAACCTGCAAAAATGGGAGTAAGAAATTAGAAGAAGAAGAAGAAGACTAGAAGAAGAGGAAGAAGAAGAAGAAGAAGAAGAAGACTAGAAGAAGAAGAAGAAAAATAAGAAGAAGAAGAAGAAGAAGAAGAAGAAGAAGAAGAAGAAGAGGAAGAAGAAGGAGAAGAAGAAGAAGGAGAAGGAGAAGGAGAAGGAGAAGAAGAAGAGGAAGAAGGAGAAGAAGATGAAGAAGAAGAAGAAGAAGAAGAAGAAGAAGAAGAAGAAGAAGAAGAAGAAGAAGAAGAAGAAGAAGAAGAAGAAGAAGAAGAAGAAGAAGAAGAAGAAGAAGAAGAAGAAGGAATAGAGGAGAAGAAGAAGAAGAAGAAGAAGAAGAAGAAGAAGAAGGAGAAGAAGAAGAAGAAGGAGAAGAAGAAGAAGGAGAAGGAGAAGGAGAAGGAGAAGGAGAAGGAGAAGGAGAAGGAGAAGAAGGAGAAGGAGAAGGAGAAGGAGAAGAAGAAGAAGAAGAAGAAGAAGAAGAAGAAGAAGAAGGAATAGAGGAGAAGAAGGAGAAGAAGGAGAAGAAGGAGAAGAAGAAGAAGAAGAAGGAGAAGGAGAAGAAGGAGAAGGAGGAGAAGGAGGAGCAGGAGGAGCAGGAGAAGAAGGAGAAGGAGCAGGAGAAGGAGAAGGAGGAGGAGGAGGAGGAGGAGGAGGAGGAGGAGGAGCTAAATAGGTCATATTAAGTCATTTTGGAGCTAAATAGGTCATTTTGGAGCATATTAAGTCATTTTGGAGCTAAATAGGTCATTTTGGAGCTAATTAAGGTTATTATATCATTTTTGAGCTAGCTAAGCATATAAATCCATTTTTGGAGGAATAAATGCTAAGTATAGGTCATTTTAGAGCTATCCTAGGTTAAATAGGTCATTTTGGAACTAATTAAGGTTGTTATGTCATTTTTTAGCTAGCTAAGCATATTAAAGTCATTTTGGAGAAATAAATGCTAAGTTTAGGTCATTTTAGAGCTATCCTAGGTTAAATAGGTCATTTTTGAGCTAATTAAGGTTATTATGTCATTTTTGAGCTAGCTAAGCATATTAAGTGATTTTGGAGGAATAAATGCTAAGAAGAAGAAGAAGAAGAAGAAGATGATGATGAAGAAGATGAAGAAGAAGAAGAGGAGCTCTTCTTCTTCTTCTTCTTCCTCCTATTCCTTCTTTTCCTCCTCTTCCTTGTTTTTCTTTCATCTTATTCATTATTTGTGTCATTTTAGAGTTAACCTATCTAAGTATGCCATTTTTTTGCTAACCTAGGAAAATTATGTAAGTATAGGTCATTATTGTGCTTACCTTGGTAATTAAGTCATTTTGGAGGAATAAATGCTAAGTATAGGTCATTTTAGAGCTATCCTAGGTTAAATGGGTCATTTGAGAGCTAATTAAGGTTATTATGTCATTTTTGAGCTAGCTAAGCATATAAATCCATTTTTGGAGAAATAAATGCTAAGTATACGTCATTTTAGAGCTATCCTAGGTTAAATAGGTCATTTTGGAGCTAATTAATGTTGTTATGTCATTTTTTAGCTAGCTAAGCATATTGAGTCATTTTGTTAAGCTAAACACTTGGGAAAACTTACCGTCATCACTTAGATGTAGGTGAAGGACCGGTCGCGCCAGTGGCAGACGGAGAAGCATCGGTCGATGATTGTCGGGAGTTATGCTGCACCAAAGATCATTTGCAGTGTATCGTTAGCATGATGCAACTCAAATGTGAAGACTAGTAACTAATGACCATTCAAATGAAACTCACCGTGCCCGCCGGAGCAATGACTGGCATCGGCGGAGGGGTCGTGCCATTCTTTTCGCACATGCTCTGCACATTTGGTTTTCTCGAGTTAGTAATGAAAGGAACATTACGTGCATGATTTGGCTAATATGCAGAAGAAACTTACCACGAAGAGCTCGTATAGGGCCCGTTGACCCGCCTCGTTCCGGTTCCTCTCCTCCTCCAATAGCTTAGCCGTCCTCTCCTCCGCCTCCCTCTCCCTCGCCGCCGCCTGCCGTCTCTCTTCCTCTAGAAGCGCCTGGGTCCTCGCTTCTGCTTCCTCAAGAGCAGCCTGGGTCTTCGCTCTCTCTGCCTCAATAGCAGCCTGCAACACCACTCGTTAGCATTGTAATCATCGACGGCCGCACACACAATGTAATGGAGGAAAGGTATCTGAGTCCGTATAACTAACCTGGAATTCGAGCTCCATTGGCCGTGCACGAGGCCTTATCTCAGGATCGGAGCTGGTCTGGCGCTTCTTGATCTGCGGGAGAGTGCTAGTACAACATATCAGTCCATCCCCAATGGCTAACAAGCCATGGTGCCTCCCGCCACCAGATATCATCACCAGCTCTGGATCAAGAGGTTGCTGGCTCGGGTTAAACTCCGGCCCTTTCCTCGCCTTCCCCTCGTCTCTGTACCTCACAAGCTTGTTGTGGGAGGCGCGGTTGCTGAATTTCTCTGGATCATCGAGGTCAGACTCAGAGAATGCCTTGGCCTTCTTGTACGAGGCAGTATTGGACATGGCATAGAGGTCGAACAGCTCTGGCACTGGAGCCTTGTTGTGCCGCGCCTAAAAGAGAGGAACAGAGTATTAGTTAAGGGCTCAAGCTAGCATGAAGAATGAATTTGCATGAATCATGAAGCAAACCACATACCCAGTTTTCCCCGAACCCACGTAGGTTGACGCTGCCTAGATGGTGTGGGACACCTTTCATTTGGGCACGCTTCTCCTTCGCACCGTCGTGGACGTTGCGCCATTGGGGAGTGCACCACTCATCCACCAACGCCTCCCAACAGTCCATCCTATCCGCACACCATCTCGGGGGCACCTAAGTTAAGCAAGAGAAATTTGAGCGCTACGCATACGAATCAAATCAAGGAACTAAGTACAAGGCCTTAAGAATAGGAAATTACCTTCATGTACTTCTCCTTACTCAAATAGTTGAGGCGGCACTTCTCTTTTTTCCTCCGAATACCAGTCGAGGCGTAGTAGTCTCGAATAGCCTGCGTCCGAGCCTCGTGCCGAAAGTTTTGAAGTAGGCGCCTGCACTCGTTGCCGATAACCCGAGCCGCGGCCTCCTCCTGTCCCTCAGCACACCTGTAGAAGGTCTGCAATCAAACAAGAAAACACGGATTAGTACAATCACTAGGGTTGCCAATCAAAGAAGAAAACACAACGTAGACGGCAAAGGAGAAATTACCCAAAACGTCTGGATCACAATGTCGGCGACCGTGTGGCACTCGACATCGCCGATCCTATGCCCCGGCGGGGCCGGGGCAGCCAAGTAGTGCTCCCAGGTCATTCCTAGCTCTGGAACCCGGCCCTCACCGGGCAACGTGACCCACCCCGGGAAGCTCTGGCGACAAATCACGCCAAGGACACTGTTGGGCTTGCGGCAACTAGGCCCGTGTGTCCAAGACCTGCAGTATGACAAGGCCAACGCATTAGATATTCGAAGAAACGTGAAGACAAAAGGTTAAAAAAGAGTAAATGCACTTACTTCTCCCCCTGCGGCGCAATCAACCACCTCTGGTCGGGGGTCGCCGGGGTGGGCGGGAGCTTTGTACCACCACGCTGGTAGACTTTGCGCCCCTCAACCCACTCACTCTCGCTATAGCTATCAGAACTATAGCCACCCTCAGCACGGCCACTCGACGAGCCCGCACCTGGGTTCTGCTGCGACTCAGCGTGATCCCCAGTCTCGTGGGACGAAGGCTCGGCGGCCCGACGCTCGTCGGCCCCAGGCTCGTCGGCCGTAGGCGTGTCTGTCGTAGCCTCGTCTGTCGTAGGCTCGTCGGCCTGAGGCTCGTGGACCGGAGTCCGAGACGGCTGCACCTCAGGCAGCTCCATCTCAGACGGAGCACTCCTGTGGTCGGGTGAATCAGCTGGGGGTGGCGGCGAGGAAGGCGTAGTAGCAGCCTTCCTACCTCTCCCGCCGCCACGTCCACCTCTACCAACCTTCTTCCCCCCCCGACCTCTCCCGGTCGAAGAAGAAGCGCCCGCCGGTGTCTGCATACCGAGATCCAGCGCTCTCCGGAGGTGGTGGGGTGGGATGGAAGTACCCCTCCCACCACGCGCCGAGGAAGGAGCCTCGGAGCGCTCTCGACCCGCGCCCACCATCTGTTAACACCTGCAATGACAAAGAGTAAACGAAGTTAGTACAACATTAAAAAAATGAATACCTGACATGAATATAATTTAAGTGTATCATCATCATGAACATAATAAAAAATTGAATACCTAACATGAACCAATTAATAATATATATGTACATAATAATAATTGAATACCTGACATGAACTATAATATTAATCTTCATCGTCATCATTAATAAATGCATCATCATCGTCTATATATGCTTCGGGGTCAATAAATGCATCATCATCATCACTATCAGTAATGACGTGCTCATCATCATCATCAATAAATGCATCAACATGTGGAAGGCCTCCTGTACGTAATCGGTCAAGCATTGACAGGTCATCCGCAGCAGTAACCTCTTCTTGTTCCGGCTCTTCTTGTTCCGGTTCAGGCTCGGATTCACTGCCGCTGTCTACTTCAATGTTCTGAGGTGAAGTAGAGCGGTTCTTGAAACGTTTTTTGGAAAGACGTGTTTCTTGGAAGAATTCTCCTTCATATGTGTCTGGGTTAATGTGAGGTTCATAATCCTCTTCATTGGGGGGAGGTGGTCTAACATGTGGCGGCACTTCATAAACGACATCCCAACCTTTGAGATTTGGATCACTTTGGCAGGCCCACGGTAGATAGAAAACTTGGGTTGCCTGTTGAGCCGTAATATAGACATCGGGAACATCCAAATGGGTGCTTTGTTTGATTTCGACTAGCCCTAGATGTTCATGAGTCCTTCTAGTCTCCTTCGGCTGGAACCAATAACATTTGAAGACTACGACTTTCGGTGGGTTTGCACCATAGAATAGAAGTTCATAAATTGCTTCAACTCTTCCATAATACTCGGTACCTCCTTCGCCGATAGAAGAGACACAACAATTTGTAGACTTTCAGTCGGCCATAGATAGCTCTTTGCCATAGGTACGAAAGCGATACCCGTTGATGTCGTATTTGTCAAATGAACGGACCTTATAGTCAAAACCATTTGCGACTTGTCTCAATTCGGAGTCCATAGACTCTGCATTAGCCTACAAGTTTAATACGAAAGGATTGTTGCATTAGCCGCAAACTAGACGAAGAAATGAAATGGTCTAATGGAAATTACCGTTTGTTTGAACCAAGAGATGAAACCGGGATAGCCTCCTACATGCTTTGCCAGAAGCTCATACTCTTCGATGGAATCCTTTTGGATCACCGCTCCATCCGAGAATTTGGCGACGTATCGACTGTATCACATATCCGGGAATAAGAGCATTTCAAAGGAATTAGAAGTTGCGAAACAATGTACCGAGAACTTACTCGATGTACGGCCGCACTTCTGTTAGGTTGTTGAAGATATACAACGAAATGGTCCGCCATTCTTCGACATCCAACGGTATTGCTTTCGAAGCACCGGCTGGTGCGAGGTTCCCTTTGAATAGGCTGAGGTTGGATCGACCTTTTTCACGGTCGCCATCATTGTACCGAGGCTTCGGATTATGCAAATGACGATTCTTGGCTTTGTAGTGTGCTGTCACGAAGTTTGCGGCCTCCTCAGTAATGAATGCCTCGGCCATCGATGCTTCAATTCTACGTTTATTTTTACATTTTGCTCGAAGCGTCTTCTGCATCCTCTCAGTTGCGAAGCACCAACGATTTTGCACGGGCCCCCCCAATCTTGCCTCGGTCGGGAGATGCAAAATCAAATGCTGCATTGGATTAAAGAATCCCGGTGGAAAGATCTTTTCTAACTTGCAGATCAACTCCGGCGCCAACTCTTCCAGTTCGTCTAGCACGTCAGGCGATAGTTCTTTCGCACAAAGAGCACGGAAGAAATAGCTCAGCTCTGCCAGTACTAGCCATTCATCCTCAGGGATAAAGCCACGCAACATCACCGGCATTACCCGCTCAAGCCATATGTGCCAATCATGACTCTTCATACCAAATATTTTCAATTTGTCAAGACTCGCTCCCCTCTTTAGATTCGTTGCATACCCATCGGGGAACATCAACTGCATTTTCACCCACAAGATCATTTCCCTCATAGCTGGCCTTCCAAGATTGAACCATGCCTTTGGCTTCCTCCAGTTCTTCTTTTCTTTCGGTTGTCGCATGTTTTGTAACGGTCTATCACATAGAGCCTCTTGATCGACTCTAGCCTTAGGGTTATCCTTTGACTTCCCCTCTATGCCGAACAATGTACCAAAAAGGGCCTCGGCGATATTCTTTTCAGTGTGCATCACGTCGATGTTGTGTGGGCAAATGAGGTCTTTAAAGTAAGGCAGATCCCACAAGCATATCTTGTGAGTCCAGGCGTGTTCCGAATTATACCCTTTGAAATATCCTGGACGCTCTGGATTAGGCTCGAGAGCGTTTAACTGATCCAGGGCCTGTTGGCCTGTCAATGCAGGTGGTGCAGAGTTTTTGACAACTCTACCTTTCATGAAATTTTTCTTGTCTTTTCTGAACTTATGGCCAGGATCCAGGAACTGTCTATGCAAGTCGAAGCAAGAATACTTGCGACCCGCCTGCAGCCAACGGAACTGAAGAGCTGCCT
The DNA here is from genome assembly GCA_039707655.1 of Elymus sibiricus. NCBI lineage: Eukaryota > Viridiplantae > Streptophyta > Magnoliopsida > Poales > Poaceae > Elymus > Elymus sibiricus. Next base: position 468,869,489 of record CM077675.1, read on the forward strand.
TGCACGTGGGGCACGGGAACCTTCCATGCTCACACCAGCCAACGAATAGCGCATACGCCGGCAAGTCATGCGTCGAGTACATGTACCACACATGCATTTTGAAGTTTTGTTTTGTAGCGGCGTCATATGTCTTGATCCCATTATCCCAAGCTTCTTGCAATTCATCCTTAAGCGGCTGCATGTACACATTCATATTCTTCCCCGGATAGTTGGGCCCTGGAATTATCAACGTCAAGAAAATGTTCTTTCTTTTCATAATCTCTCCGGGGGGGGAGATTGAGTGGAATGACAAATACAGGCCAGCAACTGTATTGGGTTGCCGTCATACCAAACACTTGGAACCCATCCGTGCTGATGGCGACTCGAGGATGCCTTGGATCTGCCGCTTTGTCCTTATGTAAAGCATCGAAGTGCTTCCACGCAAAAGCGTCTGAAGTGTGTCCCAACATCGGATTCCCATCTGCATCTAGTTCGGTTCTTTTGCCCAATTTATGCCACGTCATCTGTCTGGCCGTCTCTTCGACCATGAAAAGACGTTGAAGTCTTGGTATGATTGGCATATACCGAAGAACATTAACTCGGATTTTGGTCTGACTCTTCTCACCCATACCGTTGTCTACCACAACATACCTGGAAGACTTGCAAATGGGACAATAGTTGAAGCCCGCATACTCAAGCCTAAATAAGGCACATCCATTCTCACAGGCATCTATCTTCTCATAGGGCATCTTAAGCGCACGTAGGATTTTGTCCGACTGGTACAGGTTTGCTGGCAATACATGGCCTTTGGGTAGAAAGCGTCCAAATATCGTCATCATCGCGTCGTAGCATTCTCTGCCCAGGTTGAACTGAGCCTTGAGAGCCATTACTTGCGCGATGGCATCCAGCTGACAAAGCTCAGTGTGCTCGTGGAGAGGACGTTTTGAAGACTCCAACATTTCATAGAAGGCCTTTGCAGATTCCTCCATCTCATCGTCCGAATCCCGAGCATCATCAAAGTCTTGCACCATGTCTTCGATCCCAGTACCATGCTCGTCGGTGCGACGACGAACCACCTCAGCTCTGGCACATTGGGCAGACTCACCATGAAATCTCCACACCGTATAATCAGTCGTAAAACCCCACTTCTGCAAGTGTTTACCCATTTCATCCCGTGTCCACTTTTTATGGTTGTCGCACCGGACACAGGGGCACCAGTTTGTTTCCTGTCCATTTGCAAATGCGGCTCTCACAAACCCCTTGGTTTTTCTTAGCCATTCATGGGTCATGTCTTTCTGACTAGTGTGACCGGTGTACATCCACGCACGATCACTCATCTTGCCTAGCTACTGGACACACAAGAAATATATACATAATTCAGCAAACCATATTCATCAGTTAATAGAGTTTGTCAGTTTTATTACGTCCATGCAACCTAGACGCTAGTAGGTAAAGATAGGTCCTAATCCCACCCGAGTATGTGTAGATTGGGTTCGTTTTCCCATGCTCTGCTCCGGATCCGACGCAAAATTTCGGCAGCACCTCCCCGCTGTTCTCCTGATACACGTCTCGGCAATAAGCAGAGAGGATGTGTACCCGGAGAACAACAGGGAGGCACTGACGAAATTCTGCATCGGATCCGGAGCAGAGCATATGGGAAAACGAACCCAATCTACACATACTCGGGCTGTCCATGGATAACGTTGGACAATTCGAAAGAATCACGGTTATAAATATGCAAATGCATGCATATTTATAGATGTAACCCTTTCGAACGGGAGACGCATAGTGGTCACGCATACTGATGATTGACACCTATAGCTAGCAAGTTTCATCGGCACGAAGACCGGAACAGAGCAAATGAAGGGGGGAGGAGGAGATGTCATTTGTGCTCACCCACGAACGCAGGGGCGGAGCTCGTCGAACGCACGGGGAGGTCGTCGAACACCAGACCCTCGCAGCCCCGAAAGAACTGCACATTTAAATCCACCCGATCAACACAAATATAAATGATGTTTTTCTTAACAAAATCGGGAAATATACTTCCTAACTCATAATTCAGAAATATATGACCCCGTCGGCCTCTGGAAGGCCGAAGAGCACCTTTTCGGTCAACAGGAGGCCGAAGATGTGTCGGGGGTCAGGGCTGTCGTGTCTGGGTGGCGTGGTGTCGGGGTGTCGTGGTGTCGGGGTGTCGTGTCGGGGTCGGGGTGTCGGGGGGTGTCGTGTCTGGGTGTCGTGGTGTCGGGGTGTCAGGGGTGTCGGGGTGTCGGGGTCGGGGTGTCGTGTCAGTGTCGGGGTGTCGGGGGGTGTCGTGTCTGGGTGTCGTGGTGTCGGGGTGTTAGGGGTGTCGGGGTCGGGGTTTCGTGTCGGGGTCGGGGTGCCGTGTCGGTGTCGGGGTGTCGGGTCGGGGTCGGGGTGCCGTGTCGGGGTCGGGATCGAGGTCGGGGTGTCGGGGTCGGCGTGTCGGGTCGTTGTCGAGTTGGGGTCGGGGTCGAGGTGCCGTGTCGGGGTCGGGGTTTTTCCTCTTTTTTTCTTTTTTTCTTCTTCCTCTTCTTCCTCTTCTTTCTTTTCTTCCTTTTCTTCCTTTTTTTTCCTTCTTCTTCTTCTTCTTCCTCCTTTCCTTTTTCCTCTTCTTCTTCTCCTCCTCTCCTCTTTTTTCTTCTTCTTCTTCCTCTTCTTCTTTTTTCTTCTCCTCCTCCTCCTCTTCTTCTTCTTCCTTTCCTTTTCTCCTCTTCTTCTTCTCCTCCTCTCCTATTTTTTTTCTTCTTCTTCTTCTTCTTTTTTCTTCTCCTCCTCCTCTTCTTCTGTTTCTTCTTGTTATTATTATTTTTTGTTCTTTTTCTTTTTTCTTTTTCCTTTTTTTTCTTCTTCTTTTCTTCTTTTCTTTCTTCTAGGTTTTTTCTTTTCTTCTTTTCTATCTAAGTTTTTTCTACCTAATAAAAACTAACTAATATGAACTAATAACTAACTAATATAAACTAACTAAATGAACTAATAAAAACAGAAAAAAAAACAGGAAAAAAACAAAAAAGGGGGGGAATGGTGGAGCTCACCGGAGGGTGGTCGAGGCGGCGGCGCTGGGGAGGAGGGGGGCGGCGGCGGTCGGCGGGGAGGAGGGGGGCGGCGGCGGTCGGCGGGGAGGAGGGGGGCGGCGGCGGTCGGCGGGGAGGAGGGGGTCGGCGGGGGTCGGCGGGGAGGAGGGGGTCGGCGGGGAGGGGGCGGCGGCGGCGCTATGGAGGAGGGAAGGGGGCGGCGGCGGCACTGTGGAGGAGGGGAGGGGGCGGCGGCGGCGCTGTGGAGGAGGGGAGGGGGCGGTGGCGGGGAGGAGGGGAGGGGGTCGGCGGCGCGCAGAGACAGAGAGAGAGAGAGATGGGAGAGAGAGAGAGGGGGTTTGGGCGCGGGGGGCGAAAATTAAGCCCCCGTCTTTGCCGTCTGCTGGCAGACGGCAAAGAATTCTTTGCCGTCTGCCAGCAGACGGCAAAGACGGTGACCGTTAGCCCGTCTCCCCGCCGTTACACTGTGGGGCCCCTCACCTCTTTGCCGTCTGCTGGCAGACGGCAAAGAGTTCTTTGCCGTCTGCCAGCAGACGGCAAAGAAGTGGCCCGTCTGACCTAGCCAACGCAGTACCCCGTGGGCCCCACTTTGGTCTTTGCCGTCTGCTGACAGACGGCAAAGAACTCTTTGCCATCTGCCAGCAGATGGCAAAGAAGTGCAGATGGCAAAGAGCCTCTTTGCCATCAGTATGTTCTTTGCCGTCTGCTTTATAAAAGCAGACGGCAAATTCCAGTAGTGTTTATAGTAATAGGTATATAGGTGGGTCAAAAATTCCAGGGTGGGCCGCGTCCATCCTGTGCATCCGCCCCTGGCCAGCACGCTCATCCATGCAGAAGCGGTCCAAAGCATTTTTTGGTCCGGGGCAATGTAAAACAATTGTTTTTCATACTAAACTTTTATACTCATTTTAAACTAACTATATCGTATTACAGTTGTAATTAATTTTTTTATTACTTAGGCACATAAAATGTTTTCAAATAATAGATATATTATTCATTGGTACGCAGTTGTATATCATTGAAAATTTTAATTCTACAAAATGAAAAATTTATGATGTAACAAAAAAATTCTTTATTGTTAAAAAAATCTTTCAGATTTATTTTTCTAATATTGCATAAACGATGTAGTGTATACACATTTGCATATCTATGTGTGTGTTCATATATCTTCTAATATTATTGAATATTATGGTAGATATTTCTAAATTATATACACACTACCAAATATTTTAATAGTGGTTTCTAGTGTATATTAGGCAATGATATTCATGGAAATTTCTAGGGCATATAAAATGCGACTTGCAAGTTGGGTTCAATAATAGAATATCGAAGAACCTAAAAATATTGTTGATTGTACTTTTACATATGATTCGATTGCCTAACATGCTTGTGCAGATTCATTTGGTTTGATTTGGTGCAAATGGGAGCATTGATTTAAACATTGAAATCTAGTTATTATAATTTTCATTATGATACCAAGACATGCATCATAAAGAGAGACTAGTGTATGTGTACTCAACTTCGCCAGTCGGATTTGTTTGCCCTGTTGAGGCCCTCGAAAAAGATTGACAACATCCAGGAAAAGGTAGACTCGGCTCATCCACTCAAGCTTCTCTGAATTTCTACAAGCCAAATTCAGAACATGATTCTCTCAATTTCTAGAGGCTAAATTCAGTACATGCTTCTCTGAATGTTGGCCTACCAATTGGTATTGTATTGCAGACTTCAGAGGATTATATGCAGACCATTGATGCCAATGGATTACTGCATTTTTATGTTAGTTTTTAGATTATTTGAATGTAAGGACTATACAGAATCTCTTTGACAATCTATGGCAAATCATTTTCTGCAAAGAAAATTCAGTACATACTTCTATAAATATCTGCAATACAAGAAGCAAAATTTGTTCTAATATGTTGGCTATTTATGGTCATGCGGTCATTTTGACTATTTATGTAACAATACATTGTCCAGTTTGCAAGACGTTATGTCTATAGATTCTTTTGTACGTATATTGTGTTTAATACGTTTGGTTGTTGTTCCTCTATACAACTTCATCTTTTAGTACCGACCAATACTTCATAGTCAGTACATGGTTCTTCAATATTGTGGTAACAATTGAGGGGAATATGATGATGCTCTAGGATTTTATGTTATCTTACCATGCTATCCAATAAAAATGGTTCTCTTCTTTAATACACGTCTAACCACCTTTGACATGTTATTTGTTGGCTTAGCCCGTACTCTTTTCACAGAGAGGTGTCGAGTTGTGCTGCAAGATTTTGCCATGTTGGTGAAAAGATACCGACATCGAAGAATACATACTCAGATTGCTTTAGGGAAGGTAATACGTTTTTATTAAGAAGAGCAAAAGAGCTGGTTCTTTGTTTATTTACACTGGTGACTCAGGACTATTATTATCCTTACCAGTAGCTGTTCTAATGGATAAATGGAGAATTTATTGAACTTTACACAATTGAAATCATCTTTGCACCATCTATCTCATCGTATGGCATGTTTAGGCACTATGACTCTACTACTACACATCCACTTATCTGTGTAGTCATCTACTGAAATTTAGTCAAAATATGTATTTGTAAGTTGAAAATTTCTTTTTGGCAGGCTAAAAGGATGGAAGTTGTGTGGGCAGAGATTGTTGTTATTGAAGGCCAAGTATTGTTGTTCACTTGCTTAAAAGCCACCCTATACTCTTAAAACCTGAAAGACGTATCTAAATTGTAGAGATTTAATGTAATGAAGCGAGGTGGTGGGACTATTTAACAGCTGAACTAAACCTCAATTATGAAGCCAAGGGCTGGATCGATTGGTTGTGGGCGTGTGTATACTATGGAGATCGCTAGTCTGATTCCGGAGAACAACTTTTTTTCCTTCTCTTTTCCTGGACTGCAGTCAGGCCGCCGGCGTGTATGATTCAAACGGGCTACGACTAAGATAAGATGGCCAACCGCGGCACAACGTGGGCCGTGCTCGACGGACGTGCTTGCGTGTGTCATATCTATATATCTATATCTATATACCTACTAATAAATCAATTATTCTTGCACTACTGGAATCGACATATACGCCTAGTGCCACGGACACTCGGCAAAGGGCCAATAACCGCCGGCAAAGGCTTTGCCGAGTGTTGCACTCGGCAAAGGGCACCCGGCGTACACCTCTCAGGCCAACAGAAATTTGCCGAGAGCCATTTGTCGAACACTCGGCAAAGCCTTCGCCGAGCTTCAAATACAGTCACTCGGCAAAAAAAAGTGATAAGACGAAACGGAGCAAACGGCACCGTAGCCACGTGGCGCAGGTGGTTTGCCGAGAGCGCCACTTGGTAAAAGGAGTGAATAAAAACAAAAACAAAATGCGTCGCCGGATCCCATCCCAGATCCAATCGTGGTCAAATCCAGTCGCCGGCGCTGCTCCCATTGTGTGAGCCCTGCCCTGCGCCCGTGCTGGTCGCCGTAGTGCCGTATTGGCCGCGTTGGCGAGCTCCGCACATATCGAGAGGAGGACGGCGAGTGGCGGCGTTGCACGAAGCAGCCAACCCCTCCAGCTTTGTCGGCTTCATGGATACCGGCCACCCATGCGGAGAGCTGTAGCGATAGAGTACGGGAGACGAGCACGTGGGCGGATAGACTCGGCCGGAGAGGATCTCGAGCAGCTCGACGGGGCACACGCGGCATCTGACGTTGTGGAAGATGACGCGGCACTACCTTACCTTACCACGCAGCTCGAGGACCAACTCTACACCTCGACCAGAAGCCCGCAGGCCGTCGACGTTGCGAAGGAGCTAAGAGATGGCGGCGGGCGATGCCGGCGGAGGGCCCGAGCACGGCGACTCCTCTTGGCGACGAATGAAGGAAGGTTCACGCATGCGTGGTGCTTGTGATAAGGGCACCTTCCGAACGTGGCCTATCTGCCTCCACCAATGGGCATTCAGTCTGCCACGTCAGCGATCCGTGCATTGGCTACTCATTGGTGGATCGTGTGCTTCTTTGTTATATATATTACCGAGAGCAACACTCGGAAAATATATCTATACCGAGTGCTACTCTCGGCAAAATGTGATAGCATCATTTGTGTGTCTTTCATCTAACGCTGCATCACATAGCAGTTTGGATGCCACTTCCGTGCAAAATTGCATGTACCGCCTTACGAATTTGCAATTTCCGGTGCCGAAACCCTAGCAAAGAAAAAATGTCTCAAATATGGCACGCGGTTCCGAAAAATGCGGGGGCCTGGCACGTGTCATGCGATGGCCTCCTTTGAGAGCACGAGAAGTTTCGAGGCCAATGGAGCAACAGGACCCACACTTCCTTCACAAACCGGACACGTTCCCTCTCGATACCTAGAGACTAGCTCGGATATGGTTTAATTTACAAGCAGCCTAAGGGGAGGCTTATTCGAAACACGCCAAAACTTTTACCACACCCTACAGGGGCCATATGATGACACTGTGCCAGCTCTCGAGGAATACCGGCATCGTACGATTTTCTGAGGAGTTAAACGGTTGCATTAGGCATGCAACCGTGGTACTTTCGCCCCCGGTGGCAGGGCCTGCCCCTCCCTCGTCTGCACAAGGCATACACATGTCCCAAAGAAATCACATAAGAGTTTCCATGCTGCTTACGAGCATGATTTCATGTGTCGCCTTGCAGATCTGCAATTTCCGACGCTGAAACCCTAGAAGAGCAATAAATGTCTCTAATATTGCACATGGTTCCAAAAAATGCGGGAGCCTGACACGTGTCATGCGATGGCCTCCTTTGAGAGCACGAGAAGTTTCGAGGCCAATGGAACAACATGACCCACACTTGCTTCACAAACCGGACACGTTCCCTCTCGATACCTAGAGACTAGCTTGGATATGGTGCAGTTTACAAGCAGCCTAAGGGGAGGCTTATTCGAAAGACGCCAAAACTTTTACCACACCCTACAGGGGCCATATGATGACACCGTGCCAACTCTCAAGGAATTCCGGCATCGTACAATTTTTCGAGGAGTTAAACGGTTGCATGAAGCATGCCATCGAGGTACTTTCGCCTCCTGGTGGCAAGGCCTGCCCCTCCCCTCCATCATTAGGAAGATGCACCTATGTGTCTAATTTGGAAATATTATAATAAACTATGTAATGAATATGACCATCACCTTGGTCCTTTGACTTGAAAGCCATGAATGTTCATACACAATATCCCTTTTTGTGAAGGATTTTTTTTTCAAATTTGTTATATTGAAAGTTTGGTATTTTCCCTCGCAACTAGTACAAATAAAAGTAATCTATGTGAAAATATTGCATTTTTAAAACTTGTATTCTTTTTCTTTCATTTTTATCCAAAACGGGATCAAAATGGTCGACATGGCTATTCATCATTAGGGGTTGAATCTCTCAAAAATCTAAGTGGTTCTTCCATATAATGACTACTTTTGTACCTAAAAATATTTTTTGCTAATTTTTATGACTGAGCTATCTCACATTTGCAGTTCAATTTTGAATTACTTTCAGAAAATTGATATGAAGTCATTTAAATGTGCGAAAGTAGCTAGAAAACTAGAAATCCATGAAACTTGAGAATCGTGCATAAAATATGCTATACTTACTGTGATAATTGAAGTGGTGCCATTTTACACCCTGATTTTTGTACTTGCTTCACAAAAAAACACCCATTTTTCACACTTAGAAAATGAAAATTGAGTTTTTGTACAAAAAAGTAGAAAACTCTATTTGGCAACATTGTATGTAATGTCAAGATGCACCTATATGTCTAATTTGGGAACATTATAATAAACCATGCAATGAATATGGCCATCACCTTGGTCATTTGAGACTATCGAAAAAGTGTAATTAATATGGCCTAAAATGAAAAAGTTTTCAACATGGAAATTGTCCGTCTCGTAAAAATGAACAACTTTGGTTTTTGGACCATCTTCATCCGAGGTCGTATGCAACCTCTACAAGAAAAACCATGCAGTTTAGAGAATACCCCTTTTGCCGAGTGTAGCACTCGGCAAAGCCATGTTTGCCGAGTTTTGTTGTTTTACCGAGCGTTTTGTTCACGACACTCGGCAAAGTGCCTGTTTACCGAGTTTCACATTTTTGCCGAGTGTTGCTCTCGGCGTATACTAATTTTGCCGAGTGCCCGTGGTTTGGCTCTCGGCGAAGAGCCTGACACCCGGCGTATAAGAAAATTCCAGTAGTGTTGGTTTCGTCACGTTTATGTGATTTTATTGGTTTGGGACACCTCATATGTACCTGCGTTACGTCGTCCTTCCTTCCTACCTCACCTCTGGCACGTCACATCACGTTTTAGGAAATAAAACTGGAGGTAACCTCTCATGATTTTTTCTCGATAAAGACCGGACGCCCACCTGTCCCCTCCCATGCTCATGACTTGAAAACCAAAAGCACACACGGGATTTTGCTAGGGTTCGGAGGATGAGAAACAGTTTCACGGTGAGGGACGGTGAGTTGCGGCCACTATGACGGATTAGAGACGCCGGTGTTCAGATGTACAAGTCGAGGAGCTCGCCGGCCCCTGTGACATAGGGTGACACGTAGCTCCTAGTAGTGGCCGACTATAACTCGTGTCGGAGCTCATGCATCCAGCGCGACACTACGGCTCGCGGTGGCACGACAACACGATGGCGCGTCCGATGCAGTGGTGGCTAGCGGGCGTGGCTCGTGCGGCGTGGTGGTGGCTAGGACGCGATGCTCGCAGCCAGCTGGGCCAAGGCACATATGGGCGGCGGTTCAGACGCACGGTTGCCAGCGGGGCATGGCGGTGACGGCCAGGAGCACCGCGGCGATTCCTGCGGGTAAGCTCGAAGCTCGCGGCAGGCGAGGCGCATAGGAAAGTGTTTGGGCTCGGCACATCAGCGGCAGTCGGCAGTGGCATCAGGCTGCGAGGCCAAAACCAGCGGTGGCGCAAGCGAGCACGGCATTCAGGGGAGTTCTACCTATCCGATCTCGTGCTCTGCAAGTCGGCAGCGCCGCCGGTCACTCCGCAACTGCGTCCACACGGCTACATAGTGGCGCTTGCCGTGCTTCCGGACGCCACGTTACTCTGCTCCAACTGGTGGCACCGCGCATCGTTGACGACGTGGAGTTCGAGCATGGCCGCATTCCACTGGCGGAGCGACGAAACTGGCTACGACGGCGGCCGAGATGCCCATGCCGCACGACGTATCACAATGGTCGAGTCGTCACCTAAACAACATCTGCATCCACGTCGTGCCACTGGATTCCTGGCACTGCTTGATGCGTGCTGATTTATTCCTTCATGGGTAAAAAGGCGGGCCAAAAGGGGCGACCTTATCGTTTGTTGATCACTAATTAGTGCAGACTGAAACCACTTCCCTTGTGTGAAATCACAATACTTATATCTTTTCTTTTTATTTTTAGCTACTGCATTATGCAGTTCATAGCCCTCACTGTGACGATTCTTTGTTAATGCAAGGTTTGTTGCAATGTATATTACGCTGGCAAACAGAGATGTGGTAACTTTGCCTTCTATGCACTACTGCTTAATTCCTGAATCTTCATTTTATCTGGAAGGGTATGGTGGACGTGCCCTTTGGATATATGGAAAGAAGGATGAAGGAGAACAACCACATGGTCATTGTAGTGGCTGAGGGAGCAGGAGAATATCCTATTGCAAACAACATACCTGTAGCAGATCAGCTTGATGGATATGGAAATAAGCCGCTTCTTGCTGTTAGTCTCTGGTTCGTTGACTCGCTAGATTAAGGTGAACATCATTTTCTATCTGACTTGAGTTTACATGATATCGATCCATTCTTATTTTGCCTTCCGTTGATATACTACTCTCCATGTGCGGTTGACACTAGAATTGCTAGAGAATGTGCACTAATGGAGGTGTCACCTGAGATCGGGTTTCAAATATTATACCACTTGACAATTGAACCAGGCCTTGGATGGGGAAATCACCATTGCATTAAGAAAAAATGACTATGTGAAATATGAAATATTTTGTGAGGTTATGCAACAATACTTGCACTCTGCAAAAGCCATGTTATATGTTTATTGGTTTAACTAGATTGAACCACAAGATGCCGACCTCTTGATAATTCTGAACTGAAACTTTTAAGGACTAAAATGGATGGGCGTGAGGTGTTTTTTCTCCCGTTGCAACGCACGGACATGTTTTCTAGTATGAAACCTATATAGCGGACCGAAACCTATATAGCGGACCTGAACACACTACAAGCGGTCACACATTGACGGCACCGATTACAGTGACCAAGGAGCCCAAGAGATGGCTACCACCACAGCAAGGTTTCTCAAAAATTAATGTGGACGGTGCATTCTCCCGAGATAGTGCAACAGCAGCGGCAGCAGCGTTCTGTAGGGATGACAACGGGCAGTATATCGGCGCATCGGTCATTGTGGTCGCCAACATCACTGACTAGCCGGCAGCTGTCGAAGCTCTAGCTTGCAGGGAAGCATTAGCTTTAGCCGCAGATCTGAACTTGTCAAGCATTAGTTTTGCTTCTGATTGCCAGACACTGGTCAACGATAACGCTGAAGGAACAAACGGAGCATACATCATTCAGGAGATCAAGGAGAGGAAGAAGTCTTTTACTAGGTGTCATAGTATGTACTCCCTCCGTCCTGTAATATAAGAACGTTTTTGACACTAGTATGTTTTTGACACTATAGTAGTGTTAAAAACGCTCTTATATTTTGGAACGGAGGGAGTATGAAAGTAGGAATTTCAATTTCGAAGCTCATAGCTTAGCAAAACATGCATCATCGCTGGGTATCGGTCATAATGTCTGGTTGGGTCTTCCATATGATCTTTTGACTGTACCTGTAACATTATTGATCAGTAAAGTGTGTGTTTTGCCTCAAAACATATATATGGCCTCGAGTTAGCATGCTTACTTTTTTGTCCTTTTTTTGTTGAGTCTAAACACACTATGCCTATGTTTATTGATCATTAAAGAAAGTGTGTTTAGACTTAAAAAAAAACCATCTCGCGTATATCACCTTGCTTTATCTACTACCCCTATAAAAGAAAGAGAGGCGGAGATTCAACTAATCTGCACCGTCCATCTTCTCATATCCAATGTACATTGTTTCCATGTTTAACATCAAGCCACTAAACACTTTTTTAACGCTAAACATAATCAGATTTGGGTAACACCCGATGCGTAAACCCGTAACCGCCTCCTCCTCCCATCCTCCTCCCCCGTCTCGCCCCTGCCTCCTCCTCCCCTCCTCCTCACCGGCGACGCCGTCTCCTCCTCCCCCGTCTCGCCCTTGCCTCCTCCTCCCCTCCTCCTCACCGGCGACGCCGTCTCCTCCTCCCCCGTCTCGCCCTTGCCTCCTCCTCCCCTCCTCCTCACCGGCGACGCCGTCTCCTCCTCCCCCGTCTCGCCCCCGTCTCCTCCTCCCCTGCCTCCTCCTCCCCCGCCTCGCCCCCGCCTCCTCCTCCCCCATCTCGCCCCTGCCTCCTCCTCCCCGGCGACGCGGTCAGGCGCGCCACGCGGCCAGGCACGCGCGTCCCTCTTCGGCCGGCGCCCGTATAAGCTGGAACCGCTCCCGTATCGTCAGTGGAACCGCGCCCGCAGACGCTCGCCACCGCCGCCCCCGCGCGCTGGCCGCCGTCGCCGCCGCCCCCGCGCGCACGCCGCTCGCCGCTCACCCCCGCGCGGCCCCGCTCCGCCGCCCCGGCGCGCTCGCCGCCGCCCCCGCGCCGCTCGGTGCCGCCGCCGCCGCCCCCGCTCGGTCGCTCGCTTCGCGCCTCATCCGCGCCGGAGAGACGCCCGCTGCCGCTCATCCCCGCCCCTCGGCCCCGCTGCACTCCTCCGCACCCACCGATTCGACCGTGATTTTGGTGAGAATGTGAAATCCCTCCTTTTGTTCTTTCCAATCTTTCAAATTGATTTATTCTTTCCGGTGACCTTGCAGCCCTCAAGCACGTCGACAGTGATGAAGGCGAGACCGACGTTGGCTGCGGCACACGCGGCAATGCCGGCACAGAATCCATGCGCTCGCAAGGGTCCTCTGTAACCTCGTCTTCTCCATTGGCGATATCAGGATCTGCCCATGCATGTCTTCACTGGTGCGTCGTTGTAATATCTTGGTTAATCGCTCGTCCAAGTTACTCTAGCTGTGGCATGGCATGCACGGTAGGTGTTCCATCAATTGTTTGTTGCCTGTGGTAGGTTCCCAGCCCGTCAAAAATATTCACCCTGCTGAGAAGTACATTTCCTTGACAAGTATTCAGCAGCCACAAACATTACGGAGGTCTACTTTTATTTTAACTACTGGATCCAATATAAAAACGTTTGTGGAATGTGCATGCAGAGTTGTCATTGTTGCTGTAAAATTTGCAATATCTTTTGAAGATTAATAACATATACTGTATTATATATTAACTAGAGCCTTTATATTTTGTAGAAGCACGTTATATTCAGCAAGTTATTTGTAAAACTGAAGTCAGAGAGAAGTGATATGGTAATTAGGAGAAATTAGCTATATGAAATCAAGTATTGCAACTTCTTTCAATTATATTATGCTTTGATAACTTGCAAAAAAAATATTATGCTTTGATAAATAAATTTCTAGCAATTTGGTTTCTACTAGAGCAAGTATGGTTTCGGCAAGGAAATTGTGGAGCGCCCAAGCAAGTTCTGATTAGTACTGGATCTGACTAATTAAATGCCGTCAGTTGTTTACACTTTATTCATGGAATGAGAATTTGTTAATACTGATGTTCATAATATAATGGTAGGATATTGGCCCTCGAGTGTCAATGCTTTTTCAATTTTTGTTTATTCCTGTGGCCTTGCAATATTCTTGTGATAAATGCGTGGAGTTGTTCTCTGGAGATGTCAATTCTTCATCTGACAGTGTGCAGATCATGCTGGCCTAGAACAACTCATGATGGAAAGTTCTTATTCTTCTTTACCTATATTGGCCTAGAACAACTCCTGATGGGCAGGTGAGTTTCTTATCGTGAAAGCTTTGTTCTATTTAGTAGCATTTGGTGTTCAAAACAAATGCGAACTTGACAAGATACAATTTTAATTTCTTCTTTTTGGACGAGCTGCACACAAGTATGTGTATACCTTCTGCATGTTCTACGAAATGTTCCCAGTCCATTGTAACCCTCAAAATTATAAGGTTATTGATGATCTAAATTACTTTGCTTAAATCTGCTTGCATGTTTAGGCTCTTTTGATTGCCTAATAATGCACCTGGAACTCGGCTTAACAAATAGAATGCATATGGAATTTCTCTCTATCAGCTAGCCATTTGGTTGTTTAATCCATCCATAGTTATATTTTTAATCCATTTTTGTGCTTTAGCTATATTACTGAATTTTCTTATTTCCTGAATACGAGTCTTATAACTTTTAGGACCTCTGACACATGAGTTTGAGCCATCCAATTGTACTGCTACCAATTTTGTGTCACTATATCCTTTTTTACACTCTTGGTGTTCAACATGGCAAAGTTGGATTTTTTTTTTATTTCCCTTCTGGAGGTTTTTGCACTCTGATCAATATTTTTTCCAGATTAGAATCACTTTAGCAGTACCATATCTAATACAATATGTAGCAGACGTAGAGTTTTGCATTTAATAGAGATTACAATAATAAATTGGTGAAATTAGTTTGTTCTCTGATGTATGTTAGGTTAACTTGATAAGCCACATAGTCCTATTTTTAGTACTAGGAGGAGAAATTAAATTAATATATGCCACCCAATGAGTTGAGGTAGGTTCTCTGTTGTGCTGAGGCAAGCTAAACCAAAGCAAGCCAGTCAAGGCAAGGAGCATAGCTCCTATTTCCTCATGGTTGAGGTAGGTTCAGGTTAAATTATATGTGTTGATTCCCATCTCTTGCGCATGTGCAGGTCTATGTGCCTGATCAACAAAATCGAATATACATAAGTGTTTTTTCATTGATATGCACAAGTGTTCATATCTGATTTGGTTTAAGATTTGAGAACACTACGTAGAAAAAAATACATGTTCGCTTCATTCTGATTAAATTTCTCACCGCTTCTCCTAATGGTCCAGCCAATTAATAAGAGAAAAGAGGGAGAAGAAAATGTATGGCACAAGAAGAGATACCTCTAGAAGCAGCGGAAACAGGTTTGCCTTGTATCTCTTTCTACCATTACATATTTTTAGAATGTGCAACTGTTGATTGAATATTTACTTATTACCGTTATGTATATAGGGAGATCATGATCATGACAAATGCTGAAACATGTACTGGCAAGAGAGAAGAGGAAGTGAAGAAACAGTTTTTTTTTTTCAGAAAGGCGTTTATGAGAATCCTGCAGTTCGGTTTTACTTGAGAGATGGCAACTGCCCTATATATAAATAGTGGACTTAGCAGCTACTTCTTTTAACACTTGCCGTCCATTATATGAGTCTACATCATGCATGTGCAGAAACTAATTATCGTCCTACTAAATGGGAGGAATTACATCTTGACTTCATTGATGGGGCATGATTTTGGTCCGTACTTTGTATGGATTGACTGTACAAAGTACAAACATGATGCTAATTAGATTTTTTGTTTGCAGCCAATAGAAAATATTTTATCACTGAGTCCATTTAATAATTCTAATTTCAAAATCAAATTTGCAATAGTTTTTTGTGTATGCCAAATGAAAACCAACAAAGTATTTATAGCTCTTGGGGGTTAAAACATTAAGATTGCCATGTATATAGACTATAGAGATAGCATATTTGCACCCAGGTGAAGAAAGGAAAATATGAGAGGTTGGATGGAAAAAGTTTCTGGACATGTTTTGACCTATGCAAGCAAAGGGGTTCATTATTTGTTTATGAGAGAGTCCAAAGCAACCCTACATGCCACTATGTTTCTTACTCTGCTATCCACAAAGTGTTTACTACTTTAAATTGTCTGATAATATATCCCAAAAGCATCAGAACCATGTACAATCACATTAAAGCATTGTATTTTTCTCTTAGACAGATACCATCCGAGGAAAAACTCTTGACATGATATCGTGGTAACCTCCGTTCTGTTGTAAACATGTTTGTAGTATCATCTATCATCAAGCATTTAAAGCATTATTAAGAGTAACATGGCATTCCCTATATGTTGTAGGTAAACTTTCAGTGCATACATAATTCTTGTCTTTTTTTTTGTATTTGGTCAAGAAGAATCATGTATGAAAAAATAACGCTCTTTCCTATATTGGTTTTATATCTGGGCAGATTATTACTGGTTTTGCAACCATAACATGCAAAATCTGGTGTGTGTGTGTGTAGAGGCTATGGCGTTGGGATTAAGTTGAGCATAGTGTGTGATTTTGCAATGACGAAGAAATTTAAGTCGACAATGTTATTTATGGTTGGCACTCCTAGCCCCATTGCCCTTGCTCTTAGAAGATCATCACTCAAATCTTATTTTTGGTTGCAGCTAGAAAGAGGATGCTGGTTGCTGAAGTTCCTGCAATTAGAAAGGTATTCTGTTTATAACCTGATTGTAAACTTTCTTGATGCATGGTTTTTGTACCCTCTAAGACAATATAAAATCTATTGCCATGTTATTTATTTTTACAGTTCCATAAACTGAATAATCTTCAGAATGCACACACGTCACTTCATATTGAAATTGTACCTCCATACTCCATCGAAACATAATCCAAGCAAATCAATTAGAATTGAAAAAACACAGAAAATATGGCACGTGAAGGAACGAAAATAAAACAAATCAAAGATTTGGTTGTTGCTAAAGTGAAGCATATTCATTAAGTTTCCTAGGAAGGTTTCTTCTATTCCATTCATATTTTATATCTGATGGTAGCATGGCGGTTATAGCTCTCAGGTGTATGGGCTACTATTGATGGCTATCCTTGCCTTTCTTCATGGTTCCGTATTGTGATTGATATGTAACCGTTTCATTTTCCATTAAAAGCAATGCCTTTTTAAATCCGGTCAACATTTATGTAAAATAGTGGCCACTCACATCAGTGGAGTAAATTATGTAAGATAAGCTACATTGTCTATAAGCTACTGTACATCTGAAATATTTCCAAATATCACCTTGAACGGAAAACTTCTCTTTCTCTTTGCTCCGTTGAGTGAATAATCAAAAGCATCACAATACATAGTTCAATGATATTTAGGTACTGGTCTATTTGTTGGCATAGTGTTTGTCTGCATCTGTCATATATGAGCCCATTATTGACTTCTTTAAATGTTGAGGCATTTTTTTTGTGGAGTTTGATGCTCTTTCTGTCATCTAGCCTCAGATGATTTTGATGGAATTTAGGTTGACCCTTTGCTTTCAGATTTGTTAGCAAGAAATTCGTATCCTATTTGTTTCTTGTCAGTTAGAGAGAACAACGAACAAGAGTACTCCAGTTGCTTCTGTTTGTAAAATAACTGGAATGTAATTAGCTATCGTGTAGTACTAGCATATGATAGACTTATCAATCACAGATCATGGTGAAAGGCATTAGGAATTACAATTTACAATTGTGAGTGATCTCTTTTGAATACATTATCATTCACTACACGTGTTTGTAGTCACTATAGTTTGACACGGTGACGGAAAAAAATGACAATATCCAGAATGCATATACTTTTATCTATCACGACAATTTGTACCCTCACCATAGATGCTACTACACAATTAAAACTTCTAAGTGCAAGTTCTTTTAGAATGATGGACCTACTTAATGATTTCAGTTTCTGAGAAATGTATTCATATGCCTATTTGACAATTTCCCTTTCAATCTGAATGAATCACAGAAAATGGTGAGTTTTACTGAGTCCGTGGAGAAATCTGTGTGCTGCAGTCAGGAAAAGGGGGAGCAATCTACAATATAGGATATTGAAGAGTGTAAATAGTAGTTGCACTGAATCATGTTGTATTAGGTATCACGCTGGAATTAGCTTGTCGAGTGACTCAATCTATTTTACCATAGGGATTTGGAGGATCAATCACTATATTTTATTGTCTATATGCAGCAGCATGCCTACAATGACGTCTCAGTTTTGAAAATATAACTTGAGCAACATCACAAATATCGTGTATCTATGTAATTCATATATACCTAGGATCATTTTTCTATATTGATGTGGTTTCATTTGGTCAACATTTTAGACGTGCGTTGCACGTGCACGTTTACTAGTTATTAAAAAAGGATTGTTTTGTCAGCTTAAATAATACATTCTATAATCTCAAATTAGAAACCTCAAATGCATACTATTACATGTAACATAAAACGATAATAAGCGGAGCTCGTCCGCCTCCGCCGTGCCCATATCCAACGGCCGGCTGCACTCCCCAGAGTGTTGGTCTGGCCACCAAGCGAGGTAGAGTAGGACATGGGACACTAGACGGCTCACGGGAGTCGAGCTCCCGCCATCTCCCATGATCTACTCTTCCTCATCGGAGTCCATAATCCGGATGGTGTCGGTGGACGTGAGATCGATGATGGATCCCTCATGGGAGGAGCCAACATCCATCACGACGCGGTTGCGGCGCCTGCGGTGGTTCACCATACAGGGTGCCAGAGAGTGCGACTCCGCCTCGCCAACATCCACCATCGCAATGGCTTCCGCTGCCTCCTGCGCTGGCTGCATCGCACGGCGGGCACACTGCACCATGTTTGCGTCCGAGGACGCCTATGGTGTGTCCTCTAACTCGACGCGCCAAAGGAGGGGTTGCGCGTTCGCCAGCACTTTCAGACGCCGGACGGACCGCACCGCCTCCGGCGAGACAACGATGGCGGATCCATGCACCGGTTGTGTGGACGCAACGGTTTCCCGACGGAAGGAGTCCGAGCGCTGCCGTCGGGCGGCCACCTCCCAGGAGCGGCGGAGCGCAAGCCGGACATCCATCTCCTCCTTGGGGCTGCGGGGAATGAGCTCCAATTCGACGGATCTGCAGGTGAAGGACTCGGATTCGCTGCCCGCCATACTGGAGAAGGCCGGAGATCATCCGAGGTGATCTCGGATAGCGGAGGAGAGTGGAGTGAAGTGGTTAGGGTTTGGTCCAACGAGCAGATAGGGAGAAATATATGTGGGGTTGGGTGGGCCAGCGTGGACCGGTTCTGACATGACGGACGCGTCCGGGCGCGCTCGGGAACCCCATAGCCGCCACATATTTGGGCTGGATATGAGGGATACCGGTAAGGCCGGGTGTTTGAGGCCAGTCTGGGTGAAAATTTCGTGACCGGTCAGTGACCGGGCCGCCCACCCGGGCGTTTCAAACGGGTTTGGGGCGCTCGGCTGTAGATGCTCTAAGATCCTATTTTATGTCTCTTGTAAATGATTTTTGGCAGACCTCATAATGATTTTGATATGTCGTTGAATTGAAGCTTGTCTGACTAACCTTCTCCTCGACATCTACTTAATCGGAGGTTGGAGAACATGTGAAGATGCAAAGAGCAAAGAGAGACAATTACTTCAGAGAATTTGTTCTAACTTATTTGTGCATATGTAGATGACCAGCCTGAGACGACTTTCCTTTTCAAAATAAACTTTGAAGAAACTTGACGCAACTCTATCTTTTTCAGATATAGCTCAAGTTTCCTTTGTTCATCCAGTTGTACTATCTTGTTTACAATCAATAAAGTAAGGTCATTTCATGTGAAAACTGACCGTTGATCAGACTAATCCGCTAGGAAGAAAACAACAAATTTTGATCAAGTTTTAATTTGAAGCAAATTAGGTCATTAAAAGAGTGCACAATCAGTTGAGAGCATCAATAAAATCACAGAGAGAGAGAGAGAGAGAGAGAGAGAGAGAGAGAGAGGGAAAGAGACCATGCAGAACAACCCTTGCGTCGCTCTCGCCTAGGCGACCCGGGGGCATCTTCCGCAACCCAGTGCCGCCGAAGCCGACGGCAGCAGCGGTATACTTCTCGCGGCTCCTCAGGTGCGGTGACGGCGGCTCCCTACGATTCGGCGGTGCTCAGCATCGGCGATGGCTGCGGCCTCCAGGCAGTGTGCGGCCGTGCGGATCGGCGAGTGGTGGCAAGGTGTGGCGGTGGGGCTCAGCTATGCGTCGGTCTGCTGTTGCGTCAGTGGTGGAGGGGCTGCTGAGGCTCCCTTGCCTCTCGGGTGTGTGACTTGACATCAAGGTAATTTCGGGGATAGTTGCTCACACCTCAAATATTTTTTAGGCAGTTGCTCATTCAAATTTAAAGGTTCGGTTATTCTTTAGTAATATGCTTTTTTGGGTTTTTTTCCTTATATTTATAAACTTAGAATTTGTGTATTCTTTAGTAATAATGTTTCTTTTTAAACAAAATATGTTCCATTTTGCATTTCGTCCCGTGCCCCCCCCCCCCCCCCCCCTAATTTCTGGAGACGGCCCTGACCAAGGGGGGCTAGGGATTGAAAACCTTGAAGTAATGAACAGGTGCCTAATTAGTAAATGGTTTTCAAGACTTTCGGTGGAGAACGAGGGATTATGAATACAATTGTTGCGCAACAAGTACTTACATTCCAAAACAATCACACAGGTAACGGCCCAGCCGAATGATTCATCGTTTTGGAAGGGGTTGATGCGTACAAAGGTAGCCTATTTCAATATGACCAAATTCATTGTTTACGAGTGGCAATACCATCATGTTTTTGGAGAACACATGGCTAGGGGACAAACCACTAGCCATTCAGTATCCTACCCTATACAATATTACACAACGGAAAGAGGCTTTCGTCAGTACAAATTTAGGATGAGTTCCCTTAAACATTCAGTTCAGAAAGTCACTTGTCGGTGAGCAATGGGGTAGATGACTACATCTCGTGCCTAGGTTGATAGAGATTAACCTATCAGATGAGCCGAATAAACTACACTGGAGACTGTGAGAGTCAGGAGTATTCCCAATAAAGTCATGTATATTGATTTGATAAAGACTGGACCAATCTCAAAATCGCTACACATTTGGAAAATTAAGGTTCAGCTAAAGATTAAAGTTTTTATGTGGCTTGTGTACAAGAAAGTAATCTTCACTAAAGACAATCTGGCAAAACGTCTTTGGGAAGGTAGCAAACGGTGTTGTTTTTGTGATCTTGATGAATCGATTCAACATCTGTTCTTTCAATGTCAACAAATTACTGTGGCGCACAGTGCACGTGATATTTAATGTTAATCCACCTAATAACATAGACAATTTATTTGGGACTTGGCTTAGTGGGGTGGAGCCTAAACTAGCGGCGCATATTTGAGTCGGAGTGTGTGCATTACTTTGGACAATATGAAGCTGCCGAAACGACGTCATTTTTAACAGACAGAACATTACCAATTTTTTGCATCTACAGATCAACTTCCTGAATCCGTACGTGTTGGTTACTTGCTGTGCGGAAGGCAATGAGCATATGACTTATGAGTGCAACCGTTGAAAGTCGGTAGCACGGAATACCTATAACCAGTTTGGATGGCGGTCCAACAATAAGATGAGTGTATAGGCATCTAGTTTTATTTGTGCCGGTTGTGGCCTTGTGTATCTTTTTTATTTCTTTTCGAGACTTGGTACCGTACGGCGTATCTGTTGGAGACTTCTTTTACTAATATGGTTGCATGCGTCATTGTGATGGAGAGGCCGGAGGTAATCCTTCTTTTTAAAAAAATAAAAAGGACAGGGGGCGTCAGTGCATCAGATATAGTGTTCAGTTCACTACTCTACTTCAGTCAGGGTGCTCAACTCCCCCTTCTTGAGGGTGCGCCACTGCTTGACGACGTACACCTCCTTCAGCGTTGCCTTCCGCTTCTCCTTGTACTTGTAGTTCCACAGCTCCGGCACCGAGTAGTACCCACTCGGGTTGTACTCGTTGCCTTCCAGCACCGCGTTCGTCACTGGGGCGTACATCTCCTCACCGTACGTTTTCTTCAATTCCTGCAGCTTCTCGTTGTCCCTCGCGGAGAATTTCCTGACAAAACAATGCATGCACAGTTGGACAAACCACACTGGTCCGTTCACAAAGAGTTAAATACAACACGGGTGCCTCAACTTGTTCGACACGGTCAGTTTGGTGCCTAAACTTGTAAAATACACAAAACTGGTGTCGTAACTTGTCCGAGCGTTCAAATACGGTGCCTCCATCCATATACAGACGTATGCACTGCTCACATGGCGTGCCAACGTGACGTTGGCCCACATGTCAATGGCTGTGTGAGGAGTGTGTTGGTTGTTTTACAGAAATCTCCCTATTTTAATTAAATTTTGCACACATGAGCTAACCACTACGCCAAGAATAGTTGTATGTTCAATCTGGAGTTACACTTTGATTTATAATAAGGATAATGAGAAATAAAAACAAAGGAAAAGTTGACTTGCGGGAATTTGAACCCAGGAGCTCTGTTTTCTTTTTTTCAAATCTCACGTTCATTTTTTATATTATTTTTTCCATTTGAAAAAAGAAATGTAAGAAGTAATACAACTGCCATAAACTTAAAAGGAAGTGTTAGTGCATTTGGAAAAAAATATTCAACATATTTTTGGAAAATCCTCACGTGTACTAAGAAAATTGTAAACGTATTTTTGAAAAATGTTCGTCATGCATTCAAATTTTTTACAACATCTGTTTCATAAAATGGTCAACCTGTATTAAAAAAATTATTGTGTAAATTGTTTCTTACATTTATACAAACACTTTGAACATGTTTTAACACAGTTATAAAATTTATTGTATTTATTCTAAAAAAATTGTATTTACACAAATATATGTTGATTGTTTCATAATTATGTATTCTAAAAATAATATGAAGATACACAATAATTGTGCGTGCTTATGATTCTAAATGAAGATACAAAAAATTACACAATATTTTATAATATACGTTAAACTGCTTAAATCGACATAAATTTTAGAAAAAGTTCATGTTTACATCTTCAAACCACACAATAGTAAAATTAGAATAAAGATTTAAATAGAAAATAATCACATATTGATAATTATTGTATCATTATATGGAAAAATCGACACATCATAAAAACCAAACAGTAACTTGATTTTTTTGGAAATTGTAGAACGACAAATATTAGTTCACAGCTAATTGTTTTATGCAAAGTACTGTTCGTGGGGGTGGCTAGCGTGCATGCTTTTTAAGCTGTAAGTCTCAGGTTTGGAAGGCATTCAATGACGCTGTTTATCTTTTCCTATTATTAGCATAGAGTGCGAGGGCATTTTAGGGTGTTTGTGCAAATAAATACTCGCACGCATCTCATCAAGCGCAGTCGACGCACACACCCACAGACATGTGGACCGGCCGCCAACTGACACACCACGCGGACAACACATACGGGCAGAGGAACCGTATATGCACCGTGTGACAAGTTCTAACATCATTTTTATGTATTTTACAAGTTTAGGCATTAAACTGATCGCAACAGACAAGTTAAGGTACCTGTGATTCGCGTCGCCCTCCCCAGGGCGACCCGAGGGCCCCTAGGGTTTCCCCCGGCGCCGCCCCCTCCATCCCACCCCCTCCCCTGCCGTCACCCGAGGGGTCGCCGGGCATCGCCTCGGCGACTGCCGATGACGGTGGCGGCGGGGCTTTCGTCGCTCCGCTCGCTGGCGCAGGACCCCGGAAGCCTGGGCGGCGGCCCGGTCGGTGAGGCGGCGCCGTCTTTCGGCAGGCGGCGCGCGCGGGAGGTGCGGGCCGGCTCCCTTGGCTGCTCGGGCAGCGAGGACCTGGCGGGCAGTGGTCGCGGCGCAGCGAGGTTGCCCTTCTCTGCTCCAGATCTGAAGGACAGGTTTTCCCCCTCTCTGCTCTCTCCCTCCGTTGGATTCGCCTGATTTGGGGCCTCTGGCCGCCGGATCCGGTGCCGGCGGGGTGCTCCCCGAGCTGGTGGTGCTGGACGAGCCCGGGGGAAACCCCTGTTGGTATTCCCAACGCGGCGGCGGCGGCGCCCTTTTGCGTCGTTCTGCTCCCTGGAGTCGCAGCCGTGGGCTCCCCTCCATACCCCAGCCATGCTTCCCGGGTGAAAGCTCGAATCCCGGCATGGGATGGGCGGCGACGGCGCCAGGTGCACCGTGTCCTCCTTGGAGGCGCCGCCTGGGGAAATTTGGTGCTTTGGGTGCGTGCAGCAGTTGCAGGTGGGCGCCTGGCGTCTGTGGAGTCTCTGTGGCGTCTCTTCTGTGCAGGTTTCAGATCCAGCGACTAGTAGCTCTGCGGTGGTGTTTTGCAATGTCCCGGCGGGTCGGCGCCCTCGAGCCTGGGCGGAAGGGGATCGGGTTCCCCTTCCCGGCAACTGCAATGCCGCAGGTGCCAAGTTTCGGCTGGTTCTTGTGTACCTCGGTCCTAATCTTCGCCAAGCGGCTCGGCAGCTTCTTCCTTTCGGCGACTCTCCCGGCGGCTTACCCTCTTCCTTTGGTCTCCTTCGGTGCCTGCGGTGTAGCTGGTGTGTGTGTGCTCCGGCGTGTTGTTGGTTGTGTTCCATGGCTGCCCCGGACTCGAGCCCAACCTATGCTTTAGCTCTCGGGTGAGCGTCTCTACACTATGACGGTGCGGCGCCTTCGAGCCTAGGCGAGGGGAAGGGATCCCCTTCGGTGTTAGAGGAGGCATATGTTGTGTCATCTCCAGCTCCTGGTTTCAGTCATGTGCTCGACCCCTTCTGGCGGTTGCTCATCCTCGAGGCTTCTTCCGCAGTCGTTTCAGGAGCCTCAGTGTAGTGGGCTTATCCTCAATTAGCTGCTCTTCATTGTAATTTTCTGTTTGCTGGTTGTAGGTGTAGCGTAGTAAGCTGTTCTTCTTGCTCCCTTGTATCCTCTGGCCGTTGTTGTGTTGGTGTCCTTAGTCTTGTACTCCTGGCCGGTTGATGGCTTTGTTAATTCAAAGTCGGGCTCCTCTTGAGCCTTCGTTCCAAAAAAAAAAGGTACCTGTGATGTATTTAACTCGTTCACAAACTGGAAGAGAAAGTATTCATACAGGAATTACGTCCTGTTCAAATCTTGTGTGAACCTTAAAATTTTAATTACAACAGCACAACAAAACATGGTGGAAAACAACTGTTTATGCATGTTTATTAGAATATTGATGCAAGGCACGCCTACTTCATTATATACTGTACTTGAGACTGTTAATTCGTTTTCCTCACCTTCGTGGAAGAAGACTGCACTGCATAGCACGTTCGGATGGCGACCTTTTGTTGCCATTACTGGACGTTAACCAAAGAAAATCAAGAGATAGAGTACGTGGGAATGGGATGCAGACGTAGACAATTCAATGCACGTAGAAACGACTAAGCATGCCTAGAAAAGTTGAAGTCAAACATGTGCAGCCTTCAGCCACACCACATAGAAAAATCAACGCGGCCAACTTTGGATCCATTCTAAGAGGATTCACCTATATAACACACCAACGTTGCGTTGCCACACGAATGGAACGGCTTAGGATATTCCTACTCGACCACACGATGGCATCATCTTCTCCATCTTCCACCGTGATCCAGATGCCTCCAAGTCCGCAGACCAACGGCGAAACGACGCTGGCCCCGGCCAGGCCTAAGGACGCCGGTGACTTCCCGACCATGGCACCAGCACCAACGGCGACGGACAAGGTCATGTCGAGCGCCGCAAACCTCGCGCAGCTCCTGCCGACGGGCACGGTGCTTGCGTACCAGGCGTTGTCCCCGTCCTTCACCAACCACGGCAAGTGCGAGACTTCCAACCAGTGGCTCACCGCGGTGCTGGTCATCGTCCTCACCATCTCGTGCGTCCTCTTCTCCTTCACCGACAGCGTACTCGGCCGCGACAAAAAGCTCTACTATGGCATCGCCACGCCTCGCGGTTTCAACGTCTTCAACTTCTCAGACGAAGAGGAGAAGCTGCAGTGGACTCCCGCCGAGTTCCGGAGGCTGCGCATCCGGCCCCTGGACTTCATGCGCGCCGTCTTCATGGCCCTGGTGTTCCTCACCGTGGTGTTCAGTGATGTGGGCCTGCAGAACTGCTTCTTCCCCAACGCCGGCAGGAACACCGAGGAGCTGCTGAAGAACCTGCCATTGGGCATCGCGTTTTTGTCGAGTTTTGTGTTCATGATCTTCCCAACAAAAAGGAAGGGCATCGGTTACAGCGACACCACGCCGCGCGAAAAGCTTACTTGATGCATGCTAAGGTCACTTGTTTCTGAACAGTTAGATAGATTAGATTATACCGTAAATCACCATATATAGCACTATAACTTCGTTCTTTAGATCACTTGTTGTTTAGCAGTTAAAATGTAGTGTAATTGCAGTATATAGTAGTAGTATTACCTATTTTTTTGAAATACTTGTGTATTGCTTAATTTATTCATGCCAAATTTAATGAAACTATTTGTGTGGGCAGCTGCCCCGGCCCCCGGTTCGCTGCAGTTATAATTTTTATCTTTTAATTCGAAAGAAAAGGCATGTACGTACCTTCTTGTAATGAAAGAATAAAATTGATGAACTTTGCTGAAAGTCTATTTAAACTCCTACATATTAAAGCCTGAAGTATTCGAATTTACCAAAATCATACCAAATTTGCGGGACAAAGGCGGGTGATCTGCCCATTTTAACATAGGGACATAGCAAAAAGGAGTACAAGAATATTTACATGGAGTAAGGGGGAAAAACAAGATCAGAGAAAAGAAAACGAAAACGTGAACTTCATGTCCGGTGTGAGATCTAATCGTCTTTGGTCAACGTCTTCCTTTACAAGATAAGTTGTGTTGAGCACAATAGCAAGAGTGGTCTCGTTGAACGTTCATCTGTTTCGCTCCTTCCACGCAATCCACATCACATAAAATCATCACTTTGGCAAATCGATTGTTGAAGGCAAGCTTTATTGTGGTTCAAAATACTCTTGCCCCACCAATCTTCTAAAGGGGTGAAGTCATGTGTCCTCCCATGGAAGGCAGAAAACCATGTTCATACAACTCCTCAGATTCCACGAGTGAACAGGGTTTGTAACGTTGGTTTAGTTGATGTCCAGGAATTATGCCATCGAAGCCACCAAATTCAATGGATTGTTTGGCACTCTGAACAGGATACCAAGCTTCGAGAAGTACACACCAAAGGTCGCTTTTGTTTCCATTCCGTTGGTCCATGGTGTGTCGCTTTCGTGATTGGATGGAGTAATATTGAAGATGTCTTTGTGGCATGCTGCGATCTTGATATATATGCACGTATTGTCAGACGAAAACGATGGTTGCCCCTAGATTTCTTTTTTGAGAAACCCCTTTAGTACAAATATTACCAAAAAAGAAATTAAGGGCGCACGGAAGCATTTTGCGCATGAATAACCCGGGTGTTTCTTCGTTATCGCACATTCGCTCTCGTGCCTCAAATAAGCGCAAATTAATGCCACGACAGGGCATGAGAAAGAGACCGATTGGAGTTGGGGCTTATATAGTAAATACTAGCAAAATTATCACCCTTAGCACCCCATCCCTGTTACCACTTTTTTTGTTCTCATTGTCGGTCATGATGTCCACTACACGGCAAAAGTTCCACCTAAGCTTGGAACCAATAAAGAAGTGCATCGCCTATATGCACAGACCAGCGAACGGTCGTGTTTGAGATCCCGGCCACATGTGCACAATCTAATCCTAGCGCCTTGTGTTTGTGTTATCCAGATTTTACATCATAGTAGTTCAGTACCAGTCCGTAAAGGACACAAACAAACGCCAAATTCAACTTTAGTTTAAAACGATCAACAACTTTTTTTCGAGGTAAAATGATCAACACCAAAAAACAGTGGAGGTTGCGAGTTCGATTCCTGTCACGGTCAACTATTTCTGCCTCACCTCCTAAACGGGCTGGTGGATCTGATTTGTTGGGCCGGGTCTCACAGACAAGTTGGGAGGACACTATTTTTTTATTGGTGGAACGTAACACGGACGAACGGGCAGAGGCTCGGCGGCCCAGGACAGATGATCGGTAGAATAGGCTAGCTAAGTATGGAGAAACGCCATGGACATACCAAATGGGAGGACTAATAATATTATACCTCCATTTATATAAAAAATAACATGTATGTCCGTGGGTTACAACGGTAGAAAAAAATGATATAAATTTAATGAGAATTGTATGTGCAAACATAACGTTCAATGTGTTATAAAATTGGCGCAAATTTAGTAAGGACCGTAAGTGGAAGGAAAACATGTCATGCTGTCCGCTGCAACGGAAGAAAAAATGACGTGAAATTACCGAGGATTGCATGTAGGAAAAAATGCCACATCATTTTTATTCATAAGATATGAATGAGGCCAGTACGCGTGCCACTATTCATTTGGTATTTCCTTCCTCTCTCTTTCCTTTCTCCTTTCCTCTTTACTAGCAGCTTGTCTTCTTGTTGAACAGATCCATCTCTGAGCTCGATTACTAGCAAAGCAAAGTAAATTCTTTCCTTTTCCTATTACCCGCTCCATCGTCTTCTTGAGCTTGTTCATCTTCTTGAGCTCCATCGTCTTCTTGAGCTTGTTCGTCTTCTTGAGGCATCAAATTCAAATCCATAGCTCCATCAAGTTCAAATTCATGGCGGTAGGCAACTTATCCATGTCAGCGCAGCGCACCTCTACCGCCACAAAGACTGGCGGTAGCATGTGCAACCCTACCGCCAAGGTGTCCGACAGTAGGTTCGTACAAGCACTGTATCTAATATTTAGAAAAAAATTGCGGTACGGCGTGCAACACTACCGCCATGTCCCTCGGCGGTAAGTGCGTACAAGCACTGTATCTGATACTTAGAACAAAAATGCAGTAGGGCGTGCACCCCTACCGCCATGTCCCTCGGCGGTAGGCTGGTATACCCTACCGCCATCGACCCCGGCGGTAGGAAAAGGTTTAGATTTCGAAATGTTTTCGAACAGGGGTCAGACGATCCGACTAAACTTTCACAAAAGGGTCAAAACATGGAATTTTAACACAAGAAGCACGCACATACAAACAAACAATTCCTGGCCCAAACATAGAACTGTCTTCAGCAAGTAAACAAACCAGTCCAACAATGATTGATAAATCGTCTCACTCTCACTTGGAACACATACACAAATGATTAAGCATGCAAGTGCGACACCACTTTATTCTTTCTTCAGGAAGGAAGCACACATCCACCATCCTGAAAAGCACAAATGATACATAAGTTGTCTCATTCTCACTGGAGAATTAAGACACACACAAATGATTAAGCATGCATGCAAATGCAGGTGCGGCATCAAGCAAGCTAGCTAGCACCACTTTATTATTTCTTGAGCAAGGAAACACACATGCCGAAGAGATCGATAGAAGAGACGTCTAGAGGGGGGGGGGGGGGGTGAATAGACTACTTGCAAGAATTAAAACCTAACATTTTTCCAAGTTAATTGGTGGGCAGTTTTAGCAATTATAACAAGTCTAATGCACCCTACACATGCTAGTCAACAAGTATGACAGCGGAAAGTAAGACAAGCACATGTAAGAGAGAGTAGAGATAGAAGATCAAACGCAATTTGAAGACGCAAGGATTTTTCCCGTGGTTCCGATAGGTGACGCTATCGTACATCGACGTTTATGGAGTCGTCAACCCATGGAGGGTAACGGTCGCGAGAGTCCACGGAGGGCTCCACCCATAAGGGTCCACGAAGTAGCAACCTTGACTATTCCATAACGGTTTCCGTCCACGACGGACTAGCCTCACTATGGATAGATCTTCACGAAGTAGGCGATTTTCTTGCCCGTACAAACTTCTTGGTTCAACTCCACAACACGAAGTAGGAGACTCCCAAGCAACACCTAACTAATCTAGGAGGCACCACCCTCCAAAAGGTAATAGGCTTGATAGTGATGCTGAACTCCTTGCTCTTTTGCTTCAAGATGATAGACTCCTCAACACTTAATCACTCTCTCATAGATCTGGCTTGGTGGAAGGGATTGATTGGGTGGAAAGCAACTTGGCTAGGGAGGCTAGAAATCAAGATCCATATGGTTAGAGTGGATGATCTTGATCTCAACACAAGGGTAGGTGGTTCTCTCTCAGAAATTTGGATATGGGAAGTGGGGAACAGTTCTGAGTGCTTCTCTTTCGAGTGAGAGGTGGTGGAGGGGTATATATAGGCATCTCCAAAAATCCAACCGTTACACCATTATTGAGCAACTAGGTGAAACCGTAGTAAAAACTAGGTAAAACCGATTTGTTCAAAATGTCGTAACTTTAGGAATCTCGGTGAGACCGATATATGATTCTCGGTGGTACCGATATCAGTGGCCGGGGGCAGTTTTCAAACTCGGTGAGAAATTCCGATTCTTGTGAAACAGCTAACAGAAGGTTGGTCACTGGAACTCGGTGGCACCGATGCAAAACTTGGTAGTACCGAGAAGGGTTTGTGGCTAGGGTTTCTGTCTAGGGTTTAAACTCGGTGTAGTCGATATGGAAGTTGGTAGCACTGATTTTGAGTGGAAGGGTTTTAGACAGAATCTTTGTGGGAGAGCTTGTGGGTGTTTTTGGTGACTAGCACTTGTGCACGTGGAGTAATTTGTTCACCAGCAATACCTTACCCCCTTTTAATAGTATTGGTTTTCCTATGGACTCAAAGTGATTTCTCACAAAGTAAAATGTAGAGTCTTCTAGCTTGAAGCTTTGCCAATCCATTCCTTGCATCTTGGGGTATCTCCTCACAATCCTTTGCCAACACTCTCCGTGGACTAAACCTAAAATAAACTAGGTAGAAATATTAGTCCAAGAGACAATGTATGTTGTCATGAATTATCAAAACCACCAAGGGAGCATATGTGCTTTCGCATGCATCCACCATCCTCGGAAACAACATACCCGATTTGGCTTGCACTTGCAGTGGCAAGGGTGGAAAGCAGCAAGACGTCTTTGTCGGTCATCCATCCATCAAACCTACACAACATAGGCAGGGAATGCTTTCTTTCTCAACAAATGTGTGTATGCATTATATTCCCAGTTCTTCAGATACTAGAAGGGTTGTGCGCGCTTCGCTACGCCGTTGAACTTGTTGGGATTCTCAAATGTCTTTACTCGCTCTATTTCAAAATATATGGTGTATTTCTTTTTTGAAAAGTCAATTATCTTTAAGTTTGATCAAATTTATAGAGCAATATATCGAAAATCATAATATCAAGTCGGTGTTATTAGATTCATCATGAAATGAATTTTCATATTTTTTGTTTAATATTGTGGATGTCGATATTTTGGCTCTGAACTTGGTCAAAATTAAAGAAATTTGACTTTCCAAAAAACTAATAACCCTTATATTTTGAAATTGATGAAGTATTTAGTTTGGCCGGTGGGTGAGACGATGGAGTGTGTTTTACGTTTATTTATAATGCTGTTATTTGGTGGGTCTTTCGCGGTGTGATTCTGTGTTATCCGCTAATCAACTCATATTTATGTGATGATATTTTTTTCATCGTTGGTTGCATGTACTATATTCGTGCTATAGTAACACATGGTGACGCTTTTTTATGTGTGATAGGAGTCTGCGGGAGATTGATATGTTTTTATAGGCCAGTTGATGTTGATTGATTTGAAAAATCGTTGGCCCGATCAAAATCGTAAACCAAATCCAAAATTGAATACCTCAATCGAATTAAAAAACTTTAAAATTAGGGAGCATAGAGAATTAAAATAATTAAATAAGAGAGCTCTGTGAGAAATAGTTGACCCGGTCAAAATCGAGTCACCAAAGTCTAAATTGAGTGAAGATTTAAAAATTAGAAAACCTAATGTATTGTATACAGAAATAAATAACAGGTTTGAAAAATTGTTGACCCGGTCAAAATTGGATGACCAAATTTTAATTGGAGACCTCGATTGATTGTGAGGCCTTCAATCCTAGAAAGATTAGTCATATAGTGTATATCTTGCGCTCAATATTATTACTCAACTCCATTGATCCGGAAAGGATGGGACACCATGGACGAACGGGATAGAATTAAAAGCAGCCTTCTGTATGTAGCACGTGCGCACGTGCTAGGACTAATTCACGAGAGCTGGAAACGCTTTTTTGACTTTTTACGTCCATGGAAATTCGGTATGAAAGTAAAGTCAACCCCTATTCAGAGTGGGAAAAAAAGGCCCCTTTTGGCTTTTGTACGCGCGTGCGTGCATGGGCTAGTTCAGCAACGTGTACCCAGAGTGCGTGCATGGACGATCGTTGGATAATTTAGCCCCCTCCAAGTAAATAAACTAGGTTGTGTGTACCGAGCACTGTAAATCAGACAATTTTCGTCATCCCGGCTGAGCTTTTGGTCTCCATGGTGGTTGGAAGGCGAAGAACATTGCACAGTATTGGATGGAGTAGCAGGTCCTGGCTATGCATACTTTGTGTAATCCAAGGAGAGAATATCATACGGAAAACAACATTCAATGAAAATCATATGGAAACCACATTTGAAAGTTTCCGAGTGTCACTGCAGACCAATTGAGCACGTGCTACTGAAGATCGGACTTTTTCGGGTTGGTGACACAGTTTTCTACTCTGCTTTGCTTCTACTACCAAAAAAACTCCTTCGTGACGACGCTGGCATAGCAGCAGCAAAGGGTGCATTGTCAGACCATACTCTGTTCCAGAGCCTCCACAGCGGCTTCAGTTAGCAGTGTTTAGTCTTCAGTTAACGGACGGTCCAGATCAAGGTTCGTGACACGATCCAAATGGATCGCTTCGCTCCCTTACCACTGATGAAGCATTATGTACCGTTACTGTTCCATTTCACCGTCACGTGAAAACACGCTCTCGCTCCCCCCCTCTCCTCTGTCTCGCCCCCGTGGGCGACCGGGGGCAACCCTAGAGCCAGCCGCCACTTTCCCTTCCCCTCCCGACCCCCTCCCCCGCCGCCACCGCTACATGGCCGGGGGCTCTGGCTCCTCTCTGTTCATAGCTCAGCTGGCGCGGGACAGCTACATGGCCGGGGGCGGTGGGCTGGCGTGGGGCCCTCCGGCGCAGCGACGAGCGAGCGGATCTTCGGCGCGTGCGGCTATGGGCGGCGCGGTGGTGAGCTGCTCCTTGGCTGAGGTGCGGCGACCGCGAGGTGTGGTTCTCAGGCGGGTGCGTACGCCTTGCCCCTTGCCCAGGTCCGGCCGGATCTGGTGCAGGGCGGCGGGGGCGTGGCGTGGGAGGTGGCCGGAGGCCCGGCTGGGCCTCTGTTGGGTGGAGTGCTGCGTCGACCTGGGAGCGCTAGGGGTTGCCTTGTGGTGGTGGAGGCCGGCTGGCTCTGCTCAGATCCAGGTGTTCTGTGCCATGGGGCCTTGTGGTGGCTGCTCGGGCGCGGCGGAGGGCCTCGGCTAGGCGGCGGCCCGGTCACCCGGCTGTGGTGGCCGGTAGCGCGCGAGGTGGTGGCGTGGCCCTTGGCGACAGGGTGGCGTGGTGGCGCGGGATGGCCAGCGGCGTGCCCCCGGCCCAGATCCGGGCCCGGCGGGCCCCATCTGGGTCCTAGCCGGCCGGCCCCCTGCGTGGCTTTGTCATCGTCTGTGTGGTAAGGAGGAGGAGCAGCTTGGACGGTGGGGCGGCGACGCCGTTGGCGTGCCTGCTGCAGCGCGATGGCGGGAGCTTTACGGGCGTTGAGGGCCCGGCCGGACCTGTGGGCCCATGGGCCTGGTATGCTCCTGCTATTGTGTCCGGTCGGCTACCGTCGTTGTCGGTGGAGGTTGAGCCCTCCCGCGTGTCGGCGGTGCTGCTGCCCCTAGTCCCGGCTCCAATTCGTCGCTGTGCAGGCCTCACTTCGTGGTGCCGTGGTGAGACGGCGTGGAGGCTTCAAGTCCGCTTTGGCACAGGATGGTGGTCGATTTGGTGGCGGGCTCCGAAGCATCCAAGGTGAAGGTTGGGATCAGGGGAAACCCCTGTCGGCCTGGCCGACACCGACGCGGCAGCGCCTGTGGGTGCCGCTGGACCTTCCTGGAAGGCGTCGGGGGCTACCCTTCCTCTCGCCTCGTCGCGTAGCGGGGGAAACCCTTGGCAGCAGCGTCGTCATCGTCGCAGTCCTTCTTGGAGGTGTTGATTGGTACCGGCGCTTCGGAGCCCTGGAGCTTGGTGGGAGATCTTCGGTGGGCGCAGTGGTTGTGAAGCTTCTTCGTTTCTGTCGATCCGCCGTTGTCGGCATTTTCTTCTTTTGTTTTTCTCTTTCATTTCTTTTGGGTGTGATTGTGCTGCTTCCGTCCCAGCACCTATCGTTGGCTGTATCGGTTGGTTGCTTTGTAATACAAAGCGGGGGAAACCTTTTCTCGGATTTCACCGTCTCGTACTGCTTACCGTCTTGCCGTTTTCAGCTGAGCTATGTAGTAAGGCAGCGGCTTACCTGTAATGAGCATCCATCTTCTGTGAACCAAATCAAAACACATGCATCCTCTTATGGCGAATATGCCATGGTTCACGAGTGCTGCATTTTGCACTCTCGCCTTCGTATCATCGTCACAGTTTGCACTGAAAAATATTGCAGATTTTGCGTCGGACCCATGACTGGAGGAGGCAATCTTGCTCTGCCACACTCATGAAGCCTCTGCTCCCGTCGACGTGTCGTCATCTTATCGGCCTACAATTTTTTTCAGGGGTAACTCTCTCCTATGATTAAGAACTACGTACAATTCGTGGTAATTTTTTTAATATGATGTACTTCCAAGGCTTCAATAGGATGATGCAATTAGAACATGCATATTGTGCATTGTAAAGCATAAAGTGAAAAATAGTAACTATTTTAGAAGAATTTATTTTGCATAATTAAAACATGGAAGATTCTATAACAAAAGAGAAGTGCTTGTGTTTTTATGTTTAGTATGCATTCTGTTTAAGCTCAATCATGGAATCTTCTAGATTGTACATGTGGCACAGTCCGATGAAATGAAGATGATGCCCAACAACCACTGGAATAATCATGATTTGTGGTCACGAAACAGGCTTTCGCCCCGCTTTATATATAAAGCCACAACCGAACAAGGTACACGGCCAAACGATACAAGGTGGAGAGGTGGTCCTCTTACAAAGCCGATCCCGAGATAACCGGCAAACGCAGAACTCTACGCAACCTAAAAAGAAAAAGAAAGGAAGACTTGCACCCAACACCAAACTATGCCCTAGCACACCTAAGCTCCACGACAACGCCCTCATGAGGGAGAACGACGCAGAGCGTCGCCGCAGTCGAGTCCACAACGAACAAAGGTCTTCACCCGGAGCCCTGACACGGAGAGAAAAACCACGACGACGTCTTCAAGAAGATAGCGGCACCCGCAAGTGTCGTCGTCGCCGGCGCCGAGGCGCAGAGCTTTCACTCGGCAACTCACCCATGCCACTACGAGGTCGCCAGGGCAAGCTTGGTGAGGACAGATCCCCAGAACCGGATCGGAGCGCCGCCACTGCCAAGACAGAGAAAGCACCCAAGACACCCGCAACTACCCGTTTTGTCGCCCACACGACCAAGATGAGAGTCACCGCCGCCGCGATGTTGCCCGCTGGAGAGCCAAACATGCTGACCGCCACCCGAGGCCGCCGCCCCGGCATCCATGTCCAAGCCACCAACGTCCGCCCACATCACAGTGAACCCAGCACGGTAGAAGGAGTAAAAGGTGCCTCCTTTCACTCCTAGCCTAGCATTAGCCACGAAGTCTGGATCTACACCTCCACAATAGGAGGCGTCGACACCAGTGTCTCCAGCGAGTCCCGGTGGACCGAGGGAGACACAACTCTGAGACTACCGACGGCCGCCGTCGAGCACGCTCAGACGACGCCATGTCCGTGGTCTACGCCACTGATCTGCACAACGTACACATGATGACCCGACTGTTACAGTATATGTGGATTGCACTAGCCCTTTCCATCAGTTCGGCCTTTTGGTTGCGTTGGCTAGTACATGAAGCTTAACATGGTATCAGAGCTAAGGTCTTGAGTTCAAGTCCTAGCTTTCGCAATTTATTTAAAAAATTGTTGGTAGCCCCCCTTTGTGTCCACGTAGAGGCCACTTGAGTCATACGTGAGTTCCGCGTGCCATCGCTCTCTTCCGGTTGCACGTGCTGACTTGTCTTCCCCGTCACACGTGAGATGGGGTGTTACAGTATATGTGGATTGCACTAGCCCTTTCCATCAGGTTGAACTTTTGATTGCGTTGGCTAGTACATGAAGCTTAACACCGACCACCACCAGCAACCACGTACCCGCGAGCAACCCCCGGACCGAGCCTACCCCACCTACCCGGAGCAACAACTCCGACCCGCCTCGGACCGCGAGAAGGTCCGTCCAAGCACAAGCCCCAGGTCGTCGCCACCTACGTGCACGAGCATCCCGTGCACTATCGGGTCGGACCCAGGAGAAGGGAGGGCACAACCACCACCCGCACCTTGCAACCGAATGCGAACCGCCGGCGCTAGAGCCGCCACGGCCACACCGACAACCCGTGCACCCACCTACGGCCACCCACGGCTCCGTGCCACCGCTGAAACGCATGGTCACCACCAACAGGAGGAAAAGAAGCTTCTTCCCCACCCAACCACCACACCCCGCCTCGACGTGGACAGTAGGAAGCAACCAGAGCTGCGCACTAGGGGACAACCAAACCTACCGCGGCCATCCCCAGATCGCCGGCCGCCGGCAGCCGGCGCCGCCGGAGGGGCAGCCGTCGCCGCTCGCCAGATCTGGCGCCTCTAGATCCGGCCGAGGGCCACCCGTGGCAGCCAAGCGCACAGCCACGGCACGGCAGCAGCCGCACCAGTCAGGGGCCCCTCCAGCCAGGCACACACCACGGCTGCCAAGCCCGCCATCCGCCATCGAGGCCCGCCCTGCGCACCGCGTCCCGACCAAGCCAAGGGTAACGAAGACGACCTGGGAGCTCCGCCACACACCGAGGACACCCGCGCAGCCGCCGCAGCTCCACTGCCTGCCCGAGCCGACGTCTTGGCCATGCGTGTCGCCGCCGCGGCGCCCCACGCCAGCGCCGCGTCCCCGGCATGAAGCCACAGCCCGCGCTGCACACATCAGGCGAGGAGGAAGGGGGGCCTCGCCGCCGCCGACGCAGCCCGGGCTTTGCCCGGTGGTGCCCTCCGTGACGGCGAGGGAGGAGGAGAGTGGGGAGAGGAAGGAGGCGGCCGCTAGGGTTTCGGCCAGCCGTCGCCCGCGGGGGCGTCGGGGGCCGAGCAAACTGGTTCTATTGCTATTGAAGAAACTGGCTTCTACTAAAACTGTATATTTTAGCTCACTTCAGAATATCGAAAAAGCTATCTTTGAAGCACAAAGATATTGAAGAATGATTAATCCATCAATCCAAAAATCACTTAAGAAAACATTTTTAGAAGGTACATCTAATGTAAACATGTCAACTCCATCAATCCAGTACATAGTACGTTCGATAGGTAAATCCGCAAATGAGGCCATTAATAACATTTGATTGGCTGCAAAATATCCTTTGCAAGGCAAACATATTGAGATTTTTCCCCATAAGAGCACTAGGATAGACAGCACCTTTATTGCTCCACCAACCTGGTAATGACCCAGCCTAATCACTCCACCAACTTAATGACGACTCTTCTGAACTGAAGAACAATAATTTGAAGGACCTTGCTAAACCTTTTAGCCCATAGTAGAGGTGTCCTAAAAAAGGTAACTAAGATAACGGTCTGCATGTGTGGACAATGCATCCAACAGAGGAGACCTGAAAGGAAGAAGAAATTAATATCCACATCCAAATGTGTGAACGGTGATTCCAACTTTACTCGTTGAACAAATATTTAGGAAAAAACAAAAGAGTTTGCAAATTATCCATCACACGTCCTGAGACGATAGTCACTAAAAAGGAAAATAAGTACCTCGCATTTGCATCTCCATGTGTTTGGAATAGCATGTTCACTATACATATGGGTGCCATCATACCTTCGGCAACCTAACCCTAGTATAGGACACTAAATCCATTTCTACATCAGATCTCGCAAGCATACATTGCTTCAATAAATTTACCGATTATCTAGGAGTAATAAGGAAAATGTAAAGAAATGCAAGAAAGAACAAACCATAAAGCACACCAGTAGAAACTATAAAGTTGAGCTTAACTGTAATAAATAGTTAGGACATTTCAAATGTTTGAGGATAAGAATAACTATCATTGATGATTTTGCACCTTGGTCATTTCAGTGGAAGGATTCCATGTGGACATGGAAGATTCGAGAACAAAAGATAAATGCTTGTGCTTTGAGGTTTAGTATGCATCATGTTTATGCTCAACCATGCAATCTTCTAGATTGTACAGGGCAAAATTCAATGAAATGAATATGATACCCAACCACCTCTATTGTTAGATTGGCTTCATCCAATGAACAATATTCAAAATTATTCGCACACCATATAGGGGTATAGATGTTTTTTTTCAATCTTTACTTGCAGAATGTGCCTTGTTATGATTATATACTACTAGTTACTAATTTATGATGTGTATATGGTTTCTATATTTTGTAATTCATTCTCATCTCTGCCTTGTTCATATAGATGTGGGTGGACCCAAGGTGGCTATTGATAATGATAGCCTCCGGCGAACCTGGGTTAGTGATATTTTTTCAAACCTAAATCCCAATGTTATTGAAGAAGTCACCTTTACTAGTCTTCTCAATTACCAAGGTGTCTGACTGGAACCAACTTTATGTGGTTTGGGGAGGGGGGGGGGGGGGGGGGGGGCTACGGTCCCCTAGGCCCAACTTAATTTGATGGCGATGACCATTCAAGGTGTCTGACTCGCCTACAATATTGACGTAGGTAACCAACACACTTGATTTTGATGTTTACATGGATTTTGAAGAAAAATGATTTTCCCCACTTTAAATTAAAAAGCAACGACCAATAACAAGGTTCATACAATGAAGGAGTTCAAGTAGTTCATGTAGCGAGAGAGCAGAAAACAACAAAGTCTTGGTGGGGGCTCAGCACAACATCCCCTGAAATAAAACTAAGCAACTGATCCGGATTTGGAGGCGGTGGAGAGGGATGTGCAGCAATGGAGCAAAGGTCCATGGAGATCTTGTCAGTGGCGTCTCGAGCATGCCACTTGCTAAGCGTAGTTGTAGAAACCCATACGTTTTGTAAATAACATCAGCTGCCCGAACTGGAATCACATGTTTAGTCACAAGTTTATTGTGCACATTCCATAATGTCCAGGATAGCACCCAAACTACCACCCATAGGGTCGGACGAATGGAAGGTTGGTGGGTCTGTACCTCCAAAAATATGTTTGGGAGGTTGTAATGGCACCACTTGACACCCACCACCTCGCGAGGGAAGGTCCATAGAAACCAAGCTGAGGGGCACGTAAAGAAGATGTGTGGTTTGAATCTTCTGGAACCTCACATAGAGGGCATTGACCATCACCCGGGCCATTTCACTTGAGCACCTCAATTTCTGAGGGTATGCGGCCTTGTACTAATTTCCGAAGGAAAATCCAATTTTTGAGAGGCAATTTGATCACCCAAAGGAGATTTAATTCTTTTGGTCCCGGAGTAGCCACCAGGGCTCTATATAGGGACTGAAAGGAGAGAAGACCATTTGGTTCCAAATGCCAATCCATGGTATCCTGGTCCAAGGTAGGTATGTTAAGGGCCACACAGTCTAATAGTTCCTTCCATTGGTCCCTCTCTAACAGGCCAAATGTTCATCGGAAGGTCAGGTTAACGAGACTCACGATGACAACTTCCACAGATATGTAAGGGAGGGTACATATACTGAATATATTTGGGAGCCTAGAGGAAAAGGGCCATTGGCCAGGCCATCGGTCCAACCAAAAAAGGGTACTAGTCCCTGTACCCAATGTAATGAAGGATTCAATTTGTAGAACCGGAAGCAATTGGATTACGGATTGCCAAAATTGGAATCCTCTAGCTTGTTGAGCCAACGTAAGAGTTATCCATGCAAAAAAATTGCGCGAATGATGTCCAGCCAAAGACCCCGTTCTCCGGTTGCAATCCGCCAAAGCCATTTAGATAGCAGTGCGATATTCATACGCTTGGAGGAAATTGTTCCTAGGCCTCCTTTTTCCTTGGGTTTGCAAATTTCCGACCATTTGACCATATGATCTTCCTGCTTGTCTCCCTTTTCCGCACAGAAGAACCGAGATTGGTACTTCACAATATCGCGGTGAAGGGATTGTTGAAGACTATACACTAGTGCAGAATCGGCCTATAGTGCCGGTTCGTAAGGGCCTTTAGTACCGGTTCTCCAATCGGCACTAAAGGGTGGGGACTAAAGGCCCCCCCTCCCCCCTTAGTCCCGGTTCAACACGGCCCGACACTAAAGGCCCACCACGTGGCACCTGCCGGCGCCGTGGGCTGGGGGACCTTTAGTCCCGGTTGGTAACACCAACCGGGACTAAAAGTATTTAATTCTTTTAATTTTGGTTTATTTTTCCTTTTAATCCTTTAGGGGTTTATGAATTAATTATTGTTTATTTTTCCTTTTAATTTTGTGTTTTCCATTTAATTATTTTTTATTTCAAACATATATTACGCTACTATATATTGTACACGTTGTGCATATATATATATATAAATAGAATTTCTCGTAGAACCGATCATATATATATATCATCGAATTTCTCGTACGACGACCATTCACACACACACACACACACACACACACACACACACACATATATATATATATATATATATATGGTCGCGCTATTCGTCACCCTGGGTGAGGAATAGTTATTCTTCACCCCCCTCAATTTTAACATCAATGCACTATAATTTTACGTTACGTAAGTTTTGTCTCATTTCATACGTAAAAAGAGACCGTAAGAAAATTTATAATCAGCGTAAAAAATATTTTATGTCAGGTAAAATTACGAACATACAAAAATAGTGGAAAATATACAATAAATTCATTTTTTTTGGTCTTGTGACCTATATTTTTGTTTTTTTATGTCAAATTTTACGTTGTGATTCAATATAAATGTAACTTTTTGTATTCCAAATGTAATTTATTTATAAATTGATCGTAAGATTATCTCAGGTGAAGAATAACCTATTTTGCACCTTGGATGATGAATATAGTTTATATATATATATATATATATATATAATTTGGTATATACAATTTCTCCTACAATTTGCGAATCATTACATATGCAGGCATTACTGCTTCTTGTAATGGTATTCTCCTTTGGGATCTATGACCTGGTCGAGCAGAAATCCAGGTATTTCCTCTTGAATTGCTCGTACGCGAGCCGTTGGTAGGAGCTGGCCCCGCATCTCCATCAGCTATAAGAAGGAGATCAAGATGAATATATTAGTTGTGTGTATATATATTAGCTAGAAGATCATGATAAAAAAAATATGGATAGTGTTCTGGCAACCGTACCCAAAGATTTCTTTCATCTCTGCTCCTTTCAGACGTGATCATGCGAATGTTCTCGCAAACGTAGTATGCGCATAAACTATTCCCCTGCTCCTGCCTCATGCACTTTACGAGAATAAAATTCAATTAGATAATAATTAATCAAGCATGATAATGGTATTGAAACTAGAATTAAAGAGATGCACGGACGTAGCTAGCTAGTACTACTTAATTACCTTGTGTTGCACCCATGTCAACTTTTGTGGCCAGTCGCCTGGGACCAGTTTGATGAACTTGGCCCAAGCCCTACCCGCCGGCAAAGAAAATGAATAAATGAGTTATTAACTAGTTGATATCAGGAAATGAAGTAAAGAGGCCGACATAGTGCGATAATGATTGAAATTACCTGTCGACCATCCCCCTCACGGTTGCGTATTCGGATGGATTCTTATATAGTGAGTCCAGCACTTCAACTTTTCCCTTGTCAACTTCAATGATTAACAAGATCCAGTGGTAACTGCATGCGCACACGTTTTGTATAATTAAGCGGGCATGTGCATAACTCATCAATTACACTTATTAACATCTAGTAAGCAAAAAATAGAATTTGTAGTACAAGATATAGTAACACTCACCCGAAGTTGTAAGGAAGTAGTATTTCTGGTTGGGTGTTTAGTCGCTTCAAAAACTCTAGCAGGAATCTCTCTGTGTCTTTTCCCGGCCATTCAGTTGTCCATATCTTTTAATTAATCGTATTTGGGTCAATGAACCCAATGCCATAGCGTCCAACTTTTTTCATTTCATACATCTTCATTCTGCATAATACCACAGAAAAGAATATAGTGAGGATAATTACAAGTAATGAACGAGAGCACAGCTAGCTAGAGACTTAAATTACAGAAAGAAATCACTTACAGACAATAGCAACTGACGATAGATTTGTCGAGTGCGTCTTGATTGAATAACTGAAACAACTCTTCATAATGAACCCACAAATCTTTTCCATGGAAGTAATGCTTTTTCTTGACTTTCACCATGAGGGACTCTTGATTGGTATTTGCTGTTTCTTGCATGTACCACGTATGCAAATTGTACATTCTTGTTGGTAGAAGCTTGACATCGTCAGGCTTGACTTGAGGTTTGCCGCGGACATATTGCCATTTTACTTGCTCCTCTTTAAGCACGGGGATTTCGTCAAGGCCTAGGAGTTGTTCAACAGTGACACCGGCCTCTTTAGTCTGCCTTTTATGATCGTCGGTTATTACCAGCCGATCGGCGATACTCACAGGTGTTTGTACAAGGAGCGGGGGGATCGATTGCACTGCATGTTCTCCCAGCTGGGGAACAGTTTTCCCGCTTTTTTTGCCAACTGCTTGGCTCGAGCTAGAGCTCGACTCCTTTTGTTGTGCAACATATGACTTCTTGATAGACCGCACATAGTCCCAGTCCTTATGCTTGACAGCCGGTCGAGCCATATCAATAAAGTGTTGTGAGACATGCTCAGGTACTTTCTCCTTTGGCGGCGGGGGCGGTTTCGGTCCAAAATGGGCCTTCAATTGGGCATTCACTACGGTGTTGAGTTCCTCCTCAGTCAGGTGGTAAGACAACTTCGGAAGAGGCTTGAGGCTTGGATCATATTTGAATTTCTTGCCTGTTGTACCGCTAGCCGTCGTAGTTGCGGCCTCTCTCTTC
Organism: Elymus sibiricus; assembly: GCA_039707655.1. Taxonomy (NCBI): domain Eukaryota; kingdom Viridiplantae; phylum Streptophyta; class Magnoliopsida; order Poales; family Poaceae; genus Elymus; species Elymus sibiricus. The sequence goes on from CM077675.1 coordinate 468,912,449, forward strand.
CGCTGTTGCTTAGGTGACGGAGCACGCTGAGTCGGCGGAGACGGCAGACGCGGTGCCGGACTTGGAGGAGGAGGAGTCGCCCGACGCCGTGCCGGACGTGGAGGAGGAGTCGGCTGACGCGGTGCCGGACTTGCAGGACGAGGAGTTGGCTGACGCCGTGCCGGACTTGGAGGAGGAGTCGGCTGACGCGGTGCCGGACTTGGGGGAGGAGGAGACGACTGACGCGGCGGCGGACTTGGAGGAGGAGGAGTCGGTGGCCTTGGAAAGACGATGCGATCCTTTTTCCATAGAATGATACGATGTATGGCCTCTCCCAGTGTTCTCTCCTCGTCACCTCCAAGAATGTCAAGTTGTAGCTCGTGATATCCTGACATCACTTCATCAACCCCGACACGAGCATAGCCAGCTGGAATGGGATTGCAATGGAAGGTTGCTTCAGGGGGATTTGCTAAAGCATAGTCGTCCGCCACCTTCATGGATAAGTTCTTCACTTTCATGTGTAGCTCACAGTTAGTCCTGTCTTTGATATCATCCACAGGGTAGCTAGCTAGCAGTGCATCATCGATATCGGTCGGGGCGGAACCCACGCTGCTTCTCGGCATAGATGGGACGGTGCTATCCAATGCTGGATCGATCTGCTCATGCTGCCGCTGAGACGCCCTTTCCTGGCTGAGTGAGTCGATCTGCTCCTGCTGCCGCCTGAAAGCGCGTTCCAACTCCAGGTGCTTTGATTCTAGGCCTTCAAGGCGGAGTGCTTCCTCCTTCTTCTTCTGCTCCTCCTGCTTCTTCTTTCTCGCACGGCTTCTGTAGTCGCCGTTCCAATCCGCAAACCCATCAAACCACGGAACAACGCCTTTGCCTTGTGTTCTTCCCGGGTGTTCAGGATTCTTCAGGGCGCGCGTAAGCTCGTCGTTCTCTCTGTTGGGCGTGAACACCCCTGTTCGAGCTTCTTCTATTGCAAGAAGTATTTCGTCTGTCGCTTCTTTAAGACTTGCCTTCACCTTAATCAGCCCTGTCTCTGGGTCCAACTTCCCCCCATGCGCATAAAACCATGTCCTGCACCTAGGGGGCCATTTCAATGTAACTAGAGTGACCCCTGCACTAATCATCTCTTGCTCAGATTGATCCCACTTAGGCAGGGCCACCTGGTAGCCACCTGGCCCCAGAGTATGGTGCCACTTCTTTTTCATAGCATTAATCTTGTTTTTTCTCGACCGTTCCTTAGCGTGTTCCGATTCCTTGAACTTCACGAAAGCGTCCCAGTGATCTTTTGCCTTCACTAGTGCTCCCTTGAATTCTGGAGTCTTCTTTTTTGCTTTGACGTACGCAGTCCATGTATATTTCTTGAAGGTGTTGAATGCGATCGCCATCTTTTTAAGAGCATAGTTTCTGACTTTCTTCAGATCTGCATCTGTCAAATTATCTGGCAGGGTGAAATGTGACATGAGCGAATCCCAAAGCACATCTTTTGCTCTTTCATCGACAAAAGTAACTCCTGCTCGATCTCCCTTTCCTGGCTTTTTCCATTCTTGAACGGAGATCGGGATTTGGTCCCTGACAATAACTCCGCATTGATTCTTGAACTTGGTCGCATTTTTCCTAGGTTCAAGCGGTTCGCCATTTGATGTTTTGATGGAATCGATGTTGAACTTTACGCCAGACTCCAACTTTCTGGCCGGGCCTCGAACTACCCTGTCGCTTGTAGAAGATTTGCTCGATCCGGAGGCCTAAAAGAAGAAAGATCGATTCGTTAATACATACGTATCAATTAAGACATGTAATGATCACCGGATGGCTTATATAATAAATATACCTCGCCGGTCTTTGTTATTTGAAGAACATTTTCTTCGTCAACATCGTTGTTGCCTTCATCTATTCGTTCGTCTTCATCAAATATCATACAACCCTCACCGGAATTGTTCAGATATTGCGAGCCGTCATCTTCAGGTTCATGCTCTGGGCTCGGGGATGTATGATGTCGAACAGAGCCTCTTCTCCTTCTCTGCCGGTATTGTCCATAGCTTTTATTTAAATAATCCAGAAGAAAGATAAAATAATTTAGTATTCAAATTAGAATGCATGCAATCAATAAGGAAAAACTGAATCATAGTACATAATATGCATCTCGAATAATTCATATAATATGCATCATCGAATATAATCTCGAATAAATCATCTCGAATATTATCGAATATAATCTCGAATACATCTCGAGTATTATCACTAGCTAATATAGATCGAATATTATCGAAGAATCTAGTTCACTCGCGGTTCCTGAGGCGCGGGCGGTGGACACCCAAAGAGAAGGAACCATCACAGGATCATAGCTCGGGTGAGATCCCTGAAGAACCTGCCAGGTATTGGAGAACCTGGTGTCCAACGCATCCATGTAGCGACGGACGTGCTCGCCCTCCTCCCTGACACGGCGACGTACCACCTCCGACGGGGCCGGCCGCCTCCGCACCGAAAGTGGCCCACGCGAACGCCACCAAAGAAGCTCCAGGTCGACGACGGGACCCGGGGCCGGGTTTCTCACCAAGCTGCGCGCCCCTGAAGGTAGCACCTCCCAGTGCCAGCCCGGCGGAGCCCAGTCCTGAACGTTGCCCCTCTGAAGCAGGACGTCGTCGCGAACGAGTCGACGACGAGGATGCAGGCCGGGCATCGTTGACTCCGAGAAGAAATTCTATGCAAATTTAACATTTTTTAAATGCTTGATTGTGATTTCTTATATACGAGGAACCTTCAGAATCATAACAGATTCTCTTAACCTTTAAGGGAATTAAGAAAATGGCGCCATTGTGGATGTGCAGAAAATGGTCCATATTTTTCCCGATATCATCTACCCTTCTATATGTCACGTTGTCTAGCTAGTGTCAAAGGAAGAAAACCATGGCTTCATGATTAGCCGGAAGTAACAGGCGCATGATGGTACGAAGCTGTCCAAAGTTGTTTTGGAACGGAGTCCCGGATAGGATAATTAGCTTTTTGGTACGAAGTTCAGCAAGAGCCTTCCGAATATCGCTATTTGGAAGGCCTTTTTGCTGAACTTCGTACCAAAAAAGCTAATTATTCTATCAAGAACTCCGTTCCAAAACAACTTTGAAAAGCTTCGTACCATCATGCGCCTGTTACTTCCGGCTAATGATGAAGCCATGGTTTTCTTGAATCCTTTGACACTAGCTAAACAAAACGTGACATATAGAAGGGTAGATGCATGAGATCAGAAAAAAATTGGATCAACTTGTGCACACCCATAATGGGGGCATTCCTGATAAATCCCTTAAAAGGACTAAGAAAATCTATTGCAAATACAACATTAAAATATGCAACTTTTGCAAATACTAATTGCTATACATTGGATCAAATGTCAAAATTCCTCAACGTTTTTATATCTGACATTTATCTAGCTATAAACTAAAAGTATAAAAAACTAAAAAATATTCATCTAACATTTAATTTCTATACATACATATATACTAATATACTAAATAATCATCTAAAACAACTAAAACATCTAAATAGAAAATGTGTCACATGTGTGTGTGTACTGTGTTCATGCATATGTCTGTGTGTGTGGGCTCAGGGAGGCCAGGGGCGGCCATGGCGGTAGGGAGCGAGGGAGAGAGGGGAGAGGAAACTGATGAGCTCACAGCGGAGCGACGGCGAGGTGAGGCCACTCGGGGGCGGCGACGGCATCGGGGCAGGCGGCGCAGCGAGGAGCGGGCGCGGGCGGCGCCGTCGGGGATCGGCGAGGAGGGCGCGTCCGGAGTCGGGGATCGGCGAGGAGGCGCGGGCGGCCGGCGTCGGGGGCGGCGACGGCGTCGAACGGGCAGGCGGCGGCGCGCAGCAGCCTGGCGGCGTCGTCTGTGTTTGGCGTCGAGAGAATGGAGAGGATGGTGAATTTTTCGTAAGTGGCGTTATATATATGAGAGCCTTTAGTCGCGGTTAGTGGCTCCAACCGCGACTAAAGGCCACCTTTAGTCGCGGTTGGAGCCACCAACCGCGACTAATGGTCTGGCTTCCCGCCGCTTGGACTGGATGAAAATCACCTTTAGTCGCGGGTGGTGGTTCCAACCGCGACTAAAGGGCCTGGCTTCCCGTGTCGAATGTTTAGTCCCACCTCGCTAGTTGAGAGGAGCTCGCACCGGTTTATAAGCCCCGCCGCGGCTACCGTGTCGAGCTCCTCTCTAATGCAGGCCTTCTGGGCCTACCGCACCTGTGCCGCCCACTGGGACCTACTGGGCCGTACTGGCCTGCATCCCAATAGGCGGGCTTTTTTTTAATTTATTTATTTTTTTGTTTTTTTTGTTTTCTGCTTTATTTATTTTCTTTTGTTTCTGAGTTGTTTTTTGCTTTATTTAGAGTTTCTTTGTGGATCTTTTTGCTTTAGGTAAAAAAATTATAAACTTTCTGTTAGTGCTAGTAGTTTTCAAATTTGAATATTTTAAATTCGAATTATTTGAAATTTGTGTGAATCACTAGTTTGTGAATAACTTTACTTTTAAAATAGATTTTTCAGTGATTATTTTTTCTGCTGTTTAATATTAGTGTGTTTTATCATTATATTCAATTCAGTAATTCTTAGGTTATTTAAAAAAACGAAATGCCTTTGTAACAGACGAGTTTTCGTCTGAAACCCTGATACTTCGAAAGAGATTGTCCATTTTATACACGAAGTGCATCCAGTTTTTGCCGTAACCCTCTCAACTTTTTAGCACATGCTATGTGGGTGAAATGATGATACCATGCCAACTTTCAACCTTTTCAGAGTTCATTTGTAGTTCTTTTCAATTTCAAGGTCATTTAGCTCAAAAAATCAGTAATGCATGAAAAATAGCAAATGAAGTCAGAAAGGGTTGAAAATTGATGACGTGGCTTTGGACATAATATTTCTTCGTGTTTCAAATGCCAAAACACATAAGTACACTACTATTACAAAGATTCCCTCCGGTTTGTCCGAAGTGGGACTTTCCAGATATATAAGTCCGGAAACTAACTAGAGAAGCCGGTCACATCCCAGAGTGGGATCTTTGGGTATAAAACTTTTTCTTCGCGTGTGTCCCTTTGCGCCGTAACCATGGACAATCTTCATCATTTAACTTGATGCGCGGGTCAACATTCACTGTGAAGGGAGCAATTTCATGAAACTTTTCATAATCTTCTGACATGTCTGTCTTGTCCTCCACTCCCACGATGTTTCTTTTCCCTGAAAGAACTATGTGGCGCTTTGGCTCATCGTATGATGTATTCACTTCCTTATCTTTTCTTTTTCTCGGCTTGATAGACATGTCCTTCACATAGAAAACCTGCGCCACATCATTGGCTAGGACGAATGGTTCGTCTGCGTACCCAAGATTGTTGAGATCCACTGTTGTCATTCCATACCGCGGGTCTTCCTTTACCCCGCCTCCTGTCAGATTGACCCATTTGCACCGAAACAAAGGGACCTTCAAACCAAGTGCATAGTCAAGTTCCCATATCTCCTCTATGTAACCATAATATGTGTCCTTTGGCCTATTGGTGTTTGCTGCAACAAAGCGGACACCACTGTTTTGGTTGGCGCTCTTTTTATCTTGGGCGATCGTGTAAAATGTATTCCCATTTATCTCATACCCTTTGAAAATCAATATAGTCGAAGATGGTAACTTGGACAACAAGTACAGGTCATCTGCAACAGTGTCGTCATGCATGAGACGTGTCTGCAACCAACCGGCGAAAGTCACCGTTTGTTCATGTGTAATCCAGTCGTCAGACTGCTCCGGGTGTTTGGAGCGTAGAATATTCTTGTGTTGCTCGATATACGGAGCCACCAAGGCGGAACTTTGTAGAACTGTGTAGTGTGCTTGCGCCAAAGAATGCCCGTCCTGGCATATTACTGAATTCTTTCCTAGCGTGCCTTTTCCACCCAGTCTGCCCTCATGCCGCGATTCAGGAACACCAATCGGCTTAATGTCAGGAATAAAGTCAACAAAAAACTCAATGACCTCCTCTGTTTCATGGCCCTTGGAGATGCTTCCTTCTGGCCCAGCACGATTATGAACATATTTCTTCAAGACTCCCATGAACCTCTCAAAGGGGAACATATTGTGTAGAAATACAGGACCCAGAATGGCAATCTCCTCGACTAGGTGAACTAGGACGTGCGTCATGATATTGAAGAAGGATGGTGGGAACACCAACTCGAAACTGACAAGACATTGCACCAAATCATTCTCTAACCTTGGTAGGATTTCTGGATCGATTACCTTCTGAGAGATTGCATTGAGGAATGCACATAGCTTCACAATGGCTAATCGAACGTTTTCCGGTAGAAGCCCCCTCAATGCAACCAGAAGCAGTTGCGTCATAATCACGTGGCAGTCATGAGACTTTACGTTCTGGAACTTTTTCTCTGCCATATTTATTATTCCCTTTAGATTCGACGAGAAGCCAGACGGGACCTTCATACTGAGCAGACATTCGAAGAAGATTTCCTTCTCTTCTTTGGTAAGAGCGTAGCTGGCATGACCCTAAAACTGCTTTCGATCCATGCCGTCTTCTCCGTGCATACGTTGCTGGTCCTCCCGTGCCTTCGGTGTATCTTTTGTCTTCCCATACACGCCCAAGAAGCCTATCAGGTTCACGCAAAGATTCTTCGTCACGTGCATCACGTCGATTGCAGAGCGGACCTCTAGGTCTTTCCAATAGGGTAGGTCCCAAAATATAGATTTCTTCTTCCACATGGGTGCGCGTCTGTCAGCGTCATTCGGAACAGATTGTCCGCCAGGACCCTTTTCAAAGATTACTTTTAAATCCTTGACCATATCAAGTATATCATCACCAGTACGGTGGCGAGGTTTCTTCCGGTGATCTGCCTCACCTTTGAAATGCTTGCCTTTCTTTCTTACGGGATGCCTGCTCTGAAGAAATCGACGATGCCCCAGGTACACATTCTTCTTACATTTATCCAAATATATACTGTCGGTATCATCTAAACAGTGCGTGCATGCGTGGTATCCCTTATTTGTCTGTCCTGAAAGGTTACTGTGAGCAGGCCAATCATTGATGGTTACAAACAGCAACGCTCGCAGGTCAAATTCCTGCTGTTTGTGCTCATCCCACGCACGTACACCTTCTATACCCCACAACTCTAAAAGTTCTTCAACTAATGGCCTTAGGTACACATCAATGTCGTTGCCGGGTTGCTTGGGGCCTTGGATGAGCACTAGCATCATAATGAACTTCCGCTTCATGCACAACCAAGGAGGAAGGTTATAGATACATAGAGTCACATGCCATGTGCTATGATTGCTGTTCTGCTCCCCAAAAGGATTAATGACATCTGCACTTAAACCAAACCATACGTTCCTTGCGTCCTTTGCAAAGTCCTTCCACTTTCTCTGGATTTTTCTCCACTGCGATCCGTCGGCGGGTACTCTCAACTTCCCGTCTTTCTTACGGTCTTCTTTGTGCCATCACATCAACTTGGCATGCTCTTTGTTTTGGAACAAACGTTTCAACCGTGGTATTATAGGAGCATACCACATCACCTTGGCAGGAATCTTCTTCCTGGGGCGCTCGCCCTCAACATCACTAGGGTCATCGTGGACGATCTTATAGCGCAATGCACAGCATACCGGGCATGCATTCAAATCCTCGTACTCACCGCGGTAGAGGATGTAGTCATTAGGGCATGCATGTATCTTCTGCACCTCCAATCCTAGAGGGCAGACAACCTTCTTTGCTTCGTATGTACTGTCGGGCAATTCGTTGTCCTTTGGTAGCTTCTTCTTTAACATTATCAGCAACTTTTCAAATGCCTTGTCAGATACACCATTCTCTGCCTTCCATTGCAGCAATTCCCGTGTGGTACCCAGCTTTTTCTTGTCATCTTCGCAATTTGGGTACAACAATTTCTTGTGATTCTCTAACATGCGCTGCAACTTCATCTTCTCCTTTTCACTTGCGCAGTTTCTCTTTGCATCGGCAATGGCCCGACCAAGATCATCAGCGGGCTCATCTGATGCCTCTTCTTCAGCTCCTTCCCGCATTGCCGGCTCAGCTTCTTCCCCCATTGTTGTACCATCGTATTCATGGAACCCATGGCCAGGATAGCTGTCGTCATCCTCTTCTTCTTCATTATCTTCCATTAGGACCCCTCTTTCTCCGTGCTTGGTCCAACAGTTATAGCCGGACATGAAACCAGACTCAAACAGGTGGACGTGAATGGTTCTTGAGTTAGAGTAATTTCGATCATTCTTACAGCCAGCACATGGACAATACATAAAACCATCCGCCCGCTTGTTTGTCTCAGCCGCAACCAGAAAAGTATGCATGCCATTAATGAACTGGGGAGAGCATCGGTCATCGTCCATCCATTTCCGGCTCATCTTCATTACACAACACCGAAAAGACCAAATTAATACAAGTTCATACATAAAGTTCATACACACTTGTTCTCATAAAACAACATACAAACTCTCTAGCTAAAGCATTTAAATGCAACAACAAATGCGATCAAGATCGCAACTAAGGTAACAATTTATCCAACAACATAGGGATACCAAGCCTCACTATCAATGGCATATTTTTTAAATTTTCTAATCTTCAACGCATTGCATCCATCTTGATCTTGTGATCATCGACGACATCGGCAACATACAACTCCAGTTTCATCTTCTCTTCTTCAACTCTTTTCAATTTTTCTTTCAAATACTCGTTTTCTTTTTCAACTAAATTTAACTTCTTGACAAGAATATCTATGTCGGTTGCAATTTCTGGTTCACATACCTCCTAGATAAAAATATCTATGTCAACTTGATGGGCATAATTGTCATAAACACGAAATGCAACAAATAGTTATAAAAGAGAGTATATACCACATCCGAATCATAAACCGGACGAGGGCCGACGGGGACGGATATCAAAACCATGCCACTATGTATAACAAACAACCATATAGGTAAGAAAACTATACAAGTAACTATCTAAATCTTACAAACATGATTTTTTTTTATAAAAAGGATAAGAACAAGAGGCTCACCAAGGTGGTGCCGGCGACGGGATGGTGCGGGCGATCGACGGTGGTTAGGACGGGGACGGGAAGGCACTAAGTAAACCACACCTACACATGCAAAGTAAGAAGTTAATTTGAGCTCAAATTGCATATAAATCAAATAAACTACCACATATAAATACTCCCAAACTAAAACCCACAAATCACTATACTTATAGAGCATTGCAAGAGCTAATCTAGCAATGAGAGATGAAAGGACAAAGTTGCTAACCTTTGTGAACACTTGGATGGATGGGGTGCCTCCAAATCTTGACAAATTTTGGCAAAAATGGAGGTGAGCTCGGGCAAGGGGAAGAACAAAGGAGAGGAAGAAGGGGAAAAACAGGGAGGAGTGTGCTTAGGCTGGCCGAAGGATTCATGTAGGGGATCTTTAGTCCCGGTTCGTGACACAAACTGGGACTAAAGGTGAGCCTATAGTCCCGGTTCGTGCCACGAACCGGGACTAAAGGTGATCGTGGGGCCCCAAGCTGACACCAGCCTGCCACCACCCCTTTAGTCCCGGTTCGTGTTACGAACCGGGACTAGAGGTCCGGAACGAACCGGTACTAATGATGCCCGTCCCGAACCGGGACTAATGGTCACATTAGTGCCGGTTCAAAACCAGACCGGGACTAATGCTTTGGACAGAAGGTCTGTTTTCTACTAGTGATATAATCCCATTAAGTACATATAAGTAGGCTGATCATAGATGAATTAATGAGCACTGCACGGACCGCTTTAGATAATCATCTTCCCTGCCACGACTCAACCCTATGCTGAATTTTCGTAATTGTCGGGCAAAGATCCTTTACTAGCAGCCTAGAATCACTTAATCAGCATAACCAGATAGGATATAGGGAAGGACCGGAGCCGGCAATTAAACCAATTAGCAATTCTTTGTTTATCCATGTCAGAATATCCAAGCACCATTTCATCACTCTTAGTGAAGTTGATGGTTAACGCCGACATCTCTTGGAAACAGAGAAGTGGGAATTTGATGTTTTGGATATCCTCCCCCATAAGGATGGTATTGTTCACATATTGGAGGTGTGTAATCCCTCCTCCCCTAATGAGATGGGGGCATATTCTCATGATATGCCCCGCACACTTAGTTGCCACACGAATGGAACATCATAGGATACTTCCAATCGACCACATGATGGCATCATCTTCTCCATCTTCCATACTGATCCAAATGCCTCCAACTCCACATACCAACAGCGGGACAGCCGGCATGGCACCAGCCACGCCTAAGGACGTCGGTGACGTCCCAACCACGACGCCTTCAGTAGTTGCCGGACCAGCAGCCAACACGACACACAAGGTCATGTCGAGCGTCGTGACCCCACGCAGCTCCTACCGATGGGCACATTGCTGGCGTACCAGGCATTATCCTTGTCCTTCACCAACCACGTCAAGTGTTGGCCCTCCAAACAGTAGCTCACCGCGGGGCTGGTCATCGTCCTCACCATCTCGTGCGTCCTCTTCTCCTTTACCGCTAGCGTACTCGGTCACGACCAAATTTTCACTATGGCATGCCACACCGCGCAGTTTCAACATCCTCAACTTCTCGGACGAAAAGGAGAAGCTGCAGTGAACGCCCGCTGAGTTCCGGATGCTCCGCATCCGGTTGTTGGACTTCATGTGTGCCATCTTCACGGCACTCATCTTCCTTACCATGGCTTTCAGCGATGTGGGGCTGCAAAACTGCTTCTTCCCAAGCACTGGAAGGAACACGGAGGAGCTTCTCAAGAACCTTCCTCTGGGCATCACGTTTCTGTCCAGTTTTGTGTTTATCATCTTCCCCACAAAAAGGAAGGGCATCGGCTACACCGACACCACTCCTCATGAAAAGCTTACTTGATGTTAAGGTCACTTGTTTCTTAGATAGATTCTCTGTTGAAAAAGGCAGTGCCTAGGAGGCGCTTAGGCACGCTTAGGCGCTAGGCGATGGCCAAATGCCTCGCCTAGGGCATAAATGGAAGTCTAGGCAGGGTAAGCAAGAAATTTTCTAGTGAAACGAGAAATCATGCCATATTGCACTGATATGACAAACGGGGCATATTCCAATGGAATAGTTGGTAGTAAAATTATGTATATGCCCTAAATTAATATCGACACACATATTCTAACCACAGATACACCTGGATTGCAAAAACTATATTACCGCCTAGGCCATGCCTAGGACGCTTAAGCACTGCCTAGGCACTAGGCGAGTGCCAACCGCATCGCTTACGCCTATCGATTTTTCCAACCTTGGATAGAGTAGATTATATAGTAGATCACCGGATATGGTACTATAACTTTGTTGTTTTGATCATTTGTTTTGTAACATTTAAAATGTAATCGCAGTATATAGGAGCAGTATTATCTATAATTACCTTTTTTGAAATACGTGTGTATTGTTTAATCTATTGATGCCAAATTTAATGTAACCATTTGTGTAGGCAGATGCCCTTGTTCGCTGCATTTGTAATGTTTATCTTTTAGTTAGATAGAACGCACATGTATATACCTCTCGCGTCCCCTCCTGCGTCGCCCCCCTCACAAGAGGCGCCAACCCTAGTCGACATCCACCTCGACTACTCCCCTCCTTCCCCTCCATCGCCGTAGGGGAGCAGCGTCAAAGGGCTGCCCTCCTTCCCAGTTTGAACGACGGTGAGGGCAAGCAGGGGTGCGCCTCTCCCTCGGTCCATAGCGTCGCGGCGGCGCTTTTGGCGGCACGGGTGGAGATCGGCCAGAGGATGGGGATAGGGCTAGGTGTGGCCGGTGGCGACGGCGATGCTCGGCCCGGATCCTGGGGCGGCGGGCCTATTCAGTGGCGGCAGGTGAAGCTTGGGTAGTCTGCGGCGGCATGGCGTGGTTGTGCCCCTGTTCAAGGCAGAACTGGACCGGCGATCTGGTGGTTTCGCTTCGGATCGGATCAGAGCAGTGACAGTGACGAGCAGGAGCGAGATCTTTTCGGACGGCTCTCACGGTTTGGCGAGGTGGGTGGCGGCCCTCGTCCTCGGATCTAGTTGTGGTGCACTCTAGAAGTGGCCGGTGTGCTAGGGCTCACGCGGTGGCAGTGCTGCTATGGGTGGTCTTCGGATCCGGCTGGCCAGATCTGGGGCTTTGAAGGTGGTCAGGCTGATGCACAAGATATGTCGAATGGATTCTTGTGGGACAAGATCCGGGTGAAAACCTTGTCTTCGGTTGATGGCCGGAGCTGATGATGGTGACACCATTGGTGGTTTCCTTCTTCGAGGCATCATCGAGGTGAAGCTCCCGCCTCCTTCCGCTACCTTCGAGGGAAACACTTGATCAGTCGATCAGATGATGGCGCATGAGGTTTCTTTCCTCTCTTGGGGCCATCATTCTTGGAGGTGTGCATTAGCTCGAGGGGCCAGTGGATGGTTTCAGCGGTAGAGCGGAATTTTATGTGACGCATGGACGATGTAGAGTATTAGCGGCGTGGCGCAGTAGGGTCTGGGCGAGGCATTTGTGATGATGGACATGCGTAGGGAGGTGTCGTTGTCTGCCGCCGTGGTGGCGTCCATGGCAGGCCTGACAAGGTCGATGCGTTCATAGCTGCTCTGAAGATGGATCGGTTGAAGATGGCGGCGGTGGCTTCTGACAGTGCGTCGGACCGGTGTGTGTCCCAGACCCGGCAATGCGCCTTGGTTTGCGCCTCCTGTTTTAGATGTTACGCTTTGATGTGAGGTCTGGGCATATGGCTCAGAAAAGCTGCACTCCTTCATCAAGTGGATAGGAGTAGAAAGAGATGTTGTCAATATGGTGGCTTTAGATTTATTGGTGTATTATTTTGTAAGATTTTTATGAATATTTAATAAAATGAATGCATGCATCGCCCAGATACAGAGGCCGGGGGTCATCCTCCTTGTCAAAAAATAAATCTATAAACCATTTTGTATAAAATGAATAATCGGTAAACCTAGCTGAAAGACTATTTAAACTCCTACTTAAGTTTTGAAGCCTGGAAAGATTGGTGCTCTGCCCATTTCAACATAGGGACAGAGCAAAAAGGAGTACAAGAATATTTACATGGAGAGAGGAAAAAGAAGGATAAGAGAAAGGAAAAACGAAAACGTGAACTTCATGTCCAGTCTGAGAGCTAACCGTCATTGGTCAACGTCTTCCTTTACAATATAAGCTACGTCGAGCACAATAATAACCGTTGTTTTCTTGACGGTTCATCTGTTTCGCTCCTTCCACTCATTTCACATCACATAAATCATCGCTTTGGCAAATCAATTGTGAAAGGCAAGCTTTATTGTGGTTCAAAATACTCTTGTTCCACCAATCTTCTAAAGGGGTGAAGTCGTGTATCGTCCCTTGGAAGGAAGAAAACCATGTCCATACAACTCAGATTCCACGAGTGGACAGGGTTTGCAACGGTGGTTTAGCTGATGTCCATGAACTAAGCCATCGAAGTCGTCAAAGTCAATGGATTATTTGGCATTCTGAACAGGATACCAAGCTTCAAGAACTACACACCAAAGGTCGCTTTTGTTTGTATTCCGTTGGTCCATGGTGTGTGACTTTCGGGGTCAAATTGAGTAATATTGAAGATGTGTTGGTGGCAAGCTGCAATCTTGATATGCACGTACTGTTGGACGACAAGGATGGTTGCCCCCTTGATCTTTTCCTTATTTGAGAAACCACTTGATTACTAATAATACCCAAGAAGAAATTAAGGGCGCACGGAAGCATTTTGCGCATGAATAATCCGGGTGTTTCTTTGTCATCGCACATTCCCGATCCTGCGTCAAATAATAGCAAATTAACGCCACGACAGGGCATGAGAAAAGAGCGATGGTTGTGACCGATTGGAGTCGGGGCTTGTAGTCAATATATTTTCCTCTCATTATTATTACTCTACTCAATTCACCCGGAAAGGTATGGGACACCATGCACCAACGAGACTAATTCAACGAGTTGCACTGGATGGTATTCATGAGAGTTGGAAACACTGGTTTGACGACGTCCATTGAAATTCGGTATGAAAGTAAATTCTGAGTGGGAAGAAAATTAAGGTCCCCTTTTGTACGCGCGTGCGTGTGCATGGGCTAGTTCAACGTGTACCCAGAGTGCGTGCATGGACAATCGTTGGATAATTTAGCCCCATCCAAATATAAACTAGGTTGTGCGTACCTCAGACAATTTTCGTCATCCCGGCTGAGCTTTTGGTCTCCATGGTGGTTGTAAGGCGAAGAACATTGCAAAGTCTTGGATGGAGTAGCTATGCATACTCTGTCTAATCCGAGTATCACCGCAGACTGATTGAACACGTACTGAAGATGCTCGGACTATTTCAGATTATTGGTGAGACAGTTTCCCAGCAATGGCGGCGGCAACACACTTGGCGAGATTGTGGGTCCGTCCGATCTTGTTTAACAACACAGACTTGGCATCCGAGTTGGCCAATCCAACAATTAGCATAGCAGCAAAGGGTGCGTTGTCAGACCATACTTTGTTCCATAGCCTCGACATCACCTTCAGTTAGCAGTGTTCAAGTCTTCAGTTAACGGACGGTCCAGATCGAAGCTCGCAACCCGATCCAACGGCTCGCTTCGCACCCTACCACGAAAGATCTATTTACGGGTACTGTTCCGTTTCACGGTGTCGTACTGTTTGCCTTCTTGCCGTTTTCAGCTGAGTTATTATATAAGCCAGCGGCTTACCTGTAATGAGCATCCATCTTCGGTGAACCAAATCAAAACACACACAATTCCTCTAATGGCAAATATTCATGGTTCGCGCGTGCTGCAATTTTCCCTTTTCTGACATTTGTAACGAACCCTAGCTACCGTATCTGCCCCGATCCAGAAAGGGCCATCACCATTGTTAGTCATCCGTCCATGAAAAATATAGGGTTTTGTTAGGCATGCCCAGCACCATGCATGCAAGTCAATAAGAGAACCCGTCATCAAAATCTCGACAAAAATAATAATAAACAGTCATCGACCATTCAACTTAGCAGTCTGGCACAAAATATGCAGTCCTAAAATGGCACTTCACGATCTCAAATTAGCAGCATTCATGTCAATGTTGAATAATCGGGCGACTAAACTCCCACAACTAACCAACCGTTCATGAGAAAACAGACTTGCAACGACGGCCTTGGCAGAAGGGGGCGGCAACACCGGTGGACAACATTTTTGGGGGTGCTTCTCGGGTACCGAGCCGCGATCTTGAGGGTGAAAGCCCAAGGTCTGGTCTTCATTGGTTGTACCTGGCAATGGTCTTGTGAAGGCATTGTTTTTTGGGATCTCGGACTCTCTCCAGAGTGAAAACTCAAGATCTTTGATCGGGCGATGACAACGCTTATGCATTGTTTCCTTCTTGGAGACGTCGCTTTTGGAGAACCTCTTCTGTAGTCCAGGTGTTGTCTTTGGTGGTGGTTAGGGTGTTGTCGTTACGAGGGTTTCATCACTGCGACGGGTCTTTGTTTTTATATTTCTTTTTTTTTATTTTTGTTTTTGGTTGTGTGCATCCTTGATGTCTTTCGATATCTTGTTGGTGCAGAGGCTGGGTGTAATTGGTATCTTCGCGATATTAATATATTCCCTTTATCGAAAAAAATGAGAAAACAGACAGAGCATGACTCACAGCGGCGCTGGTCACGTCCTCACTATCTCGTGCGTCCTGTTCTCCTTCACCGACAGCGTACTCGGCCACGACAAAAAGCTCTACTATGGTGGCATCGCCACGCCTCGCGGTTTCAACGTCTTCAACTTCTCGGATGAAGAGGAGAAGCTGCAGTGGACTCCCGCTGAGTTCCGGAGGCTCCGCATCCAGCCGCTGGACTTCATGCGCGCCGTCTTCACGGCTCTGGTGTTCCTCACCGTGGCGTTCAGCGATGTGGGCCTGCAAAACTGCTTCTTCCCCAACGCCGGCAGGAACACCGAGGAGCTGCTGAAGAACCTGCCATTGGGCATCGCGTTTTTGTCGAGTTTTGTGTTCATGATCTTCCCCACAAAAAGGAAGCGCATAGGTTACAGCGACACCACTCCTCGCGAAAAGCTTACTTGATGTTTAGATCGATCTTGTTTTTAATCTGTTAGATTGATTAGATTATAACTTTGATGTTTAGATCACTTGTTTTTAAGTTAAAGTGTAGTGTACTCGCGGTATATAGGAGTAGTATATTACTTATGATTACATTTTTTTGGAAATACTTGTGTACTGTTTAATTTATTCAAGCCAAATTTAGTGAAACCATTTGTGTTGGCAGATGCCCTTGTTTGCTGCACTTGTAATGTTTGTGGTTAAATTAGACAAAAAGTCATGTATGATAAATAGAATAGTTGATGTACTTCGCTGAAAGTCTAGTTAAATTCCTTAATATTGAAGCCAGGAGCATTTGAATTTACCAAAATCATACCAAATTTACCGGAAAGGCGGGTGATCTGCCCATTTCAACATAGGGACATAGCGAAAAGGAGTAGAAGAATATTTACATGGAGACAAGGAAAATAAAGATGGGAGGAAATAGAAAAGCGTGAACTTCATGTCTGGTGTGAGAACTAACCGTCTTTGGTCGGTGTCTTCCTTTACAAGATATGCTACGACAAGCACAATTTAAGCATGATCTCGCTTAAGGTTCGTTTGTTTTGCTCCTTCCACGCATTCCACGTCACATAAATCATCACTTCGGAAAATGAATTGTGAAAGACGAGCTTTATCGGGGTTTAAAATACTCCAGTTCCACCAATCCTCTAAAGGGGTGAAGTGGTGTGTGGTAGCTTGGTGGGCAGAAAACCAAGTCCATACAACTCCTGAGATTCCACGAGTGAACAGGGTTTGCAATGCTATTTTAGCTGATGTCCATGGATTATGCCATCGAAATTGTGAATGTCAAAGGATTGTGTGGCACTCTGAACAGGATACCAACCTTCAAGAAGTACATACCAAAGGTCGCTTTTGTGTCCATTCCGTTGGTCCATGGTGTGTCGTTTTCGGGGTTGAATGGAGTAATATTGAAGATGTCTTGATGGCAAGATGCAATCCTGATATGCACGTACTGTCGGACGAAAAGGATGCTTTGCCCATTTTATATATTTTTTTCCCGAGATACCACTTCTTGAAATAGGCTTTCGCCCCCCTTTATAAATAAAGTCACGAACGGCCGAACCGATACATAGTGGTGAGGAAACCCTCCTACGAGCGGGTCGGAATGAAAAATAAAAAGGCACTGGGTGAGTGACACAAGGGCCACTAACCCAACGCCAAACAAGAAAAGCAGGAGAAGTCACCCCTAACACACTACAACCAAGACAACTGAAGAGGACCAGAGCCGCGCCGCCAGGAGAAACCACCGTGCCATGAGGACCCGAACACACCGCGCCAACTCCGGAGAGGGCCGACTCATCGTCGAGACGCCCCCCTCGCTCCGGGCCGTGGAGCGCCGCTCCTGCCAAGAGACGGCAAGGACCGAGAGCGGAGACCACGAGAACACGCCTACAAGATAGGCAAGCATCGAACCCACCCCTCGCCAGAGGCAAGGATGCACTACACCAGGGAGCAGGCAAACCTAACGCCAAAAGCCATATGAAACCGAGAGGTACCGAGGGTCCACAATGATGCCCTCAAGAGGGTGATGACACTATGCGCCACCGTCACCGAGTCCGAGAGATGGGCTAGGATTTTCACCCAGAACCCCTGGCACCTGTAGGGGACCCATAACAACGCCCCCAAGAGGGAAACGACATCCATAGATGCCGTCGTTGCCGGTGCCGGAGCGCAACGCTTTCGCTTGGACCCACACTAGTGCCACACTGCCACCTGCGGACTCAAGGTTGCCGACCCAATCCATGAGGGGGAGCCGTGGCTTCGCGCAAGGCCTCCAGATCCATATCCAGACCAGGGGATCGCCATTTCCGAAGCCACGACGACGCTAGGGCCACCCGCCACCCCTCCCCTTGCTACCCACATAGCCAAGAGAAGGGGCCACCACCGCTGCCACGCTGCCTGCCACAGAGCCACCCGTGCAGCCTCTCCATTCAGGGCAGCCGCGCCGACATCCAAGACGGACCCACCAACACCATCGAAGCAACATGACGACAAGGAGCAGGCAGCCGGACACGGACAACGTCGAAGCGGTCCCACCGTCGGTCAGGACCGGACATCCCAGATGCTGATCCACATGCAAAGAGCCCCGCCTCTGCCAGGGACGCGGATCATTAGGGTCAGCCAACATCGTCGCCGGGGCAGCCCACTCAGACGGGCCACCGGAGCGGTGGGCCTCCATGGGCCGGATTTGGTCCAACCCTCGAGGCCCTCCACTGCCTAACCCTAGATCCACCACATCACCGGCCGCCGGAAGCACTGCACGCCGCTACGGCCGCCGCGAGCCATTGCCTGACCCGAGCCCTCAGCTGCACGTGAGTATGCCGCGTCACACGAACACTAGTACAGAAAAGTCTAGCTATGGCGTGGCAAAAAGGGCCTTGTTGGCGTAGACACCCGATGCCAGCAATATGGCGCAACAGTTAAAAAACAGTGCTAGCGTTGGAGACGACGCCAGCAGTATTTCACATGTTTATGGCGTGCATTGTTGATCAACGCCAGCAATTTGTTTTTTTTATAATAAAAAAAATACTTCACAAACTTAAGAGCTTAAACTTCACAAAACATACTGATCATTTAAACATACTCATAAACTACATTTTTTAAAACTTAGTACTGATCATTTAAACATACTCATAAACTACATACTTTAAAACATAGTACTGATCATTTAAACATACTCATAAACTTCATAGTTTAAAACTTAGTAATCAACTAACTACTCTTCATCATCAAGGATTATCCTCAGCTGGCGCATCTTCTTCCGATTGCTCTCTCCATCTTGTTTGAAATGAGCAACGGTTGTCTGTAGTTCAACCCTCTCTGTCCTGAGTTGTTTTTTCTTTAGCTTGAGTTGATCCCTATCATCTATCAACTTATCCCTCAGCTCCGTGAGTTTGTCGACCTTAGTGAGGGCATTATCACCCTTTAGGAGCAACTCATCCCTTTCTTTCTTCAATTCGGCATTGTGTTCTTCCAGTTTTTTGATGCTCCACTCTGACTCTTCTAATCTCCACTGATTCTGTAGGAGATATGCCCTAGAGGCAATAATAAATGTTATTGATTATCTCCATGTTCATAATTAGGTTTATGTTCCATGCTATAACTGCTATGGTTCTCGAGTCTACAATAACCACGAGGCTCGGAGGAAGACTCATATGCACGTGTGTAATAATAAACGGTAAAATGTATTCCTAGTCTGGCCTCTAAGACTGGCTCAAGTATTGCATGATGATCCTGTTTTCCTGATCATGGGCATGGCTATGCCGGCAATTTTGAGGGCACAATGTTAGAAGAACATTTGTGTTGAATCGACCCGAATTGATGTTATGCTATGAGATTCATTTATCATAAGTTAATGGTTAATAACACAGAGATGGTTTACGTTTGCATGATTCCTTAGACCATGAGAGTATTGAGTTTCTTCATGCTTGCTTCATGAACTTTGGGGTTTGTTAAACGTCATCCGTAAATGGGTGGCTATTACGGCGGCTTACAGGTTCATGGAAAAGTATGTCAAGTAACTTGATAGCTCAAGATTGGGATTTGCTCCTCCGACGATGGAGAGATATCTCTGGGGCCTCTCGGTGTTACGGTATCCATCATCGTCTGGCCAGACATAGGGTGATTTGATCCCAGGGATGCCGGAACACGGGAACGAGAAAAGAGAACAATACCGGCAACGAGGTAACTGGCATAGTGGACAAGTTGTTGATCCACGGGGATGCCAATGTGTCTCACCTCGGGTATTTGTAACATATCGCGAAGCAACAGGAATAGCACACGGCAACTGGAGGTTCACTCGAATATTCATTCGTGTGGGTATAGGGGTCAATATGGGTGTCCACGGCTCCGATGTTGATCATTGATCGGAAGGGGTTCCGGGTCATGTCTATGCTTCACCGAACCTATAGGGTCACACGCTTAAGGGTCATCTATCTGTTGAATACTAGACAGGGAGTCTGAGAGAAAATCACCGAAAAAGTTTTGGACACCGGAAAAGTTTCGGACAGCGGAAAAGTTCCGCAGAGAGAACACCGGAACAGTTTCGGTGAAACTGAAAAGTAGTTTCAGAGGATACCATAAAGTCAAATTGGTTTTGGCACATGCCTGATAATTCTTGGAGGGTGCCAGAATCATTCTGGAAACTTTCTGGAATTTTCCGGAATGAAAACCAGAAATGTTCCGGAGCTGCCGAAACCGCTTCAGATGCTTTCCGCAGATGAAAATCACTAAACCGGAATTGTTCCGGCTCGCGTTGAAAATTATTTTGGTGGGTACTGGAAATGTTCTAAGCCCACATAAATATTTTTAGTTCGACCGGACGCTGAAAAATGTCGTCATGAATAGTGAAAGTGCTTTATGGATATTTTTGGGAAAACACCTTTTTGGATATTTCCAAAAAGGCCTTCTAGAAGGGATTGGGGAGCAAGACACCCCATGTGGGGGGCCCCCTAGGGGTGGCCGGCCAAGCATGGTGGAGCTCCTTGGAGCTCCACATGGCACCCCTTTTTCCTTTTTATACCTTTTATGTGAGACATAAAGTGGGGGTACTTTGGTATTTTTCAAGTGCCAACCCTACCCCTTGGTTTTCCTATAAATAGAGGAGATGTGGGCTGCCATATGGGTAATCCTTGCTCTCATACACAAGCCATGCATGATCTGGCATTCTCTCTCCCTCCCAGCGAAATAGTTTCGTAGAGCCGAAAGGCTGTCTGGGTTCCGGCAGGAACTAGTTCTGGACGACGAAGCCCTGCCGGATAGATGACACCGTATGTGTGCAACTCTGTAGAGAGATCGTAGTTTCAGTCTTAGTTCGAGAGTGCCTCCCGTAGGTCTGTCCGTGTGACCGTCCGAGTTTCGAAGGTCCTCCCGAAGGGCTGTCCGAGTGACAGTCCAAGTTTTGGAGGTCCTCCCGAAGGGCTGTCCGCGACACCGTCCGGGGGACTGTCTGACCGCCTCCCGGAGGGCTATCCGTGGGGCGGATGAGGGTATACATCCTCGCGGTTGGGAGGTTGTAAAATCCTAGCTGCGGGGATCTGCACCGCCGTTCGTCATCGACTCTACTTCCGCTGCGCTACGAGTCGGTAACGAAAATGATCAAACCTTGTATGCAGTCTCCATAGTGGTCCTGGGCTGGTGCATAGGTCGGAAAATTTTTGTTTTCTGCTGCGTTCCCCTACAGTGGCATCAAGAGCCGTGCTATGCGTAGATGCAGGTTGCGATCTAGAATACATAGAGATGTATGGGTGTTGCACAATATAATTAGGTAGTAGATGAGATCTATTGCTGAAAATTATTTGTGCGGGTAGCAGATGAAATCTGTTACCCGATGTTCCTGTTGCTTCCCCTGAATTTGCGTAGTCCTGATCTTGACGGCATGGTGGAATCTCACAAAGTTCTGGCAATCCGCGATCCTTTCATGCTACTCCTGAGTATGCTGATTGACAGATCAACGAAGTGCTAACAGTTCTTTGGGTTCCACCATAGTTGAGAAAGATGGATGTTTCGCAGACGAAAGGGCAATGCAGATATGATCTGCACGGGGGGTCACGCGTATGACGAAGTTTAGTATGGGGCTCGAGATTTTATTATCTCATGTTTCATACACCCTGAAAGTTAATCTAGCAACTTGAATTATCATACTTTATGATGGACGTTGGTAGCTTCGGTTTGTTTCGAAACCTTAGAAGCCACGAAAAATTAAAATTTTGCATGAACCGATTAGAGGCGTCTAACTTGGTTTTGCAGGATGGTTTGCATGTGCATATAATGTGGTATAGCAGTGCTCATAATAATTTGATTATGTATGAGATGACTATATGATGTAATTTGATTAACATGACCTGCGTGTCATGATTCGGCATGATGGCTGGAGCCATATGATTGCACTTTAATGACCTGCGTGTCAACCTTATGTAATGCACTTATTTTATTAGCTATAGAGATAGCAATATTATCTAGTGCATCGACAAGGTGGTGGCAATCTTCGCGAAGGTGAACACCGACGCGTATGCTGAAGACGAAGAAATGAAAGACTTCTCCGTCACAAAGGGCTATACCATATCATGCTATTATGAATTGCCTGAGATGTTTATCCCTTATGATGCACCCTTCTTGATTGCGCGGTAGTCGCTTTTTATTAGGGTGATCTCTCACAAAAATATCAAGTAGTTAGTGTTCTCCCAAGTGTAGCACCGTCACGGCACCTAACTTTTCGGGGTGTCACATGCTAACATGGGCACGAACGATTAGAGAAGTGTGAGGTGGCTGAGTTGAGACCTCACAGCGAGATCACTTGGTTGTCTAGACGTTCAGGCATGAAAGTCATGAGCTCGGAACACACGCATCGAAAGATGAACAAGAATCACATAAAGATGTGATTGGCAAGTTGGCCTACCGGTTGAGATTTTTCGTCATCTGTGTTGCTACCATCGTGGCGAACAATCAAAACTCGGGTCTTGTATCACTCACAATCAATTATGAGAGATATTGATTTGAGTGGGAGCGCACTGTAGAATTAACTTGTTTAATTCTCAGTGCAATTAATTTTGAACACTGTCTAAGTGTGATTTGCAAAATAGTTGTAGAATAATGGCTCGCATTTCCACCTTCCCTATTAAAATTGAATAGCTGTTAAATATCTGGTTAAAACTTTACGGTTGGTAATGTAATATGAGGATTGTCCTCAAGAGTGCCGAGAAGGACTTTGTCCTATTGCATGCTTTCGGTATTCTCCCACTAATGCTATGGATCATATGACTCTCGTCCTTCGATCCAAAAGCTAGAATTCCTTTTCAGTCAAAGTGCAATATGTTTGCTTCCATGAGACCCAAACTTCGAAAGTTTGGATAGTTATGTGATATTCATGGAATCTGAAAATCATTTTCAGAGACAGACAAAGGCTAAAAGATATGAGATATCCAAAGCAATGTTTGTTTGCAAACTATTTGTAAAGGAGTTTACTATGCATTAGACTGATAAGAGAGGGATCCGGAAGAACGCCTGTCATATGATGAAAGGTGAATAAAACAACAACTTAAAGAGAAAGGAAGTGTCCGAAGGGTGTTAGTGAAACTTTCATGCCTAGGAAGTCCGGGGCTAACGCCACTCTTAAGTTGGGTGCTTCTTCTGAGAGTAGGAGAAATACTGAAAGTTAAACTGTTAGAAGTATAACGGCAAAAGGAAAGAAGACTGGAATATCCAGCTCATGTATGAATGTCATACAAGTTTTTGATGTATAGAAGGCTGGTTAAAGATATAGTTCTTGGGAATTATGGTTAAACATGTTAATCACTAATTCTTGGGTATTGTGAGTTGATCACAAAGATACCCGCTTGATTGCATTCTGTTGCAACTCGATGTAAGAACTACTATGGCCTGAAAGACTAGCCAGGAATGAGGTTAAGATACACACAGGGAACATAGTAAATGTTACTCTACCTTCCATCGGTGTATTACCTATGTATTTATTTTCATAATTCTTTTGGAGTTTCACGCTCCAGCCCTTTGCATAAGGTATCTTGCAAGAAGGTTGTTCATAAGAGAACTTTTGATGTTCGGTGTTATGAATAACATAAGGGCCATACTTTCATTATGAATGAGATGTATGTTATGAATAATGATATTAATATATTACCTCTGTGTTTACTTTCATAATTCATTTTAGAGTTTCATACAGTCTAGCCCATTGCACAATGTTTGTTGCAAAAGAGTTGTTCAAAAAAACAACAATTGTTGTTCAGTATTATGAATAACATGAAGGGACTTGCTTCCATCCTAGATGGGATGTATGTTATGAATATTGATGGAAATATGATATATCCATAACACTGACGCTAAATGTCGCAAGACTAAAAGAATACCACACAAGTGTGGCACTGGATTTGGTCACATTGGAGAAACCCGCATGGAAAATTCCATTATGATGGATTTTGAAGTCGTTTGATTTTGAATCATCTGACACTTGCAACTTTCCTCTGAAAAGTGAAGTGACTGAAATACCGTTCACAGGCCATAAGGAACGAGCAAAGAACATATTGGTGATCATACATTATGATGTGTGTGTTGGAAATATGACCTAGAGGCAATAATAATTTAGTTATTATCATATTTCCTTGTTCATGATAATCGTTTATTATCCATGCTATAATTGTATTGATTGGAAACTCAAATACATGTGTGGGTACATAGACAACACTGTGTCCCTAGTATGCCTCTAATAGACTAGCTCGTTGATCAAAGATGGTCAAGGTTTCCTAGCCATGGACATGAGATGTCATTTGATAACGGGATCACATCATTAGGAGAATGATGTGATGGACAAGACCCAAACTATGAACATAGCATATGATCGTGTCAGTTTATTGCTATTGTTTTCTGCATGTCAAGTATCTGTTCCTATGACCATGAGATCATGCAACTCACTGACACCGGAGGAATACCTTGTGTGTATCAAACGTCACAACGTAACTGGGTGACTATAAAGATGCTCTACAGGTATCTCCGAGAGTGTCTGTTGAATTGGCATGGATCAAGACTGGGATTTGTTACTCCGTGTGACGGAGAGGTATCTCAGGGCCCACTTGGTAATACAACATCACTATAAGCCTTGCAAGCAATGTGACTAAAGTGTTAGCCACGGGATCTTGTATTACGGAACGAGTAAAGAGACTTGCCGGTAACGAGATTGAACTAGGTATAGAGATACCGACGATCGAATCTCGGGTAAGTAACATACCGAAGAACAAAGGGAACAGCATACGTGATTAACTGAATCGTTGACAGAGAGGCTCAACCGATAAAGATCTTCGTAGAATATGTGGGAACCAATATGGGCATCCAGCTCCCGCTATTGGTTATTGGCCGTAGAGGTGTCTCGGTCATGTCTACATAGTTCTCGAACCCGCAGGGTCTGCACACTTAAGGTTCGGTGACGTTTCGGTATAGTAGATTTATGTATGGTGGTGACCGAAGGTTGCTCGGAGTCCCGGATGAGATCTCGGACGTCACGAGGAGCTCCGGAATGGTCCGGAGGTAAAGATTGATATATAGGAAGTCCCGTTTTGGTCACCGGAAAAGTTTCGGGTACTTCGGTAGTGTACCGGGAGTGCCGGGAGGGGTACCGGGGACCATCGGGAGGGGTATTTCGACCCAAGGGGCCTCATGGGCTGTGGGAGGAGTCAAGCCAGCCCTTAGTGGGCTGGCCAAGCCCCCCACTAAGGCCCATGTGGCTGGAGGTGGAAAAAACCCAAAGGTGGAAAGGTGGAAAGTGTTTCCAAGTGGAGAGGAGGAATCCTACTCCTAGTAGGATTGGAGTAGGACTCCTCCACCTCCAATTTCGGCCAGCCCTTGAGGGTTTGAGGCTGCCTCCTCCCCTCCCTCCCTCCTATATATACTAGAGGATTTAGAGGAAAAAATAACCCTAATAGCCTCGTGCTAGCCTCTCCTCTAGATCGCAGTTTCTCCTCTAGATCGTTTCAGCGGTGCTTAGGCGAAGCCCTGCTGGAATTAGTTCCACCACCATCGCCGTCACGCCGTCGCGCTGCCGGAGAACTCTTCTACCTCTCCGCCCCTATTGCTGGATCAAGAAGGCGGAGATCGTCATCGAGCTGTACGTGTGCTGAACGCGGAGGTGCCGTCCGTTCGGCGCTAGATTGGAAGGACCGTGATCAAGATCGCGAGACGGTTCGTGATTTGATCGCGGGATGGATCGTGATGGGATCGCGGGATGGATCGAGATTGGATCGCGAGATGGATCGTGATGGGATCGCGGGACGCTCGGCGATTTGGATCGCGAAGACGTTCGACTACATCAACCGCGTTTCTTAACGATTCCCGCTTAGCGATCTACAAGGGTATGTAGATCCACTCTCCCTCTCGTAGATGCTCATCACCATGGATAGATCTTGCGTGTGCGTAGGAAATTTTTTGTTTCCCATGCAACGTTCCCCAATAGTGGTATCAGAGCTAGGTCTATGTGTAGATGAGATCTCGAGTAGAACACAAAGGAGTTTGTGGGCGTTGATATTCAGACTGCTTCCTCCCTTGGTCTTCTCTTGATTCGGTGGTATTGTGGGATGAAGCGGCCTGGACCAACATTACTCATACGCTTAC
This sequence comes from Elymus sibiricus, assembly GCA_039707655.1. NCBI lineage: Eukaryota > Viridiplantae > Streptophyta > Magnoliopsida > Poales > Poaceae > Elymus > Elymus sibiricus. The sequence goes on from CM077675.1 coordinate 468,938,670, forward strand.
GAGAGACCGGTTCCATCGACTGACATGTAACTTCGTTGCATAAAGATGGCTGGCGGGTGTCTGTCTCTCTTACTTTAGTCGGATCGGATTTGACAAAGGCGGTCCTTGAGAAGGTTGAATAGCAATTTTTATATCACCGTTGTGGTTTTGTGTAGGTAAGAATTGTTCTTGCTAGATACCCGTAGCAGCCACGTAAAACTTGCAACAACAATTAGAGGTCGTCTAACTTGTTTTTGCAGGGTATGTTGTGATGTGATATGGCCAATTACATGATGAGATATATGTGATGTATGAGATGATCATGTACTGTATAGAATATCACGACTTGCATGTCGATGAGTACGGCAACCGGCAGGAGCCATAGGGTTGTCTTTAATTATTTTCGCCGTTTTTGCTTTACTTTATCGCTATGTGTTAGCAATAGTCGTGGAAGCAACAGTCAACGTGACAACCTCATGGCGACACATTGATGGAGATCAAGATGATGGAGATCATGGTGTTATGCCGGTGACGATGGAGATCATGCCGGTGCTTTGTAGATGGAGATCAAAAGCACAAGTTCATGGCCATATCATGTCACCTATGATTTGCATGTGATGTTAATCCTTTTATGCATCTTATTTTGCTTAGGACGACGGTAGCATTATAAGGTGATCCCTCACTAAAATTTCAAGATAAAATTGTGTTCTCCCCAAGTGTGCACCGTTGCGAAAGTTTGTCGTTTTGAGACACCACGTGATGATCGGGTGTGATAGACTCTACGTTCACATACAACGGGTGCAAGCCAGTGTTGCACGTGCGGAACACTCGGGTTGAACTTGACGATCCTAGCATGTACATACATGGCCTCGGAACACAAGAGACCGAAAGGTCGAACATGAGTCATATAGTAGATATGATCAACATGAAGATGTTCACCATTGAAACCACCTCAACTCACGTGATGATCGGACTTGAGTTGGTGGATTTGGATCATGTGTCACTCGAATGACCGGAGGGATGTCAATTTGAGTGGGAGTTTTTAAGTAATATGATTAACTAAACTCATTATCATGAACATAGTCAAAATGTCTTTGCAAATTATGTTGTAGATTACTAGCTCGCGCTGTAGCTCCCTTAATTTTTATATGTTCCTAGAGAAATAGATTTGAAAGATGATGGTAGCAATAATGCGGACTGGGTCCGTGATCTGAGGATTGTCCTCATTGCTGCACAGAAGGCTTATGTCCTTAATGCACCGCTCGGTGCGCCACCCCCTCAAGCGTCGTCTGTAGATGTTGTGAACATCTGACAGGCACGTTCTGATGACTACTTGATAGTTCAGTGCGTCATGCATTACGGCTTAGAATTGAGGCTCCAAAAAGTTTTGAACGTCACGGAACATATGAGATGTTCTAAGAGCTGAAATTGGGATCTCAGGCTCGTGCCCGTGTTGAGAGGTATGAGACCTCCAACAAGATTCTTTGCCTGCAAGATGATGGAGAATAGGTCAATCGTTGAGCATGAGCTCAGATTGTCTGGGTGCTACAATCGCTTGAATCGAGTGGGAGTTGATCTTCCAGATAAGATAGTGATTGATATAGTTCTCCAAGTCACTGTCACTAAGCTACTAGAGCTTCGTGATGAACTATAAAAGGCCAGAGATGGAAATAATGATCCCTGAGCTGTTCGCAATGTTTGACACCGCGAACGTAGAAATCAAGAAGGAGCATCAAGTGTTGATGGTTAGTGAAACCACTAGTTTTGAGAAGGGCAAGGGCAAGGAGGGAAACTTCATGAATGGCAAGTCAGTTGCTGCTCCAGTGAAGAAACCCAAGGTTGAACCCAAACCCGAGACTAAGTGCTTCTATTATGAGGAGAACGGTCGCTGAAGTGGAACAACCCTAGATACTTGGTACATAAGAAGGTTGGCAACGTCGACAGAAGTATATTTGATATACGTGTTATTGATGTGTACCTTACTAGTACTCCTAGTAGCACCTGGGTATTAGATACCGGTTCGGTTGCTAAATGTTAGTAACTCGAAATAAAAGCTACGGAATAAACGGAGGCTAGCTAAGGGTGAGGTGACGATGAGTGTTGGAAGTGTATCCAAGGTTGATGTGATCACCATCGCGCGCTCTCTCTACCTTTGGGATTAGTGATGAACCTAAATAAATGTTATTTGGTGTTTGCGTTAAGCATGAACATGATTAGATCATGTTTATTGCAATACGGTTATTCATTCAAGTTAGAGAATAATGGTTATTCTGTTTACATGAATAATACCTTCAATGGTCATGCACCCAATGAGAATGGTTTATTGAATCTTGATCGTAGTGATACACATGTTCATAATATTGATGCCAAAAGATACAAAGCTAATAATGATAGTACCACATACTTGTGGCACTGCCGCTAAATGTCATATTGGTGTAAAACGCATGAAGAAACTCCATGCTGATGGATCTTTGGACTCATTCGATTTCGAATCGGTTGAGACATGCGGACCATGCCTCATGGGCAAGATGACTAAGACCCCGTTTTCCGGTATGATGGAGCGGGCAAGTGACTTATTGGAAATGATACATGTTGATGTACACGGTCCAATGAGTGTTGTAGCGTGCGGTGGATATCGTTATTTTCTTACCTTCACTGATGATTTGAGTAGATATAGGGTATATTTACTTAATGAAACACAAGTCTGAATCATTTGAAAAGTTCAAGAAAATTCAGAGTGAAGTTTGAGATCATCGTGACAAGAAGATAAAATGTCTACGATATGATCGTGGAGGTGAATATCTGAGTTACGAGTTTGGTAAACTACTTAAGACAATGTGGAAGTAGTTTCACAACTCACGCCACCTGGAACACCATAGTGTGATGGTGTGTCCGAACGTCGTAGTCGTGCTCTATTGGATATGGTGCGAACTATAATGTCTCTTATCGATTTACCACTATCGTTTTGGGGTTATGCATTAGAGGCAACTACATTCACTTTAAAAGGGGCACCATCTAAGTCCGTTGAGATGACACCGTATGAATTTTGGTTTGGCAGAAACCCAAGCTGTCATTTCTTAATGTTTGGGGCTGCGACGCTTATGTGGAAAAGGTTTTCAACCTGATGAGCTCGAACCCAAAGCGGACAAATGCATCTTCATAGAATACCTTAACGTAACAGTTGGGTAAACCTTCTATCTCAGATCCAAGCACAAAGTGTTTGTTGCTAAAACGGGTCCTTTCTCGAGAAAGAGTTTCTCTCGAAAGAATTGAGTGGGAGAAAGATAGAACTTGATGAGGTTGTTGAACCTTTGTTTCAACCAGAGAGTATCGCGGCGCAGAAAGTTGTTTCTGTGGAGCCTACATTAGTTGAAGAGGAAGTTAATGATGATGATCATAAAGCTTCGGATCAAGTTACTATCGAACCTCGTAGGTCGACAAGGACGCGTACTGCTCCTGAGTGGTACGGCAACCCTGTCTTAGAGGTCATGTTGTTGGACAACGATGAACCTACGAGCTATGGAGAAGTGATGATGGGCCCGGATTCCGAGAAATGGTTAGAGGCCATGAAATCCGAGATGGGATCCATGTAAGAAAACAAAGTATGGGCTTTGGAAGTATTACCTGAAGGGCGAAAGGCCATTCAGAACAAATGGATCTTTAAAAGGAAGACGGACGCGGACGGTAATGTCACCGTCTATAAAGCTCGACTTGTGGCAAAGGGTTTTTCACAAGTTCAAGAAGTTGACTACGATGAGACTTTCTCACCCGTAGCGATGCTAAAGTCTGTTGGAATTATGTTAGCAGTTGCTGCATTTTTCGATTATGAAATCTGGCAGATGGATGTCAAAACATCATTTCCTTAACAGTATCCGTGAGGAAAGGTTGTATGTGATACAACCGGAAGTTTTTGTCAGTTCTAAGGATGCTAAAATATATGCAAGCTCCAGCGATCCTTCTATGGACTGGAGCAAGCATCTCGGAGTTGGAATATACGCTTTGATGAGGTGATCAAAGTTTTTGAGTCTATACAAAGTTTATGAGAAACTTGTATTTACAATAAAGTGAGTGGGAGCACTATAGAATTCCTGATAAGTATATGTGGATGACATATTGTTGATCGGAAATGATGTAGAATTTCTGGAAAGCATAAAGGGTTGTTTGAAAGGAGTTTTTTCAAAGGAAACCTTGAATGAAGCTACTTGAATATTGGGCATCAGGATCTATAGAGATAGATCAAGACGTCTAATAAAACTTTCAATGAGTACATGCCTTGACAAGATTTTGAAAGGGTTCGAAATGGATCAGTCAAAGAAAGAGTTCTTGCCTGATTTGTAAGGTGTGGAGTTGAGTGAGACTCAAAGCTCGACCACGGCAGAAGAAAGAGAAAGGACGAAGGTCGTCCCCTATGCCTTATCCATAGGCTCTGTATAGTATGCCATGCTGTGTATCGCACCTAGTGCGTGCCTTGCCATGAGTCTGTCAAGGGGTACAAGAGTGGTCCAGGAGTGGATCACTGGACAGCGGTCAAGATTATCCTTAGTAACTAGAAGACTAAGGAAATATTTCTCGATTATGGAGGTGATAAAGAGTTTGTCGTAAAGGGTTACGTCGATGCAAGCTTTGACACCTATCCGGACGACTCTGAGTAGCAGTCAGGATACGTATAGTGGAGCAACCATTTGGAATAGCTCCAAGTGGAGCGTGGTAGCATCTGCAGTATGACATATAGATTTGCAAAGAACACACGGATCTGAATGTTGCAGACCGTTGACTAAAGACCTCTCTCACATGCAAAGCATGTTCGAACCCCAGAACTCATTGGGTGTTAGATTCATAACAATGTAAATCACATGGAGATGTGAACTAGATTATTGACTCTAGTGCAAGTGGGAGACTGTTGGAAATATGCCCTAGAGGCAATAATAATTTAGTTATTATCATATTTCCTTGTTCATGATAATCGTTTATTATCCATGCTATAATTGTATTGATTGGAAACTCAAATACATGTGTGGGTACATAGACAACACTGTGTCCCTAGTATGCCTCTAATAGACTAGCTCGTTGATCAAAGATGGTCAAGGTTTCCTAGCCATGGACATGAGATGTCATTTGATAACGGGATCACATCATTAGGAGAATGATGTGATGGACAAGACCCAAACTATGAACATAGCATATGATCGTGTCAGTTTATTGCTATTGTTTTCTGCATGTCAAGTATCTGTTCCTATGACCATGAGATCATGCAACTCACTGACACCGGAGGAATACCTTGTGTGTATCAAACGTCACAACGTAACTGGGTGACTATAAAGATGCTCTACAGGTATCTCCGAGGGTGTCTGTTGAATTGGCATGGATCAAGACTGGGATTTGTTACTCCGTGTGACGGAGAGGTATCTCAGGGCCAACTCGGTAATACAACATCACTATAAGCCTTGCAAGCAATGTGACTAAAGTGTTAGCCATGGGATCTTGTATTACGGAACGAGTAAAGAGACTTTCCGGTAACGAGATTGAACTAGGTATAGAGATACCGACGATCGAATCTCGGGTAAGTAACATACCGAAGAACAAAGGGAACAGCATACGGGATTAACTGAATCCTTGAAATAGAGGTTCAACCGATAAAGATCTTCGTAGAATATGTGGGAACCAATATGGGAATCCAGCTCCCGCTATTGGTTATTGGCTGTAGAGGTGTCTCGGTCATGTCTATATAGTTCTCGAACCCGCAGGGTCTGCACACTTAAGGTTCGGTGACGTTTCGGTATAGTAGAGTTATGTATATATGGTGGTGACCGAAGGTTGTTCGGAGTCCCGGATGAGATCCCGGACGTCACGAGGAGCTCCGGAATGGTCCGGAGGTAAAGATTGATATATAGGAAGTCCCGTTTTGGTCACCGGAAAAGTTTCGGGTACTTCGGTAGTGTACCGGTAGTGCCGGGAGGGGTACCGGGGACCATCGGGAGGGGTATTTCGACCCAAGGGGCCTCATGGGCTGTGGGAGGAGTCAAGCCAGCCCTTAGTGGGCTGGCCAAGCCCCCCACTAAGGCCCATGTGGCTGGAGGTGGAAAAAACCCAAAGGTGGAAAGGTGGAAAGTGTTTCCAAGTGGAGAGGAGGAATCCTACTCCTAGTAGGATTGGAGTAGGACTCCTCCACCTCCAATTTCGGCCAGCCCTTGAGGGTTTGAGGCTGCCTCCTCCCCTCCCTCCCTCCTATATATACTAGAGGATTTAGAGGAAAAAAATAACCCTAATAGCCACGTGCTAGCCTCTCCTCTAGATCGCAGTTTCTCCTCTAGATCGTTTCAGCGGTGCTTAGGCGAAGCCCTGCTGGAATTAGTTACACCACCATCGCCGTCACGCCGTCGCGCTGCCGGAGAACTCTTCTACCTCTCCGCCCCTATTGCTGGATCAAGAAGGCGGAGATCGTCATCGAGCTGTACGTGTGCTGAACGCGGAGGTGCCGTCCGTTCGGCGCTAGATCGGAAGGACCGTGATCAAGATCGCGAGACGGTTCGTGATTTGATCGCGGGACGGATCGTGATGGGATCGCGGGACGGATCGAGATTGGATCGCGAGATGGATCGTGATGGGATCGCGGGACGCTCGGCGATTTGGATCGCGAAGACGTTCGACTACATCAACCGCGTTTCTTAACGCTTCCCGCTTAGCGATCTACAAGGGTATGTAGATCCACTCTCCCTCTCGTAGATGCTCATCACCATGGATAGATCTTGCGTGTGCGTAGGAAATTTTTTGTTTCCCATGCAACGTTCCCCAACAGTGTGTAGTCCAATAAATGTTGTTGCAAGTAGTGGATTTATCTATCTTCAGAAATGACTCAAGTAGATATATGGATATTTACTTGTTGAGACGTAAGTCTGGATCTTTTGAATTCATTCATAAGGTTTTGAAAAATGAAGTAGAAGTTGTTGTAACAAGAAAATTATGTTTCTACAATTCGATTGCAGAAAGTAATATTTGAGTTACAAGTTTAGCGAATGTCTAATGAGTTGTGAAAGGGGTTTCATAACTTGCACCTCCCGGAACACCACTGCAAGTGGAAAGTCCGTGAAGATGTAATCGAACCATTTATGACACGGTAAGATCAAAGATGACATAAATAGATTTGCCATCATCACTTTTAAAGTGATGCTTTAGAGACTGCGGCTTTTACACTGAAAAGAGCTCCATCGGGTCTGTTGAAATGATGTCATGGTATGGTACGCCCAACCATGTTATATCTTTTCTTAACATTTGGAATATGGGGCTTGTGTAAATGGTTACAAACCTATTCCAAATCAGACAAGTGCTACTTTGTAGGTTATCCCAAGTAATTGGGTATTCCTCCCTCACTATACCGAGGCAAATAGGTTTGCCACAAAACGGTATGCTTTTAAAGAGAATAGTTCTTACAAAAGGTGAGTGGGAGGACAATGCAACTCGACGAGATAACCAGTTTCTTCGTCATCAGGTCAAAGGAAAGGAACCTTGGAAGAGATTCCGGAGTTTCCTACTGCGACTGATACGGAAGTCTCTACAATAAAATGTATGGACTTCAGTCGAACTTGCAGCTGAACCCCGTAGGCAAGGCTCGTGCAAACCTCTCAGGTGCGCAAACGAGATATTGTTGTTGGACAACAGTATACCTACGATACACAAGGAAGCAATGATGGGCCCTGACTCCGGAATTGGCTAAATGCCAATACAATCCGAGATAGTTTCCATATAAGTGATTCAAGATTAGAACCTTGATACACCTTTCGGAAGACTTAGAGTCTAAACGAATATTTATGGAACTAAAAACTGATACGGATAAAAATGTTTTATCTATAAAGCTCGACTTGTTGAAATAACAAGTTCCAGGAGTTGACTACGATGAGGTTGTTTCACCGTAGCGATGCTTAAGGTCGGTTCGGGTTGAACTAGCAATTAATACATATATCAATCATGAGATATGAAACATGGATGACAAAAGGATTTCCATCTGATGGAAATGAAACCTAGGACTTGTATGTGATACAGTCCAAAGTAATTTGTCGATCCAGAGGATGCTAGTAAGTATGCAAACTTCAGAGTTCCAGCGATGGACAGAAGAGAGCAAAGTGGAGTTGGAATCTTCGTTTTTGATGGAATGGTCAAAGGGGTTTGACTTCATCAAATGGGTATCGAAGATGCTTGTGATTCAAGAAAGTAAGTGGGAGCATAATAATATTTCTAAAAACCTTGTGTACTTGACACATTGTTAATTGGAAATAAATTTCTAGACACGAATAAGGACTTCATTTAAAATAGTTCTTTTGATGAAGTACTTAGGCTAAATAGCCTCAATATTAGGCATGATAATCTATGGAGATAGATTTACCTAATAGGGCTAAGCTATGAATACATATTGACAAGTTGCTAAAACCTTCTAGCATTTAAAACGCCAAGGAGTGATTCTTACCGAAGTCACATGGGAAGAGTTTTGCAAGACTCGGTGTCTCAAAACACAGATGAGCAAAAATACATGATGGTGATTCCACACACTCTTGTGCTTGGATTAAACATGTATTCCATGGTATGTAAAAACAACCAGATATGTCCAATAGTCCAAAGTTGTTGCGAGTATAGATACCAAAGTGATCAAAAGTACTGATCATGGGACAACAGTGAAAGATGTCATTAGGTACTAGAGTAGTACTGATGACATGTTTTCTCGCAAGCAGAGATTATGAAGTGCTCGTTGTAAGTAATTACATCGATACAGTCTTCATCAATGCTCCATGCGATTTTCGATTTAAGTTAAGGGTTTTGTGTAATACACAACATAGTGGCATGGTAGTTGGAAATTGTTCCAAACAAGATACTGTGGCGAATTCTATAACAAAGGCTAAGTATGTTGACGCTTAAGAAGCGACAAACAAGTTGTTGAATCATATAGTTCATTCATGAACTTAGTATGGTTCCAAGATGGCTTTGGTCTATGGGACACTATTGCAGATATATGCTCCATAGCTCAGTCTGAGGAATCAGGTTTCGACCAATGATTCACACATATGCAAAGCCAAGTCCACACAAAATATGAATTTTGTGAAAGCGTGACAACGCGAGGATATGCAAGTTACACACGGAGATGAAGTCGTCAGATCCGTTGGACATCAGGCTATACCACATGCGAAGCATATTTTCCACCAGTATGCCATAGGTGTAAAGTGCATTAGCGTTGACTAGACTATTGACTCTAGTGCAAGTGGGAGTCTGTAGAAGATATGCCCTAGAGGCAATAATAAATGTTATTGATTATCTCCCTGTTCATAATTAGGTTTATGTTCCATGCTATAACTGCTATGGTTCTCGAGTCTACAATAACCACGAGGCTCGGAGGAAGACTCATATGCACGTGTGGAATAATAAACGGTAAAATGTATTCCTAGTCTGGCCTCTAAGACTGGCTCAAGTATTGCATGATGATCCTGTTTTCCTGATCATGGGCATGGCTATGCCGGCAATTTTGAGGGCACAATGTTAGAAGAACATTTGTGTTGAATTGACCCGAATTGATGTTATGCTATGAGATTCATTCGTCATAAGTTAATGGTTAATAACACAGAGATGGTTTACGTTTGCATGATTCCTTAGACCATGAGAGTATCGAGTTTCTTCATGCTTGCTTCATGAACTTTGGGGTTTGTTAAACGTCATCCGTAAATGGGTGGCTATTACGGCGGCTTACGGGTTCATGGAAAAGTATGTCAAGTAACTTGATAGCTCAAGATTGGGATTTGCTCCTCCGACGATGGAGAGATATCTCTGGGCCCTCTCGGTGTTACGGTATCCATCATCGTCTGGCCAGACACAGGGTGATTTGATCACAGGGATGCCGGAACACGGGAACGAGAAAAGAGAACAATACCGGCAACGAGGTAACTGGCATAGTGGACAAGTTGTTGATCCACGGGGATGCCAACGTGTCTCACCTCGGGTATTTGTAACATATCGCGAAGCAACAGGAATAGCACACGGCAACTGGAGGTTCACTCGAATATTCATTCGTGTGGGTATAGGGGTCAATATGGGTGTCCACGGCTCCGGTGTTGATCATTGATCGGAAGGGGTTCCGGGTCATGTCTATGCTTCACCGAACCTATAGGGTCACACGCTTAAGGGTCATCTATCTGTTGAATACTAGACAGGGAGTCTGAGAGAAAATCACCGAAAAAGTTTCGGACACCGGAAAAGTTTCGGACAGCGGAAAAGTTCCGCAGAGAGAACACCGGAACAGCTTCGGTGAAACTGAAAAGTAGTTTCAGAGGAAACCATAAATTCAAATTGGTTTTGGCACATGCCTGATAATTCTTGGAGGGTGCCAGAATCATTCTGGAAACTTTCTGGAATTTTCCGGAATGAAAACCGGAAATGTTCCGGAGCTGTCGAAACCACTTCAGATGCTTTCCGCAGATGAAAATCACTAAACCGGAATTGTTCCAGCTCACGTTGAAAATTATTTTGGTGGGTACTGGAAATGTTCTAAGCCCACATAAATATTTTCAGTTCGACCGGACGCTGAAAAATGTCGTCGTGAATAGTGAAAGTGCTTTATGGATATTTTTGGGAAAACACCTTTTTGGATATTTCCAAAAAGGCCTTCTAGAAGGGATTGGGGAGCAAGGCACCCCATGTGGGGGGGGGGGCCCTAGGGGTGGCCGGCCAAGCATGGTGGAGCTCCTTGGAGCTCCACATGGCACCCCTTTTTCCTTTTTATACCTTTTATGTGAGACATAAAGTGGGGGTACTTTGGTATTTTCAAGTGCCAACCCTACCCCTTGGTTTTCCTATAAATAGAGGAGATGTGGGCTGCCATATGGGTAATCCTTGCTCTCATACACAAGCCATGCATGATCTGGCATTCTCTCTCCCTCCCAGCGAAATAGTTTCGTAGAGCCGAAAGGCTGTCTGGGTTCCGGCAGGAACTAGTTCTGGACGGCGAAGCCCTGCCGGATAGATGACACCGTATGTGTGCAACTCTGTAGAGAGATCGTAGTTTCAGTCTTAGTTCGAGAGTGCCTCCCGTAGGGCTGTCCGTCTGACCGTCCGAGTTTCGAAGGTCCTCCCGAAGGGCTGTCCGAGTGACAGTCCATGTTTTGGAGGTCCTCCCGAAGGGCTGTCCGCGACACCGTCCGGGGGACTGTCTGACCGCCTCCCGGAGGGCTGTCCGTGGGGCGGATGAGGGTATACATCCTCGCGGTTGGGAGGTTGTAAAATCCTAGCTGCGGGGATCTGCACCGCCGTTCGTCATCGACTCTACTTCCGCTGCGCTACGAGTCGGTAACGAAAATGATCAAACCTTGTATGCAGTCTGCATAGTGGTCCTGGGCTGGTGCGTAGGTCGGAAAATTTTTGTTTTCTGCTGCGTTCCCCTACAGATTCCACTTCTCCACGTCGCCCACCGATTCGTTGTTGTTCGCTGAATTGTCCATGCTGAACTATGTACACAAGCAAATTAAAACTTGTAATGAAACCAAGCAAACTATGTACACAAGCAAATTATAACTTGTAATGAAACCATGCAAACTATGTACATAAGAAAATTATAAATTGTAATGAAACCAAGCAAACTTGTAATCACTAGTAAAAAACAGGCCTTCCGTTTAACACTTTAGTCCCGGTTTGGCTTTGGCCCGGGACTAATGTGACCATTAGTCCCGGTTCCAACGGCTAGGAGCGGTCGTGGGGCACGGGCACCATTAGACCCAGTTCATTTGGAACCTATAGTCCCGGTTTGTATCACAAACCGGGACTAAAGGGGTGGTGGCTGGCTGGTGTTAGCCTGGGGCCCCCATGAGCCCTTTTAGTCCCGGTTTGTGATACAAACCGGGACTATAGGTGGACTTTTAGTCCCGGTTTGTATAACCAACCGGGACTAAAGCTTTCCCTATATAAAAAACCCTTCGTCCAGCCCGACTCCATTTCTCTGTTTTTTCCATTCGAATTCCCCTCTCTATTCTTCCCCTAGCTCGAGCTCCTCCCTCCATTTTTGCCAAGATTTGTCAAGATTTGAGGCACCCCAATCCATCCAAGTGTCCACAAAGGTTAGCAACTTTGTCCTTTCATCTCTTATTGCTAGATCAGCTCGTGCAATGCTTTATAAGTATATTGATTTGTGGGTTTTAGTTTGGGTGTAATTATGGGGTAGTTTTTTTGACTTATATGCAATTTGAGCTCAAATTAACTCCTTAGTTTGCATATGTGTAGGTGTGGTTTACTTAGTGTGCCTTCCCGTCCCCGTACTAACCACCGTCGATCGCCCGCACCGTCCCGTCGCCGGCACCACCTTGGTGAGCCTCTTCTTGTGTTCTTATCATTTTTATTAAAAAAATCTTATTTGTATGATTTAGATAGTTACTTGCATAATTTTCTTACTTATATGATTGTTGTTATATATAGTGCCATGGTTATGATATCCGTGCCCATCGGCCCTCGTCCGGTTTACGATTCAGATATGGTATATTCTCTTTTATAACTATTTGTTGCATTTCGTGTTAATGACAATTATGCCCATCAAGTTGACATAGATATTTTTATCTAGGAGGTAGTTGAACCGGAAATGCCAACCGACCCTATTGTCGAGAAGTTAAATTTAGTTGAAAAAGAAAATGGGGATTTGAAAGGAAAATTGAAAAGAGTTGAAGAAGAGAAGATGAAATGGGAGTTGTACGTTGCCGATGTCGTCGATGATGACAAGATCAAGATGGATGCAATGCGCTTGAAGATTAGAAAGATTAGAAAATATGCCATTAATAAAGAGGCTTGGTATCATTATGCTGTTGGATCAATTGCTACCTTAGTTGGGATTTTGATCGCATTTGTTGTTGCATTTAAATGTTTTATCTAGATAGTTGTATGTTGTTTTATGAGAAAATAAGTGTGTATGAACTTTATGTATGAACTTGTATTAATTTGGTCTTTTCGGTGTTGTGTAATGAAGATGAACCGGCAATGGATGTACGATGACCGACGCTCTCCCCAGTTCATTAATGGCGTGCAGAGTTTTTTGCGTGCGGCTGAGGCAAACAAGCAGGATGGTTTTATGTGTTGTCCATGTGGTGTGTGTAAGAATGATAAGACTTACTCTAGCTCAAAACATATTCACGTCCACCTGTTTACGTCCAGTTTCATGTCCGGCTATAATTGTTGGACCAAGCACGGAGAAAGAGGGGTTCTGATGGAAGAGAATGAAGAAGAAGAGGATGACGACAACTATCCTGGGTGTCCTGAATATGATGGTACTACAATGGGGGAAGAGAATGAAGAAGAAGAAGTTGAGGCATCATATGAGCCCGCTGATGATCTTGGTCGGGCCATTGCTGATGCAAAGAGAAACTGCGAAAGTGAAAAGCAGAAGTTGAAGTTGCAGCGCATGTTAGAGGATCACAAAAAAGGGTTGTACCCAAATTGCGAAGATGACAACACAAAGCTCGGTACCACACTGGAATTGCTGCATTGGAAGGCAGAGAATGGTGTACCTGAGAAGGCATTTGAAAGTTGCTGAAAATAATGAAGAATAAGCTTCCAAAGGACAACGAATTGCCCAACAGTACATACGAAGCAAAGAAGGTTGTCTGCCCTCTAGGATTGGAGGTGCAGAAGATACATGCATGCCCTAATGACTGCATCCTCTACCGCGGTGAGTACGAGAATTTGAATGCATGCCCGGTATGCAATGCATTGCGATATAAGATCGGTCGCGATGACCCTGGTGATGACGTTCAGGGCGAGCGCCCCAGGAAGAGGATTCCTGCCAAGGTGATGTGGTATGCTCCTATAATACCACGGTTGAAATGTTTGTTCCAAAAGAAAGAGCATGCCAAGTCGTTGCGATGGCACAAAGAAGACCGTAAGAAAGACGGGAAGTTGAGAGTACCCGCTGATGGGTCGCAGTGGAGAAAAATCGAGAGAGAGTGGTCGGACTTTGCAGATGACCCAAGGAACTTATGGTTTGGTTTAAGTGCAGATGGCATTAATCCATTTGGGGAGCAGAGCAGCAAGCATAGCACATGGCCTATGACTCTATGTATCTATAACCTTCCTCCTTGGTTGTGCATGAAGCGGAACTTCATTATGATGCCAGTGCTCATCCAAGGCCCTAAGCAACCCGGCAACGACATTGATGTGTACCTAAGGCCATTAGCTGATGAAATTTTACAGCTGTGGAATAAAAAAGTTGTACGTGCGTGGGATGAGCACAAACAGTAGGAATTTGACCTGCGAGCGTTGCTATTTGTAACCATCAATGATTGGCCTGCTCTTAGTAACCTTTCAGGACAGACAAACAAGGGATACCATGCATGCACGCACTATTTAGATGATACCATGCATGCACGCACTGTTTAGATGAGACTGAAAGTATATATTTGGACAAATGCAAGAAGAATGTGTACCTGGGACATCGTCGATTTCTTCCGACCAAGCATGCCTTAAGAAAGAAAGGCAAGCATTTTAAAGGTGAGGAAGAACACCGGAAGAAGCCCGTCCTCCGTACTGGTGATGACATACTTGATATGGTCAAGGATTTACAAGTAATATTTGGAAAGGGTCCTGGCGGACAATCTGTTTCGACTGACGCTGAGGGACGCGCACCCATGTGGAAGAAGAAATCTATATTTTGGGAGCTAGAATATTGGAAAGTCCTAGAGGTCCGCTCTGCAATCAACGTGATGCACGTGACGAAGAATCTTTGCGTGAACCTGCTAGGCTTCCTGGGCATGTATGGGAAGACAAAAGATACACCGGAGGCACGGGAGGACCAGCAACGTGTGCACGAAAACGATGGCATGCATCCAAAGCAGTATCAAGGTCCTGCCAGCTACGCTCTTACCAAAGCAGAGAAGGAAATCTTCTTTGATGCATGCTCAGTATGAAGGTCCCGTCTAGCTTCTCGTCGAATATAAAGGGAATAATAAATATGATAGAGAAAAAATTCCAGAACCTAAAGTCTCATGACTGCCACGTGATCATGACGCAATTGCTTCCGGTTGCGTTGAGGGGGCTTCTACCAGAAAATGTTCGATTAGCCATTGTGAAGCTATGTTCATTCCTCAATGCAATTTCTCGGAAGGTAATCGATCCGGAAATCCTACCAAGCTTACAGAATGATTTGGTCCAATGTCTTGTCAGTTTCGAGTTGGTGTTCCCACCATCCTTCTTCAATATTATGACGCACGTCCTAGTTCACCTAGTCGAAGAGATTGCCATTCTGGGTCCTGTATTTCTACACAATATGTTCCCCTTTGAGAGGTTCATGGGAGTCTTAAAGAAATATGTTCATAACCGTGCTAGGCCAGAAGGAAGCATCTCCAAGGGCCATGAAACAGAGGAGGTTATTGAGTTTTGTGTTGACTTTATTCCTAACATTAAGCCAATTGGTGTTCCTCAATCGCGGCATGAGGGGAGACTGCGTGGAAAAGGCACGCTTGGACCAAAGTCAATAATATGTAGGGACGGTCATTCTTGGGCGCAAGCACACTACATAGTTCTACATAATTCTACCTTGGTGACCCCGTATATCGAGAAACACATGGATATTATACGCTCGAAGAACCCGGAGAAGTCTGACCCCTGGATTCAACGTACACACATTGAGGCTTTTGGCGGTTGGTTGCGAACACATCTCATGAATGACGACAATGTTGAAGATGACTTGTACTTGTTGGCCAAGAGACCATCTTCGACTATATTGACTTTCCAAGGGTACGAGATAAATGGAAATACATTTTACACGATCACCCAAGATAAAAAGAGCACCAACCAAAACAGTGGTGTCCGCTTTGACGATGCGGCAAACAGCAAGGAGAAGGACACATATTATGGTTACATAGAGGAGATATGGGAACTTGACTATGGAGGTGATTTGAAGGTCCCTTTGTTCCGGTGCAAATGGGCCAATCTGACTGGAGGAGGGGTAATGGTAGACCCGCAGTATGGAATGACAATAGTGGATCTCAACAATCTTGGGCACACAGACGAGCCATTCGTTCTAGCCAATGATGTGGCGCAAGTTTTCTATTTGAAGGACATGTCTACCAAACCGAGAAAAAGGAAAGATAAGAAAGCAGATACATCATACGTTGAGCCAAAGCGCCACATAGTGCTTTCTGGGAAAAGAAACATCGTGGGAGTGGAGGACAAGACAGACATGTCACAAGATTATGAAAAGTTTGATGAAATTCCTCCCTTCGCAGTGAAGACTGACCCAAGCATCCTGTTAAATGATGAAGATTGTCCATGGTTACGGCGCAATAATCAAGGGACACACGCGAAGAAAAAATATTATACCCCAAGATCCCACTCTGGGATGTGATTGGCTGCACCGTCATCACTTTTCTTCTCTAGTGAGTAGCCGGGATGGTCCAGTTTTGTACACGAAGTGCATCCAGTTTTTGTTGTAACCCTCTCAAGTTTTTAGCGCATGCTATGTGGGTGAAATGACGATACCATGCCAAGTTTCAACCTTTTCAGAGTTCATTTGTGGTGCTTTTTAATTTCAGGGTCGTTTAGCTCAAAAGAATCATTAAATGCATGAAAAATAGCAAATGAAGTTAGAAAGGGATGAAATTTGAATATGTGGCTTAGAATGGTGCATATTGAATGCACAAAAAGTCTGGAGTTGAACCAAGTTTAAAAAAAATGAAATGCCTTTGTAACAAATGAGTTTTCGTCCGAAACCCTCATACTTCGAAGGAGATGGTCCAGTTTTGTACACGAAGTGCATCCATTTTTTGTTGTAACCCTCTCAACTTTTTAGCACATGCTATGTGGGTGAAATGACGATACCATGCCAAGTTTTAACCTTTTCAGAGTTCATTTCTGGTGCTTTTTAATTTCAGGGTCGTTTAGCTCAAAAAAAATCATTAAATGCATGAAAAATAGCAAATGAAGTTAGAAAGGGGTGAAATTTGAATGTGTGGCTTAGAATGGTGCATATTGAATGCACAAAAAGTTTGGAGTTGAAACAAGTTTAAAAAAATGAAATGCCTTTGTAACAGATGAGTTTTCGTCTGAAACCCTCATACTTCGAAGGAGATGCATGGTCTAGTTTGTACACGAAGTACATCCAGTTTTTGCCGTAACCCTCTCAACTTTTTAGCACATGTTATGTGGGTGAAATGATGATACCATGCCAAGTTTCAACCTTTTCAGAGTTCATTTGTAGTGATTTTTAATTTCAGGGTCGTTTAGCTCAAAAAAATCATTAAATGCATGAAAAATAGCAAATGAAGTTAGAAAGGGTTGAAATATGAATATGTGGCTTAGAATGGTGCATATTGAATGCACAAAAAGTCTGGAGTTGAATCAAGTTAAAAAAAATGAAATGCCTTTGTAACACATGAGTTTTCGTCCGAAACTCTCATACTTCGAAGGAGATGGTCTAGTTTGTACACGAAGTGCATCCAGTTTTTGCCGTAACCCTCTCAACTTTTTAGCACATGCTATGTGGCTGAAATGATGTTACCATGCCAAGTTTCAACCTTTTCAGAGTTCACTTGTAGTGATTTTGATTAAAACAAATGAAGGTTATAAAACTAAAAAGAGTTAAACAGAATCTGGTTTTGATTAAAACACCTATTTAAAATATCCTAAAAATTCCAAAATTTAACATAATGATAAAACATACTAATATTAAACAACCGCAGAAACAATCACTCAAAAATCTATTTTTGAACTAAAGTTATTCACAAACTAGTGATTCACAAAAATTTCAAAAGAATTAAAATTTCAACTATTTAAATTTGAAAACTACTGGCACTAACAGAAAGTTTGTAATTGTTTTGACCTAAAGCAAAAAGATTCATTAAAAAACTATAAATATTCTAACAGTTGTTGCTAATATAAAAACAGTTATTCCAAATATAAAAACAGGAAAAACAAAAAAAGAGAAAATAGACCTTTAGTACCGGTTGGTACAACCAACCGGGACTAAAGGTCCCTTCCCGCGCGAATTTGGGCCGCCGAAAAGGCCTCTTTAGGCCCGGTTGGTATCACCAACCGGGACTAAAGGGAGGACCTTTAGTCCCGGTTGGTGATACCAACCGGGACTAAAGGGTCTTTAGTCCCGGTTGGAGATACAAACCGGGACTAAAGGTCCTTCCTATATTAGCAACGGCTTTTTCCTCCCCCAAATCACTTTGTCTTCACTCGCTTCGACGACGCCGCCTGGCTGCCCCGCCCGCGCCCTCGATCGATGTCGTCGTCCGGCCGCTCTGCCCACGCGCCGCCGCCGCTCTCCTCCTCCACGCGCCCCCGCCGCTCCTCCACGCGCCGCTGCGGCCGCCCGAGCCCACGCCGGCGCCGCTCCTCCCATCCGGCATCCTCCTCCGTCTGCACCAAGCCACCGCGCGTCGTCGTCGTCTTCCTCCTGCGCCGCCATCCAACCGCACCAAGCCACCTCGCGCGTCGTCGCCGTCTTCCTCCCGCGCCCCTGCTACTGCCCGCCGATGAAGAGCCCCTGCTGCCCGCCGCCGACGAGCCCCTGCTGCTCTCTCCCTCCTCCCACGGTGAGCCTCCACCTCTCTGCTTCCTTCCTCCCGTGCTCATGAAGAAGGTACGCAGGGGAGCGAAGACGGACTTAATTATTGAACATTGACTAAAATTAGATGCTTGATGTTTGATGTTTAGATATAATTTTTGATGTTTAGATGTTTGATAGATGTTGCTGATTTGTTTAGATGTGTTTAGATGTTGCTGATTTGCTAGCATTGACTAAAATTTGCTAGCATTGACTAAAATTAGATGTTTGATGTTTAGATATAATTTTTGATGTTTAGATGTTTGATAGATGTTGCTGATTTGTTTAGATGTGTTTAGATGTTGCTGATTTGCTAATCCCACGTTTGTTTGGATGTTTGATGTTTAGATGTGTTTAGATGTTTGATGTTTAGATGTGATAGATGAGTAGGAATTTGTTTATAAATATGAGTAGCATAATAAAATGATAATCGTTTTTATGCAAATCCCATGTTTATAAGGTCTCGAGTCGACGATGCGTGGCCAGCATCCTCGTCGTCGACTCGGTGGCAACACCCTGCTTGAGAGGCGCCATGTCTGGGACTGGGCTCCGCCGGGCTGGCACTGGGAGGTGTATGCCTTCCGGGGCGCGGAGCTTGGTGAGGAATCAGGGTCCCGTCGTCGACCCGGAGGTTATTTGGTGGCGGTCGCGTGGACAACTGTCGGTGCAGAGGGAGCCGGCCCCCGCGGAGGTGGTACGTCGCCGTGTCAGGGAGGAGGACGAGCACGTCCGACGCTACATGGCTACGTTAGACGCCAGGTTCTCCAATACCTGGCAGGTTCTTCAGGGATCACACCCGAGCTATGATCCTGTCATAGTTCCATATCTTTGGGTGTCCACCTCCTGCGCCGCGAGACGTCAACTATTCTGATGATGTATTAGTGATATTATATTCGATGATGTATTAGTGATACTATTTGATGATGTATTAGTGATATTATATGATCGCATTTGTTGTTGCATTACCTTGTATTGATTTGCGTATCTCCGGCTCTGCTTATTGAATGCATTCTAATTGTTTTATATTTGTTCTGGATTAGTTAAGCTATGGACGGTAGAGACAGAGACCATGATCAAGAGAATGCCATGTACGACCTGATACGCTCTGGAAACGAAGAGAATGAAGTAGATGATGGCTCACAATACCTTAACCAATCCGGTGAGGGAATTGAGAAAGAACAACCAAGAGACAAAGGCGAACCAGCTGACAATGACGATGGCGAAGAAAATTTTGTCCATTTAACAGAGTCCGGCGAGGTATTAATTTGCCCTCTAGTGATCATCAGATGTATTGATTGATTTGTATATATTAACGAATCTTTCTTCCTTTTAGCCCTCCGGATCGAGCAAATCTTCTACAAGGGTTAAACGTGGCCCGACAAAAAAGTTGAAACAAGGCGTAAAGTTTAACATCGATCAAATCAGAGCAGATGGCGAACCGATTGCTCCTAAAGAGAGTGCGGACAAATTTATACCTCAATGCGGAGTTATCATTAGGGACCAAATCCCGATCACCGTTCAAGAATGGAATCAGCCAAAAGATACCCAAGCAGTTTTTTTGTCAGCCAAAGAGCAAAAGATCTGCTTTGGGATGAGCTCATGAAACATTTCACCCTACCAGAGGCTCTCATAGATCTCCAACGGGAGAAAGTCAAGAAGTGTGGTCTTAAGAAGATGGCCACACAATTCCAGTCTTGGAAGAAAAGATTATGGAAAAGTTACGTGGAAAACGAAAGGAAGACTCCAGAATTCAAAGGAAAATATGTGAAGTTAGCAGATGACTGGGACGAATTTGTGAAGTTCAAGGAATCAGACGAAGCTAAGAAACGGTCGAGAATAAACAAGATAAATGCCAACAAAAAAAGTGGCACCGTCGTTTGGGGCCAGGCGGCTACAAGTATGGGTTGCCTAAGTGGGATGAATCGGAGAGAAACATGAAGTCTGCAGGGGTCACTCCAGTAACAGAGACTTGGCCCGAGAGGTGCAGGACTTGGTTTTATGCACATGGGGGAAAGTTGGACCCAAAGACAGGGGAGGTTCTTGAACTAGCAAGTATTAAAGAAGCCACGAACGAGTTACTTAAAGCAATAGCAGAAGCTCGAGCGGGTGTGTACGAGCCCGAGAGAGAGAAGGACGAGCTTTCGCACACCCTCAAGAATCCTGAACACCCGGGACGAACACGAGGCAAAGGCATGGTTCCGTTGTTTCTGGGGTTTGCGGATTGGAACAACAGCTACAAAAGTCGTGACAGAAAGAAGAAGCATGAAGTAGATCGGATTCAGGACTTGGAACGCAAATATAACATGCAACAGGAGCAAATCAACAAACTTAGCCAGCAAGGCGCGCCTCAGCAGTAGCAGCAACCAGATCCATCATTGGATGGTACCATTCCATCATCTATGCCGAAAAACAGCGTGGGTTCCACGGAGGTCCCGGCCGATGATGCACTGCTGGCTCGCTACCCCGTGGATGATATCTTAGAGTCGACACCTTGTGAGCTACATGTGAAACTGAAGAACATATTCATGAAGGCGGCGGACGGCTTTGCTTTACCGAGTGGACATGAAGCAACTTTCCACGGCAATCCGATTCCACCTGGCTATGCTCGTGTCAGGGTGGATCAAGTTGTATCGGCATATGAAACACTAGATCTTGACTACCCTGGAGGTGAAGGGGAGCGGACACTGGGAGAAGCCAAGCGTTGTGTCATTTTATGGAAAAAGGAATGTATCGTGTTTCCAAACTCGGTACCAAGGCCACCGACTCCTCCTCCAAGTCCGCCGCGTCAGCAAACTCCAACCCTCCCCGAGACGGAGCGCAGGGTGAGTCCTTCGAATCCATCTCCGCCGCGCCAGCCGAATCCATCCCACCCCGAGACGGAGCGCATGGCGAGTCCGCGATATCAATCTCCGCCACGTCAGCAGAGTCCATCCCACCCCGAGATGGAGCCTAGCGCGAGACGTCCGCCATATCGATATCCGCCGTCTCCAAAGCGAAAGAGAACACAAAAGAAGAAACCCGAGCCTCCTGCCAAAAAGAAGTTAGCTTACGATATGACTCCCGAGGAACTCGATGAATCAGTGAATCTCGCTTTGCGGGCCCATTTTGGACCGAAAGCGCCCCCGCTGCCAAAGGAGAAAATACCCGACGAGGTTGTTCAACACTTTATTGATGCTGCTAAACCGGTGGAGAAAAGACCGGTATCAGACTATGAACGTTGTATTACCAAGTCCTATGCATCCCAGAAAACACAGAAGTCGAGCGGTAGTAGTAAATGCGGGAAAACTGTTCCCCAGCTCGGAGAACAGGTAGTCCAATCGATCAGCCCGCTCAAGGTGAGTGCCAATAACGTGGTAATAACCGACGCTGATAGAGAGAATGCTAGAATGCTCGGTATCACCGTTGAACAATTCCTAGAGATCGAGGAATTTCCACCGTTAGATCCGAAGGAAATAGAACGGCAATATGTCCCCGGGCAACCTCTATTCAGTCCTGACGACGAGAAGCTTCTAACAACGCAAATGTACAAATTGCATGACTGGTACATGAGAGAAATAAAGGACGGGATGGAGAGCGTCATGGTGAAAGTCGAGAAAGAGCATTACGTCCATGCAAAAGATTTGTGGATTGAAAATGAAGAATTTTTTCACTTATTCTATCAAAAAGCACTCGACAAATCTATCGTCAGTTGCTATTGTCTGTAAGTGATTTCTTTCTGTAATTTAAGTCTCTAGCTCAGCTCGTTCATTGTCTGTTATTATACTCGCTATATTCTTTTGTGTGGTATTATGCAGAATGAAGATTTTTGAATTGAAAAGAGCTGGAGTCTATGGCATTGGGTTCATTGACCCAAATACCATCAATGAAGAAGTGTTGAGAAGGCACCCTAAAGACACGGAGAAATTGCTTCTAAGGTTTTTGAAGGCCCTAAAGTACAAAGCAGAAATAATTTTACCTTGGAACTTCCAGTGAGTGTTACTTTCTTGCACTACAAATTCTATTTTTGCTTATATATATATACTCGATGTTAAGTATAGTTGATGAGTTATGCATGCCCGCTTATACAAATCGTGTGCGCAGCTACCACTGGATCCTTTTAATCATTAGAGTTGACGATGAAACTGTTGAAGTACTGGACTCGCTAAGTAAAGACCCTGAAGATTACAAAAGCTTGCATTTGTTGCTCGAAAGGTAATTTCAATCATTGACGCACTATGTCGGCTTCTTTATTAGTTCATTTCCTGATATCAAGTAATTAATAACTCCTTTATTCATTTTGTTTGCCGGGCAGGGTTTGGGAAAAGTTCACCAAAGATGTTAGAGGTGAATGGAAAGAGGAGCTGAGATGGCGAAAGCCCAGGGTAATTAAGTAGTACTAGCTACGTCCGCGCATCTCTTTAATTCTAGTTTCAATACCATTGTCATGCTTCATTATTATCTGATTGAATTCTATTCTCGTAAAGTGCATGCGGCAGGCACAGGGGACTGAAATATGTGCATATTACGTTTGCGAGAACATTCGCTTTATGACCGAAAGCAACACGAGTGCAAGAGATCTTTGGGTACGTAAACACCATTCATATATTTTTATCATGATCTAATACATATACGCACAACTAACATGTTCATATTGATCTCCTTCTTTAAAGATGCACGAGATGCGGGATAAGCTCCTACCAACGGACCGCATACGAGCAATTCAAGAGGAAATTGCGGGATTTTTGCTTCAGCATGTCATATCTCCCGACGGAGAATACCATTACTGGATCGGCAAATGATCTGCAAATTGTACGATAAATTTTATATGCCAAATTGTATATATATGTGTGTATGCATGTGGTCGTACGAGAAATTCTATGATATATATATATATATGATTGCTTGTACGAGAAATTTTATGATATATAATCGGTTCTACGAGAAATTCTATTATATATGCATAACGTGTACATTATGTAGTAGCGTAAAATATGTTTGAAATGAAAAATAATTAAATGGAAAACACAAAATGAAAAGGAAAAATAAACAATAAACACTAATGAAACCCCTAAACACCTAAACCCCTAAACCCCTAAACCTTTAGTCCCGGTTGGTGTTACCAACCGGAACCAAAGGTCTCCATGCCCTGGCGCGCGCTGCCGATCACGTGGCCAGGGTTTAGTCCCGGTTCGTAGCCAACAAGGACTAAAGGCTTGGACCCTTTAGTCTCTATATTTTAGTCCCGGTTGGGGAACCGAGACTAAAGGCCCTTCCCAACCGGGACTAATGGACTGTTTTCTAATAGTGAATGAAACCAAGCAAACTATGTACACAAGCAAGCAATTGTGTTGTTGCTGATTAAAAATATAAGAACAATTGTACCTATTCTTAGTACATTAAGATATTAAGACATGGTATTGTTTATAATTTATTGAATCAAAATATCAAATTTATCTTAACCACAAGTCTGGAATAATGCCGAATATTACTGGTTGCTAGGTTTGTAATTATAATTTATCTTAAGACATGGTATTGTTTATAATTTATTGAACCAAAACATCAAAATCCTTACGATAAATGCTAGATGTACCTGTGCTTGAGTCTTGGGCGTCGGGCGGGGCGGGTCGGCGTCGGGCGGGGCAGCCTCACGCTGCTCCTCCGACGAAGACGGGCCGGGTCGGGCAGGGCGGCGTCGGGTGGGGCGGGGCGGCGTCGGGCGGGGCGGCCTCACACTGCTCCTCCGACGAAGACGGGCCGGGTCGGGCGGGGCGGCGTCGGGCGGAGACGGGCAGCTACGGGCGACGGCGGCGGCGGGTGGGGCGGCGGCGGGGATCGAGAGGAGAGGACGTGGAGTTTGGAGTGAGCACCAAAGGATAAGATTTCACTGCGTCCGGAGCTGTTAAACCAAATAGTGCTGGCGTGGGCCTATTTGGGCCCGAATGTGCAACGTCGGGCCTGATTTGCAACGTCAGCACTAAGCAAATAGCTATGGCGTACGATTTTAGCCCACGCCAGCACTATTTAAAAATATTAGTGCTGGCGTTGGCAAGAAATGACGCGCCACGAACAAGAGTTGTGGCTAGCCATTTCTCCACTAGTGGAAGAAGCCAGCACGCCTGAGCGCGGGAACCTCCTGCCCGAGCACGTCGGGGCGTGACTCGCCGCCACCGCCACAAGCTCCAACTCGCAGCCCGCCGTCGCCCGCCACGCCCAACCCCGCCGCCGCACGCCAGCCCGCACGCACATCGGGTGCCGCCGTCCACCCCCGAGCACCGCCTGCACCAGATTCACGGTATAGGACCTCGCAGCCGCCGCGCCACCACCAGCCGACCCCGCCGCCTCGCCACAACCACTATGGCCGCGCGCCGCCAGGACGCGGGCTGGCCGCCATGCCGCCAAGCCCCGCGCGAGCTCAGCGCCCCTGTCCGAGCCAGCCGTCCCGCTCCGGCCGACCGCTCGCGAGGGAGAGAGAAGCCCCGCCGCCGGCCACGGCGCGGGGCTTTGCCCTGGCGGATCCGGCCGGCGGCGGCGGCGGGGAGGAGAGGAGAGGGGGGGGAGGGAAGAGGCAGCGTCGCGGCCACCCGTGTCGCCCGCGGGGGAGACGTGGGTGCTGGGGAAGGAGTCCGGATCATCCCCGAGATACCACTTGATTACAAATAATACGAAAGAAGAAAGTGAGGGCGTACTGAAGCAAACTTTGCGCACGAATAACCCGGTTGTTTCTAAGCAGGGGCACGGTGTTTCTTCGTTATCTCGCATTCACGCTCGTGCATGAAAATTGAAATAAGCGTCAATTAAGGGCGCGGCAGGGCATGAGAAAGGGAGCTGGGCCTGTGGTCAATATATCTTCCTCTGGATATTTATTACTCCGTTCATCTCCAGTTGGACCAACGAGATGGAGTAAAAAGCGACCTTCTGTATGCCTTACGTGCGGACGTGCCTGGAAGGGCGAGATCCGTGGAAATTCGGTATGGTTTTAGAAGTTGGTAAACTAGAAGAGACCCCGCGCGTTGCGGCGGGAATTTGTAGAAAGCAACTACAATGCACACGGAAAAGCATAAGCGGAGCTATCAAGATTCAACAGGGGCAAAAGTATTCACATTAATTCATGTCACAATGTCTAAAGAAGTATAAAAGTACAGAGACAGATTTTGGAATTGAACTAATGTTGCCGCTCAAAATGAAGATTGCAGTTTTAAAGAAAAAATGTAAAACATGTATAATCCGGATTACACACCTGTATGTGTACAAATGTCTGAAGGTGTTTCACTTAGAAACGTCTAGCAAACAACATTGTATGGCAGAAAAAAAAGAGTGTATAACAAACGATCATATAAAAAGGGTTAGTGTATAATTACCCCATTGCAAATAAGGTGTACCAATCTAGCACTGCTTGCTGCCCTCAAAAATCATGTTAGTACTATTTAATGAACCGAAATTGAATTACGGCATGCACCCGGTATACTGGAATAAGAAATCGCTATGGTTTCATTACATACATATATACATGAGCAGATGAGCAAAAGGTAAGAAAACCTGACCCTCTTTCAGTGAACCATAAAATCAGTACATATACTACTGGGCCGTACTGACCAGTGGCCGGGCACTCGCACCTCGGCATCGCGCACCGACGCGTAGGCATTCCCACCGCCGGCGTCCGCGCCGTGGAGGCCGAAGCGCGTTGCAAAAGCGCTCGACGACCACGTGCTGGTCCGTGAGCATCACCACGAGGGAGCCTTTCTTGGGGAGGGCACCGGTCGCGAGCTGGAAGATCTCGGCCAAGGTCAGCGACTTGTCGAGGGAGTAGTGCTCATCGGGGAACTGACCCGCCAGCAGAAGGATGTTGGTCGTCGCGTTTGAGGCGGCGGCGCCGCTCACCATGGCCCGGTTCTCCGATGGCTATGGACCCATGGCCGGCGGCAGCGCAGGATAGAGAGAGAGAGACGATATAGAGAAGATATGTAGACGTACTTGGTCGGGAGACTCAGAGGAAGGAGCCTAATCGTCTGAGCATTAATGAAAGCAGTTTCCTTTTTCACATCCCGTGTTAATTGCTATCCGTGTGGAACGGGCTGCATGCACGTATTGATCGTTGTTTGGGCATGGCTAGCAATGAACGTTGCAAGCAGAATCTAGCGACGTTTCAGGCTCGCGGTAGTTAAGATGGATAGGCTGCATGTCTCAAGTACGGCTTGATGGGTGGAGAACTGATGACATGGCATGCTGATGTGGATACCCTGCATGTCAAGAGAAATCAAGTAGTGGGGTGCTTCTATTTAGATATAGTAGATTCAGAGTGGAAATAAAAGGCCCCTTTTGGCTTTTGTGCGCGCGTGCGTGCATGCATGGGCTAGTTCAACAACGTGTACCCAGAGTGCGTGCATTGCATGGACAATCGTTGGATAATTTAGCACCCTCCCAGTAAATAAACTAGGTCGTGTGTACCGAGCACAGTAAATCAGACTATTTTCGTCATCCTGGTGGTTGGAAGGCGAAGATCGTTGCAAAGTTATGGCTATGCATACTCTGTGTAATCCGAGTATCACAGCAGACTGATTGAACACGTACTACGCAAGATGCTCGGACTTTTTCGGATCGGTGAGGCAGTTTCCCAGCAATGGCGGTGGCAACAGGCTTGGCCTCGACAGGCCTCGACAGCACCTTCAGTTAGCATTGTTCAAGTCTTCAGTTAACGGACGGTCTAGATACAAGCTCGCGACACGATCCAATGGCTCGCTTCGCTCCCTTACCACTGATAAAGCGTTATTTATCCTTCCTGTTCCATTTCACCGTATCCTTCCTGTCCCTCTATAATGAAATATAAGAGTGTTTAGATTACTACTTTAATGATCTAAAGACTCTTATATTTTTCTACAGAGGGAGTATCTTCTTGCCGTTTTCAGACGAGCTATGTAGCGGCTTGCCTCTAATGAACATCCATCTTCTATGAACCAAATCAAAACACATGCAGTTCCCCTCTGAAAGAAACACACATGCAATTCCTCTTATAGCGGATATATCATGGTTCACGCGTGCTACATTTTTCCGCTTTTCTGGGATTTGCGAGGAACCCTAGCTATCGAATGTGCCCCGATCCAGAAAGGGGTATGACCATTGTTACTTATACGTCCATAAAAATGTACTATCTACGATCTAAATTAATTGACGCGGCCTCTACACAACATTGTATAGAGGTTGTATAGAGGCTGCGCCAATTAATTTGGATTGGAGGGAGTAGGGTTTTGTTAGGCATGCCGAGCACCAGGAAATCACATCAGATTTTTCTGGCAGGCATCCGATGGCCGTCAGAAGTGTCATATGGTCAAGCGGACGGACATCTGCAGGTCCAAGGACCGTGGTGGCCTCGGCATTATGGATTCCCGTCGGATGAATGTCGCGCTTATGCTTCGTTGGGTCTGGCGGATTTTGCGGGGCGACGGGGGATTGTGGCTACAGCTCATTCAGGCAAAGTACCTAAGGGGCGAGCCATTATTGGCTTGCTCCCATACGGGAGGATCCCCGGCGTGCGAGCCAAAG
Source organism: Elymus sibiricus (assembly GCA_039707655.1). NCBI lineage: Eukaryota > Viridiplantae > Streptophyta > Magnoliopsida > Poales > Poaceae > Elymus > Elymus sibiricus. Next base: position 468,966,721 of record CM077675.1, read on the forward strand.
GATGAAGGAGGAAATTCGCCTAGGAATTTCCTGCGCTATAGGTAATGGGGACGGAACCCGATTTTGGTTGGACCCATGGATAGGGGACGAACCACTCAGGATGGGTTCCCTGTCCTGTTTTCTATCTGCACGGACCCGTTCTTCCTCGTTTTTGAGGCCTCCAACTCTGGCCAATGGGATGCCCGGTTCCGACGTTCCTTCGGTCAGGTGGAAACGGCTGAGTGGACCAGATTAAGGGTCGTCCTACCGCCGGAGTTGCCGGAATATCCGGACTCCGTGGCCTGGCGGTTCGCACCGTCAAGTGAGTTCTTGGTCTGCTCGGCATGTTAGGCATTATGCCGATCCCCCACCATCTCTTGGTTCTCGCCTTTGTGGAAGGCCCCCTTGCCCCTGAAAATTAAGGTTTTTGTGTGGCAACTTCTTCGAGATCGCATCCCTTCGGGGACTGAGGTGCTTAAGCGGCACGAACCCGAAGATGGCATGTGCCCTTTATGCACAGTGCGAGAGACCAGGAACCATATCATATTCACATGCACGGCGGCACGGGTCCTGTGGACATTCATACGTGAGGCCCTTGGGCCCGACTGGGAGGCCCAGGACCTCGCGGAGTTTCTCCAGATCCGGGCCAACCGGCTGGGGAGACATCGCCGCTTGTTTTGGCTAATCTTTGCGGCGATGTCTTGGACCCTTTGGACGACACGCAATAAGATGGTTATTGAGCGGATATTTCCGCGACAGGCTTCTGACTCCTTCAAATTCCTTGTTTTCCTATAACACTGGCACCCGCTATCTAGGCAGCAAGATCGGGATCGACTTGGCAGCATGCTAGACGCGCTACAGACTACGGCGCGCAGACTATCGTCTCCGTAGGGGCGCGTGGCGGCTCCTACTAGGTGGCTTTTTTCTTACTTCTTTTCCCTCTTATTTGGGCTTGACTGTGTTGATGCCCCAGCCGTCGTGTTTGGTTTGAACTTGGATGTTGGTTGTATGGACCGGTGCTTTATTTATAAAGCGGGGCGAAAGTCTATTTCAAAAGAGATGGATGCAAATCAATAAGAGAACCAGTCGTCACACATCCTAATTAGCAGTCTGGCACAAAATACATGGTCCTAAAATGGCACTTCACAGTCTCAAATTAGCAGCATTCATGTCACCGCTGAATAATCCTCCGACAACCAACCAACCGTTCATGAGAAAACAAAGAGAGGGCATGAGCGCAGCAGGTCAAGGTTCAGTTCACTACTCTGCTTCAGTCACAACCAGATCTAAACTGTTCCTCAGACGACAACAGGGGACGTCAGTTCACTACTCTTTGCTTCAGTCATCAGTGTGCTCAGCTCAGCGCTTCCTCTTCTTGAGTGCGCGCCACTGTTTGAGGATGAACTCCACCACCTCCTTGAGGGTGGCCTTCCGATTCTCCTTGAAGTTCCACAGCTCCGGCACCGAGTAGCGCCCGCTCGGGTTGTACTCGTTCACCTCCAGCAGCGCGTTCGTCACCAGGGCATACACCTCCTCGCCATGCTTTTCCTTCAGTCCACGCAGCTTCTCGTCATCCTCACGGCGAATTTCCTGGCAAACAATGCACGCACACCGTTAGATAGGCAATACTGGTCTATTTTCACAGAATGGAAGATGTACAAACCCCGATTTGTCTTTTTTGCCGAGAGCTGCTCAGATCTCCAAATAACTTGAATTGTGGAGTGCTCCTCACGCATCAAATTACCTACCACACAAAAAAAATTGGAATTTTTTGAATTTTTTTACTATTTGTTTTCATTTTTTCCGTCGGCGCGGGTGCAACTGCACCCGAGAGCCGAAACGCCGCTCTCTGGAGCGAAAATCCAACTCTGAGCTCGGGCTCAGCTGCTCATGTTAGGTAAGTCCAATGTTTGTATTGTGGCAATATTCTACCATTGACAATACTTTCATCAACAGATTAAGTATTCCCCATTTCTCTTACTAATGTGGGAATTTCTGCTTATTATTTCCCGTTAGATTAATGCACGAATTTTTAGGGTAGTAAATTAAATTTGGTGTCTCGGATTGTCAGCTTGCACCATAACTTACTTATACATAGATGTACCATGTTACTCTGTTTGCAGAACTGCAAATTCACAATAAAATTGGCAACTCAAGATTACATGATTATTGAAGAAAAACAAGTGAATAAAAGCAAGAGTGAAGGGATTATTACCTTCGCTTTGCCGCCATCCACGACAACTGTAAAAGGGTGCCATTCTGGATTTCTAATCTCTTCCTCCCACTTTGAACAAATAATGGAAGCAGTAACTTCTGCATCTTCTTTTGCCATTTTACGTTTGCAGGCACTCGCAAATGATTTCAGATCCAGATCACCCATTCCTTTAATGCCTATATTTGCTCGGCTAGTTGTAACATCCAGCAAACCCTGCAACATATGCGACAAATAGCTCTAAGATGTAATTTAAAAAAAATACCAGACAAGTGCAGGTGCACAATAAATGACGTAGCTCACATCTATTAGCTTCTTCCGAGCATCTTGCAACTCATCGTTGCTCATCCTCTCCTTCATAAGCAGAGTCCCGTGGAGTGATTCCATCTCATTAATTTCATCATACTTCTCCTGCAGCTCGTTGCTAAGTTCATCAATTTTCCTCTTTGATTCAAAATCTTCCTCACCTGGCATATGCTTCATAACGTTCAATTTTCCCTGCAGCTGTTTTATATTTAACTCAAGCTTTTGTCGGGTATCCAGTTTCTGCTCTGACTTGCTAATCTCATCTACAGCAGCTTGTTTCTCCCTCTGCAGTTTCCATTTCCAGCAAAGTAAGAAAGTCATATGAATTAGCATCTAAAGGACTCAAGTGAAACAATATATCAAGGCACAAACCTTGTGTTTTTCCACAAGCTGCAGCACATTTTCGTCGGCCTTCTGTTGCTCCAATGTTGCCATCTTGAGATATTTTGCTTTCATAATGTTCTGTATTCACCACAACAGCCTGACATGAGTGTTATGCAGAACACTGAGTTGGGGGTACCTAACAACGTCTACAATGTTGTATACTTACCACCATGCCCTCTATAGAGATTAAAAAACAAGTTCCATGCATTTTTGTCAAATTGCCGAAATGTTCTAGATCGAAATGTCGAATGGCAAAAAAAATTAAACAGAGAGATGCATTTTTTTCAATGGCATGTGCTTGGGTCAGATGGACATGGGATCTGATCACCTCATCATTTTCCCCCTCAAGTCTCTCTCTGGATAAATCCCATGTTAACGCAAGACACAGCGCAAGAAGTAGTAACAGAAAGAACACAACTCTAGGGTACCGTTTTTTGTGTTTAGGCCTAGTGGAACAAATAGGATTTTTATAATGTAGGCCAAGCGGAACTCTGTAATTATGAGAAAAGGGGCATTAGTGATTAATAATGAGCCTAAAATTGGAAGAAATTGCTGCCACTCGTTTGTGTGCATATGTGCTTTATTTTGGGTTCAGGTATCACTCAAGTAGCATCCTTGGCATTGTTCTTGTACAGTCCTTACAATTATATCGTGGTTTTTGGGTTCTGAACAGAGGAAAAAAATTAAAGAAAGCAATTTTGTGGTGATTTTCTCTTGTAGCGTAATCTAGAAAGAAGCACCGAAACAAATAACCAAAAAGAGATGACACAGCAGAATTAATTTCCATATCACTTTTTTATGAGAGTCGTTACTTTGACACGTACCTTTTCCTTCTCGTTCTCAAGATTCCTTCTGTCAGAGTCGCTATGGACGGCAAGCTCATGAAGCTGCTTGGATTTGAGCTGAAGATCCTGGATCTTGCAATCCAGCTGCGAACGGACCTTCTGATTCTCATCGATGATCATCTGAGAATGCCTGCGAGCAAGTTGCTGCATCTTGTGGATTTCTGGTGAGTGGTGACAATGCAAGTTCAGAAGGCAATAAACAACTGAAAGATCAAAGCAGAGAAATGCATATACGTTGTTCAGTCATGATAACAGAACATATACAAACTGCAAGAGAATTTTGCAACTAACCATCATTGTATCTCTGGAGGATGAGCTCCTTTTCCTCCATCACCCTGTCAAGTGAGGAGGCCCTCTCACTGTACTTAGATTCCAGCTCCTGGACATGCCTGGCCTTCGCCTTAATCTGGCTGGCCAAATTGGCCACCAGCGTGTCGGTTTCGCTCTCAAGCTCTGCAACAGATATCAGATCACCATTCCTCGGCAGGTACTCCCCGACCAGCCCCGGATTACGTCGATCGCCGTCCCTCGCAACCCACCAAAACATCTCAGGCGCTCCTTGATACTTGCACGCCTCCCAGCCCAGTTTGCCGTGGCCTCTGCACTCGGTGGGCTCGTTGGCCAGCACGCCCATCCACGGCCACACCAACTGCCCGTCTCTGTTCTGGACAGCGCGAGGCTCCACGGGCGGCGGCGGCGGCGGTGAGTCGGGCACTTCGTCCTTGACGCGCTTGGTGAGGCCGTGGTCATGTCCGTTAGCATCTGAGTCTGCTCCAGCTGCGTGACGCCGAGACAGGCCATCGCTGCTGCTCGGGTCGCTCCTCCGGAAACCCCCTGCCTCGCAAATCCTACCGAAATCGGAAAAGCAGAGACGCTCAATTGCAGCTCCCTCGCCGGATGTGGAGCGAAATCTCGAGAGATGGAGGGAGGGAGACGGCATCACGTACCTCTCAGTAGGTGCCTCGCCGGAATCCATGGACCCGCGCGCCTGCTGGCCAGACCAACGCCGCCACCCAACCAACCAACCTGGGGTTTACGTACGGCTCAGCGAGGATCGGTCAGTCCAATGCCGTTCGGTGGAAGGGTGGAGCGAGCGAGTCCGGGGGGTTGGGTTCAGCGTGCGTCGGCGCCGGCGAGCTGCAGTGCAGGGTGCTGTACCTGGGCAGGGGAGGCGGAGGAGGTGAATGATGATCACGTGATCGAGCAGGCGAGGCGAGAGGACGAAATGGAGTAAGCGTCCGACCCATGGAGGGGACGGATGGTGCATCCGGACCATGCTCTACCACGCTCATGAAACCTCTGCTCTCGTGTCCACATCTTAGGCCAATTCCAAGGCATGATCTGAATAGATATCAAGTGATACCATCTATTAAATGCTTCCATGCTATAAAATTAAAAAAAAAATCACATTTAGATGTTTCAAAAAATTCTGATGCTAACAAGACATTTGTCTATAACCCCCAAAAAATTGAGATCAAAACTTGAAATATACATTGAGAAACAAAAAACACAAATCTATACATGAATAGTGTCATTTCTCACATTGTTCATGTTTTGTCTTCTTTTGACACTATTGAGGGCTCCTTTGATTCAAAGGAATTTCATAGAATTTTTGAAGGATTTGGACCCTTAGGAATTTTTTCTTTGATGGTCGTTTGATTCGTAGGATTGACATCCTTAGGATTTTTTTCATAGGATCCATTTGTACTACGTTTTGGAGGAAAAATTCCATCCACTCAAACCTCTTTGTAGAATTCCTTTGTTTTTCCCGTGCCATCAAACACTCTTTCATATCCTGCAGGGTACTATAGGACATGCCATCCTATTCCTTTGTTTTGGGAATCCTGCGAATCAAAGAGGCCCCGCACGATCATGGTAGATTTGTCATTTTTGTTCCTCAATAGGTATTTCGTATTTGGATCTGCTTTTTTAGGGGTTGTACACATCCATAAATGTTTTCAGAATTTTCTAAAACTTCTAAATGTGATTTTTAAACAGTGGTATCATGGTAGCATATAAAGGTGGTATCACCTGATAGTTTCCTCGCACGATCCTAAAAGGACGTCTATTTTATCCGGATTTCGTCTATTTTGGTATGACAATGGGGCAGCGTCTGGACGTTTTTCTTGATGCATTGGCCGGGCGCCCAATGCGCGGCCGCATCTTGGGATGCATCTCCTTACAGTTACATGCAAAACAAACGAACAAAGACTACCAACGGCCATCCAGCGGCAACAATTCTCACCGGCAACAAAGACAGTGGCCATAGTCCACGCTCGCAACATAGCTAGCGGCCGGCAAACATATGCCAGCCTACAAAAAAGGTCAAAGACCCAAGTTTCATGCTGGCAACAAAGGCACCGACCGACACACTAGCCAACCTTCAAAATGAACAAGTTTTTCCCACGTTGGCAACAAAGTCAGCGGCCGACGCACTAGCCAGCCTTCAAAATGAACAAGTTTTTCCCACGCCGGCGCACTAGCCAGCCTTCAAAATGAACAAGTTTTTCCCATGCCGGTGTTGGAAATATGCCCTAGAGGCAATAATAAAATGGTTATTATTACATTTCCTTGTTCATGATAATCGTTTATTATCCATGCTATAATTGTATTGATTGGAAACTCAAATACATGTGTGGGTACATAGACAAACAATGTGTCCTTAGTAAGCCTCTAGTTAACTAGCTCGTTGATCAAAGATGGTGAAGGTTTCCTGGCCATGGACATGAGATGTCATTTGATAACGGGATCACATCATTAGGAGAATGATGTGATGGACAAGACCCAAACTATAAACATAGCATATGATCGTGTCAGTTTATTGCTATAGTTTTCTGCATGTCAAGTATCTGTTCCTATGACCATGAGATCATGCAACTCACTGACACCGAAGGAATGCCTTGTGTGTATCAAACGTCACAACGTAACTGGGTGACTATAAAGATGCTCTACAGGTATCTCCGAGGGTGTCTGTTGAGTGGGCATGGATCAAGACTGGGATTTGTTACTCCGTGTGACGGAGAGGTATCTCAGGGCCCACTCGGTAATACAATATCACTATAAGCCTTGCAAGCAATGTGACTAAGGTGTTAGCCACGGGATCTTGTATTACGGAACGAGTAAAGAGACTTGCCGGTAACGAGATTGAACTAGGTATAGGGATACCGACCATCGAATCTCGGGCAAGTAACATACCGAAGAACAAAGGGAACAGCATACGGGATTAACTGAATCCTTGACATAGAGGTTCGACCGATATAGATCTTCGTAGAATATGTAGGAACTAATATGGGCATCCAGGTCCCGCTATTGGTTATTGACCGTAGAGGTGTCTCGGTCATGTCTACATAGTTCTCGAACCCGCAGGGTCTAGACACTTAACGTTTGGTGACGATTAGTATAGTTGAGTTATTGTGTTGGTGACCGAAGGTTGTTCGGAGTCTCGGATAAGATCCCGGACATGACGAGGATCTCCGGAGAGTCCGGAGGTAAAGATTGATATATGTGATAATAGTGTTTTGATCTCCGGAAGGGTTCCGGAATTCACCGGAAGGGGTTCAGGATGTTTACCGAAGTGTTCGGGTGCAGCAACACTTTATATGGGCCAAAGGGGTAAAACCCACGAGGTATTGGAAAGTGCAAAAGGAAGTTTTGCTGCTGCCTTAAGCGGTACTACCGTTGGTAAGGCAGTACTACCGCGTAAGCGGTACTACCGCTTGTGTGAAGCGGTACTACCTCTCAAGCGGTACTACCGCTCACGAGCGGTACTACCGCTTGTGTGCGGTACTGCTGGAATCCGAGTGGGACTCTTTCCGTGCGGGCCAAACCGACCTTGTGCGGGCAAAACCGACCTTGTGGAGGCTTTCTCTCCAAGTTTAGACCCCAGGGCTCAACATATAAATAGAGGGGCAGGGCTAGCACACGGGACACATCAGGAATTCCCAAGCCGTGTGCCGGCAACCCTAGCCCTCTAGTTCCTCCCGTCATAATCTCCGTAGTGCTTGGCGAAGCCCTGCAGAGATTGTTCCTCACCACCATCACCACACCATCGTGCTGCCGGAACTCATCTACTACTTCACCATCGCTCGCTGGATCGAGGAGGTGAAGGCGTTGTCGGTGTCAAAACCGGCGGATCTCGGGTAGGGGGTCCCGAACTATGATGCTTGGATCGATGGTAACAGGAGACGAAGGGGACAAGGTTTTACCCAGGTTCGGGCCCTCCTATGGAGGTAATACCCTACGTCCTGTTTGATTATATTGATGGTATAGAGATTACAGAGTGATCTACCACGAGATCATATGACTAAAACCCTAGATGAGTTCTCTCTCTAATGATCTAAAACCCTCCGGCTTATATAGACGCTGGGGGTGCCTAGGGTTTACACATGGTCAGTTACACGTCGAGGGGATAAACATGCCTATTCTACTTTAAACGTGGAGCACACGCCTTGCTTCTAGAAACTTCCCTTCTGGAGTCCGGTCCTTCGAGTGATCCAGCGTCCGGCGAACGGCCCATATAGTCCGGCCCATATCAGATAGGCCGGCCTCCCGAGGACCCCCTAGTCCAGGACTCCCTCAGTAGCCCCCGGACTAGCCTCCAACGCCGATGTGTATCCGGAGAATCTTGAACAAAGAAGTCTTCGGCTTGCGAGGCGAGTCCCTCTTCCCCTGATTGTTCGGCATCCGACCTGTGATCGGCGAAATCCCAAACGTTGCGGGATTGCCGAGTCCACTGCAATAATGCTTCTCGAACCTCACGCATCGCGAGGAGATAAATGGTTTAGCAGTTCTTTTACAGAGCTGCCCCCCTCTGAAAAAGGGGTACCATCTATTTAATTAAACTGGATCGCGATCACATCTTCACCTTCCCCCTTTAGACGAAACCCCCAGCAAAAAGACCTCTACCAAAAGAAAATGGCGAGCGCCCCTGGTTCTTCTTCGGATCCTTATGGATCTCGCCCAGGGGATTGGGGAAGCTGTTCCGTGTCAACTCTTCGTCTTCGCCAACTAGAGACCCAAGGGTATCTCCCTTCCTCAGATCTGACGACCGTCCGTGCCGGCTTGAGTTCATTCAACGGCGTGGTCCTTGCGGAGAACTTCCCCCATCCACAAAAGGGAGAGCACGTGTGCTTCGTCCCGTTCCTCCTGCGAGGGCTCGGATTTCCCATCCACCCATTCTTGAGAGGGTTATTGGCATTCTATGGGATCCAGCTCCATCACCTTACCCCAGGGTCTATCCTTCACATCTCAGGCTTCGTGGCCCTCTGCGAGATGTTCCTGGGGTGCGAGGCACATTTCGAATTGTGGAGGAAGTATTTTTGCCTTGTCCCACGTACAAGGGACGGGACAATTTTCGAAGTTGGCGGAGCCGAAGTATGCCGCATAGCGGGGACGGGTTACCCCGTAGGAACCCCGAAGGAATTTGAAATGTGGACCTCGGAGTGGTTTTATATTGAAGACGTTCCTTTGTTCGATCCAACTCGGCGGGGTTTGCCCGAATACTCCGACGCCTTTCCGAAGAAAAGGTACAACTGGAGTCCGAAGAGCCTGCCCCAAGAGGAAAGTGCCGAGGTGCAGCGTTTATCGACCCATGTGAGGCTATTAGCCCATCACAAGCTGACCATGATTGACGTCATGGCCGCCGTCCTCACTCGATGCGTCCAACCTCTTCAGCAGAGGGTACATCCTTTGTGGCGCTATAACGGGACAAGCGATACTACTCGCTCCCGAAGACTGGGTCCTGCCGATCAAACAACATTAGTCGCCGCACTTGCCGATCTATTCAAAGGGGAGCAAGAGGACTTTGTTCAACGGTCATCAAAGGACGGATATTCTTGCCACAATCCCATCGAATGGGTGAGCCTTTATACCTACTGTAATTATAGTTCGGTTTTTCCATTATGTCCCTTTCTGACCGAAGCCGTCAAACTTTATGCAAACAGGAATGGAGGAGCTTCATCGGGACAGTCAACTGTCCGGCTCCTCAACCCGAAGACTATGCCCGTGAGGACGATCCGGGCTATCACGAAGACCCGGACCTATCAATCGAATTCGAAGGCGGGGTTTTCTACCAGGAGGGCCTTGATTATGCCAAAGTGGCCATCGTTGCCGACTACCCTGGATCTTTTCCTTCCCCCGCCGTAAACAAGAAGAAAAAGAAGAAGACGTCCCACAAGAGACAAGTGTCCACCAGTGACCCTGTCATACCGGTTCCTATCGTCAAACGCCGTAGATCTGCGCGACTTACACCGGCCGCAGCGACAGTGGCCGAATCGGGAAGTAACAAGGATCCGGCAGATAGGCCGGTCACAGGGGCAAGCGCACCAGCGAGCTCACCCCAAAGGTATTTCGCTTGATCACACGGTTTAACACCATGATTTGATAAAACTCGTCGAAAGATAATTCCGCCGAAATATTCAGGCAAGAGGTTCGGCCGTCTCCCACCGAGGACGCCGTAAAGACATCCATCGGTGCCCAAGGTTCAGGGCCTTCCGCCCATGTTGATCCTGTTGCCGGAGCTTCCACCGCCAATCCCGCCCCAGCCGATTCGGGTGATGCCATATCGGTCACCAAATCAGAGGTTGGGAGCGCTATGCGTCATCGGCAGCGACGTAAAGTCCTGCTACATCCAGCCTTTTCCGAACAAGAATTCGGCGCTCTACGCACGGCGGATGCATACCTTGGGGCCGCCCGAACTGGATTCGGTGAAGCTATAAAGTTGATATCGTCCAGCTTGCAGGTGAGTTGTTGGTTATTTAGAATCCGAACACGCATGTAAACCCAGTAGCCCCCAAGCCTTAACTTGGTCGGCACGACCGAATTAAGGATCCCTTTCTGCAAGTGCAGGCCTCTAAGCAACAGTGCGAGAAACTGGCCGAGGAACTTAAGGACAGCCAAACACAGGTCGAATCTGTGAAGGCTGAGCTAAAGCAAGTGAAGAGCTTTACTCGGGAGGCACACGGTGAGTGCGTATATTAGCCGAATATATAACATGTTCCCATGCTTACGCGAGGGTACTATGTAGCAGCTGAATCAATAGGGCAATTACAAAAAGATTTGGATGTAGCCCGAGAATCTCAGCGGTACGCCGAGTCCCAGCACGAAGCTGGAGGTCGCGTTATGACGCGACACATTGAAGAGAAGAACCGCCTCAAGGAGGAGAACCAGAAGCAAGCCGAGGAAATTGAAAGCTTGAAGGCTCAATTGGCCCAGGTCCAGGGAGAGAACCAAATCTTACAGAGGGGCATATATGGTGAGCGTGATTCTAACATCAGAACGTAATTTTTCCTTTATGGATGTAATATAACCTGTATGCCATAACTCATGTGTAGGTCTCCTGACCGGGCCGTCCGAAGAAGAGATCGGATCTTACCAGGGAAACCTGCTAAAGGATCTAACCGCCTTGCACGAGCGGGCTCAGAAGGTCATAAAGGGTATGGTAAAAGCACTGTGGCCCGCTGAGCAGCCTTCCGAGGGGATGACCGAGCTAATCGATCGTTTCAAGGGAGCCCGAGCTAGGTTCGAGCTGTGGAAGACATCGGCATGCCGGGAGGGAGCGAGGGAGGCGTGGGCGATGATCAAGACCCGCTATACCGGACTTGATCCCGAGCATATGGCTCGGGTTGGGCCAGTGGGGGTAGACGGACAGGAAATTCCGCTCCACCTGGTATATGACCAGGTGATGCCTGCCGCCCGATTGTCACAACAGGACTGCTCCCTGGACACTGTAATCGATAATCTCGATCAGCAGCCGGGTATATGATTGTATGTAGCTGAGTACTATCAATCAAAGATTTGCTCCGCTGTGTTGTAAACTTTGTCTTAACCGGCCATCGGCTTTGGCCTCCCGTGCTAGAAGCTTGGGAGTGTTCCGCTGAAAGTATCACCCTAGGGTGGACGAACTATATTCGGGGAACCAGGCAATCCGGCCATGTGGTGCGAACAGACAGAAAGCACGCTGGGAGATATGTTATATTACATTTAGCGTAAGAAACATCTTCCGAAGAAAATAGTACCTCTACCGATACCTTTCGTCAGGTTGCTACGTAAGGCGTAGGCTGTAGCCCGTACACTGATAGTATATGGCTGAGGGTAATTGTAGGAAGACAAGACCCTGGTAATGGTCATGACGACCATAGTGTTACAAATTATTTCCGTCGGGGCCGATCAATTGTCTATGCAAGATAGCTAGGTTTTGGTTTCACCCGTCTGAGGTACGTGTCTGGATGACCCGGTCGTAACAATCGCAGAGGTGCTCCCTTTACCCTCTAGCCGAACAATCGGGAACGTAGAGGGTAACCACAGGAGCGAGGCAACCCAGCTTGGCGAATCTTAGTTCGAATTGATGCATACGTTGGCTTGAAAACGACAAGGAAAACAGGCACCCACAATGAGTGTGAACAAGTGCGGAGAATGTAAAAGCATTGGCTTCGGAAAGGAAGCCCCCAGGTGTTGTGTTCGGATTTAACACTTGAAGGTGCAAAACGAAAAGTCTTATAACGAGATTGAATAAGCCGAACACAGAGTTGGGATAAAAAAGGGTGCAAACCTGCCAAACATTAGTTCGAAAGGAGAATTGAAAAAATAAAAAGGAAAACACGAAGGAAGAAACATAAAGTAAGGAGTGCGACGACACCGGTTTATCCGTAGAAGCGCCGAAGACGAGCTGCGTTCCATGGGTTTGGTTCGAGGCGGTGATCCGATGGGTTCCGAAGACGATAAGCCCCTCCCGTGAGTACTTCGTCGATTATGAAGGGGCCTTCCCATTTGGGCTTGAGTTTATGCTTCTGCTTCTCCGGGAGTCGTAGGACTAATTCGCCCACGTTGTATGCTTGCGCCCTCACCTCTCTGCTCTGGAAACGCCGGGCCTGCTGCTGATAAAAAGTGGAACGGGCCCGAGCTATGTCTCGCTCTTCCTCCAAGGCGTCCAAGTCGTCCTGCCGATCTAACTCGGCCTCCCTTTCCTCGTACATGCGTACTCTTGGCGCATCGTGAATGATATCACAAGGAAGGACCGCTTCGACCCCGTAGACCATAAAGAACGGGGTGTAACCCGTTGATCTATTCGGGGTGGTGCGCAAGCCCCATAGTACGGAGTCCAGCTCCTCAACCCACTGACAATCGGATTCTTGCAGAGACCGGACCAAACGCGGCTTGATCCCGCTCATTATGAGGCCGTTTGCTCGTTCAACTTGTCCATTAGTCTGCGGGTGATAAACCGAGGCGTAATCGAGCTTAATGCCCATCTTTGCACACCAGTCTTTCACTTCCTGAGCGGTGAAATTGGATCCATTATCAGTTATTATACTGTGCGGAACACCGTAACGGTGTATCACGCCGGATATAAAGTCGATTACTGGTCCGGATTTGGCTGACTTGACAGGTTTAGCCTCGATCCATTTGGTGAACTTGTCGACCTTAACCAGCAAGTATTTATTTTTCTTGGTCCCCCCTTTAAGTGGTCCGACCATGTCTAGCCCCCAGACCGCAAAAGGCCAGGTGATCGGAATAGTCCGAAGAGCTGTTGGGGGCATGTGACTTTGGTTTGCGAAAAGTTGACACCCTACGCAATATTTGACAAGTGACTGGGCGTCCGCCCGAGCTGTGGGCCAAAAGAACCCCGCCCGGAAGGCCTTGCTTACTAAGGCTCTTGCTGCGGCATGATGACCGCCCATCCCTGCGTGTACTTCGGCGAGAAGCTCCCGCCCCTCTTCCTCAGATATGCACCGCTTTAGTACTCCAGTAGTGCTCTTTTTATATAACTCTCCTTCGTGTACCTTAAAGGCTTTGGAGCGCCGGACTATACGTCGGGCCTCCGTTTGATCATCGGGGAGTTCCTTACGAAGGAGGTAGGCGAGTAAGGGTTCGGTCCAAGGAGCGATTACTGCCATGACCTCGTGGGCCGAGGGCGTTTCGTTCATTACGGAGCCGCCGATAATTCTGCCGTCTGGTTCGTCAACAGGGGGAACAACCGTGTGTGCGCCTAAGAGATCGGCGCCCGTTTGATCATCCTGCCAAACCACGGATGGCTTAAAGAGCCGTTCCAGGAAAGTGTTTGGCGGGACAGGGTCGCGTTTGGCTCCTAAACGTGCCAGTATGTCAGCGGCTTGGTTGTCGTCTCGAGCGACGTGGTGGAACTCCAGCCCCTCGAACCGTGCGGATATTTTGAGGACAACATTTCGATATGCCGCCATCTTCGGATTTTTGGCGTCGAACTCACCGTTTACTTGAGAGATGGCCAGATTAGAATCTCCCCGTACCTCCAGCCGCTGTATGCCCATTGAAGCTGCCATCCGAAGACTGTGTAGAAGGGCTTCGTATTCGGCTGCGTTGTTGGAGTCAACATACATGATCTGGAGCACGTATCGGACGTTGTCACCTGTGGGGGATGTGAGAATGACTCCAGCCCCCAGTCCGGCCAAGGTTTTGGATCCATCAAAGTACATCGTCCAATGTGAGTATGTACTGTATTCCCTGGGGAGTTCGGCTTCTGTCCATTCGGCAAGGAAATCCGCTAATACCTGAGATTTAATAGCTCGGCGCGGTTTGTATGTGATCTCAAAAGGAAGGAGCTCAATCGCCCATTTGGCTATACGGCCTGTGGCGTCCCTGTTATTGATTATATCATTCAGGGGTACTTCCGATGCCACCGTGACCGAACACTCTTGGAAGTAATGTTTTAATTTACGTGATGCCATAAATACCGTATAGGCTATCTTCTGGTAGTGAGGGTATCTTGACTTGCATTGCGTTAGCACCTCTGACACATAATAGACCGGCTTCTGTATCTGGAATTTGTGCCCCTCCTCCTCTCGTTCAACGACGAGCACTGCGCTGACAACTTGGTTGGTGGCCGATATGTATAACAACATGGGCTCACCCGCGCTTGGAGCTGTGAGTATGGGGTTACTTGCCAGCAGTGTCTTGATATCTTCTAGCGCAGCCTTTGCTTCGTCGGTCCATTCAAAAGTCTTGGTCCGTTTCAGCAATTTGTACAGTGGTAAAGCTTTTTCACCGAGGCGGGAGATAAAGCGGCTCAATGCCGCCACGCAACCCGCCAATATTTGCACATGCTTTAGCTCTGTGGGGATTGCAAGTTCTGACAAGGCACGGATCTTGGCCGGATTCGCTTCTATTCCTCTATGGGAAACAATGAATCCGAGCAACTTACCAGCGGGAACTCCGAAGACACACTTCTCCGGATTGAGCCGAATATCATATTCGCGTAGGCTTGCAAAGGTTTGCCTTAGGTCGCCGAGCTGTTTGCGATGTTGAAAGTCGCTGAGTCTGAGATTCAGAAGGAGCATCAAGTGTTGATGGTCAATAAAACCACTAGTTTCAAGAAGAATGGCAAGGGTAAGAAGGGTAACTCCAAGAAGAGTGGCAAAGCAGTTGCCCCTCCCGTGAAGAAATCCAAGGCTGGACCCAAGCCTGAAACTGAGTGCTTTCATTGCAAGGGAACTGGTCACTGGAAGCGGAACTGCCCCAAGTATTTGGCTGACAAGAAGGCGGCCAACAACAAACAAGGTATATATGATATACATGTTATTGATGTGTACCTTACCAACTCTCGTTGTAGTGCCTGGGTATTTGATACCGGTGCGGTTGCTCACATTTGCAACTCAAAATAGGAACTGCGGAATAGACGGAGGCTGGCAAAGGACGAAGTGACGATGCGCGTGGGAAATGGTTCCAAGGTTGATGTGATCACCGTCGGCACGCTCACTCTTCGATTACCATCGGGATTAGTGATGAACCTGAATAATTGTTATTTAGTGCCTGCGTTAAGCATGAACATTATATCTGGATCTTGTTTATTGCGAGATGGTTACTCCTTTAAATCTGAGAATAATGGTTGTTCTATTTATATGAGTAATATCTTTTATGGTCATGCACCCAATGTGAGGGGTTTATTCTTATTGAATCTCGATAGTGATGATACACATGTTCATAACATTGATGCCAAAAGATGTAGAATTGATAATGATAATACCACTTTCTTGTGGCACTGTCGTTTAGGTCATATTGGCGTAAAACGCATGAAGAAGCTCCATGCTGATGGACTTTTGGAGTCACTTGATTTTGAATCACTTGACACATGTGAGCCATTCCTCTTGGGCAAGATGACTAAGACGCCGTTCTCTGGTACAATGGAACGGGCAAGTGACTTGTTGGAAATCATACATACTGATGTGTGCGGTCCGATGAGCATTGAGGCGCGCGGTGGTTATCGTTACTTTCTCACCTTCACTGATGACTTAAGTAGATATGGGTATATTTACTTAATGAAACACAAGTCTGAAACGTTTGAAAAGTTCAAGCAATTTCAGAGTGAAGTTGAGAATCATCGTAACAAGAAGATTAAATTCCTACGATCTGATCGAGGAGGAGAATATCTGAGTTATGAGTTTGGCAGTCACTTAAGACAGTGTGGAATTGTTTCACAATTCACACCGCCTGGAACACCACAGCATAATGGTGTGTCCGAACGTCGTAATCGAACCTTATTGGATATGGTGCGATCTATGATGTGTCTTGCCGATTTGCCACTATCGTTTTGGGGTTATGCATTAGAGACAACTGCATTCACTTTAAATAGGGCACCATCGAAATCCGTTGAGACGACGCCATATGAACTATGGTTTGGCAAGAAGCCAAAGATGTCGTTTCTTAAAGTTTGGGGATGTGATGCTTATGTCAAAAAGCTTCAGCCTGAAAAGCTGGAACCCAAAGCGGAGAAATGCGTCTTCATAGGATACCCAAAAGAGACAGTTGGGTATACCTTCTATCTCAGATCCGAAGGCAAAGTGTTTGTCGCTAAAAACGGAACATTTCTTGAGAAAGAGTTTCTCTCGAAAGAATTGAGTGGGAGGAAGATAGAACTTGATGAGGTTATTGAACCTTTACTTCAACCAGAGAGTAGCGCAGCACAGAAAGATGTTTCTGTAGAGCCTACATCAGTTGAAGAGGAAGTTAATGATGATGATCATGAAGCTTCGGACCAAGTTGCTATCGAACCTCGTAGGTCGACAAGGACGCGTACTGCTCGTGAGTGGTACGGCAACCCTGTCTTAGAGGTCATGTTGTTGGACAACGATGAACCTACGAGCTATGGAGAAGCGATGGTGGGCCCGGATTCCGAGAAATGGTTAGAGGCCATGAAATCCGAGATGGGATCCATGTATGAAAACAAAGTATGGGCTTTGGAAGTATTACCTGAAGGGCGTAAGGCCATTCAGAACAAATGGATCTTTAAGAAGAAGACGGACGCGGACGGTAATGTCACCGTCTATAAAGCTCGACTTGTGGCAAAGGGTTTTTCACAAGTTCAAGGAGTTGACTACGATGAGACCTTCTCACCCGTAGTGAGGCTTAAGTCTGTCAGAATCATGTTAGCAATAGCTGCCTTTTTCGATTATGAAATTTGGCAGATGGATGTCAAAACAGCGTTCCTTAACGGTTTCCTTAAGGAAGAGTTGTATATGATGCAACCAGAAGGTTTTGTCGATCCAGAGAATGCTGACAAAGTTTGCAAACTCCAACGATCCATTTATGGACTGGTGCAAGCATCTCGGAGTTGGAATCTTCGCTTTGATGAGGTGATCAAAGCGTTCGGGTTTATACAAGTTTACGGAGAAGCTTGTATTTACAAGAAAGTGAGTGGGAGCTCTATAGCGTTTCTAATATTATATGTGGATGACATATTGATGATTGGAAACAATATAGAAATGTTGGAAAGCGTGAAGGAATATTTGAACAAGAGTTTTTCAATGAAGGACCTAGGAGAAGCTGCTTTCATATTAGGCATCAAGATCTATAGAGATAGATCGAGACGCTTAATAGGACTTTCACAGAGCACATACCTTGACAAAGTTTTGAAGAAGTTCAAAATGGATCAGTCCAAGAAGGGGTTCTTGCCTGTATTGCAAGGTGTGAAGTTGAGTAAGACTCAATGCCCAGTGACTACAGAAGATAGAGAAAAGATGAGTGTCGTCCCCTATGCTTCAGCCATAGGCTCTATCATGTATGCAATGCTGTGCACAAGACCCGATGTCAGCCTTGCCATAAGTATGGCCGGAAGGTTTCAAAGTGATCCAGGAATGGAGCACTGGACGGCGGTCAAGAATATCTTGAAGTACCTGAAAAGGACTAAGGACATGTTTCTCGTTTATGGAGGTGATCAAGAGCTCGTCGTAAAGGGTTACGTCGATGCAAGCTTTGACACTGATCCGGATGACTCTAAGTTGCAAACCGGATACGTATTTATTCTCAATGGGGGTGCGGTTAGCTGGTGCAGTTCGAAGCAAAGCGTAGTAGCTGATTCTACATGTGAAGCGGAGTACATCACTGCCTCGAAGGCAGCGAAGGAAAGGTGTCTGGATGAAGGAGTTCATGACAGATCTTGGACTAGTGCCTAGTGCACTAAACCCAATGACTCTGTTCTGTGACAACACTGGTGCCATTGCTCTAGCCAAGGAACCCAGGTTTCACAAGAGGACCAGACACATAAAGCGACGCTTCAATTCCATCCGCGATTACATCAAGGAGGACGACATAAATATTTGCAAAGTGCACACGGATCTGAATGTTGCTGATCCGATGACTAAACCTCTTCCAAGGGCTAAACATGATCAACACCAGAACTGTATGGGTGTTAGATTCATTACAATGTAAATCACATAGTGATGTGAGCTAGATTATTGACACTAGTGCAAGTGGGAGACTGTTGGAAATATGCCCTAGAGGCAATAATAAAATGGTTATTATTATATTTCCTTGTTCATGATAATCGTTTATTATCCATGCTATAATTGTATTGATTGGAAACTCAAATACATGTGTGGGTACATAGACAAACAATGTGTCCTTAGTAAGCCTCTAGTTAACTAGCTCGTTGATCAAAGATGGTGAAGGTTTCCTGGCCATGGACATGAGATGTCATTTGATAACGGGATCACATCATTAGGAGAATGATGTGATGGACAAGACCCAAACTATAAACATAGCATATGATCATGTCAGTTTATTGCTATAGTTTTCTGCATGTCAAGTATCTGTTCCTATGACCATGAGATCATGCAACTCACTGACACCGGAGGAATGCCTTGTGTGTATCAAACATCACAACGTAACTGGGTGACTATAAAGATGCTCTACAGGTATCTCCGACGGTGTCTGTTGAGTGGGCATGGATCAAGACTGGGATTTGTTACTCCGTGTGACGGAGAGGTATCTCAGGGCCCACTCGGTAATACAATATCACTATAAGCCTTGCAAGCAATGTGACTAAGGTGTTAGCCACGGGATCTTGTATTACGGAACGAGTAAAGAGACTTGCCGGTAACGAGATTGAACTAGGTATAGGGATACCGACGATCGAATCTCGAGCAAGTAACATACCGAAGAACAAAGGGAACAGCATACGGGATTAACTAAATCCTTGACATAGAGGTTCGACCGATATAGATCTTCGTAGAATATGTAGGAACTAATATGGGCATCCAAGTTCCGCTATTGGTTATTGACCGTAGAGGTGTCTCGGTCAGGTCTACATAGTTCTCGAACCCGCAGGGTCTACACACTTAACGTTTGGTGACGATTAGTATAGTTGAGTTATTGTGTTGGTGACCGAAGGTTGTTCGGAGTCTCGGATAAGATCCCGGACATGACGAGGATCTCCGGAAGAGTCCGGAGGTAAAGATTGATATATGTGATAATAGTGTTTTGATCTCCGGAAGGGTTCCGGAATTCACCGGAAGGGGTTCCGGATGTTTACCGAAGTGTTCGGAAGCAGCAACACTTTATATGGGCCAAAGGGGTAAAACCCACGAGGTATTGGAAAGTGCAAAAGGAAGTTTTGCTGCTGCCTTAAGCGGTACTACCGTTGGTAAGGCAGTACTACCGCGTAAGCGGTACTACCGCTTGTGTGAAGCGGTACTACCGCTCAAGCGGTACTACCGCTCACGAGCGGTACTACCGCTTGTGCGCGGTACTGCTGGAATCCGAGTGGGACTCTTTCCGTGCGGGCCAAACCGACCTTGTGCGGGCAAAACCGACCTTGTGGACGCTTTCTCTCCAAGTTTAGACCCCAGGGCTCAACATATAAATAGAGGGGCAGGGCTAGCACACGGGACACATCAGGAATTCCCAAGCCGTGTGCCAGCAACCCTAGCCCTCTAGTTCCTCCCGTCATAATCTCCGTAGTGCTTGGCGAAGCCCTGCAGAGATTGTTCCTCACCACCATCACCACGCCGTCGTGCTGCCGGAACTCATCTACTACTTCACCATCGCTCGCTGGATCGAGGAGGTGAAGGCGTCATCAAGCCGTACGTGTGTTGAACGCGGAGGTGCCGTCTGTTCGGCACTAGTTCATGATCGGATCGAGGGACGACTTGCGATTTGGATCGCGGAGATGTTCGACTACATCAACCGCGTTTCTTAACGCTTCCGCTTAGCGATCTACAAGGGTATGTAGATTCACTCTCCCTCTCGTAGATGCTCATCACCATGGATAGATCTTGCATGTGCGTAGGAAATTTTTTGTTTCCCATGCGACGTTTCCCAACAGCCGGCAACAAAGCTAGCGGCCGACGCACTAGCCAGCCTTTAAAATGAACAAGTTTTTCCCACGCCGACAACAAAGCCAACGGTCGACGCACTAGCCAGCCTTCAAAATGAACAAGTTTTTCCCATGCTGGCAACAGAGCCAGCAGCCGGCGCACTAGCCAACCTTCAAAAAGAGTGGCCATAGTCCACGGTCGAGGCCCCCTAGTCCAGGTCGTCTTGGTCAAACATCTCCTTTTGTCGGTTCTCGAACCAAGCCTTTCTCTTCGGTGACATGTTGGTCAAGTTGACGCTCATGATTTCTAGCGCCACCTCTTTTGCTTTGGTGTCAGCAATGGTGGCCTCGATAGCGAGCTTATTTACCTGGGCGGCCTCCTCCCTGTCGAGCTTCATATCCTCCATGTCAAGCTTCTTCATTTGGAGCTCCAAGTATATCTTCATTTGCTCCTCCTTTCCTTTGCTCCTCCTCTCCTCCCGCACTTCCTTTTGAGTGATCATGCCTTCCAAAGTTGATTACAAAGCGAAAGATGGCACATCACGCTTCTCATCAATCTTCTAGTTTGTCTTGCCCCTATGCCTCTTCAACTCATCCAAATTTGCCTCCACGGACTTCTTCCCTCATTTTTTTTCTTCAAAGCGGCATATTGATCTTTGAACTTGGGGAAATCTTTGATGAGCGACCAACAATGTTTGAGAGTGAATGGCTTGTTCTTGTGTCGGGCCTTGAAGGCTTCCAAATATTGGAATGTCTATGAAATCAAAGAGACGGCCACAAATGTAATAAAAAGGACAAACATATAACACAACATGAATAATGCATGACAACGAGAGAGTAGACGTCATACCGAGTCGCCCACGCCTAGTCCACTCACCGAATAGGCTTTAACGCTTGCAAGCGCGGCCTGATACTTGTTGCACTCTTGTTGAATGAACCCCCATCTCTTTTGGATTGAGTTGATGCCACGGGTGCTCGCAAACTTGTAGGGTGTGAACTTCCTTTGTTCGTGAAAGTTTTTGTGAATTCTCGTCCAAAAGACGACCCTTTTTGCTTGACACCGAGCATCCTCATTTCTTCTGTATGATCCCATGCGAATGCTTTTTCCCCTTCTTTGTGCCTCCACTCTTTGGGTGAGCTCATCGATGAAGATCAATGGCTCCTCAGCAATGTCGACCTCTTCTTCCTCATCTTCAGAATAAATATCTTGCCATGGTTGGCCTCATCCTCTTCAAGGGCATCGAAGTCGTCGGCACTATATTGGTCGCGACCGTCTTGTCTTTGGGTCTCCTCGGGATCGAAAGCATTGCCTTGGCCGAAAGTATTGCCATCTTCGAAAGCAATGCATTGCCCGTCGACGTTGAATGCCTAGCCATTGCCCTCGAAGATGACATTATCCATGAAGTGGGTGTACTCAGGGTCGTTGGCCGGCGCGCTGGAAAAGTTGGCCATACGAATCAACCGGGCCGGCTTCCATGGCATCCCGTCCGACGATTGGCCGGCCATAGGCATGATGTTGGGGTCGATGGACGGTAGAATGGTCAGGGTGACCGGCACGATCATGCTGTCGTCCGGCGACGTCGAGAACCGGGTCTGACCATGCAGCAATGACGTCGATAACCCAGACATCTCCGGTGTTATGGAGGAGGCCGACGACTGGGGATGGTGTTGTGGAGCACGAACGACTGATGAGCTTGTGTTCGCCGCTGCCATGGTGACGGCGGAGAGAATTGCCGGCCTTGGTCGAACCAATCCTAGCATGACGAGGGCATGCGTCATTGCTGCCTTCGTGGCCTTGGCAAGGATGGCCTCGTTCTTGTCGACGACAACCTTGTACTCTCCATCCTGCTGCAAGGTTGTGGCCTCGGCGATGGCTTTCTTCTCTGCCGTAGCGACAAGTAGTCCCTTTTGCTTGGCCGACTCACGGTCGAGGTGTGCTTGCTCCTCCGGTGTCAGCTCCAACCGCGACTTCTTCGGGGCCTTCTTCTTCGCTGCAGTTTCTTTAGCGCCATGGAGGAGGAAGGGGGCGCGCGGGAGGGTTTTGGGATAGGAAGGGAAAATGGGGGCGTTGTGTACCGACGGCCGGTCCAGAGGAGAACAAAGGCGTGTGTCCCGCCCGTCCGCACGCTGTCCATTTCAGCGCAAACGCGACCCAAATTTGGACTGAGGATGGGTCGAAAGCGGACAGAAAACGGACAAATTTTTGTTTGCTCCCGCGCGTTGGGCCGTGTGGTCTGTCTGTTTGGGCCAAAATGGACAGACCCGGGCGATTTGGGGGTCTGCGTTGGAGTTGGCATTAGAGCATCTTGAGTAGATAGATAGATGATACATAGACCTATATAAATAACTGATTTTCACAACAGCTAGGTCAAAAATGATGCTTCATGTGATGTAGATGTAAAAAAAATTGAAATCTGATATCGCCCGAACATCAGGTACGAGCACATGACAAATTGAACGTTTTCGACGTCAAGGTTAGTGATGCGAGCATGGCAACTGGATGATTTGTATGTGCCAACTAAACTGCCGTGGAAAACGTTCTGTTTGCCATGTGCTCATACCTGAAGTCGGGTACTTATCATTTCCAAAAAAATTCACTCCAAGTTTTGCTCTAGATGTAAAAAAATCAATCCAAATTTACATCACCTCTTGCGGATGAGAAAAACACATCCGGCCACACGCCCCCCCCCCTCCAGTTGTTGCGCCAAAACTTCCTACGCCGCAGCCGCTTGTGCACCCGCCTACTGCCACCAGTGATTTTGCCCCGGTCGTCTGCCGCCGCCGCTCGCCCGTCCACCCCTGACCCCGCAGCCCAACCCCATCGCCAACGGCCCCGCCGGAGGCCTCGTCGATGAGCCGATTTGGATTCGCCGCCGTGCACCATTTTTTTGTCCAATTTTGTTGTTGGCCAGAGCGTCGGCCCCCTTGATGGCTCACGCAGCTTGTGGTCGCTGTCTGGAATTGGACTACTAGCCATCTGAGCTACCATGTCCGGTCACGCGGCCACCATGACCGAGCTGAGCGGCCACTGTTTCGGTTAGCGTCGTCGATGTTGCATCGCCGCAATAAGGATTAGCCACCAACCGACAGCCGTCAAGGTGGCGTAGGAGACCCAGCCGCCCAACCCCACCCCACCAGTCGGCGCGACTAGCATCAACGCTCTGACGTGCTATCGACCGATTTATTCCTCCTCGCACACAAGGCGTTCAACAAAATTTCTCCAAGCTAAAAATTTGGTGAAACTTGTCAAATTTTTTTATCATGCACGAAGTTGTAGTTTGGTGGATATTTCCGTATTGTAGGTGAGCTCATGTGACTCCTTTATTTGGGATGATTCCTTATCCGAGGAGGAATTCAACTTGGCCAAGGAAGAGGACATTGCTTTGCTCTTAGCGATGCGCAAGAGGAAGAAGCTGAAGCATGGCGGTTCCATGTTTGACCATGGGTACATACTGAGAGAATGGGTAGAGGAGCACAAAAGATTGATGCGCAACTATTTTGCTACTCCACCTGTTTTTGTCAGAGGTATTTTCGTCACCGTTTCAGGAGGTCCAATAATTTTCTTAGTCATATTTGAAATTCTATGAAGCAACATGACCGAGCCTGGACATAGCACTGAGTGGAAGGTCACTACCGCATTGCGCATGATGGCCTATGTTGTTCTGGCAGATTATATTGATGATAATTTGGCAATGGTAGAGAGCACTTCCATCTTTTATGTCAAACAATTTACAAAGACTATGGTAGAAGCTGTTTGTTCCATTGTACTTGAGATCACCCAAGGCTCGGGACACTCGGAGTTTTTTGGAGATTGACTAATCCCGTGGATTTCCAGGGTGTGTTGGGGTCTATTGATTGGATGCACTTGAAGGGGAAGAATTGTCCTACATCATGTCATGGACAGTTCAAAGATGCAACAAGGATGCCACCATCATTCTTGAGGTCATGGCCGATAGGGAGACATGGATTTGACTTGCATATTTTAGGATGCCTATATCACCTCTCTTTGAAGTTACCAATGCAGAAGCTTCGCCAATGACCTTCCAAGCAAATTGGCGCGCACACAACCATGGGACTAACTTTCGGATGGGATCTATCCGAAGTTGGCTACTTCCGTGGAGCCAATCTCAAGCTTCCATGGTAATCAAGAACTTTATTTTCACAATGATAAAGCGGCGTCTAGGAAAGATGTGGAGAGAGATTTTGGGATTTTGTAATCGCAATGTGATATTGTCCGAGGACCAGCCAGATTTTCGAATCATGTGATAATTTGATACATCATGACTATTCGTGTTATCATGCACAACGTGATCATTGAGAATGAACATGTAAGATACTTGGATTACACATTCTATGATCTCATGGAAATATGAGTTCGGTGGAGAAGAAGGGATGACCGAATAAGACGCTTCATCAAGGTCTATCATGCATGACTTTACAGAGTCCGATATGCACACTGGTCTTCAAAAAGACATCATGAAGGAATGGTGGACACGACATAGGGAACGAGCCTCCTACTTTTATCTTTATGTTTGTTGTATTGTGCGAGAACTTTTTTGTATTTGTGTTGCATTTCATGTTGTGTGATTTGATGAATTATGTGATAATATGATGTTGCGATTGATGAAATTATTTTTATGTTTGTTTATGGATTAATTTGGGATGATTTTGATTCAAATATGTGTTGCATTTGGCTGCTAGTGTGTTGTGGTCCATTTTCACATCATCTGTTGGAGTGCTTGTCCACGGGTGGTCGACCAGGATTCGAACCTGGGTCTCCTCAAAGAGGAGCAGGGAAGCTAAGCACTGGGCTAGCGTCACGTTTGTGTTGCATAGTAGGCCACAACTTACTTATAGGGGAAACAACCAGTTTTTCATATTTTTCCTGATTTTTTGTTTTGCTTTCCTTTTCATCGGATTTTCTTTGTTTCTTTGTTTCTTTATTCGTTTTTACTGTTTTTGTTTTCTTGTGTTTGTCCATTTTCTTCCGTTTTATTCAATTTCATTGTTTTCTTGTTTTCCCTCTTATCTTTCCTTTATCATGTCCGGTATTTTCATTCTTTTTGCATCTGTTTCTGCAATTTTATTTTAAATTTTATTTTTTACTCAGTCTGTTCTTGTTTCCTTTTTCAGTTTTTATTCTGCATTTTTTTCTGTTTCTTATTTTTGTTTTTGATAGGGTTTTCTTTGCTGTTTTCTTTGCTTTTCCTTCTTTTTTGTTTTGATTTTATTTGTTCTCTCCATTTTTTGTTTGGTTTTCTTTTTTCTTCTCAATCTTTTGTTTGGTTTCTTTTTCTTCTCCATTTTTTTTTGTTTTTTCTTATGTTTTTTTTTGTTTTCACTGTACATTTTCGTATATGTCAAAAAAATTAATAAGTGATCAACTTTTTTGTATACAAGTTCAATATTGTCCGAATGCTTATTGAAGATTTTTTGAAATATTTGTTCAATATTTTAATACTTATTCAATATTTTTTAAATACTTGTTCAACATTTTTCAAATACTGATTCAACATTGTCTAATACTTATTCAACATTTTTTCAAATACTTGTTCAACATTTTTAGTACTTATTCAACATTTTCAAACACTCGTTCTACATTTTTCATGTACTCGTTCAACATTTTTTAATACTTATTCAACATTTTGCGAATACTTGTTCAACAATTTTAATACTTATTCAACATTTTCAAATACTTTTTCATATATATTTTTTAAATTATTGTTCAACATTTTTAATACTTATTCAACATTGTTTAAATACCTGTTCAACATTTTCCATATATGTTTTTGAAGAACGTTTATATATAGAGAAGTGCTTAAATAAAGCAAAAAACGTGAACAGGAAATAAAAAAAAGCAGGTTGTGTCCTCCTGGGCGGCTGGGCCGGCCCATCTGGGGCACCCCGAACGTGAGACTTCCCCCCTATATGGCTTAAAGTGAGACATAAGGGCGCCCGAGCTAGAAGGCCTTAGTTATTGATACTTGCCCATTTTTGCCATTTTCTTTTGCTTTTGTTTTTTCAATGCAAATTTTGTGATGCGCGTTGTAATCGTCCCCTAACAAAAGTTTTATGTTTTTTTTGTTTTTTGGTAATTTTTTTCTTACTTTAACAGGCAAACTTGTTGTATCTGATACACTTGCACCCTCAACAAATGTCTCATTTAACCACGTTTCATGTTTATTTTGACAAATATGCTAAATCACTTCTAGATAATATTTAGTAATGTATCATCTAACCATATAACTTTACGATCCGATGTCAAAATTTGTGTCTCTTTTTCTCGTTGTCTTCCTCGGATTGCATCGCATGTGCTCCCCTAGTGTTTGCGTGATCGTTGTCCCTTTATTCAGTCCCGTGACTTTGAAGGGGTGGTTTTTTTTGTGGGCCTTGTCTTCACCCTCACACTACCTCTTTCTCGTCTTTGCCTCTACGTATGGGTTGCCTTAATTTTTCTTTATTGTTATTGTGTTGCCTGGGTTTTTCGGTTTGTTCTTTTATATATTTTTATAAGTTTTTGTTTGGTTTTTTGGTTCACTTTTTGTTATTTTTTTTTTGATTTCCCTATTTTTAAGTTATTATTATTATTTACTTATTTAAATTCATGATTGTTGTGTTAGTTGCATCTATATCACCGAACATGCATCTTAATGAGTGAATGTGTTTTTTGTTGGGACTAATCGCAAGAAATGAAATTGGATTCTCATGTAGATAAAAATTAATATGTCACATCTCCACTCTTCAAATCCCAAAGCCGACTTCACACTCGCGATTCTATCTCCACTCCCTAGCTTCAGTTGATACATTTCTTCGCCTCAGTTGCAAGTTTTGATTAATTTGTCGTTTTTCATTTTTTTAATTCATGATTTCTTGTTTTAAATTTTATTTTAAATATCTCTAATATTAGTATTATTATTATTATTATTATTATTATTATTATTATTTATTTCTTTTGAATTTGCTAATTCTCATTTAGATAATTTTTAGCCATGTCACACCTAAGTTGTTCACCACACAATCAAACATGTAAGTTGCATGCAGAACTGATTTGTTCACATGCATGTGCCTTTTGTCGCACTAGTGTTTGCACTGTGAGGCTAGTTTTTCGGGTCGTGTTGGTGGCCGTTTTTCTCGTGTTCTCTCGTGTTTTCACCTGTGTGAGTATATGGGACTCTATTTCATATGGGTTGTGACTCATTGGGATGAAATTTAGCAATGTCTCGTCTAAGTTTTCGAACATACATTCTTTTGTTGCTGAATTTTCTGTACAACATTTTCATTTGCGTCACATTTTACCATTTCGCGGCTTGCGTCTATTGTTAGCTGGACATGTGTCGTCGCGCGCCGGGGACTGTCTCGCCACTCGCATCCATTGTCGGGGTTGTGTTCACTTTGTGCAGGCTGTAACTTTTTCACTCTTTGTCGTGGGTGCGGTTTAGTTTTTGTACAGAGTAACATGTCTCATTGCTCTCTTTCTTTCTCCAGTTAAACTGCACTTGGGGTGTTGGTTTTGCCTTATATATTTTCCTTTTTCTATTTTAGCTTTTTGTTGTTGTTCGAGTTACAAGTTCACCTATGACTCACATTTAGGCTCATAATTTATTTCATTTCAGTTGTAAGCCCACCCTTGATTCACAACTATGCATGTGATTTGTGTTCATCTCAATTGCATGTTTACCCTTAACTCACAATTGGGATGGTAGTTTGTAGTTGTCTCAGTTGCAAGTCCACTCGACTTGCAACTCGTATCATAATTTTGTGTAGTTAACCCAGTTGCAACTCCATCCTTGACTCTAATTCGTATCATAGTTTTGTGTAGTTGTCCTAGTTGCAACTACACCCTGGACTCACAACTAGGCTCATAGTTTGGTTCATCCCAGTTGAAAGCCCACTCTTGACTCGCAACTTTGCCTGTGTTTTGTTTTTTATTCCAATTGGGAAAATGGATCTAGGGTTGTGTCCAGGCGGTCGAGGGAGGTCTTATCCCCGCGAGCCTTTGGTGGATGATCGATGTGTGGCCATCCGTGTGCGTATGGCCGTGCACAAGCCACGCCATGGCCTCCTTCCCTCCCATGGCGGGAGGTTGAAGAAAAGGCAGCGGCTAACAGGCTGAGCCGCACTGTGTCGTTACCGGGCCAAGTGTAGAGTGCTGGTTTTACTTTTATTATTTTACTTTTTTTTGTTTCTTATTTCTAACTCTGTTTTGTAATTTTTTTGCTATCATTTGATTTTATTTTAGCTGTGAAACTCCACCCATAAACATAATGTAATATGTGAGAGTCACACTCTAGTTTTGGGATTAATTGTAAATGAATAAATATTTCTTGATTTTGAAATGGTTAAATTAATTGTTGTTGGTTCACTCTAAATGTTGCTAGGGACATTTTGGAATTTCAGGTGATGTTGTTCCTTAACATAATTACCTAGGGATTATTTGTAATATTACTAACATTTTTGTCTTATCGTTTGAAGAAATTATATTTCGACTTGCAATTCAAATTTGAAGTTAAGTTTGAGTTTGAGCAAGTGGCACTTAAGATTGCAAAACATGATGACTTGGCATGACTAGAAGGGAGATCAGTGTAGCTTTACTATAGGGGCGTTACAACTGTTGCGGCTGAAATTTTCTCTGTTTGATCGCTTATTTTATGGTAGGTTCCCATCATGTCAATTAACATGATTTTTACACATATACTTGTGTTTTGTCCTTTAATGCCCCACATTTCCTCCTTGGTCAAGATCCTGGTGAAATCAAACAAAAGGGTCTGCGAACACTGTAAAATCCTAACAAGTCTTATGACTATGGCACAAAACTAAAAGTAAACATTGATGCAATTTTGGACTCATCAACTCCCCAAACTTAGAGGTTTGCTTGTCCTCGAGCAATATTGTGGCTTGAAATAACAAGGTCCTCGTGTTCATGAGTTGCGGATAAACGTAAATGAATGAGTCCATTGCATCGAGTCAATATTCACATAAGATACATGATCATAAAACAACAACGACTACTTTTCTTGCAAGTTTAATTAAGATACATGAAAAGGTATAATATGTGCATACTCACTTTTCTGCAAGTTTTATTAAGTTAAATGCTTTTATTTGGCTAGTTGCACTGAAGTTTTGTCCCCGAATTAGTCGACTTAGTTCTTATTCCCATTATGAATCTTGCCAGTAAAACTTTCAACCTATGCCTTTGCTGGATTGATAAGTCTTAGGTCATCAACTAGAGGGAAATTAATGTTGCACTATAGTCCGTTGCGCTTGGAAGGCCAACAAAGTCTACATCAATAGAAGTGCATAGTAGAACCATAGCTACCAAAGTGACAAGCTTCTACTAGAAGCATAACTTTGTGAAAAGCTTCTAAGGCATGACTCTACTGCGAGGAAGACATAGATCTTATTAGCTGACAATCTGAACGTCTTTATCATAAAGGGACATAAAGAAAGAAAACAACAACCAGTCTCGGAAATTAATACATCAGTATTGTTCTACAACAAGGAGATGCAATGCATGAGACATACACCAGACAAGAACTTTATACATGAGATATCTTCACTGACCACACCTATAGAAACAAAATACCGAACAATTCAATACTTACGCTTACTACACTCTTGATCAGGAAGTTCTAGTTCCACATCAGCGAGAAAACGAAACATAAGTAAAAGCTACCAGATTCATGGCAAGTAAGAAATCCTCTTCTAATTTTGATCTTCAATTCCCCATCTGTTTATAATATTTTAACCCTGTTCGTCCACTTTTTTCCCCTTATTTATTGTTTGACATAGGTAGTTAGAACTTTCTTGAAAGGATGGAGTTCTCTCTCGGAGGTGTGCACCCCCTCTTCTTTTTTGGGAAATATGGGCTTGTTATTTTCAATAAGTTCTATTGCCTCGACACATTTAGTATATAACATACTATAGTTGAATTTTATTTTATTTAATATCACCCTCATTTGCACATCCGTCGACCACTTGCAACTAGAAAGGGGGGTGCGATAGTTGCATCTTGTTTTAACCCTAAAATCATTAACACAAAAAAAATCCTTATTAGGGGCAAGATGTTCTTTCGAGAAGAGTTAGAGAAGTTCTCATGTGTGTGCACTCTTGTAAAGGAGGGGCGGTGAGGCTCCGACAGGGAGATATAGAGAGATTGCCGGCATGGGTGTGGGAAAGAGAGGACGTGGTAGACGGAGTGGGAGATAAGAAACCGAGGGTGGAATGAGGCAGTTGAGCAGGGGCTCTCGAAGAAGGATGGAATAACTTAAAAATGCATCTAGAGACATAAAGTATTATTGGCTAATTGAAAGAACATGGTGCCCCCATGGTTGGTCTTGGTAATGGATGGCGATCCTTATGGACTAATGGTTCCCGGTACGTCTCCAACGTATCTATGATTTTTTATGGTTTCATGTTATTATATTATCAATATTGGATGTTCAATATGCAATTAGATGCTATTTTATATAATTGTTTTGGACTAACCTATTAACTCAGTGCCCAATGCTAGTTCCAGTTTTTTTTGCGTGTTTTTGACCGTTTTAGATAAACAGTACCAAACGAAGTCCAAACATGATGAAACTTTACAGGGGTTATTTTTGGACATGAAGAGACGCTAGAAGCTTCGGGAGGAGACCAGACTAGCCACGACGGAGCGACGAGCTCACATGGTGCGCCCTGGGGGGTAGGGCGCAGCATGCAGGCTCGTGACTCCGTTGCGTGCCCCTGACCTAATTCCACTTCAATATATTCCCAACTAACCCGAAAACAACCCAGAGCCACACCCTAAATACTATTTTCGCCGCCTCAAGCCTCTATTCCACCGCGATCCCATATGGAGGCTGTATACATCAACCTTGCCGCCTCCATGATTATATGTGAGTAGTTCACCACAGACCTACGATTCATAGTTATTAGCTAGATGACTTCTCCTCTCTCTTTGATCTTCAATAGAATGTTCTCCTCGAGCTCCTTGGAGTTATATACAATGTAATCTTCTTTTCTGGTGTGTTTGTTGGGATCCGATGAATTGTGGGTTTATGATCAGATAACTCATTGAAAGTAATTGAGACAAACCTGAACTTTATTATGCATGATTTTTATAACTTTGTATTTCTCTCCGATCTATCTGTTTGGTTTGGCCAACTAGATTGATTTATCTTCAGTGGAAGTGGTGTGTTGTAATGGGTTTAATCTTACGGTGTTCTATATCCCAGTGATAGAAGGGGACAAGACACGTATTTATATTGTTGTCGTTAAGGATAAAATGATGGGGTTTATTCATATTGATTGGGTTCGCTTTGTCGACATCATGCCATCTTGCCTAAAGCGTTAGTTTGTTCGTTATGAACTTAATACCATACACTAGTGCAGAAAGGCCTAGCTATGGCGTGGAAAAAAGGGACCTGCTGTTGGAAATATGCCCTAGAGGCAATAATAAATTGGTTATTATTATATTTCCTTGTTCATGATAATCGTTTATTATCCATGCTATAATTGTATTGATTGGAAACTCAAATACATGTGTGGGTACATAGACAACACTGTGTCCCTAGTAAGCCTCTAGTTGACTAGCTTGTTGATCAAAGATGGTTAAGGTTTCCTAGCCATGGACATGAGATGTCATTTGATAACGGGATCACATCATTAGGAGAATGATGTGATGGACAAGACCCAAACTGTAAACGTAGCATTTGATCGTGTCAGTTTATTGCTATTGTTTTCTGCATGTCAAGTATCTGTTCCTTTGACCATGAGATCATGCAACTCACTAACACCGGAGGAATACCTTGTGTGTATCAAACGTCGCAACGTAACTGGGTGACTATAAAGGTGCTCTACAGGTATCTCCGAGGGTGTCTGTTGGGTTGGCATGGATCAAGACTGGGATTTGTTACTCCGTGTGACGGAGAGGTATCTCAGGGCCCACTCGGTAATACAACATCACATTGAGCCTTGCAAGCAATGTGACTAAAGTGTTAGCCACGAGATCTTGTATTACGGAACGAGTAAAGAGACTTGCCGGTAACGAGATTGAACTAGGTATAGTGATACCGACGATCGAATCTCGGGCAAGTAACATACCGAAGAACAAAGGGAACAGCATACGGGATTAACTGAATCCTTGACATAGAGGTTCGACCGATAAAGATCTTCGTAGAATATGTAGGAGCCAATATGGGCATCCAGGTCCCGCTATTGGTTATTGGCCGTAGAGGTGTCTCGGTCATGTCTACATAGTTCTCGAACCCGCAGGGTCTACACACTTAACGTTTGGTGACGATTAGTATAATTGAGTTATTATGTTGGTGACCGAAAGTTGTTCGGAGTCTCGGATAAGATCCCGGACATGACGAGGATCTCCGGAATAGTCCGGAGGTAAAGATTGATATATGTGATAATAGTGTTTTGATCTCTGGAAGGGTTCCGAAGTTCACCGGAAGGGGTTCCGGATGTTTACCGAAGTGTTCGGGTGCAGCAACACTTTATATGAGCCAAAAGGATAAAACCCACAAGGTATTGGAAAGTGCAAAAGTAGTTTTGCTGCCGCGTAAGCGGTACTACCGCTTGGTGAAGCGGTACTACCGCCGGCGCGGTACTACCGCTTGTGTGAAGCGGTACTACCGCCCAAGCGGTACTACCGCTTGTGTGAAGCGGTACTACCGCTTGTGTGCGGCTGTGCACGGTTCGGCAGGGGTCCGAGTTGGACTCTTTCCCTGCGGGCCAAACCGACCTTGTGCGGGCAAAACCGACCTGGAGGAGGCTTTTACTCCAAGTTTAGACCCCAAGGCTCAACATATAAATAGAGGGGCAGGGCTAGCACACGGGAAACATCAGGATTTCCCAAGCCGTGTGCCGGCAACCCTAGCCCTCTAGTTCCTCCGTCATAATCTCCGTAGCGCTTGGCGAAGCCCTGCAGAGATTGTTCCTCACCACCATCACCACGCCGTCGTGCTGCTGGAACTCAACCACTACTTCACCATCGCTCGCTGGATCGAGGAGGTGAAGGCGTCATCAAGCCGTACGTGTGTTGAACGCGGAGGTGCCGTCCGTTCGGCACTAGATCGGAAGGATCGTGATTGGATCGCGGGACGCTCGGCGATTTGGATCGCGAAGACGTTCGACTACATCAACCGCGTTTATTAACGCTTCCGCTTAGCGATCTACAAGGGTATGTAGATTCACTCTCCCTCTCGTAGATGCTCATCACCATGGATAGTTCTTGCGTGTGCGTAGGAAAATTTTTGTTTCCCATGCAACGTTCCCCAACAGTGGCATCATGAGCTAGGTCTATGCGTAGATGAGATCTCGAGTAGAACACAAACGAGTTGTGGGCGTGGGTGTATACATATTGCTTGCCGTTACTAGTTGATACTTGATTCAGCGGTATTGTGAGATGAAGCGGCCCGGACCGACATTACGCGTACGCTTACGCGAGACTGGTTTTACCGCTGCGTGCACTTGTTGCATAAAGGTGACTGGCGGGTGTCTGTCTCTCTCACTTTAGTTGAATCGGTTCAATGAAGAGGGTTCTTTTAGAAGATCAAAAAGCAATCACTACACCACGTTGTGGTTTTGCGTAGGTAAGAACGGTTCTTGCAAACCCGTAGCAGCCACGTAAAATTTGCAACAACAATTAGAGGACGTCTAACTTGTTTTTGCAGGGTATGTTGTGATGTGATATGGCCAATTACATGATGAGATATATGTGATGTATGAGATGATCATGTGATGTATAGAATATCACGACTTGCATGTCGATGAGTACGGCAACTGGCAGGAGCCATAGAGTTGTCTTTAATTATTGTATGACCTGCGTGTCAATCATTAAGCGCTATGTAATGCTTTACTTTATCGCTAAACGTTAGCTATAGTCGTGGAAGCAACAGTCGGCGCGACAACCTTATGGCGACACGTTGATGGAGATCAAGATGATGGAGATCATGGTGTCATGCCGGTGACGATGGAGATCATGCCGGTGCTTTGGAGATGGAGATCAAAAGCACAAGTTCATGGCCATATCATGTCACTTATGATTTGCATGTGATGTTAATCCTTTTATGCATCTTATTTTGCTTAGGACGACGGTAGCATTATAAGGTGATCCCTCACTTAAATTTCAAGATAAATTGTGTTCTCCCCAAGTGTGCACCGTTGCGAAAGTTCGTCGTTTCGAGACACGCCGTGATGATCGGGTGTGATAGACTCTACGTTCGCATACAACGGGTGTAAGCCATGTTACACGTGCGGAACACTCGGGTTAAACTTGACGAGCCTAGCATGTACAGACATGGCCTCGGAACACAAGAGACCGAAAGGTCGAACATGAGTCATATAGTAGATATGATCAACATGAAGATGTTCACCATTGAAACCACCTCAACTCACGTGATGATCGGACTTGAGTTGGTGGATTTGGATCATGTTACACTCGAATGATCGGAGGGATGTCAATTTGAGTGGGAGTTTTTTAAATATGATTAACTAAACTCATTATCTAAGAACAATAGTCTAAGTTGTCTTTGCTATATTTATGTTGTAGATCATGGCTCGCGCAGTAGCACCCCTGAATTTTAATGCGTTCCTAGAGAAAGCTAAGTTGAAAGATGATGGAAGTAACTTTGTGGACTGGGCCCGTAATCTAAGGATTATCCTTACGGCTTCCCAGAAGGCTTATGTCCTTGATGCACCGCTTGGTGATCCACCCGCTCCAGTTGAGTCTCTAGACGTTGTGAACGCCTGGCAGGCTCGTTCTGATGATTACTCAATAGTTCAATGTGCAATGTTGTATGGCTTAGAACCGGGACTTCAAAGACGTTTTGAACGTCATGGAGCATATGAGATGTTCCAGGAGTTGAAGTTTATCTTTCAGAAGAATGCCCGGATCGAGAGATATGAGATCTCCGATAAGTTCTATGCTTGCAAGATGGAGGAGAACGGGTCTATCAGTGATCACGTGCTCAGAATGTCTGGGTACTCCACCCGTCTGGCTGAGTTAGGGATGCCCCTTCCGCCAGAGGCTATCACTGACAGAGTTCTTCAATCATTGCCGCCTAGCTACAAGAGCTTCGTGTTGAACTATAACATGCACGGGATGAACAAGTCAGTCGCCGAGCTGTTTGCGATGCTGAAAGTCGCTGAGTCTGAAATTCAGAAGGAGCATCAAGTGTTGATGGTCAATAAAACCACTAGTTTCAAGAAATATGGCAAGGGTAAGAAGGGTAACTCCAAGCAGAGTGGCAAAGCAGTTGCTCCTCTCGTGAAGAAACCCAAGGCTGGACCCAAACCAGAAACTGTGTGTTTTCATTGCAAGGGAACTGGACACTGGAAGCGGAATTGCCCCAAGTATTTGGCTGACAAGAAGGCGGCCAACAACAAACAAGGTATATATGATATACATGTTATTGATGTGTACCTTACCAACTCTCGTTGTAGTGCCTGGGTATTTGATACCGGTGCGGTTGCTCATATTTGCAACTCAAAACAGGAACTGCGGAATAGACGGAGGCTGGCAAAGGACGAAGTGACGATGCGCGTGGGAAATGGTTCCAAGGTTGATGTGATCGCCGTCGGCACGCTCGCTCTTCGATTACCGTCGGGATTAGTGATGAACCTAAATAAGTGTTATTTGGTGCCTGCGTTAGGCATGAACATTATATCTGGATCTTGTTTATTGCGAGACGGTTACTCATTTAAATCAGAGAATAATGGTTGTTCTATTTATATGAGTAATATCTTTTATGGTCATGCACCCAATGTGAGGGGTTTATTCTTGTTGAATCTCGATAGTAATGATACACATGTTCATAACATTGATGCCAAAAGATGTAGAATTGATAATGATAATACCACTTTCTTGTGGCACTGCCGTTTAGGTCATATTGGCGTAAAACGCATGAGGAAGCTCCATGCTGATGGACTTTTGGAGTCACTTGATTTTGAATCACTTGACACATGTGAGCCATGCCTCATGGGCAAGATGACTAAAACGCCGTTCTCTGGAATAATGGAACGGGCAAGTGACTTATTGGAAATCATACATAGTGATGTGTGCGGTCCGATGAGCATTGAGGCGCGCGGTGGTTATCGTTACTTTCTCACCTTCACTGATGACTTAAGTAGATATGGGTATATTTACTTAATGAAACACAAGTCTGAAACATTTGAAAAGTTCAAACAATTTCAGAGTGAAGTTGAGAATCATCGTAACAAGAAGATTAAATTCCTACGATCTGATCGAGGAGGAGAATATCTGAGTTATGAGTTTGGCAGTCACTTAAGACAATGTGGAATTGTTTCACAACTAACACCGCCTGGAACACCACAGCGTAATGGTGTGTCCGAACGTCGTAATCGAACTTTATTGGATATGGTGCGATCTATGATGTCTCTTGCCGATTTGCCACTATCGTTTTGGGGTTATGCATTAGAGACAGCTGCATTCACTTTAAATAGGGCACCATCGAAATCCGTTGAGACAACGCCATATGAACTTTGGTTTGACAAGAAGCCAAAGCTGTCGTTTCTTAAAGTTTGGGGATGTGATGCTTATGTCAAAAAGCTTCAGCCTGAAAAGCTGGAACCCAAAGCGGAGAAATGCGTCTTCATAGGATACCCAAAAGAGACAGTTGGGTATACCTTCTACCTCAGATCCGAGGGCAAAGTGTTTGTCGCTAAAAACGGAATATTTCTTGAGAAAGAGTTTCTCTCGAAAGAATTGAGTGGGAGGAAGATAGAACTTGATGAGGTTGTTGAACCTTTACTTCAACCTGAGAGTAGCGCAGTGCAGAAAGTTGTTTCTGTGGAGCCTACATTAGCTGAAGAGGAAGTTAATGATGATGATCATGAAGCTTTGGATCAAGTTGCTATCGAACCTCGTAGGTCGACAAGGACGCATACTGCTCCTGAGTGGTACGGCAACCCTGTCTTAGAGGTCATGTTGTTAAACAACGATGAACCTACGAGCTATGGAGAAGCGATGATGGGCCCGGATTCCGAGAAGTGGTTAGAGGCCATGAAATCTGAGATGGGATCCATGTATGAAAACAAAGTATGGACTTTGGAAGTATTACCTGAAGGGCGTAAGGCCATTCAGAACAAATGGATCTTTAAGAGGAAGACGGACGCGGACGGTAATGTCACCGTCTATAAAGCTCGACTTGTGGCAAAGGGTTTTTCACAAGTTCAAGGAGTTGACTACGATGAGACCTTCTCACCCGTAGCGATGCTTAAGTCCGTCAGAATCATGTTAGCAATAGCTGCCTTTTTCGATTATGAAATTTGGCAGATGGATGTCAAAACAGCGTTCCTTAACGGTTACCTTAAGGAAGAGTTGTATATGATACAACCAGAAGGTTTTGTCGATCCAGAGAATGCTGACAAAGTTTGCAAACTCCAGCGATCCATTTATGGACTGGTGCAAGCATCTCGGAGTTGGAATCTTCGTTTTGATGAGGTAATCAAAGCGTTCGAGTTTATACAAGTTTACGGAGAAGCTTGTATTTACAAGAAAGTGAGTGGGAGCTCTATAGCGTTTCTAATATTATATGTGGATGACATATTGCTGATTGGAAACAATATAGAAATGCTGGAAAGCGTAAAGGAATATTTGAACAAGAGTTTTTCAATGAAGGACCTAGGAGAAGCTGCTTTCATATTAGGCATAAAGATCTATAGAGATAGATCAAGACGCTTAATAGGACTTTCACAAAGCACATACCTTGATAAGATTTTGAAGAAGTTCAAAATGGATCAGTCCAAGAAGGGGTTCTTGCCTGTTTTGCAAGGTGTGAAGTTGAGTAAGACTCAATGCCCAGTGACTGCAGAAGATAGAGAAAAGATGAGTGTCATCCCCTATGCTTCAGCCATAGGCTCTATCATGTATGCAATGCTGTGCACAAGACCCGATGTCAGCCTTGCCATAAGTATGGCCGGAAGGTTTCAAAGTGATCCAGGAATGGAACACTGGACGGCGGTCAAGAATATCCTGAAGTACCTGAAAAGGACTAAGGACATGTTTCTCGTTTATGGAGGTGATCAAGAGCTCGTCGTAAAGGGTTACGTCGATGCAAGCTTTGACACTGATCCGGATGACTCTAAGTCGCAAACCGGATACGTATTTATTCTTAATGGGGGTGCGGTTAGCTGGTGCAGTTCCAAGCAAAGCGTGGTAGCAGATTCTACATGTGAAGCGGAGTACATCGCTGCCTCGGAGGCGGCGAAGGAAGGTGTCTGGATGAAGGAGTTCATGACAGATCTTGGAGTAGTGCCTAGTGCACTTAACCCAATGACTCTGTTTTGTGATAATACTGGTGCCATTGCTCTAGCCAAGGAACCAAGATTTCACAAGAGGACCAGACACATAAAGCGACGTTTCAATTCCATCCGCGATTACATCAAGGAGGACGACATAAATATTTGCAAAGTACACACGGATCTAAATGTTGCAGATCCGATGACTAAACCTCTTCCAAAGGCTAAACATGAACAACACCAGAACTGCATGGGTGTTCGATTCATTACAATGTAAATCACATAGTGATGTGAACTAGATTATTGACTCTAGTGCAAGTGGGAGACTGTTGGAAATATGCCCTAGAGGCAATAATAAATTGGTTATTATTATATTTCCTTGTTCATGATAATCGTTTATTATCCATGCTATAATTGTATTGATTGGAAACTCAAATACATGTGTGGGTACATAGACAACACTGTGTCCCTAGTAAGCCTCTAGTTGACTAGCTTGTTGATCAAAGATGGTTAAGGTTTCCTAGCCATGGACATGAGATGTCATTTGATAACGGGATCACATCATTAGGAGAATGATGTGATGGACAAGACCCAAACTGTAAACGTAGCATTTGATCGTGTCAGTTTATTGCTATTGTTTTCTGCATGTCAAGTATCTGTTCCTTTGACCATGAGATCATGCAACTCACTAACACCGGAGGAATACCTTGTGTGTATCAAACGTCGCAACGTAACTGGGTGACTATAAAGGTGCTCTACAGGTATCTCCGAGGGTGTCTGTTGGGTTGGCATGGATCAAGACTGGGATTTGTTACTCCGTGTGACGGAGAGGTATCTCAGGGCCCACTCGGTAATACAACATCACATTGAGCCTTGCAAGCAATGTGACTAAAGTGTTAGCCACGAGATCTTGTATTACGGAACGAGTAAAGAGACTTGCCGGTAACGAGATTGAACTAGGTATAGTGATACCGACGATCGAATCTCGGGCAAGTAACATACCGAAGAACAAAGGGAACAGCATACGGGATTAACTGAATCCTTGACATAGAGGTTCGACCGATAAAGATCTTCGTAGAATATGTAGGAGCCAATATGGGCATCCAGGTCCCGCTATTGGTTATTGGCCGTAGAGGTGTCTCGGTCATGTCTACATAGTTCTCGAACCCGCAGGGTCTACACACTTAACGTTTGGTGACGATTAGTATAATTGAGTTATTATGTTGGTGACCGAAAGTTGTTCGGAGTCTTGGATAAGATCCCGGACATGACGAGGATCTCCGGAATAGTCCGGAGGTAAAGATTGATATATGTGATAATAGTGTTTTGATCTCTGGAAGGGTTCCGAAGTTCACCGGAAGGGGTTCCGGATGTTTACCGAAGTGTTCGGGTGCAGCAACACTTTATATGAGCCAAAAGGATAAAACCCACAAGGTATTGGAAAGTGCAAAAGTAGTTTTGCTGCCGCGTAAGCGGTACTACCGCTTGGTGAAGCGGTACTACCGCCGGCGCGGTACTACCGCTTGTGTGAAGCGGTACTACCGCCCAAGCGGTACTACCGCTTGTGTGAAGCGGTACTACCGCTTGTGTGCGGCTGTGCACGGTTCGGCAGGGGTCCGAGTTGGACTCTTTCCCTGCGGGCCAAACCGACCTTGTGCGGGCAAAACCGACCTGGAGGAGGCTTTTACTCCAAGTTTAGACCCCAAGGCTCAACATATAAATAGAGGGGCAGGGCTAGCACACGGGAAACATCAGGATTTCCCAAGCCGTGTGCCGGCAACCCTAGCCCTCTAGTTCCTCCGTCATAATCTCCGTAGCGCTTGGCGAAGCCCTGCAGAGATTGTTCCTCACCACCATCACCACGCCGTCGTGCTGCTGGAACTCAACCACTACTTCACCATCGCTCGCTGGATCGAGGAGGTGAAGGCGTCATCAAGCCGTACGTGTGTTGAACGCGGAGGTGCCGTCCGTTCGGCACTAGATCGGAAGGATCGTGATTGGATCGCGGGACGCTCGGCGATTTGGATCGCGAAGACGTTCGACTACATCAACCGCGTTTATTAACGCTTCCGCTTAGCGATCTACAAGGGTATGTAGATTCACTCTCCCTCTCGTAGATGCTCATCACCATGGATACTTCTTGCGTGTGCGTAGGAAAATTTTTGTTTCCCATGCAACGTTCCCCAACACCTGCTGGCGTGGACACCGGACACCACCAATATGGCGCCAGTGTTAGAATTTAGTGGTGGTGTTGGAGACGACGCCAACAGTATTTTGAATACCTGCTGGCGTTGGACAGAATTGCACGCCGGCACTATCATATTTAGCTAATAAAAAATACCAGCTTCACAAAAGATACTAAATATTTCAGGCATTCACAAAAGATATTAAACATTTCAGTAATTCACAGAAGATACCAAATTCACAAAAGGAAAGTACCGATTACTTCCACAATGTATATATCGATTTTCCCATCTCTCGATCGACACTACCTAGTCTAAGGACTATTTTAAGCTCACGAAGCTTATTCCTATTTGCCTGCCCCTCCTGGATGTAATGCGCTTTCTCCATCTTCAGTTGACGCCTCTCGGCCTGTAGGACTTGTATCTCCTTATTGAGATCAGTTATCTCGACGTTCAGCGCTGCGATCTGACCTTTGAGACTGCAAAATCTTATCATAGACAATATCATTGTCCTCGATAATTTTATCTTTTCCCTTCGTCAGGGAGTTATTCAACTCCTGTAGGCCTTGATGGTACTCTCACGTGACGCGATCAGTTCGTGACTGAGCACGTCCACGCCACGTGTTGGCTGCACAACGGGTGCTGGCGAAGATGGACCTCCTACGTATGCCTGGCAAGGGTTTCAAATCATCAACAATATATATATATATATATATATATATATATATATATATATATATATATATATATATGCATGTTTACAATGCTAATGCATGTTTTTGTAACCTTAATTACCTGGTTGGTGCTCACATCGCATTTATCTTCGGCAAAACCCGACTAGTGATCAGGGAGCCTACCCAAATGCTAGAGTCGGCCATGCTATTTGGCTAAAGAATGAATAGAGTGTTTAATGCATAAACAATTGGCTAAAGAATGAAAAAATTAGACTGGTCAAGTTAATAAATGGAAAATTTGGCTAAAGACTGTTTAATGCTATTTGGCTAAAGAATGAAAGGAGCCTACCAAAATTAGACCGATCAAATTAATAAATGGAAAAGTTGAAATAGCTTGCATACATATTTGACATGAGTTCACAGAATTTAATAAATTACTTAGGTTGTGTTTGGTTGCAAAGTATTTTTCAAGTATTTTTAGAATACTATAGTTTTTTAAAAATACTATGGTAAATACTTTGAGGTGTTTGGCTCTAATTAAAATTGTAGTATTATAAACTACAATATCCACAACACTGTAGTTTTTTTGCAGTATTAAAAAATATCCACTAAAATTTGTGCAGGCCTAAGGCGGGCGGGGGGATGTACCTGTACTTGAGTGCCGGGTGGGGCGGCGTCGGCCAGAGACGGGCCGCGTCGGGCGGAGACGGGCTAGGGCAAGGTGGCGGGCGGGGCGGCATCGGGCGGAGACGGGCCGCATTGAGCGGCGGGCGGGGCGGCGTTAGGCGGAGACGGGCCGGGATGGGGCGGCGGGCGGAGACGATAGGCCTCGGGCGACGGCGGCGACGGGCGGGGCGGCGGTGGGGATCGAGAGGACGACGGGTGGACTTGGGGATTGAGAGAGAGTAAGGACGAAATAATCGATAAGGGTTTTTTACTGCCTCCTACTGCTGGCGTGGGCCTAATGGGCCTGAATGCCCAATGTCAGGCCTAATGTCAGCACTAAATCCATGCCAGCACTAACTTCACAAAGCTGTCGTACCAATTCTTCCAACGCCATTGCTATTTGAAAACATTAGTGCTGGCGTCGCATCAAATTGGCGCGCCACCAACGTAAGTTGTGGCTAGCCATTTTTCCACTAGTGATAGATGCATGCTGGATAGCGGTCAATTGGTGGAGTAATAGTAGTAGATGTAGGTAGGAGTCGGACTACTTCTTTATGGACGTGATGCATATATACATGATCATTATCGTGAATAACATCAACTATGCGCTTTTCTATCAATTGCCCAACAGTAATTTGTTTACCCACTATATGCTATGTGTTCGAGAGAGAAGCCTCTAGTGCAAACTATGGCCCCTGGTGAGGGAGTCCTGGACTAGGGTGTCCTCGGGAGGCCGGCCTATCTGATATGGGCCGGACTATATGGGCCGTTCGCCGGACGCTGGATCACTCGAAGGACCGGACTCCAGAAGGGAAGTTTCTA
Source organism: Elymus sibiricus (assembly GCA_039707655.1). Classification (NCBI taxonomy): domain Eukaryota; kingdom Viridiplantae; phylum Streptophyta; class Magnoliopsida; order Poales; family Poaceae; genus Elymus; species Elymus sibiricus. The sequence continues at coordinate 469,009,602 of CM077675.1, forward strand.
GAAGCAAGGCGTGTGCTCCACGTTTAAAGTAGAATAGGCATGTTTATCCCCTCGACGTGTAACCGACCATGTGTAAACCCTAGGCACCCCCAGCGTCTATATAAGCCAGAGGGTTTTAGATCATTAGAGGGAGAACTCATCTAGGGTTTTAGTCATACGATCTCGTGGTAGATCACTCTGTAATCTCTATACCATCAATATAATCAAGCAGGACGTTGGGTATTATCTCCATAGGAGGGCCCGAACCTGGGTAAAACCTTGTCCCCTTCGTCTCCTGTTACCATCGATCCAAGCATCATAGTTCGGGACCCCCTACCCGAGATCCGCCGGTTTTGACACCGACATTGGTGCTTTCATTGAGAGTTCCACTGTGATCGCCAGATGGAATCGATGGTTCGCCTAGTCGTTAACGAAGAGGTCCGCAACACAGGGACTTTCGTCCCTGGACAGATCTTCGCTTTCGGCAGCATAGTGCTGCACGCCGGCCCGACCAGCCTCCTTGGCCGTGTCAAAAGTTTCGCCCCTGATCAGGAGGTGAAATTCGGGAACTTAGAGGTCCCCGTAGACTACCGCGGCGATCTATCACTAACCGGGCTTGCAGTCTCGCCTGCCATGCCCGATGACCCTGAGGCTTTAACCTCGGATCCATCTTCTGGCTCCGCCTATGGGATCTGCCCTGGTGGAGGCCCGATCTTAAGTTCGGATCAGGTCATAGCGCCCGTCAGCCGAACATTCGTTCTTGCCGAACACACTCCCTGCACGGATGCATCGGAGGCTAACTCCGGAAGCTCCGGGCAGATCGGTCCGATCGAGCTCTCAACTCTCGATAAAGCCTTAGATCGGATCTCGTCGATAAAAATCAACGACGACCCAGCCCCGGTCTGCTCTCAGATCGGTCTTCGTACGGGTCGGGATGGATCTGAACAGGATCCAAGAACGCCCTCGCGCGACTCTGGAACAGCGACGCCGCATACCGACCCCACTCGCTTTGGTGACACGCATCCCACCATCGGCTCGTTTCTCAACGAGTTGTTCGATCGGATGGAGACTATGCGAATGGCCGGTGACCATATCCCGGTCTATGACTGGCTCGACCTATCCCGCATTTCGGAACTTATAGTTACGGACTCCCATCTTGGTGAGGGACTACCTTTTCTCCCACCCACCTCCCAAGCCGATGACCGGATCATCGCATCAAAGCCCAATCGTTCGAATCCACCGGACATTGCGCATTTGCCTGGGGAGTCGGTCCATCATTACTGGGCCAGACTACTCCTCGCACGACACAACGTGCGCGGCCTCAGCGACACAGATATAATGGAAACCTTCAAACGTAATTGCCACAACGAGGGAATCCTCAACGCCCTGGCGCAGCGGCACATAACTGACCTTTCCGAGCTATCCATCTTGGTACAGAAGTATTGTGCCATGGAAAGTGCTTGGCAAACAGAGCGGCTATTTTCGGACCACACCTCTGCCGAATACCTTAGAAGAGATCGGCAAAAGAGGATACCCCCGAACCGAACAGCCCTAACTCAGCCCACCAAAAAGAGAAACAGATCCCTTCCTGGGGTCAGTACTGTCCTGGACGGACTATTGGACAAACCTTGCCCTATACACTCCGTGTTGCTAAACACAGCTCCATCCCACAGTTTTAGAACTTGTTGGGTCGTCAGACAGATCGCAAAAAGCGGCGAGGCCATCCTCAAGGCGTCACCGCCCAGAGGGCGCCCCGCCGACTCATCGTAACATCACACCGAAGTCCTGACGATCTACGAAACGTTCCCTTCGAGGAACAAAAGGAAGAGAGCCCTCAAAGAAATTGGACAGGTGTACCACGTGGCTGCAACAAGTGTATGGGCAGATACACCCATCACCTTTGGAGATGCTGATCGACCAGCCATTCATCCCGACCATTCACCAGCCGCACTAGTCCTGAACTCCGTCACCGACGGCTTCCGGTTACACAAAGTGCTAATGGACGGCGGCAGCAGTCTAAACCTAATTTATGAAGACACGCTAGAAAAAATGCAATTCGACCGATCCCGGATCGAACATAGCAACACAACCTTTCGGGGAATAATCCGAGGGAAGGAGGCACGCTGCTCAGGATGTATTACCCTGGACGTAGTGTTCGGCACGCCCGACAACTACAGATCAGAAGAGCTCCTCTTCCACATCGTGCCCTTCCCTAGTGGCTATCACGCCCTTCTGGGACGTGAAGCCTTCACAAAATTCCAGGCTATACCACATTACGGGTATATGAAACTTAAAATGCCAGGACCAAACGGAGTAATCACAATAGCTGGTGATCCGAATATAGCCCTACGGGCCGAAAACAAAACAGCAGCACTCGCCCTCGAGGCCCTAGCTGAGACCTTTGCTGCAGAAGAACTGACGGGTTCATTGTTTCCCATAGAGGAATAGAAGCGAATCCGGCCAAGATCCGCGCCTTGTCAGAACTTGCAATCCCCACAGAGCTAAAGCATGTGCAAAGTTTGGCGGGTTGCGTGGCGGCATTGAGCCGCTTTATCTCCCGCCTCGGTGAAAAAGCTTTACCACTGTACAAATTGCTGAAACGGACCAAGACTTTTGAATGGACTGACGAAGCAAAGGCTGCGCTAGAAGATATCAAGACACTGCTGGCAAGTAACCCCATACTCACAGCTCCAAGCGCGGGTGAGCCCATGTTGTTATACATATCGGCCACCAACCAAGTTGTCAGCGCAGTGCTCGTCGTTGAACGAGAGGAGGAGGGGCACAAATTCCAGATACAGAAGCCGGTCTATTATGTGTCAGAGGTGCTAACGCAATGCAAGTCAAGATACCCGCACTACCAGAAGATAGCCTATACGGTATTTATGGCATCACGTAAATTAAGACATTACTTCCAAGAGTGTTCGGTCACGGTGGCATCGGAAGTACCCCTGAATGATATAATCAATAACAGGGATGCCACAGGCCGTATAGCCAAATGGGCGATTGAGCTCCTTCCTTTTGAGATCACATACAAACCGCGCCGAGCTATTAAATCTCAGGTATTAGCGGATTTCCTTGCCGAATGGACAGAAGCCGAACTCCCCAGGGAATACAGTACATACTCACGTTGGACGATGTACTTTGATGGATCCAAAACCTTGGCCGGACTGGGGGCTGGAGTCGTTCTCACATCCCCCACAGGTGACAACGTCCGATACGTGCTCCAGATCATGTATGCCGACTCCAACAACGCAGTCGAATACGAAGCCCTTCTACACGGTCTTCGGATGGCAGCTGCAATGGGCATACAGCGGCTGGAGGTACGAGGAGATTCTAATCTGGCCATCTCTCAAGTAAACGGTGAGTTCGACGCCAAAAATCCGAAGATGGCGGCATATCGAAACACTGTCCTCAAAATATCCGCACGGTTCGAGGGGCTGGAGTTCCGCCACGTCGCTCGAGACGACAACCAAGCCGCTGACATACTGGCACGTTTAGTAGCCAAACGCGACCCTGTCCCGCCGAACACTTTCCTGGAACGGCTCTTTAAGCCATCCGTGGTTTGGCAGGACGATCAAACGGGCGCCGATCTCTCAGGCGCACACACGGTTGTTCCCCCTGTTGACGAACCAGACGGCAGAATTATCGGCGGCTCCGTAATGAACGAAACACCCTCGGCCCACGAGGTCATGGCAGTAATCGCTCCTTGGACCGAACCCTTCCTCGCCTACCTCCTTCGTAAGGAACTCCCAGATGATCAAACGGAGGCCCGACGTATAGTCCGGCGCTCCAAAGCCTTTAAGGTACACGAAGGAGAGTTATATAAAAAGAGCACTACTGGAGTACTACAGCGGTGCATATCTGAGGAAGAGGGGCGGGAGCTTCTCGCCGAAGTACACGCAGGGATGGGCGGTCATCATGCCATAGCAAGAGCCTTAGTAAGCAAGGCCTTCCGGGCGGGGTTCTTTTGGCCCACAGCTCGGGCGGACGCCCAGTCACTTGTCAAATATTGCGTAGGGTGTCAACTTTTTGCAAACCAAAGTCACATGCCCCCAACAGCTCTTCGGACTATTCCGATCACCTGGCCTTGTGCGGTCTGGGGGCTAGACATGGTCGGACCACTTAAAGGGGGGACCAAGAAAAATAAATTGCCCTATTGATTCAGCTGCTACATAGTACCCTCGCGTAAGCATGGGAACATGTTATATATTCGGCTAATATACGCACTCACCGTGTGCCTCCCGAGTAAAGCTCTTCACTTGCTTTAGCTCAGCCTTCACAGATTCGACCTGTGTTTGGCTGTCCTTAAGTTCCTCGGCCAGCTTCTCGCACTGTTGCTTAGAGGCCTGCACTTGCAGAAAGGGATCCTTAATTCGGTCGTGCCGACCAAGTTAAGGCTTGGGGGCTACTGGGTTTACATGCGTGTTCGGATTCTAAATAACCAACAACTCACCTGCAAGCTGGACGATATCAACTTTATAGCTTCACCGAATCCAGTTCGGGCGGCCCCAAGGTATGCATCCGCTGTGCGTAGAGCGCCGAATTCTTGTTCGGAAAAGGCTGGATGTAGCAGGACTTTACGTCGCTGCCGATGACGCATAGCGCTCCCAACCTCTGATTTGGTGACCGATATGGCATCACCCGAATCGGCTGGGGCGGGATTGGCGGTGGAAGCTCCGACAACAGGATCAACATGGGCGGAAGGCCCTGAACCTTGGGCACCGATGGATGTCTTTACGGCGTCCTCGGTGGGAGACGGCCGAACCTCTTGCCTGAATATTTCGGCGGAATTATCTTTCGACGAGTTTTATCAAATCATGTTGTTAAACCGTGTGATCAAGCGAAATACCTTTGGGGTGAGCTCGCTGGTGCGCTTGCCCCTGTGACCGGCCTATCTGCCGGATCCTTGTTACTTCCCGATTCGGCCACTGTCGCTGCGGCCGGTGTAAGTCGCGCAGATCTACGGCGTTTGACGATAGGAACCGGTATGACAGGGTCACTGGTGGACACTTGTCTCTTGTGGGACGTCTTCTTCTTTTTCTTCTTGTTTACGGCGGGGGAAGGAAAAGATCCAGGGTAGTCGGCAACGATGGCCACTTTGGCATAATCAAGGCCCTCCTGGTAGAAAACCCCGCCTTCGAATTTGATTGATAGGTCCGGGTCTTCGTGACAGCCCGGATCGTCCTCACGGGCATAGTCTTCGGGTTGAGGAGCCGGACAGTTGACTGTCCCGATGAAGCTCCTCCATTCCTGTTTGCATAAAGTTTGACGGCTTTGGTCAGAAAGGGACATAATGGAAAAACCGAACTATAATTACAGTAGGTATAAAGGCTCACCCATTCGATGGGATTGTGGCAAGAATATCCGTCCTTTGATGACCACTGAACAAAGTCCTCTTGCTCCCCTTTGAATAGATCGGCAAGTGCGGCGGCTAATGGTGTTTGATCGGCAGGACCCAGTCTTCGGGAGCGAGTAGTATCGCTTGTCCCGTTATAGCGCCACAAAGGATGTACCCTCTGCTGAAGAGGTTGGACGCATCGAGTGAGGACGGCGGCCATGACGTCAATCATGGTCAGCTTGTGATGGGCTAATAGCCTCACATGGGTCGATAAACGCTGCACCTCGGCACTTTCCTCTTGGGGCAGGCTCTTCGGATGCCAGTTGTACCTTTTCTTCGGAAAGGCGTCGGAGTATTCGGGCAAACCCCGCCGAGTTTGATCGAACAAAGGAACGTCTTCAATATAAAACCACTCCGAGGTCCACATTTCAAATTCCTTCGGGGTTCCTACGGGGTAACCCGTCCCCGCTATGCGGCATACTTCGGCTCCACCAACTTCGAAAATTGTCCCGTCCCTTGTACGTGGGACAAGGCAAAAATACTTCCTCCATAGTTCGAAATGTGCCTCGCACCCCAGGAACATCTCGCAGAGGGCCACGAAGCCTGAGATGTGAAGGATAGACCCTGGGGTAAGGTGATGGAGCTGGATCCCATAGAATGCCAATAACCCTCTCAAGAATGGGTGGATGGGAAATCCGAGCCCTCGCAGGAGGAACGGGACGAAGCACACGTGCTCTCCCTTTTGTGGATGGGGGAAGTTCTCCGCAAGGACCACGCCGTTGAATGAACTCAAGCCGGCACGGACGGTCGTCAGATCTGAGGAAGGGAGATACCTTGGGTCTCTAGTTGGCGAAGACGAAGAGTTGACACGGAACAGCTTCCCCAATCCCCTGGGCGAGATCCATAAGGATCCGAAGAAGAACCAGGGGCGCTCGCCATTTTCTTTTGGTAGAGGTCTTTTTGCTGGGGGTTTCGTCTAAAGGGGGAAGGTGAAGATGTGATCGCGATCTAGTTTATTTAAATAGATGGTACCCCTTTTTCAGAGGGGGGCAGCTCTGTAAAAGAACTGCTAAACCATTTATCTCCTCGCGATGCGCGAGGTTCGAGAAGCATTATTGCAGTGGACTCGGCAATCCCGCAACGTTTGGGATTTCGCCGATCACAGGTCGGATGCCGAACAATCAGGGGAAGAGGGACTCGCCTCGCAAGCCGAAGACTTCTCTGTTCAAGATTCTCCGGATACACATCGGCGTTGGAGGCTAGTCCGGGGGCTACTGAGGGAGTCCTGGACTAGGGGGTCCTCGGGAGGCCGGCCTATCTGATATGGGCCGGACTATATGGGCCGTTCGCCGGACGCTGGATCACTCGAAGGACGGGACTCCAGAAGGGAAGTTTCTAGAAGCAAGGCGTGTGCTCCACGTTTAAAGTAGAATAGGCATGTTTATCCCCTCGACGTGTAACCGACCATGTGTAAACCCTAGGCACCCCCAGCGTCTATATAAGCCGGAGGGTTTTAGATCATTAGAGAGAGAACTCATCTAGGGTTTTAGTCATACGATCTCGTGGTAGATCACTCTGTAATCTCTATACCATCAATATAATCAAGCAGGACGTAGGGTATTACCTCCATAGGAGGGCCCGAACCTGGGTAAAACCTTGTCCCCTTCGTCTCCTGTTACCATCGATCCAAGCATCATAGTTCGGGACCCCCTACCCGAGATCCGCCGGTTTTGACACCGACAGTGGGTGAACAAATTACTGTTGGGCAATTGATAGAAAATCGAATAGTCATGACGATATCCAAGGCGATGATCATTATATAGGCATCACTTCCAAGATAGGTAGACCGACTCCTGCCTGCATCTACCTCTATTACTCCACACATCGACCGCTATCCATCATGCATCTAGTGTATTAACTTCGTGGAAAAACGGAGTAATGCAATAAGAACGATGACATGATGTAGACAAGATATATTCATGTTGGAATAGACCCCATCTTGTTATCCTTAATAGCAACGATACATGCGTGTCTTGTTGCCCCTTCTGTCACCGGGAAAGAACACCACAAGATCGAACCCATCAGAAAGCACCTCTTCCCATGGCAAGAAAAATCGATCTAGTTGGCCTAACTAAACCAAAGATTCGAAGAAGAAATACGAGGCTATAAGCAATCATGCATATAAGAGATCAAAGAAGATTCAAATAATATTCATGGATAGAAACTGATCATGAACTCAAAATTCATCGGATCCCAACAAACACACCGCAAAAGTTTACATCAAATAGATCTCCAAGAGACCATTGTATTGAGAATCATAAGAGAGAGAGAGAAGAAGCCATCTAGCTACTGCCTACGGACCTGAAGGTCTATGGTGGACTACTCACGCATCATCGGAGAGGCACCTATGAGGAAGATGAACCCCTCCGTGATGGTGTTTAGATTGGATCTCGCGGTTCTGGAACTTGCGGCGGCTGGAATTGTGTTTCGTCGACTCCTCTAGGGTCTTTGGTTTTCTGGTAATTTATAGGCATGATAGTCGGTTGAGGGGGTGCCCGAGGTGCCCAGCCCCCATCAGGTCGCGCCAGGGGGCCTCTGGCGCGCCCTGGTGGGTGCTGGCCACCCTGGGCCCCCTCTTCTGGTGTTCTTTGGCTCATCTTCTTTCTTCTGGTCCGTAAAAAATCCACAAAAATCCCCGCAGCGTTTTGTCTCTGTTTGGTACTAATTTTCTGCGATGTAAAAAACAAGCAAAAACAGCAACTGGCACTTTGGCACTATGTCAATACGTTAGTCCCAAAAAATGATATAAAGTTGTAATAAAATGATTGTAAAACATCCAAGAATGATAATATAACAGCATGGAACAAGCAAAAATTATATATACATTGGAGACGTATCAACGTCCACGTCGACCAAATAGTTTAGCAGGTCGGCCTTGTCGTCCCCGTCGAGCTCGATCACCTCACACGGCCCTGCAAGCGCTCAAGAACACTCGGGCATTGGAAGCGGGGAATAACATGACAATCGAATGAAATCCAAGTAAATTCAAAGATTACCTTTTGAGGACGCACCATCTGCCTCTGCCTGTCCCTTCTCTGGAGCCTTAGGATCAAGCAAAGGAGTTGAAGTATCATCACTGCATCAAAAGTCATTCGAGAGGTCAAAAACTAGGACAGTCATCAAAAATATCAGTCAGAATAGAAGAAACAAGCGACAAAGACACTTACGCTGACGCCACAGGCACACTCACTTTGATCCGCGACAGAGCTGCCTTCTGAGGCTTGACTGTCTGGATTTTGGGCTCCTTGGCCCCCTTCTCGGGTGATGCTGCGGGCTCGCCCCGCCCTCGCTTCGAGCTGTGGGTCGAAAGGGCTGATGTAGTCGGCTTAGAGGCACTTGGTCCCTTGGCACCGCCGATACGGCCCCCTGAGTCTTGGCATGCCTTGGAGCGAGTCTCAGTCGGAACGTTCTCCGATGGGGAGGACTCCGCCTCGTCTCCCTCCTCGGTGTCGATGCCATCCTCGTCGGTCTCATCATCGTCCTCGTCGTCCTCTTCATCTCACGAGCCCTCCTGGTTCTCAGTGTCGCTCGCCATGTCAACAGGCGCACGGTCCACGACCGGCGCCATGCTCACCATCTCCGTGAAAGACTGTCACATGGGAAAAGCAATTCAGTCAAAAAAGAACAACCGCCACCAGAATCACTAGGACGAAAATACTCAAAATTACCTCAACTGGCGGGTTCTCCTTGTCAAAAGGGACTATCACCCTGGTGCCTCGAGGATTGTCGCATGCGGAGGTGATGGCCATGAGCTTCACTTCCATCCGCCTTCGCGTCGAGCTCCTTCGGGCGAACTCGCGTGGGGTCACTCGGCCCCTCATTCATCCACATGGGGTGGACCCTTGCTTGCAGAGGCTGGATCCTCCACCAAAGGAAAACCTCCAGGAGGTCCACCCCATCAAGGCCCTTCCTCACTATGGTCACAACTGCTATCACCATAATCTCCACATTGGTCTCCTCCTCCTTAGACACGGTTAGGGAGGAAGGGGATGGTGCTCTCTCTGCCGAGAACAGCGAGAGGCCCGACTGACCGCCGGCGACTGCGATGTCCTTGCAGTAAAACCAGGAGTCTTGCCAACCCTTCACTGAGTTAGGGAGCGACATCAACGGGAAGCTAACCTTCCCCCTAAGTTGTATCCCTAGACCTCCACACAGCTGATTCACATGGGTTTTCTCCCCTCTCGGGGAGGCCTTCTTGACAGTCATGGAACTGCATGTGAAGAGGTGCTTAAAAAGGCCCCAGTGCAGAGGACACCCGATGAAATTCTCATAGAGAGAGACAAAGGCAGCCAAATAGGGGACGGAGTTGGGGGGAAGATGGTGGAGTTGCGGTACAAAATAAGAAGGAAAAGCTCAGAAAAATGGGTGCGGAGGCAAAGAGAAACCTCGCTCGACGTGGGTCACAAGGAGGACTCGCTCGTCCCCTTGCGGCAATGGCTCGAGCTCGCCTTTTGCCGGCAGCCGCTAGATCCCGACGGCCAGGAGCCCTGGCTCTCGAGCTCCAACAAGCAGCCCTCGGTGACCGCAACGCCAGCCAGTCGCCCTGGATCCGTACGATCGACGCGCCAGCAAACGAGGACGACTGATACTTGTGATATGCATTGGGTTTTCCTTGAAGAGGAACGGCTAATCACAACACAATATGGGTAAGTATTTCTCTTAGTTATGAAACCAAGGTTTATCGAACCAATAGGAATATCAATGCTCAACCGTCTTCAGCGGCTGCACACAAAAGAGCAAACAACTTGCACCCAATGTGGGCAAGAGGGTTGTCAATGCCCTTGGTCTCGTTATTTGCAAGCAAGTGAGATGTGTAGATAATTGTGAATTGCAAAATAAAATAAAAGCAACTAAATGGCAACAAGGTTTTGTTGTTTTTGTAAATATATGATGAATAGACTCGGGGACCATAGTATTCCCTAGTGGCATCTCTCATGAAAATAGCATACTGATACATCTCCAACGCATCTATAATTTTTTATTGTTCCATGCTATTATATTATCGTTCTAGGATACTTTTTGAGTAATTGTTTACCAATTAATATTATTTTTGAGCACTAACCTATTGACCCAGTGCCCAGTGCCAGTTCATGTTTTTTCTGTGTTTTTTGTTTCGGATAAATTACATATCAAACGAAGTCCAAACATCATAAAACATTATGGAGATTTTTTTGGGAATATATGTGAATTTTGGGAGTCGGAATCAACGCAAGACGATGTCTGAGGGCCCCACAAGCAAACAAGGCGCGACTTGGGGGGCGGGGCTCCCTGATGTCTTGTGGCCAGTCCTTAAGTCGGTTGAGGTTCTCCTTCTGCCGCAAGAAAGATATTTTCACGATAAAAATCCCCTCAAAATTTCAGCCTGATCGGAGTTACGGATATCCGGATATCTAAGAAACGGTGAAGGGGTCAGAAAACAGTCACGGAAACAGAAGAGAGACAAAGAGATAGATCCAATCTCGGAGGGGCTCCTTCCCTCCGGTAGCCATGGCGGCCATGGAACACAGGGGAAACCCTCCTCACACCTAGGGATGAGGCCAAGGAAGAAGAAGAAGAAGGAGGGGTCTCTCTCCCCCTCTCTCCCGTGGCGCCGGAGCGCCGCCAGGGCAACCATCATGACGGCGATCTACACCAACAACTTCGCCGCCGTCACCACCAACTCTCTCCCTCTCTATGCAGCGGTGTAAACCCTCTTCTCCCCACTGTAATCTCTACTTAAACAAGGTGCTAGTGCTATATATTATTATCCAATGATGTGTTGCTATCCTATGATGTTTGAGTAGATCTCTTTTGTCCTACGGGTTAATTGTGGTATGATGTTATTGATATGAGTTGTATATTGATATGGTGTTGTCCTAAGGTGCCCTCCATGAGGCGCACACATGAGGGAAGCCCGCTGGAGGGTTTGCAATATGTTCATGATTCGCTTATACTGGCTTGGTGAGTGACTAGAACACAAACCCGAGTAAGGGGATTGTTTGCGTATGGGAGTAAAGGGGACTTGATGTTTAATTTTATGGTTGGGTTTTACCTTAATGATTTCTAGTAGTTGCAGATGCTTGCTAGAGGTCCAATCATAAGTGCACATAATCCAAGTAGGGAAAGTGTGTTAGCATATGCCTCTCCCTTATTACATATGACAAGTATCTATCATATTATATTCAATTGCCTATGGACAATCTTCCTCTTGCGTTGCACAAAAAAGCTTTCTACTAAACAACTTACTTATTAATATTTATTTAAAACAACACCAAACTTTTATTTCCACGTTCTTTATTATATTGCAAAACAATCTATTACACCTACTAAGTACTTCTAGTTTCTTTCCCGCAAAGTAGTTTCATACTTGTTCTAGTTAAAGTAAGTGTTAGCTTGCGTAGAGTTGTATCGGTGGTCGATAGAACTTGAGAGAATATTAATTCTACCTTTTGCTCCACATTGTGTTTGACACTCTTACTTATCGAAAAAGGCTACAAACGATCCCCTACACTTGTGGGTTATCAAGACCTTTTTGTGGCGCCGTTGCCGGGGAGCAATAGCGTAGTGGTTGATATTCTCGTGTGTGCTTGTTTTCTTTATCACTAAGTAATTTTTTTCTGTACTTAGTTTTTTTTCTATCTTTAGATATGGTAGGAAACGCAAAATACCAAAAAAAATATGTACTTGCTGTTCCAAAAGTTGAGCAACCACTAGTGTTCCAGAGTTTCGAAGCTTATTACTTGGATCATCTTGGACCCCTTTGTCCTCGTGCTGAAACCCCAACTAGATTAGTTGAGGGAAAATCATTAAATGAGCATGCTCATTATGTGCGACACCGCTTATCTCGAAAAGGGAAATTCTTGTGGTATTAAATTAATTATTTGTGTTGCTATGCTTGGAATTTATGCGAAATACATGATTTTACTTGTTGTTCTGAAGAAACTAAAAAACACCTTCCCTACCAATGTGTGTTTAATGATAATGAAATACTATCTTGTTATGCCAAGGAGGCCTATTGTTATTATGATGTTGAACAAATTGAAGAATTTGTTGCTTTTAAGAGTGCATATGAAATTGCTTCTTTGATTGAAAAGTGTGATGCTACTTTTTACAAATCTGAAAATTTTGCCGTACTCAAATATTGCTATGAAAACTATGCTTCTAATGCTATGTTAAAGAATTTATTGAGAGATGACCGCTGCCTTTAAAGAGACTAATATTTTGCAGGAATCTATGGAAGAAGAACTTGCTGAAACTGTGAGCTCATTAGATGAAAAAGATGAGGAGGAGAGCGAAGAACAAAAGGAGGAAGAGTGGATTAGCTACCCATGCCCACCTTCTAATGAGAGTAACTCTTCAACTCATACATTGTTTAATTTCCCTTCGCACTTACGGAAGGATGAATGCTATAGTGATTGCTATGATCCCGTGGATTCGTTTGAAATATCCCTTTTTGATGAACTTGATGATTTGTATGCTTGTGGCCGTGATGCCAATATGAATTATGCTTATGGAGATGAACTTGCTATAGTTCCTTATGTTAAGCATGAAATTGTTACTATTGCACCCACACATGATAGTCCTATTATCTTTTTGAATTCTCCCAACTACACTATATCGGAGAAGTTTGCACTTATTAAGGATTATATTGATGGGTTGCATTTTACTATCACACATGATGATTTTGATGAATATAATATGCATGTGCTTGCCACTCCTACTTGCAATTATTGTGAGAGAGGAACCAAATCTTCACCTCTCTATGTTTCCAATATGATAAAATTGCAAGAAACTACTTATGCTATGTATTGGCCTTTACTTTGTGTGAATGAATTGTTCTTTTATGACATGCCAATGCATAGGAAGAGAGTTAGGCTTTGTTGTTCTATGATATATGTTACTTTGTGCTCACTACTAAATTACAAATCATTGTTAATTACAATTGGCTTTGATATACCTTGGGATCAGGGTGGATCCATTACTTCAGCACTATATGCCTAGCTTAATGGCTTTAAAGAAAGCGCTTCCAGGGGGACAAGCCAGAAGTTTTAGAGAGTCATTTATTTATGTTGTGTGCTTTTAAAATAATTAAAAACAAAAAAAATAAAGTGGGGAACTTAAAATCTTTTCAAAAAGAAAAGTGAAAGTCAGAAGGACGAACACCGTTGACGCGTGGGCTAGCCTTGAACTTTGTTCATGCCCATGGAAACTTTGTGAATCTTGATACAGAAACTTTTCAACAAAAATAAGTATCCCCTTGTATAAATCCATTGTATTATAAAAATAAGGTGCCAAGAATTACCTTTAGGAAGTTTAAATTGCTTGTTTGAAATGTGTTGTGCAAAAACAAAAACTTTTTACTGGAACATGCAAAAATTCTTAAATTTTTACACAGTGATGATATGCAAATTATTTATTACGTCCTAATGTTTTAGATTTATTTGAGTTACAGAAGTATATGTTCCAGCTACATCTTTATAGATTGTCCTGTTTTTCACAGATTGTTGTTATAGTTGCTTTGATTGCTTATGTTTGAGTTCTTGTTGAATCCCATTTACTTCGGAGCCATAGAATTGTAATAGTGTACATTAGTTAATGTTATATTATAATTATACAACAATGTGATGGCAAGACATGATGGGATTTGGTGTTATGTGTACTAACATTTCTAATAAAAGTTCTGTCAAGTTTGGTGTGGATGAAGTGTTCGAAGATCAAGGATGTATTGATATGAGAAGAATAAGGAGAGGCAAGAGGTCAAGCTTGGGGTTGCGCAAGGCAACCAAAGTAAATATTCAAGGAGACCCAAGCGTCTAATATTGGGGATGTCCCGGAAGGCATCCCATCTTTCTTCTTCAACAATTATCATTATGTCTCGGTTTTTGTTTTGTTCACATGATATGCGTAAATTCTTGGAGCGTCGTGTGCCTTTTATTTTCCTTTTAGCAATGCACCATGCTGGTTTCGTAAAGTCCATGGTTGATTTATAGAATGCTCTTTGCACTTCACTTATATCTTTTGAGTATGGCTTTATAGAATGCTTCATGTGCTTCACTTATATCATTTGAAGTTGGATGCATGTTTCTCTACATATATAAAACCGATATTTGTAGAATGCTCTTTTGCTTCACTTATATTCATTAGAGCGTTGTCTTTTGTAGAAAGAATTAAACTCTTGTTCTTCACTGATATATGTTTGAGAGTTAATAAATAGTGACGGTAATTTTCATGGGTTATAAGACTAGTCCAAAAATAATAGGTATTCAAGGAGTGATAATCAAAACCTTCATGTAGCACATTAAAGAGAAATTATGGGTCAATGATATTGATGTGTTAATATGAAAGGGTGTGAGTGCATCATTGTTGATTCGTAGAAGTGTCGATATTAAGAGAGGTTAACTTCTTGTTTGACTAAAAATTAAAAAAGGCATGTTGAGGATGTGTGAGCATTTCTATTCCTCGTTAAAATCCTAGTGTTGTTTCGGGTCGGAGGCGCGCGATGGTTAACTCCTCCCAACCTCCTCCCTCGGGGCATGCAAGTAGTACTTTGATTTCTGATAAAACTAATAAAACTTTGCAATAAGAATATGAGTTATTTATTACTAATGTGAAACCATGGACAGACGCAATCTCACTTATTCACATTTTGCTAGCTTCTTCGGTACCGTGCATTGCCCATTCTCACCTCGAGGATAGGTGCAACTTTCGTCGGTGCATTCAAACCCCGTGATATGATAAACTCTGTTGCACATAAGCCTCATTATATCTTCCTCAAAACAGCCACCATACCTACCTATCATGGCATTTCCATAGCCATTCCAAGATATATTGCAAGGCAACTTCCACCGTCACTTCATATGACTTGTATTTCCATTGTCATATTGCTTTGCATTATCGTAAGATAGCTAGCATGATATGTACATGGCTTGTCCGTTTTTGATATCTTTTGCTACGCTAGATCATTGTACATCCTGGTACACTACCAGAGGCATTCATACAGAGTCATATCAGTTTTTCATATCGAGTTGTAAATAAATAAAAGTGTGATGATCATCATTATTAGAGAATTGTCCCAGTGAGGAAAGGATGACGGAGACTATGGTTCCCCCACAAGTCGGGATGAGACTCCAGACGAAAAATGAAAAATGGGGGAGGCCAATTGAGCCCATCATAAAAAAAAATGGGGGAGGCGAAAAAAGAGAAAAAATCCCACCGTGAAAAAAAAACAAATAAATGAGAGAAAAAGAGAGAAAGGACTTTGCTACCATCCTTTACCACACTTGTGCCTCAAAGTGGCACCATGTTCTTCATATAGAGAGTCTCTTGTTTTGTCACTTCCATATGCTAGTTGGAATTTTTCATTATAGAACTTGGCTCGTATATTCCAATGACGGGCGTCCTCAAATGCCTGAGGTCTTCATGAGCAAGCAAGTTGGATGCACACCCATTTAGCTTCAGTTGAGCTTTCATACAGTTATAGCTCTAGTGCATCCATTGCATGGCAATCCCCACTCCTCGCATTGATATATATTGATGGGCATCTCCATAGCCCGTTGATACGCCGAGTTGATGTGAGACTTTCTTCTCCACTTTTACCCCTTTGAACCCTACCACCACATTCTATTCCACCTATATGCTATGTCCATGGTTCACACTCATGTATTGCGTGAAGAATAAAAAGTTGATGCATATTGAAAAAGTACGATCCAATTGCCCGACTTGGGCACCGTGGTGCTTGACATTTGTATTAATGTGGTGAAGACGGGGCCATGCCTTGCTAATATAATAAGATGAATGGGGGTAAACATTCTTTGAGGATCGTATACTTTGAAAGATTGATGATTTTGTTGCTTGTGCTAATAAGTGTTACTATATCAATGTCTGTTAATTCATCGTTTCTCAATGAGCATACATGCAAAATATTACATATTGGGTAGCATGTCACATCAAAAATTCTGTTTTTATCATTTACCTACTCGAGGACGAGCAGGAATTAAGCTTGGGGATGCTTGATACATCTTCAACGTATCTATAATTTTTTATTGTTCCATGATATTATATTATCATTCTAGGATACTTTTTGAGTAATTATTTACCAATTTATATTATTTTTGAGCACTAACCTATTGACCCAGTGCCCAGTACCAGTTCTTGTTTTTTGTGTGTTTTTTGTTTCGCAGAAATTCTATATCAATCGAAGTCCAAAGGCAATAAAAATTTATGAAGTTTTTTTTGGAATATATGTGAATTTTGGGAGTCGGAATCAACGCAATACTATGCCCGAGGGCCCAAGAAGCCAACAGGGTGCGGCCAGGGGGGAGCCCTGATTGCTTGTGGCCTGCCCTTAAGTCGGTTGAGGCTCTCCTTCTGTCGGAAGAAAGATATTTTCGCGATAAAAATCCGCTCTAAATTTTAGCCCGATCGGAGTTACGGATCTCCGGATATTTAATAAACGGTGAAGGGGTCAGAAAACAATCATGAAAACAGAAGAGAGACAAAGAGATAGATCCTATCTTGGAGGGGCTCCTTCCCTCCGGGAGCCATGGTGGCCATGGACCAGAGGGGAAACCCTCCTCCCACCTAGGGAGGAGGCCAAGGAAGAAGAAGAAGGAGGGGGCTCTCACCCCCTCTCTCCCGGTGGCGCCGGAGCGCCTTCGGGGCAACCATCATGACGGTGATCTACACAAACAACTTCGCCGCCGTCACCACCAACTCTCTCCCCCTCTATGCAGTGGTGTAAACCCTCTTCTCCCCGCTGTAATCTCTAGTTAAACATGGTGCCTAATTCTATATATTATTATCCAATGATGTGTGGCTATCCTATGATGTTTAAGTAGATCTCTTTTGTCCTACGGGTTAATTGTGGTATGATGTTATTGATATGAGTTGTATGTTGATATGATGTTGTCGTAAGGTGCCCTCCGTGAGGTGCACACATGAGGGAATCCCGCTGGAGGGTTTGCAATATGTTCATGATTCGCTTGTAGTGGGTTGGTGAGGACTGAAACACAAACCCGAGTAAGGGGATTGTTTGCGTATGGGAGTAAAGAGGACTTGATGTTTAATGCTATGATTGGGTTTTACCTTAATGATTTCTAGTAGTTGCGGATGCTTGCTAGAGGTCCAATCATAAGTGCACATGATCCAAGTAGGGAAAGTGTGTTAGCGTATGCCTCTCCCTCATTACATATGACAAGTATCTATCATATTATATTCAATTGCCTGTGGACAATCTTTCTCTTGCGTTACACAAAAAAGCTTTCTGCTAAACAACTTACTTATTATCTTGCAAAAAAGCACCTACATTTTATTTCCACATTCTTTATTTTCTTGCAAAACTATCTATTACACCTACTAAGTACTTCTAGTTTCTTTCCCGCAAAGTAGTTTCATACTTATTCTAGTTAAAGTAAGCGTTAGCGTGCATAGAGTTGTATCGATGGTCGATAGAACTTGAGAGAATATTAATTCGACCTTTAGCTCCTCGTTGGGTTTGACACTCTTACTTACAGAAAAAGGCTACAAACGATCCCCTACACTTGTGGGTTATCACATACGGTGGGTAAACAAATTAGTGTTGGGTAATTGATAGAAAAGCGGATGGTTATGCGATTTTCACGAAAATGATCATGTGTATATAGGCATCACATCCATAAACAAATAGGCCGACTCCTGCTTGCACCTATTACTATTACTCCACTCATCGACCGCTATCCAGCATGCATCTAGAGTATTAACTAAAACAGAGTAACGCATGGAGAACGATGACATGATGTAGACAAAGTAAACTCAAGCAATATGAATAAACCCCATCGTGTTATCCTTACTAGTAGCAACTCAAAGATGCATCTTGTCCCCTACTTTGTCATTGGGATATAGAAACTCGCCAGGTTGAACCTACTACAACACACCTCTGTCACTGAAGAAAGATCAATCTACTTTGCCAAAGCAAATCAATAGATAAGAGAGAATTACAAAGCTATCATAATCATGCACATAAGAATCATATTTAGAATTTAGAGAAGACTCAAATATTTATCATGAATTATATGAACATAAACCCACAATTCATCGGATCCCAACAAACGCACCGGACAAAAGGATTACATCGGATAGATCAAAGCACAAATGCGATGATCATTGTATTGAAGATCAAGAGAGAGAGAGAGAGAGAGAGATTGCCATCTAGGTACTAACTACGGAGCTACTCACACATCATCATGAGGGCAGCAGGGTTGATGAAGGGGCCCTCCGTGATCAACCCGCCTCAGGCAGGGTGCCGGGACGGAGCTCCAGATGGCCTCGCGACGGAACAGAAACTTGAGGCGGCGTAAAAAGTGTTTCAGGACTGCCTCCAGGGTTTTCAGAATGTGAATTTATAGGCCAGAGAACGGGGTCAGGAGAGCCACTAGGGGCCCACAAGCCATAATGGCGTTCCCCCAGGCCACGCCCTGTTGGCCTGTTGGGCCCTCGGGTGGCTCCCGACCTCCTTCCGAATCTTCCAGGTCTTCTTTTGGTCCAGAAAAAATCATCTAAAAGTTTCGGGGCAATTGGACTTCGTTTGGTACTGTATAACTGAAAAGTGAAAACATGCAGAAAACAGCAAGTGGCACTGGGCACTAGGTAAATAGGTTAGTGCTAAAAAAAATATAGATTGGTAAATAGATACTTAAAAAGTATCCTAGAATGATAATATATCAGCATGGAACAATCAAAAATTATAGATACCTTCGAGACGTATCAAGCATCCCCAAGCTTAATTGCTGCTCATCCTCGAGTAGGTAAACACTACTAGGAAAAAGCGTAGTAGTAGCGCAGGTTAAAAAACTAGTAGTAGCGCGGGTGCCTGATACGTCTCCAACGTATCTATATTTTTTGCTTGTTCCATGCTGTTATATTATCATTCTTGGAAGTTTTACAATCATTTTATAACAACTTTATATCATTTTTTGGGACTAACCTATTGACATAGTGCCAAAGTGCCAGTTGCTGTTTTTGCTTGTTTTTTACTTCATAGAAAATCAATACCAAACAGAGTTCAATCGCGACAAAACTTTTTGGAGATTTTTTCTAGACCAGAAGACACCCAGTGGACCGAAGAAGAGCCAGGAAGGTGGGCTGTGGAGAGCACAACCCACCTGGCGCGAGGGGGCCCCCAGCGCGCCCTGATGGGTTGTGCCCTCCACGGGGTCCCTCCGCACCGCCTCTGATGCCTATAAATCCCAAATATTCCAAAAACCCTAGGGGAGTCAATGAAACACAATTCCAGCCGCCGCAAGTTCTAGAACCGCGAGATCCAATCTAAAAACCATCACGGAGGGGTTCATCTTCCTCATAGGTGCCTCTCCGATGATTCGTGAGTAGTCCATCATAGACCTACGGGTCCGTAGGCAGTAGCTAGATGGCTTCCGCTCTCTCTCTCTCTTATGATTCTCAATACAATGGTCTCTTGGAGATCTATTTGATGTAATCTTTCGCGGTGTGTTTGTTGGGATCCGATGAATTTTGAGTTCATGATCAGTTTCTATCCATGAATATTATTTGAGTCTTCTTTGATCTCTTATATGCATGATTACTTATAGCCTTGTATTTCTTCTCCGAATCTTTGGTTTAGTTAGGCCGACTAGATCGATTTTTCTTGCCATGGGAAGAGGTGCTTTGTGATGGATTCGATCTTGCGGTGTTATTTCCTAGTGACAGAAGGGGTAGCAAGACACGCATGTATCGTTGCTATTAAGGATAACAAGATGGGGTCTATTCCTACATGAATAGATCTTGTCTACATCGTGTCATCGTTCTTATTGCACTACTCTGTTTTTCCATGAACTTAATACACTAGATGCATGTTGGATAGCGGTCGATGTGTGGAGTGATAGAGGTAGATGCAGGCAGGAGTCGGTCTATCTATTACCCAACAGTAATTTGTTCACCCACCGTGCGCTATACTCATGAGAGAAGCCACTAGTGAACCCTATGGCCCCCGGGTCTACTTTTCCATCATATTGCTTTCCGATCTACGTTTTTGCACTCTTTGTTTTTAGATCTACAAAACCAAAAAACCAAAAATATATTGCTTCATATTTACTCTTTTTATTTGTGTTCTTGAGAGATCTATCTCTCCTATCTATCACTACCTAATCTATCTTATTACCGTAGAGAGATTGACAACCTCTCTTTCGCGTCGGGTTGCAAGTATTTGTTGTTTGTGTGCAGGTGCTGCTTATTGGGTGGTGGTGATCATCCTACTGGTTCGATAACCTTGGTTTCATAACTGAGGGAAATACTTACCGTCGCTGTGCTGCATCATCCCTTCCTCTTTGGGAAAATACCGACGCAGTCTCAAGCCACGTCAGTGCCCGTGCTCTTACTACGGTGCTACAGCTAACTGGTAGTAGTAGCGCGGTGCATCCCGCGCTACTAGTATATGTGTTAGTAGTAGCGCGGGTGCCACACGCGCTACTACTAACTATCTGTAGCGCGTGTCTATGACCCGCGCTACTACTATTAATTTCAAAAACCAAAAAAAATCATGACCCATATTGGAGAAGAGGGCCGCTTCGAGGAGTAGGTCCCGTGCACCGCCGGCCGGAGATGGGGAGGAGATCAGGCATCACCATCTTGTACACAGGCGGATAAGAAGGAAACGCATGAGGGGAGGGAAGGGAAGGGAAGAGCAAATCGGAAATGGGCGAGAGAGTACCTAGCTTGACGACCAGCGACGCCCGTGCGAGAAGAAGCACACGGAGAGGAGGAGCTCCATGGGGTCGTCGGCCGAGAAAGAGCGCACGTACGTCCCTGCTCGCGACTGTTGGGACAAGTTGGAGCTACAGGTCAAAGCCCATGGCGGATCTGCGGGCGGGCGCCATGGCCGCCGGCTGACCTTCTCGCGGCTCGAGGAGAGGGGAGGGTACGGGATGGGATGGGATGGGAGGAGAGGGTGGGGGCGGCGGCGGCGATGGAGGAGAGAGCGGGGGCCATTGCCGGCGGCGGCGAGGTCAGGAGGATGTGGGACGGCATTGGGTGGCGGCGCCAATGCGTGAGGGGAGGGGATGGGAGGAATGAATCGTATAGAGGGGGAGAGTGACGGGAGAGAGGAGGGATTCGGGGGAGGATATGGGGACTTCAAGGCTATTAACCTACCTTGTACTTAGTAGTAGCGCGGTTTATAGCCCTCGCTACTACTATCAACTTAGTAGTAGCGCGGGTTTGTACCCCTCGGTACTACTATGGTCTGTCCCGGGGGGGCACGATAGAGACCACTTAGTAGTAGCGCGGGTTTATAACCCTCGCTACTACTATCAACTTAGTAGTAGCGCAGGTTTATACCCCTCGCTACTACTATAGCCTGACCCGAAGGGGCACGGTAGATACCACTTAATAGTAGCGCGGGTTTATAACCCTCGCTACTACTATCAACTTAGTAGTAGCGCGGGTTTATACCCCTCGCTACTACTATAGCTTGTCCCGGAGGGGCACGGTTGAGACCACTTAGTAGTAGCACGGGTTTATAACCCTCGCTACTACTATCAACTTAGTAGTAGCGGGGGTCAGTATAGCCCGCTACTAGTAAGTAGTAGTAGCGTGAGTCAATATAGCGTGCTACTAGTAAGCGGCTACCTATGAGTTTTTCCCTAGTAATGAAATGATAAAACATAATGTTTGATGTGACATGCTACCCATTATGTAATCTTTTGCATGTATGCTCATTGAGAAACGATGAATTAACAAGTATTAACATAGCAATACTTATAAGTATAAGCAACAAAATCATTAATCTTTCAAAGTATACGATCCTCAAAGAATGTTTACCCCCATTCATCTTATTATATTAGCAAGGCAAGGCTTCGTCTTCACCGCATTAATACAAATGTCAAGCACCACGGTGCCCAAGTCACGCAATTGGATCGTACTTTTTCAATATGCATCAACTTTTTATTCTTCACGCAATACATGAGCATGAGTCATGGGCATAGCATATAGGTGGAATGGCATATGATGGTAGGTATCAAAGGGGTAAAAAGTGTAGAAGATAGTCTCACATCAACTAGGCGTACCAACGGGCTATGGAGATGTCCGTCGATAGATGTCGATGCAAGGAGTAGGGATTGCCATGCAAATGATGCACTAGAGCTGTAAGTGTATGAAAGCTCAACTGAAGCTAAGTGGGGTGGGCATCCAACTTGCTTGCACATGAATACCTCGGACATTTGAGGAAGCCCGTCATCGGAATATACAAACCAAGTTTATAATAATGAAAAAGTGATTCCCACTAGCATATGAAAATGACATAACATGAGACTCTCTATATGAGGAACAAGGTGCCACTTTGAGGCACAAGTGTGGTAAAGGATAGTAGCAAAGTCCCTTCTCTCATTTCTCTCATTTTTTTATTATGGTAGTCTCATTTGGCCTCCCCCATCTTTATTTCCTCAATGGGACAATGCTCTAATAATGATGATCATCACACTTTTATTTACTGACAACTCAATTTGAAAAACTGATAGGAAGATATGACTCTATATGAATGCCTCTCGCAGTGTACCGCGATGTGCAAAGATCTAGCGTGACATGTATCAAAAATTTCATGAACGGTGGCTTTGCCACAAATACTATGTCAGCTCTATATGATCATGCAAAGCAATATGATTATGAGCGAACTAGTTATATGAAGTGACGATGGAATTTGTATGGCAATATATCTCAGAATGACTATGGAAATGCCATGATAGGTAGGTATGGTGGCTGTTTTGGGAAGATATAAAGAGGCTTATGTGCAATAGAATGTATCATGTCATAGGGTTTGGATGCACCGGTGAAAGTTGCACCGATCCTCGAGGTGAGAATGGGCAATGCACGGTACCGAAGAGGCTAGAAAATATGAGGAGGTGAGATTGCGTATGTCCATGGTTTCACATTAGTCATAAAGAACTCATATACTTATTGCAAAGTTTTATTAGTTTTATCACAAATCAAAGTACCACTCGCATGCCCCGAGGGAGGAGGTTGGTAGGAGTTAACCATCGCGGGCCTCCGACGCGAAACAACACTATGATTTTAACGAGGAATAGAAATGCTCAAACATCATCACCATGCCTTTTTAATTTTTAGAAAAACAAGAAGTTAACTTCTCTTAATATCGACACTTCTACGAATCAACAATAATGCACTCACACCTTTTTCCATATTACCACATCAATATCATTAACCCACAATTTCTCTATATGTGCTACATGATGGTTTTAATTATCACTCATTGAATACCTATTATTTCTGGACTAGTTTTATGACCCATGAAAATTACCGTCACTATTTATTAACTCTCAAACAAATATAAGTGAAGAACGAGAGTAAAATTATTTCTATAAAATCTATACGACACCGTGCTCAAAAAGATACAAGTGAAGTACTAGAACAACTGCTAAGCTCAAAAGATATATGTGAAGCACATAGAGTATTCTAACAAATTATGATGATGGTGTATCTCTCTAAAATAGGTGTGTCCAGCAAACGATGATTGTGGACAACTGAAAGTAAATGCAAACAAAAGCAAACGACGCTCCAAGCAAAATTCATATTATGTGATGAATAAAAATGTAGCTCCAAGTGACATACCGATGGATTTAAATGAAAGAGGGGATGCCTTCCAGGGCATCCCCAAGCTTAGACGCTTGAGTCTTCCTTAGAATATTACCTTGGGGTGCCTTGGGCATCCCCAAGCTTAGGCTTTTGCTACTCCTTATTACGTGGTCCATTGTGATAACACCCAAAACTTGAAAACTTCAATCACACAAAACTCAACAAAACTTCATGCACTACTGGAATCAGGGTCTTTGCCGTCTGCCATAGCAGACGGCAAAGGCCTGCCTAGCGGACGGCAAAGCCATTACCGTCCGCCAGCAGACGGCGAACAGTCCGGCCGAACAGCTGCCGGCAAAGGCCCCTTTGCCGTCTGCTGGCAGACGGCGAAGACCTTTCCTTCTTTGCCGTCTACCAGCAGACGGCAAAGAGGTGCAGCTGACGTCAGGCGTCAGCTGGGCCAACGCAGGCTCTTGGCCGTCTGCCAGCAGACGGCAAAGAAGCAAAGGTCTTCACCGTCTACCAGCAGACGGCAAAGAGGCCAAATAGGCCAGCCCAAGTTGCACAGGCTGCTGCCACGTGGCCTCTTTGCCGTCTGCTAGCTGACGGCAACCTCTTTGCCGTCTGCTAGCAGATGGCAAAGTGGCTATATTGCCACTATTTTTTTTTCTTAAATTCAATCAATTTCATAGATATATATATATTCATTTCAAAATATTTCAACAAGTACATATAGCCAACATATCCCTACCATATGGATATGATCATCCAACACATATATACACCAAATGAAAAGTCCAACATATCCAACAATTAAGCAAAAGGTCCATATAGTTTCATCCATACATACATATATAGGTAGCAAGTTTCACATTGTTCATCCTACAAAATCACAACAAAAAGGAAGGACAAGGAGAAGAGTAGACTCCAACGCAAGCTTCCGTGATCTGAAGCCAATCTGCAAAATGGGAAAGAAGAAAGTTAGAAGAAGAAGAAGACTAGAAGAAGAAGAAGAAAAAGAAGAACAACAAGACTAGAAGAAGAAGAAGAAAAACAAGAAGAAGAATGTTTCTTCTTCTTTTTCTTCTTCTTCTTCTTTTTCTTCTTCTTATTGCTTACGTGTGTCATTTTAGAGCTAACCTAGTTAAATAGGCCATTTTTGACCTAAATATGCTAAGTATGTCATAAATGAACTAAATAAGCTAAGTATAGGTCATTTCAGAGCTAACCTAGGTAATTATGCCATTTTTGAGCTAATTAAGCATATTAAGTCATTTTGGAGCTAAATAGGTCATTTCTTAAGCATATTATGTCATTTTTGAGCTAGCTAAGCATACTGAGTCATTTCGGAGGAATAAATGCTAAGTATAGGTCACTTTAGAGCTATCCTAGGTTAAATAGGTCATTTGTGAGCTAATTAAGGTTATTATGTCATTTTTGAGCTAGCTAACCATATAAATTAATTTTTGGAGGAATAAATGCTGAGTATATGTCATTTTAGAGCTTTCCTAGGTTAAATAGGTCATTTTGGAGCTAAATAGGTGATTTCTTAAGCAAAGCTAAGTATAGGTCATTTGAGAGCTATCCATGATAAAATTGGTCATTTTGGAGCTAATTAAGGTTATTATGTCATTTTGGAGGAAATAATGCTAAGTACAGGTCATTTTAGAGCTAAATATGTCATTTCTTAAGCTAAGCTAAGTATAGGTCATTTGAGAGCTATCGATGGTAAAATTGGTCATTTTGGAGCTAAGTAAGGTTATAATGTCATTTTCGAGGAAACTAAGCTAAGTATATGGCATTTTGGAGATAAATAGGTCATTTCTTAAGCTAAGTACGCATTTGTTATGCTAAACACTTGCGAAAACTTACCGTCATCACGGAGGTGTAGTTGTAGGACCGGTCGCGCCAGTGGCTGACGGAGGAGGATCGGTCGATGCTTGTCGGGAGTTATGCTGCACCAAAGATCATTTCCAATGTATCGTTAGCATGATGCAACTCAAATGTGAAGACTAGTAACTAATGACCATTCAAATGAAACTCACCGTGCCCGCCGGAGCAATGACTGGCATCGGCGGAGGGGTCGTGCCGGTCTTCTCGCACAGGGTCTGCACATTTGGTTTTGATGAGTCAGTCATATTAGATACTACTGTAAGGAACATTACGTGCATGATTTGGCTAATATGCAGAAGAAACTTACCGCGAACATCTCGTATAGGGCCCGGTTAGCCATCATGTTCCGGTTCCTCTCCTCCTCCAACGCATTAGCCGTCCTGTCCTCAAGCTCCCTCTCCCTCTCCGCCCCCTGCCGGTCCCTCTCCTCTAAAAGCGCCTGGGTCTTCGCTCTCTCTGCCTCAATAGCAGCCTGCAACACCACTCGTTAGCATTGTAATCATCGACGGTCGCACACACAATGTAATGAAGGAAAGGTATCTGAGTCCGTATAACTAACCTTGAATTCGAGCTCCACTGGCCATGCACGAGGCAATATCACAGGATCGGAGCTGGTCTGGCGCTTCTTGATCTGCGGGAGAGTGCAACTACAACGTATCAGTCCATTCCCAATGGCTAACGAGCCATGCTGCCTCCCGCCACCAGATATCATCACCAGCTCTGGATCAAGAGGTTGCTGGCTCGGGTTAAAGTCCGGCCCTTCCCTCGCCTTCCCCTCGTCTCTGTACCTCACAAGCTTGTGGTGGGAGGCGCGGTTGCTGAATTTATCTGGATCATCGAGGTCAGACTCAGAGAATGCCTTGGCCTTCTTGTACGAGGCAGTATTGGACATGGCATAGAGGTCAAACAGCTGTGGCACTGGAGCCTTGTTCTCTCGCGCCTAAAAGAGAGGAACAGAGTATTAGTTGAGGGCTCAAGCTAGCATGAAGAATAAATTTGCATGAATCATGAAGCAAACCACATACCCAGTTTTCCCCGTACTGATGTAGGTTGACGCTGCCTAAATGGTGTGGGACACCTTTCATTTTGCCACGCTTGTCCTTTGCAGTGTCGTGGGTGGAGCGCCATTGGGGAGAGCACCACTCATCCACCAACGCCTCCCAACAGTCCATCCTATCCGCACACCATCTCGGGGGCACCTAAGTTAAGCAAGATAAATTTGAGCGCTACGCCTACGAATCAAATCAAGGAAACTAAGTACAAGGCCTTAAGAATAGGTAATTACCTTCATGTACTTCTCCTTACTCAGAAACTTGACACGGCACTTCCCTCTTTTCCTCCTAATACCAGCCGAGGCGAAGTAGTCTCGAACAGCCTGCGTCCAAGCCTTGTGCCGAAAGTTTTGAAGTAGGCGCCTACACTCGTTGTCGATAACCCGAGCCGCGGCCTCCTCCTGTCCCTCAGCACACCTTTAGAAGGTCTGCAATTAAACAAGAAAACACGGATTAGTACAATCACTATGGTTGCCAATCAAAGAAGGAAACACAACGTAGACGGCAAAGGAGAAATTACCCAAAACGTCTGGATCACAATGTCGGCCACCTTGTGGCACTCGACATCGCCCATCCTATGCCCCGACGGGGCCGGGGCAGCCAAGTAGTGCTCCCAGGTCATTCCTAGCTCTCGAACCTGGCCCTCACCGGGCAACGTAACCCACCCCGGGAAGCTCTGGCGACAAATCACACCAACGACACTGTTGGGCCTGCGGACATGAGGCTCGTGTGTCCAAGACCTGTAGTATGACAAGGCCAACGCATTAGATATTCTAAGAAACGTGAAGGCAAAAGGTTAAAAAAGAGTAAATGCACTTACTTGTCCCCGTTAGGCGCAATTAACCACCTCTGATCGGGGGTCGCCGGGGTGGGCGGGAGCTTTGTACCACCACGCTGGTAGACTTTGCGCGCCTCAACCCACTCACCCTCGCTATAGCTATCAGAACTATAGCCACCCTCAGCACGGCCACTCGACTCCGTCGAGTCCGCCCATGGGTTCCGCTGTGACTCAGCGTGATCCCTGCTGAGCTCCGGAGTCTCGTGGGACGGAGTCTCGTGGGACGAAGGCTCATCGGCCGTAGGCGCGTCTGCCATAGGCTCGTCGGCCCGAGGCTCGTGGACCGGAGTCTGAGACGGGTCCACCTCAGGCGGCTCCATCTCAGACGGAGCACTCCTGTGGTCGGGTGAATCAGCTGGGGGTGGCGGCGAGAAAGGCGTAGTAGCAGCCTTCCTACCTCTCCCGCCGCCACGTCCACCTCTACCAGCCTTCTTCCCCCCCCCCCGACCTCTCCCGGCCGAAGAAGAAGCGACCGCCGGTGGTGTCTGCATACTGAGATCCAGCGCTCTCCGAAGGCTATGGGGTGGAATGGAACTACCCCTCCCACCACGCGCCGAGGTAGGAGCCTCAGAGCACTCTCGACCCGTGCCCACCATCTGTCAACACCCGCAATGACAAAGAGTAAACGAAATTAGTACAACATAAAAAGAATGAATACCTGACATGAATAATATGTATATAATTTAAGTGTATCATCATCATGAACATAATAAAAAATTGAATACCTAAAAAATTGAATACTTAATTTAAGTGTCGGGGTGTCGGGGTGTCAGGGTCGTGGTGTCGGGGTGTCGTGTCGGGGTCGGGGTGTCGAGGTATCGTGTCGGGGTCGGGGTGTCGGGTCGGGGTGTCGGGTCGGGGTGTCGTGGTGTCGGGGTGCCGTGTCGGGGTCGGGGTGTCGGGTCGGGGTCGGGGTGTCGTGTCGGGGTCGGGGTGTTGGGGTGCCGGGGGTGTCGTGTCTGGGTGTCGTGGTGTCGGGGTGTCAGGGGTGTCGGGGTGTCGGGGTCGGGATGCCGTGTCGGGGTCGGGGTGTCGGGGTCGGGGTGCCGTGTCGGGGTCGGGGTGTCGGGTCGGGGTCGGGGTGTTGGGGTGTCGGGGTGTCCTTTTCTTTTATTTCCTATCTTTCTTCTACTTCTTCTTCTTTCCTTTTTCTTCTTCTCTTCTTCTTTCCTTTTTCTTCTCATAAATCTTACTCCTATTACCTAAACTAGTAAACGTGCACGTGCACCGCACGTCTTGTGAAGAAGACTTGATTTTCTCTCTCCTAACCTCTCTCTCTAAGGCTATAAGACATGGTTTACTCTCTCCTAAACTCTCTCTAAGGCTATAAGACATGCTTTGCTCTCTCCTAACCTCTCCCTCTAAGGGGATAAGGGCGGAGACAGTTTGCCCCCTCCCTTTGTCATCAAGATAGTGGGTCCTTGCCTCCTTGACCCCACCCCAAAATAATATACCATGCTCTCCTCCCACCTTTGTCATCATGATACTATTAGCTTTGTAAAAATAGGAAGAAAAAAAAGTAAAGAATATATGCTGCAATAATAAACAATAAAAGCTCTATGTTCCGAGGAAGACAGATATAAAACCTATATTAGATTAAAGGTGTTGAACCTAGCAAATCGACAAGGGGATGTATCGTTTTATCCATGAACAAGATGAATCACAGGCTTCCAAGTATTAAAACCAAAATAAATCTCAAATCCTACAAGTTAAAAATTGTGAACCCAATTGGTCTTCAATCCACCAAATACTAAGCTCTCATTGTGTGCTACATGAAATAAGCATGGCACCGGGTTTATCTAACTAATACAAAAAAAAGAACAGGGGAGGAGGGGGGCTTACCTTCCGGTGGCTGCGGGTGGGGGGGAGGTGGCTGCGGGGAGGAGGATGGTTGCAGGTGGGGGGGAGCTGGCACCGGCGACGGTGCGGCTCCGGCGGCAGGGCGGGGCGACGAGACGCGGCACGGCTCCGGCGATGGGGCGGGGCAGGGCGGCCGCCGCGGCCTGGGTCCGCTGGGCGGGGCGGCCGGCGACGGGGTGGGCTCCGGGGGGCGGGGGGGCGGTGCGTGGTCGGGGTCGGGGTGTCGGGTCGGGGTCGGGGTCGGGGTTTTTCCTCTTTTTTTTCTTTTCTTCTTCTTCCTCTTCTTCCTTTTCTTCATTTTCTTCCTTTTTTTTCCTTCTTCTTCTTCTTCTTCTTCCTCCTTTCCTTTTTCCTCTTCTTCTTCTCCTCCTCTCCTCTTTTTTCTTCTTCTTCTTCCTCTTCTTCTTTTTTCTTCTCCTCCTCCTCCTCTTCTTCTTCTTCCTTTCCTTTTGTCCTCTTCTTCTTCTCCTCCTCTCCTCTTTTTTTCTTCTTCTTCTTCTTCTTTTTTCTTCTCCTCCTCCTCTTCTTCTGTTTCTTCTTCTTATTATTATTTTTTGTTCTTTTCCTTTTTTATTTTTCCTTTTTTTTCTTCTTCTTTTCTTCTTTTTTTTCTTCTAGGTTTTTTCTTTTCTTCTTTTCTATCTAAGTTTTTTCTACCTAATATATAGTAACTAATATGAACTAATAACTAACTAATATAAACTAACTAATATGAACTAATAAAAACAGAAAAAAAACATAAAAAGGGGGGAGGGTGGAGCTCACCGGAGGGGGGGTCGAGGCGGCGGCGCGGGGCAGCGGAGGGGGAGGGGCGGAGCTGGGTCGTCGGGGGTGCCTGCTCGCCGGCGACCCGACGCGGCGGAGCGGCGGCGCAGGGGGCGGCGGGGGCGACGGGGCCGAGGTGGTGGAGGAGGGCCGCGGGGAGGGGGCGGGCGGCACCGCGGCCTGGCTCCAGCGGTGGTGGAGAAGGGCCGCGGGGAGGGGACGGTGGTGGAGGAGGGCTGCGGGGAGGGGGCGGCGGCAGGAGGGCGGGGCGGCGGCGCTGAGAGAGAGAGGGAGAGAGAGATGTGAGAGAGAGAGAGGCGCGTGGCCGAAAGTTCAGTTCATTTCTTTGCCGTCTGCTGGCAGACGGCAAAGAACTCTTTGCCGTCTGCCAGCAGACGGCAAAGAGGGTAACCGTTAGCCCGCCCCCGCCGTGACATTGTGGGCCCCACCCTCACCTCTTTGCCGTCTGCTGGCAGACGGCAAAGAAGTGGCAGATGGCAAAGAGCTTGACCTAGCCAGTGTCGTGCCCCGTGGGGCCCACTTTGGTCTTTGTCGTCTGTTGGCAAACGGCAAAGAGTTCTTTGCCGTCTGCCAGCAGGCGGCAAAGAAGTGCAGATGGCAAAGACCCTCTTTGCCATCAGTTGGTTCTTTGCCGTCTGCTTTGGCAAGACAGACGGCAAACAACCTCTTTGCCATCAGTTGGCAGACGGCAAAGAGCTGGCAGATGGCAAAGACCCTGATTCTAGTAGTGATGAGATCTGTTAGTATAAGCAAAATATCAAATACTTTAGGTACTGTTATAAATTGATTATTACTTTATTTTATCATAAGGTACTGTATTCTAACTTCTCAATGGCTTATAACCCCCGATACAATCCATAGCATCATCAAAACAAGCAAACTATGCAAGCAAAAACAAAATCTGTCTAAACAGAACAGTCTGTAAAGATATATTTAATCGCCATACTTCTGTAACTCCAAAAATTCTGAAACATTAGGAAGACCTTAGGACTTTGTATATTAGTACTTTTTAAAAAAATTATCTTAAAAAGACTTTCTAGTAAAATTATAAAAATTCTGCACTAGACGTCAAAATTTCTGTTTCTGCGCCATATCAATTCTACTCATTACACAAATCATCCCAAAGGCTGTACTTGGCACAAACACTAATTAAGACATAAAAACACAATCATTACAGTAGAAATAATCATGTTATTAAAAACAAACAGAAACAAAAAAGAAAAAAACAAAGATAACTATTGTGTTTCCTCCCAACAAGCGCTATTGTTTTACGCCCCTAGCTAGGCATAATGCATAGTTTCAAGTGTTGTCATCTTTGACACTCCACCCATAAGTAGCTCTCATGATTGATTCATAAAGTGGTTTAATTCTCTTCATAGGGAAGTATTCCATCCCTTTATTTAATGGTAATTGGAACCTTATGTTTCCCTCTTTCATGTCAATAATTGCACCTATAGTCCGTAGGAAGGGTCTTCCAAATATTATGGGACAAGAAGGATTGCAATCAATATCAAGCACAATGAAATATACAGGCACATAATTTTCACTTGCAGTGATAAGCACATCATTAATACTACCTAAAGGTTTCTTAATGGTAGAATCCGCAAGATGCAAGTTTAGGGAACACTCTTCAATATTAGTGAGACCAAGCACGTCACATAAAGATTTAAGTATAGTTGAAACACTAGCACCAAGGTCACACAAAGCATTGCATTCATATTTGTTTATATTTATTTTAATAGTAGGTTCCCACTCATCATGCAATTTTGTAGGAATAGAAACTTCAAGCTCAATTTTCTCATCATAAGCCTTTACCATAGCTTCTACTATATGTTCGGTAAAGGCTTTGTTTTGTTCATAAGCATTGGGTGAGCTAATAATGGTTTGCAGCAAGGAAATACACTCTACTAAATAGCAATCATAATAATTAAAGTCCTTGTAATCCAAGATAGTGGGTACATCACTAGTTAAAGTTTTGACCTCTCCAAACCCACTTTTTTACTTTTAGCATCAAAATCATCACCCTCCAAGCAAACGGGGCGCTCCTTGATACGTCCATTTTGCATCATGATTTCCTACTGTTATTTATTATGTTTTGTTGAATAATAATGCTTTGGGGAGTGATTCTAATGCCTTTTCTCTCATAATATGCAAGGTTTACATAAAGAGGGAGAATACCGGCAGCTGGAATTCTGGACCTGAAAAAGCACATCAGAGATACCTATTCTGCACATCTTCAATGAAGCTGAAACTTTACGGCGAATATTTTTGGAATTTATGAAAAATAATGGAGCAAACAACTACCGGAGGGGGTCACCCTGGTGGGCACAAGCGCGCCCTGGTGGGTTGTGCCCTCCTTGGCCCACCTCCGGTGCCCATCTTCTGGTATATAGGGTCTTTTGACCTAGAAAAAATAAGGAGGGTACTTTCGGGAAGGGACGCCGCCGTCTCGAGGCGGAACTTGAGCAGGAGCACTTTTGCCCTCTGGCGGAGCGATTCCGCCGGGGGAACTTCCCTCCCGGAGGGGGAAATTGAAGCCATCGTCATCACCAACACCCCTCTTATCTTTGGGAGGCCAATCTTCATCAACATCTTCAACATCACCATCTCCTCTCAAACCCTAGTTCATCTCTTGTGTTTAATCTTTGTACCGGAACCTCAGATTGGTACCCGTGGGTGACTAGTAGTGTTGATTACCTTGCGTAGTTGATTACTATATGGTTTATTTTGTGGAAGATTATATGTTCAGATCCATTATGCGATTCAATACCCCTCTGATCTTGAGCATGTTTATTGTTTGTGAGTAGTTACCTTTGTTCTTGAGGTCACGGGAGAAGTCATGTTGCAAGTAATCATGTGAATTTGATATGTGCTTGATATTTTGATGATATGTATATTGTGATTCCCTTAGTGGTGTCATGTGAACGTCGACTACATGACACTTCAGCATTCGTGGACCTAAGGGAATGCATTGTGGAGTAGTTATTAGATGATGGTTTTCTAGAGTGACACAAGCTTAAACCCTAGTTTATGCGCTACTTCGTAAGGGGCTGATTTGGATCCAAACGTTTAATGGTATGGTTAGATTTTATCTTAATACTTTTCTCGTAGTTGCGGATGCTTGCGAGGGGGTTAATCATAAGTGGGAGGTTGTTCAAGTAATAACAGCACCCAAGCACCGGTCCACCCACATATCAAATTATCAAAGTAGCGAACACGAATCAAACCAACATGATAAAAGTGACTAGATGAAATTCCCGTGTACCCTCAAGAACACTTTGCCTATTACTAGAGATTGTTCTGGCCTGTCCTTTGCCACAAAAGGATTGGGCTACCTTGCTGCATCATATTTACCGTTACCGTTACTTGCTCGTTACCAATTATCTTGCCATCAAACTATCTGTTACCTACAATTTCAGTGCTTGAAGAAATTACCTTGCTGAAAACCGCTTGTCATTTCCTTCTGCTCCTAGTTTGGTTCGACACTCTTACTTATCGAAAGGACTACGATTGACCCCCTATACTTGTGGGTCATCAAGACTCTTTTCTGGCGCCGTTGCCGGGGAGTGAAGCGCTCTTGGTAAGTTGAAATCGGTAAGAAAAAACATATACTACGTGCTGAAATTTATTGTTACTTGCTACTATGGAAAACAATCCTTTGAGGGGTTTGTTCGGGGTATCTTCACCTCGACCGGAACCACAATTAGTTGCCCCTCAACCTACTGCACCTACTTAAAATATTGGTTATGAAATTCCTTTGGCTATGGTAGAACAACTGCTTGCTAAACCTTATGCAGGAGATGGAACTGAACATCCTGATATGCACCTCTTATATGTGAACAAAATTTGTGGATTATTTAAGCTTGTAGGATTACCCGGAGATGAAGCTAAGAAGAAGGTTTTCCCTTTATCTTTGAATGGAAAAGCATTAACATGGTATAGGCTATGTGATGATATTGGATCATGGAACTGGAATCGATTGCAATTGGAATTCCATCAAAAGTTTTATCCCATGCATCTAGTTCATCGTGATCGGAATTATATATATATAATTTTTGGCCTCGTGAAGGAGAAAGCATCGCTCTAGCTTGGGGGAGGCTTAAGTCAATGTTATATTCATGCCCCAATCATGATATTTCGAGAGAAGTTATTATTCAGAATTTTTATGCTCGGCATTCTCATAATGATCAATCCATGCTCGATACTTCTTGTGATGGTTCTTTTATAAATAAGACTATTGAATTCAAGTGGGATCTCTTAGAAAGAATTAAACGCAACTCTGAAGACTGGGAACTCGACGAAGGTAATGAGTCAGGTATAAAGCTTGAGTTTGATTGTGTTAAATCCTTTATGAATACCGATGCTTTCCACAAGTTTAGCACTAAATATGGACTTGACTCTGAGATAGTAGCCTCTTTCAGTGAAGCATTTGTTGATCACGTTGACCTCCCTAAGGAGAAGTGGTTTAAATATCATCCCCCTATTAAAGAAGAAATTAAAGAACCAGTCATAGCTAAAGATGAAACCATCATTTACAATGTTGATCCAATTGTGCCTACCGCTTATATTGAAAAACCACCTTTCCTTGTTAGGATAAAGGAACATGCTAAGGTATCAACTGTGGTTCGCAAGAGTAATATTAGAGCACCTAAGCCTCCTGAGAAAATTCAAGTAGAACCTAGTGTTGCTATGGTTAAAGATCTCTTGGTAGAAAATATTGATGGGCATGTTATCTACTTTTGAGATGAAGCTACTAGAATTGCTAAACCCGATGAAAAAGATAAAGATAGACCCATAGTGGGCATGCCTGTTGTCTCAGTCAAAATAGGAGACCATTGCTATCATGGTTTATGTGATTTGGGTGCTAGTGTGAGTGCTATCCCTTTTACCTTATACCAAGAAATTATGAATGAAATAGCACCAGCTGAAATAGAAGATGACTACTGGAATTAGCTTCTTTGCCGTCTGCCATAGCAGACGGTAAAGGCATGCCTGGCGGACGGCAAAGCCTTTGTCGTCTGCCAGCAGACGGCCAACAGTCCGTCCGAACAGCTAACGGCAAAGGCCCCTTTGCC
The DNA here is from genome assembly GCA_039707655.1 of Elymus sibiricus. Classification (NCBI taxonomy): domain Eukaryota; kingdom Viridiplantae; phylum Streptophyta; class Magnoliopsida; order Poales; family Poaceae; genus Elymus; species Elymus sibiricus. The sequence goes on from CM077675.1 coordinate 469,045,038, forward strand.
GTCTGCTAGCATACGGCAAAGTGACTATATAGCCCCTGTTTTTACTGTTTTCTCTTATATCAATTCAGTTGCACAGAAATTCACACACATATATATATATATATTTAGAATCACATAATAAGGCAAACATTATGTCTAGTCCATCACATAAAATGTCTCATCCACCACATAATAAACAACACATATGCAAATAATATGCAAGCCATATGGATATGATCATCCAACACATACCAAATCAAAACATATGCAAGTCTCATCCATACATATGCAAGTTTCATTCATCTATACATACATATGCCAGGGTCAATTGTTGATCCTACAAAATCAAAACAAAATGGAAGGACAAGGACTCCATGAACGCAAGCTTCCGTGAAGTGAATCAAATCTGCAAAATGGGAAAGAAGGAAGTTAGAAGAAGAAGAAGACTAGAAGAAGAAGAAGAAAAAGAAGAAGAAGAAGACTAGAAGAAGAAGAAGAAGAAGAAGAAGACTTGTGTCATTTTTCTTCTCTTTCTTTTTCTTCTTCTTATTGCATACTTGTGTCATTTTAGATCTAACCTAGTTAAATAGGCCATTTTTGACCTAAATATGCTAAGTATGTCATAAATGAACTAAATAAGCTAAGTATAGGTCATTTCAGAGCTAACCTAGGTAATTATGCCAGTTTTGAGCTAATTAAGCATATTAAGTCATTTTGGAGCTAAATAGGTCATTTCTTAAGCCTATTATGTCATTTTTGAGCTAGCTAAGCATATTGAGTCATTTTGGAGGAATAAATGCTAAGTATAGGTAACTTTAGAGCTATCCTAGGTTAAATAGGTCATTTTTGAGCTAATTAAGGTTATTATGTCATTTTTGAGCTAGCTAACCATATAAATTCATTTTTGGAGGAATAAATGCTAAGTGTATGTCATTTTAGAGCTTTCCTAGGTTAAATAGGTCATTTTGGAGCTAAATAGGTGATTTCTTAAGCTAAGCTAAGTATAGGTCATTTGAGAGCTATCCGTGGTAAAATTGGTCATTTTGGAGCTAATTAAGGTTATTATGTCATTTTGTAGGAAATAATGCTAAGTACAGGTCATTTTAGAGCTAAATATGTCATTTCTTAAGCTAAGCTAAGTATAGGTCATTTGAGAGCTATCCATGGTAAAATTGGTCATTTTGGAGCTAAGTAAGGTTATAATGTCATTTTGGAGGAAACTAAGCTAAGTATACGGCATTTTGGAGATAAATAGGTCATTTCTTAAGCTAAGTACGCATTTGTTATGCTAAACACTTGCGAAAACTTACCGTCATCACGGAGGTGTAGTTGTAGGTGTAGTTGTAGGACTGGTCGCGCCAGTGGCTGACGGAGGAGGATCGGTCGATGCTTGTCGGGAGTTATGCTGCACCAAAGATCATTTCCAATGTATCGTTAGCATGATGCAACTCAAATGTGAAGACTAGTAACTAATGACCATTCAAATGAAACTCACCGTGCCCGCCGGAGCAATGACTGGCATCGGCGGAGGGGTCGTGCCGGCCTTCTCGCACAGGGTCTGCACATTTGGTTTTGACGAGTCAGTCATATTAGATACTACTGTAAGGAACATTACGTGCATGATTTGGCTAATATGCAGAAGAAACTTACTGCGAACATCTCGTATAGGGCCCGGTTAGCCATCATGTTCCGGTTCCTCTCCTCCTCCAACGCATTAGCCGTCCTGTCCTCAAGCTCCCTCTCCCTCTCCGCCGCCTGCCGGTCCCTCTCCTCTAGAATCTCCTGGGTCTTCGCTCTCTCTTCCTCAATAGCAGCCTGGGTCTTCGCTCTCTCTACCTCAATAGCAGCCTGCAACACCACTCGTTAGCATTGTAATCATCGACGGCCGCACACACAATGTAATGAAGGAAAGGTATCTGAGTCCGTATAACTAACCTTGAATTCGAGCTCCACTGGTCGTGCACGAGGCAATATCTCAGGATCGGAGCTGGTCTGGCGCTTCTTGATCTGCGGGAGAGTGCTACTACAACGTATCAGTCCATCCCCAATGGCTAACGAGCCATGGGGCCTCCCACCACCAGATATCATCACCAGCTCTGGATCAAGACGTTGCTGGCTCGGGTTAAAGTCCGGCCCTTTCCTCGCCTTCCCCTCATCTCTGTACCTCACAAGCTTGTGGTGGGAGGCGCGGTTGGTGAATTTCTTTGGATCATCGAGATCAGACTCAGAGAATGCCTTGGCCTTCTTGTACGAGGCAGTATTGGACATGGCATAGAGGTCGAACAGCTGTGGCACTGGAGCCTTGTTCTTTCGCGCCTAAAAGAGAGGAACAGAGTATTAGTTGAGGGCTCAAGCTAGCATGAAGAATAAATTTGCATGAATCATGAAGCAAACCACATACCCAGTTTTCCCCGTACTGATGTAGGTTGACGCTGCCTAGATGGTGTGGGACACCTTTCATTTTGCCACGCTTGTCCTTTGCAGTGTCGTGGGTGGAGCGCCATTGGGGAGAGCACCACTCATCCACCAACGCCTCCCAACAGTCCATCCTATCCGCACACCATCTCGGGGGCACCTAAGTTAAGCAAGAGAAATTTGAGCGCTACGCCTACGAAACAAATCAAGGAAACTAAGTACAAGGCCTTAAGAATAGGTAATTACCTTCATGTACTTCTCCTTACTCAGAAACTTCTCGCGGCACTTCTCTCTTTTCCTCCTAATACCAGCCGAGGCGAAGTAGTCTCGAATAGCCTGCGTCCGAGCCTCGTGTCGAAAGTTTTGAAGTAGGCGCCTGCACTCGTTGTCGATAACCCGAGCCGCGGCCTCCTCCTGTCCCTCAGCACACCTGTAGAAGGTCTGCAATAAAACAAGAAAACACGGATTAGTACAATCACTAGGGTTGGCAATCAAAGAAGGAAACACAACGTAGACGGCAAAGGAGAAATTACCCAAAACGTCGGGATCACAATGTCGGCCACCTTGTGGCACTCGACATTGCCGATCCTATGCCCCGGCGGGGCCGGGGCAGCCAAGTAGTGCTCCCAGGTCATTCCTAGCTCTGGAACCCGGCCCTCACCGGGCAACGTGACCCACCCCGGGAAGCTCTGGCGACAAATCACACCAAGTACACTGTTGGGCCTGCGGACATGAGGCTCGTATGTCCAAGACCTGCAGTATGACAAGGCCAACGCATTGGATATTCGAAGAAACGTGAAGGCAAAAGGTTAAAAAAGAGTAAATGCACTTACTTGGCCCTGTTAGGCGCAATCAACCACCTCTGGTCGGGGGTCGCCAGGGTGGGCGGGAGCTTTGTACCACCACGCTGGTAGATTTTGCGCCCCTCAACCCACTCACCCTCGCTATAGCTATCAGAACTATAGCCACCCTCTGCACGGCCACTCGACTCCGTCGAGTTCCGCTGCGACTCAGCGTGATCCCTGCTGAGCTCCGGAGTCTCGTGGGACGAAGGCTCGTCGGCCCGAGGCTCGTCTGCCATAGGCTCGTCGGCCCAAGGCTCGTGGACCGGAGTCCGAGACGGGTCCACCTCAGGCGGCTCCATCTCAGACGGAGCACTCCTGTGGTCGGGTGAATCAGCTGGGGGTGGCGGCGAGGAAGGCGTAGTAGCAGCCTTCCTACCTCTCCCGCCGCCACGTCCACCTCTACCAGCCTTCTTCCCCCCCGACCTCTCCCGGCCGAAGAAGAAGCGACCGCCGTAGGTGTCTGCATACCGAGATCCAGCGCTCTCCGGAGGCTATGGGGTGGAATGGAACTACCCCTCCCACCATGCGCCGAGGTAGGAGCCTCGGAGCGCTCTCGACCCGCGCCCACCATCTGTCAACACCTGCAATGACAAAGAGTAAACGAAATTAGTACAACATAAAAAGAATGAATACCTGACATGAATAATATGTATATAATTTAAGTGTATCATCATCATGAACATAAATACATAATAAAAAATTGAATACCTAACATGAACTAATTGTCGTGGTGTCGTGGTGTCGGGGTGTCGGGGGTGTCGTGTCTGGGTGTCGGGGTGTCGGGGTGTCAGGGTGTCGGGGTGTCGTGTCGGGGTCGGGGTGTCGAGGTGTCGGGGTCGAGGGGTCGAGGGGTCGAGTGGCTGAGGGATGACACCCCGACACCACGACACCCCGACACCCCGACACCCAGACACGACACCCCTGACACCCCGACACCCCGACACCCGACACGACACCCCGCCCCCGACACCCCGACACCCCGACCCCGACACGACACCCCGACACCCTGACACTCCGACACCCCGACACCCAGACACGACACCCCCGACACTACGACACCCCGACACCCGACACGACACCCCGACCCCGACACCCCGACAAATCATCTACACAAAGCATCTCCAAAGGAGCAACATATTCATGGAAAACATCAAGGGAAGTAGCCCTCACAATATAACAGACAGAGGACTTAGTGAAAAATCACTGTCATAGCAACATTCTGGAGCATACTTTGGAGCAAGCTATAGGGCAAGAACATGGCATACAAAGGCATGGCATTAAATTACAAGTAATGCACAGCAAAACATCCAAAGGGAGCATCTCCATATGAGCTACAGATTCATGGCAATCATCGAAGCAAGATGACAAGTTTTAAAACAGACAGTCAACACTTAGTGAAAAACTGCTAAGTGTTGCAGAAAACAGAAACTAGCGCACTTTGCAACAAGATATGATCATGCATATGAATCCTAACATGACAACAAATGGCATGGCATCAAACTAGACATGAAGGGCTACAAAACTCATGAAGAAACCTACTGCATATGACTTTTAGATTGGTGGCAAACATCAACTCAAAAACGCAAAATATAGCAGTGACAGCAGCTAACAGCAACATGCCACTTTGCAACAGAGATTTGAACAACTAGATGAACTCAAACATGGATGCAACCACTACCATCGTGTAGATCACAGAGAACACTACGACTTTCGTTATTCCCACATCGCAATGGACACACAGATCGAGCGGTACATCAAGATGAACAGGGCAAAAAAGAAACAGAAAAGGGGACTTAGCAGATTTTCACCTAGGGTTTCTTCTAGAACTCCGGCGAGATCCGGCGGGTTTGAGCCTCTCCGGCGAGGCACGGCAAGGCAGAGGCCGAGGGAGAGGCGGAGGAGCGCGGGGGGGGGGGGCGACTCGGTGGTGCGGCGCGGCGGCGAGGCCCTCGGGCGGCGGGGTCGAGCGGCCGGCGGGGCGGTGCGGTCGGGAGCGGCGGCGGCTCAGGAGGAGCTCGGGAGGAGCGGGCGGCGCGGCGGCGGAGGGGGAGGGGCGGGGCGGCGGCGGCGGGGCGAAATTTAAGGGGGAAAAGCGCGCGGGAGAGAAAGAGAAGAGAGAGAGGGAGCAAGAGAGAAGAGAGAGAGGAGGGGTGGGTAACGGCCCGTTAGGAGTTATTTTCTTTGCCGTCTGCTAGCAGACGGCAAAGTTTCTTTGTCGTCCGCTAGCAGACGGCAAAGAGGGGGGTGGGCCATTGCAGCTAACTGGCCTCCACTGGGCCCCACCCCACCTCTTTGCCGTCTGCTAGCGGACGGCAAAGAAACTTTGCGGTCCGCTGGCAGACGGCAAGGAGATGGCTGATGGCAAACAGTGTCTTTGCCATCAGCCAGCTCTTTGCCGTCTGCTTTCACAAACCTGACGGCAAACAACCTCTTTGCCGTCTGCCAGCAGACGGCAAAGAGCTGGCAGATGGCAAAGTCCTTGATTCCAGTAGTGATATTGATGTTACTATTAAACTTGCTAATAGAGACACCATCACACCACTTGGGATTGTTAGGGACGTTGAAGTCTTGTGTGGGAAAGTAAAATACCCTACTGATTTTCTAGTTCTTGGTTCCCCACAATATGAATTTTGTCCCATTATCTTTGGTAGACCTTTCTTGAACACCGTCAATGCTAAGATAGATTGTGAAAAACAAATTGTCGGTGTCAGTTTTGGTGATGTGTCTCATGAGTTTAATTTTTCCAAGTCTAGTAGACAACCTCGTGATAGAGCATTATCTAGTAAGGATGAAATAATTGGTCTTGCTTCTATTGCCATGCCTCCTACTGATCCATTAGAACAATATTTGCTTGACCATGAAAATGATATGCACTTGCATGAAAGAAATGAAATAGATAAAATTTTCTTCGAACAACAACCTATCATGAAACACAATCTGCCTATTGAAACTCTTGGAGGTCCTCCTCCACCTAAACGTGATCCTGTGTTTGAATTAATGCAATTGCCTGACACTTTGAAGTATGCTTATCTTGATGAGAAAAAGATATATCATGTTATTATTAGTGCTAACCTTTTATAACATGAAGAAGAAAGATTATTAAAAATTCTGAGGAAGCACTTGTCACAACCCTAGTTTCAATTTGCTTGCTAATGCATTCATGCATGCATTTTTTCTGAATATGAATTGAGGAATGATCAAGCCTCACGATCCAAATTTTTGTCAAATAAGCAATATAAAAATTGCTTCACATAGTTCCAAGAAAATGTCCCTGGTTTCCTAATAAAATATTGGTATGAGGTAAAAATGTCAGCCAATATTTTGGAATAACAGAAACATTTTATTTGGGCTTTTGAACTAACCAAACAATTATTTGCATTGTATTTATAATTGTTATAATTCAAATATAAGTCCAATAAATCTGAAACTTTTTATGTGGCATTGGTAAAATCCACTAAGACAACATGATAATTTTCAGGTTTAGAAAAATTGGTTTAGTATTTTATCTGAGCCAAAACAAATGTTAGAAAATATAAAACAGAACAAATAAAGGGAAACGGCCATTTACCTGGGCTTACCTCAGCCAGAAGAGGCCCAGCACAAAGGGGTAGGGTCGTCTTCTACCTCTGCCAGTAGGCAGAGGCGAAGCCGAGCACGGCCGACGCCGGCCACCTCCCGCTTCCACCTGGGTAGCCCCGACACTTCTAACCGCACCAGCATGACGGCCCCGGGCGTCCTGATCCATTCCCCCTCCTCTGCTATCTACCTCTCCCTGTTGCTCTCTCTTCCTCGCAGCCGCACGCACCTGTCGCCGCCGTTCACCACCACCACGGCCACCGTCGGTGCTCCGCCTCCCTGAGCCGTCCAACAGCTCCGCCTGGAAGCCCTAGACCTCCTTCCCGAGCCACACGACGCCGGAGGCACCACTGCATCGCCATCATCATCGTCTTCGTCCTCGGCTCCGACCACGGCCGCCGGTCGATTCACTCCGTCCAGAGCTCCCCCGACCCCGTTGTCGCCTCTGCTAGACCCGCTGTGAGCCTCTGCTTTGATTCCCCCATGCCCCGATGACGTCCCCCACCCCAGCCGTTAGCTTCGCCATGGCCGGAAGCTTCTTCCGCCGGCGATGAAGCCGTCGCGGCCTTAGCACGCCCTGCTCGCGCTAGAGCATGCCAAGCTGCTCGGGACCCCTCCAGGATGCCCTAGACACCCTCGGCAGGGCTCGTGGCCTGCTGCAATGCTAAGGGAGTCTTGGACTAAGGGGTCCTCGGGGTGCTGGCCTATCTCTCAATAGGCCGGCTTGGTGGGCCGCACTCTGACTGTCGCGGGGAGGGCTGGATACATCGAGACCCTGTGTTCTAGAAGGAAGTCCCGAAGGCGCATCGTGCACTCCAAGTCAAGATGAGGGAATCGACGTCTCCATTCTCGGCAGGAGTCTTGTCATGTGTAAACCCTAGGTACCCCCCGGTGTCTATATAAACCGGGAGGGTTTTCGATTGTAGGGCAGAGAAACTCATCTAGGGTTTTAGCTAGTCGATATCGAGGTAGATCAACTCTGTAACCTTCATACCATCAATATAATCAAGCAGGACGTAGGGTTTTACCTCCATAGGAGGGCCCGAACCTGGGTAAACATCGTCTCCTTCGTCCCTAGACAGATCTTCACTTTTGGCAGCATTGTGCTGCATGCTGACCCGACCGGCCGTCTTGGCCGGGTCAGAGTTTCGCCCCTTATCAAGAGGTCAGATTCGGGAACCTAGACTTCTCCGTAGACTCTCGGGGCGATCTTTCGCTCACCGGGCTCGCATTCTCATCTGACGCACCCGAGGACTCTGAGGCCTTAACCTCGGATGTCGCTTTCGACCCCACCCACGGGACTAACCCAGGCGGTGATCTGGCTTTTAGTTCGGATCCGGCCATAGCGCCAGATGGCCGGGTACCAGCTCCTGCCGAACACACTTCTTGGGCAGACGCATCGGAGGTTAACTCCGAAAGCGCTGAGCAAATTGACCCGATCGAGCTCTCGATACTCAACGAAGCTCTAGATCGGATCTTATCGATGAAAGTTACTGATGACCCAACCCCGGTCCATGATCAGATCGGTTTTAAGGCGGGTCAAGAGGAATTTTTCATCGCACCCACCACCCACTTCGTAGCCATTGTCGAAGACTTAACCGATATGTTGGACTATGCCTCCGACGAGGCAGAAGACATGGATCAAGAGTATCGCGCTCCCACCCCCGTCAACACCGGGCGATGGACTGCCACCTCCACCTACGACGTCTACATGGTGGATACTCCATCCAATAACGGCAAGCGCACACCCGCAAACAATGGTGATAAATCGGGTGAAGCATCGTCAAGGCGCCAGAAACTGCGCAAACGACCAAAGACAAAAAAGGGAAGGGAAGCTATTGCTGGCACCGGGGAAAATGATACCCCGGAAGACCTCGGCGATCCCAATATTCCCCAGCGTCCGTTAGAGGACCAGGAAAGGCCGGAGGACCAGCGCGACCCCGAATATCCAAATGACTCTGAAGATGACAACTACCTCCCCCCCTGTAGAGGAGGAGGATAGCCCGGAAGCCGAAGATTTCACTGTCCCGAAAACATTGAGGATTAGGAACGGTTTAGGCAACATCTTATAGCCACTGCCGGAAGCCTAAAGGCAAAAGAACGGCAGCTCAAGGCCGAACAAGACACCCACAATGATAGATGGACGAGGGTCATGTCAGCCGAGGAAGGATACGGTACCGGTCTATTGGACCAACCCAAGAGCTATCCACGCCGACGGCTGCTGCCACAATTCGATGACGAACTCCCTAATACGCCGTCCCCCAAGCACACTCCATACGACTAGCCGGGCCGCCCTCCCCGAGGACGAGATAGGATGGCTGACGATGCCGGTTATAGGCCGGCGATACCCCGCAGAGGGGGAAATGAGCCAATGGAGCCTGAGGATAGGTATGACCTGCGACACGACCTGGATTATAGAACAGGCCGCACGAGATCCATCTACGAATCTAGAGGGTACTCCCCCGATAGACGGGATGGGTACCAGCCTTGGCTCGACCAAAACAATAGAGGTCGGGAACAAAACCGGGCCAGAACAGAGGCCGACTACCGGCGTGACATAGCCCGGGTCAGAGGCGCTGCCCACCCACTGTGCTTCACCGACAAGGTGATGCAGCATCAGTTCCAGGAAGGGTTTAAACCCGTGAACATAGAGCAATACGACGGAACAACTGACCCAGCAGTGTGGATCGAGGATTTCCTGCTCCACATTCACATGGCACGAGGAGACGGTCTCCATGCCATCAAGTATCTACCCCTTAAACAGTCTCCCCCAAAATTCTATCGGGAGCTGGGAGGATCTCGAGGATGCATTCCGATCTAACTTCCAGGGCACCTATGTACGGCCTCCGGACTCCTCCGACCTAAGCAACGTCGTCCAAAAGGCAGGAGAGTCCGCTCGACAATTCTGGAACCGGTTCTTGACCAAGTAAAACCAGATCGTCGATTGCCCAGATGCCGAGGCTATAGCCTCTTTCAGGCACAATATTCGGGACGAATGGCTGGCTCGCCAGCTCGGTCAGGATAAACCTAGGACCATGTCCGCCCTTACATCACTCATGACCCACTTTTCCGCGGGCGAGGATAACTGGCTAGCGAGACGAAGCAACAACCCCGAAGACCCCGGCACCTCCGAAGCTCGGGATGGAAACGGGAAACCATGACGCAACAAAAATAACAGCCGGCACAGCACTAGTGATGCCGATGACACGGCCGTCAACGCCGGCTTCCACAACCCTCGATCCGGGCAGCGGAAGAAGCCTCCTAAAGGCAATCGCGACGGACCCACCCCGCTGGACAAAATCATGGAGAGGCCTTGCCAGATCCATAGCACTCCAGACAAGCCCGCCAACCACACCAAACGTAACTGTTGGGTGTTCAAACAAGTCGGCAAACTCGCATCCAAGGAGCAAGGAAAGGCCCACGCAGCGAGGACGATGATGAGCCCCGCGGTCCGACCAATGGTGGACAGAAGTAGTTCCCTCCAGAGGTAAAAACTATGAACATGATATACGCCACTCACATACCCAAAAAGGAGAGAAAGCGCGCCCTTCGAGACGTCTACGCCGTAGAGCCCGTAGCCCCGAAGTATAACCCATGGTCGGCGTACCCGATCACCTTCGATCGACGAGACCATCCGACCAGTATCCGTCATGGGGGATCAGCTGCCCTCGTCCTAAATCCCATTATCGATGGGTATCACCTCACTAAAGTCCTAATGGATGGAGGAAGTAGCCTCAATTTGATTTACTCAGATACAGTGAAAAAGATGGGTATAGATCCATCAAGGATCAAACCCAGCAACACTACCTTTAAAGGAGTGATCCCAGGCGTCGAAGCCCGGTGCACAGGCTCTGTGAGCCTGGAAGTGGTTTTCGGTTTGCCCGATAACTTCCGCAGCGAGGACTTGATCTTCGACATCGTACCTTTCCGCAGCGGTTATCATGCCCTGCTAGGCCACACAGCGTTCGCTCGCTTTAACGCCGTCCCACACTACGCATACCTCAAGCTCAAGATGCCCGGGCCCAAGGGGGTCATCACTGTCAACGGCAACACAGAGCGTTCCCTCCGAACAGAGGAACATGCATTGGCCCTGGCGGCCGAATTCCATTACGAGGATGGTCGGCAAACACCGAAATCTGCCATAAAGGCATGTAAGGTTGACAAACGAGCTCGGTTTCAATCCGAACTCCCAGAATCTTCTTCTCCCCAGAAATAGGGACACGCTCCCCATTGCACAGCCCTAATGACCGTCAAACACGTGCCAAGAAGGCACAACTTCGCACTCAAGATTCCATGGGCAGCAGTGGGGAACAACCATTAAAGGGTAAGTGTTCGGCTAGACCGAACCATTACCAGTACACGTCCTCGGACATAACACAGGTGCCATCGAGGACCTGCTAAAGAGTAAAGCTCATCCATACTTCAGCGACTTCTCAAGACCTTCTTCCCAAGGTCCGCTCGACGACAGCACCACCCTCAAAGGAATATAACTCCCTAGGAGGCACAGGAGCAGACTGATGACATGGCACATCGAGGACGTCAAGCCACCAATCGAAGACCCCTGGTACAACCTCTCCTCTGTAAATTCTATGTTTTATCTTCAAAATACCTGTAAACAGTTGCTTCGGCAATTTGAGTTATAAGAATTAGCGAGCAAATAAAAGACCATTATACATGGCCCCTCCGCTGTATTTTATTGTACATACTCTGTTCTTGTCAATGCCTCTTGCGCAACTGTTCGGTATACATTACGATGCAACCGGCTAATAGACCGGTGGCTTGAATTTAAAATATCGCCGTGAGCATCACCCCGACACAACTTGTCGTGTGTTCGGCGTCTTGGATTTTGCTTTATATGCATCGGATCCGAACTATGTCTTGGGTCAATAGTTGGGTTCCCCGGCTCCTGTGTTTGCCCCCTTACGTTCCGCTCGTTCGGCTAAAGGGGCAAAGGGAGAACCACTGCGATTGTGTTTCTAGTTCGTCTGGTCAAGCACCTCAGGGGAGAAAGCCGAAAACTGACCGTCATAGTAAACGAGAACCGGTCTGCAAATCCGAGCATAAGTGTCATACTAAAAAAATTGATAGAGGTTATTCCGTCTTATACGATGGGTTTTGTACTTGTACAAACCATGTGATGCTGGCTTCGGCCCCGGTACATCCGCACATCACAAAACACTGGGGGCTGGTCATCAGCCCCCGCATTTTTTTTACGCTCCTACGGCTAAGTGAAAGCTATAAAGCATCATAGTCCGATTGCCATGTCGCCCTCGCACTACCGCCTTCGGGCACCGATACCTCGGCTAAGGGTCACAGTGTGGAGGCAGAGACACCTCGCGTAGTATCTACGTGGGGGCTGAAGCCGACGACTCGCAACTTTCAGATAAAATGGCCACATGGGAGTCAAAATAAACACTAAAGAATTATAAGACACGATAAACCATGCAACTCTGATTATGAAGCATTTAAAGTCTTCGGACATATTACAACGCGCTCATTCATAAAGAACATCCTTCGAGCATTGGGCCTCTATCGCCCGAGCACCCTCCATCACTGCGGAGAAGTATAGCTCGGGACGCCTATACCCCTTTCCAGGGGCGGAGGTGCGGTGGCCATCTCGATTGGCTTGAGCTTAGGCCAGTGCAGCATGGTCTTTGCAAAAGCCATCCTAGCTCCCTCGATGCATGTAGAATGCTTTAGCACATCCATCCGAGGCGCATCATCGCACAGTTTCTGCACCAAGCCGACATAGCTGCTCGGCAACGGCTCTTCAGGCCATAGCCAGATGCAGAGATCCATCATGGCCGGCTCCGCCATCCTGTGCAGCTCTATCAGTTGCTTCATCCGCTCGATCAGAAGAGGAGAGCGCTCGGGGGACTCAAACTGTGCCCAGAATAGCCGAGCCTCATCATCCTCCCCCCGCGAAGCATAAAACTTGTTTGTGTCCGCTGCACTCTTCTGGAGATCCGCACAGGCGCATGAGGAACACCACACCTGGGTGAGCAAAGCAAACCTGCTACCACCAAAGGCGCATTGTAGTGAATACGGCTTACCATCTGTGATAGCCCGGACTTGGCGAACCTCCTCTTCAAAGGACTGCCTGTCCACCCGCTCCTTTTGAAGCTCGGATTTCAGTGCGGATAGCTCGGTGGCTTGCTCTTTGCCTTTCTGCTCAAGGGCCTCGCACTTTGCGCTGGCGTCCTTGAGCTCCTACTGCACCTCCTCCACTCGGGCCTCCTACGTAGCACTCGCAGCTTTCAAAGTGGAGAGTGCGACTGCCGCATGTTCGGCGGCCACCTTCTCATCCGCGGCATCTTGCTTCATCTTTTTGAGCTCGGCCTTGAGTTTTTCAACCTCCGCAGCTGAAGCTGTGGAAGCAATAAATAAATAATTACATTGGGTTACCAGTGCGGATCACTAACAATATACAGCCCGGATGTTACAATTCGGCCTACCTTGTGCCTCGTCGAACCTCTTGTTCAGGCTTTCAAGCTCCTCTTCGGAGATCTTGAGCTTCCGATTTAGCTCGGTAAGCTCAGCGGCATTAACGGCCGCCGCCGAGGACGAGGCCTACAAAAAATAAAGAAAACACACATCCGGTTATGTGCGTTCCAACCCCCGAACCATCAAGGATATGACCCTATGCTCGGTCCTCTTAAGGGCTTTTTAGAGTATTGTGGGACTAATGGTGCCTTGCGCATCATTGGTCACTCCTGAGTATTTGACCCCCGGGTGCATTTTTGCCAAACCACCCGGGGCTCTGGGGCTACTACATATATAAAGATAGCATAAACTTAATAAAATTAAGATTGTTCGGGAAAAGGGTATTACGTGACACACCTTGAAGCCCATCAAGAGACCATTGAAGGCCTCTTTCAGTTCGCTATCGCCGGACTGAATGCCTTGCAAAACCGCACCCATAAGAGCACGGTGATCCTCGGAGATGGGGGCGCTTGATAGAGCCTCCTCCATGACCGGCCACCCAGTCGTCGGTGGCACCGGTGGTGACCGGCCAGCCCGATCTCTGATCGGGGACTGAGTCGGTAGCTCCGGAGGCACAGCATGCTCCGGAGATTTCCTCGGAGCGGACTGGACATCCCTCCGCCCTTCCTCTTCAGCGGCCAGGGGAGTTTTCTCCCCCTGGTCTTTAGCGGCCCAGGCATCGACCTCGGCCATGGCGTGGTCACCCCTACCACCTGTGTTCGGCTCCAAAGGAGCCTGGCGGGATGACACCTCCGCGGCATCCTTCGCGGCCCCGGGAGGTGTGGGGTGTGACGCAGTCCCACTCTCCGCCAGCTCGGCGGGCGGAGACTCCCCATCCGATATTTGGTCAGTAGGGAGAACGCGCGGTGGGCTGAAAATTAAAAGACGTTCTTGCATTTAAAACATTGAAAAGTTTGCATAAATAACCCAGGGAGTCTTCGGATTCATACCTTTGAGCTGGGGGCTTGACCCTTAGGTTCCTTCGGGGAACCTTCTTGAGGGAGTCCTGGACTAGGGGGTCCTCAGGAGGCCGGATTATCTGATATGGGCCGGACTATATGGGCCATTCGCCGGATGCTGGATCACTCGAAGGACCGGACTCCAGAAGGGAAGTTTCTAGAAGCAAGGCATGTGCTCCACGTTTAAAGTAGAATAGGCATGTTTATCCCCTCGACGTGTAACCGACCATGTGTAAACCCTAGGCACCCCCAACGTCTATATAAGCCGGAGGGTTTTAGATCATTAGAGAGAGAACTCATCTAGGGTTTTAGTCATACGATCTCGTGCTAGATCACTCTGTAATCTCTATACCATCAATATAATCAAGCAGGACGTAGGGTATTACCTCCATAGGAGGGCCCGAACCTGGGTAAAACCTTGTCCCCTTCGTCTCCTGTTACCATCGATCCAAGCATCATAGTTCGGGACCCCCTACCCGAGATCCGCCGGTTTTGACACCGACATTGGTGCTTTCATTGAGAGTTCCACTGTGATCGCCAGAAGGAATCGATGGTTCGCCTAGTCGTTAACGAAGAGGTCCGCAACACAGCGACTTTCGTCCCTGGACAGATCTTCGCTTTCGGCAGCATAGTGCTGCACGCCGACCCGACCGGCCGCCTTGGCCGTGTCAAAAGTTTCGCCCCTGATCAGGAGGTCAAATTCGGGAACTTAGAGTTCTCCGTAGACTCCCGCGGCGATCTATCACTAACCGGGCTTGCAGTCTCGCCTGCCATGCCCGATGAACCTGAGGCTTTAACCTCGGATCCATCTTCCGGCTCCGCCTATGGGATCTGCCCTGGTGGAGGCCCGATCTTAAGTTCGGATCAGGTCATAGCGCCCGACAGCCGAACATCCGTTCTTGCCGAACACACTCCCTGCACGGATGCATCGGAGGCTAACTCCGGAACCTCCGGGCAGATCGGTCCGATCGAGCTCTCGACTCTCGATAAAGCCTTAGATCGGATCTCGTCGATAAAAATCAACGACGACCCAGCCCCGGTCTGCTCTCAGATCGGTCTTCGTACGGGTCGGGATGGATCTGAACAGGATCCAAGAACGCCCTCGCGCGACTCTGGAACAGCGACGCCGCATACCGACCCCACTCGCTTTGGTGACACGCATCCCACCATCGCCTCGTTTCTCAACGAGTTGTTCGATCGGATGGAGACTATGCAAATGGCCGGTGACCATATCCCGGTCTATGACCGGCTCGGGCTTAAACCCGATGATAGGGAAATTTACGTCCCCACGGTCAACCACCTCGTCGCCACCGTCGAGTGTCCGGCGGAGGGTTCGACCTCCCAGCTACCGGAACTAAAAACGGTCTACACCTCAATTTCCGATCACCGAGATCTTGCCCGTGACCCAGTCACCGGCTCCAGCAATAGTCCGGTGTCGGCCCCCGACCTATCCCGCAGTTCGGAACTTATAGTTCCAGACTCCCATCTTGGTGAGGGACTACCTTTTCTCCCACCCACCTCCCAAGCCGATGACCCGATCATCGCATTAAAGCCCAATCGTTCGAATCCACCGGACATTGCGCATTTGCCTGGGGAGTCGGTCCATCATTACTGGGCCAGACTACTCCTCGCACGACACAACGTGCGCGGCCTCAGCGACACAGATATAATGGCAACCTTCAAACGTAATTGCCACAATGAGGGAATCCTCAACGCCCTGGCGCGGCGGCACATAACTGACCTTTCCGAGCTATCCATCTTGGTACAGAAGTATTGTGCCATGGAAAGTGCTTGGCAAACAGAGCGGCTATTTTCGGACCACACCTCTGCCGAATACCTTAGAAGAGATCGGCAAAAGAGGATACCCCCGAACCAAACAGCCCTAACTCAGCCCGCCAAAAAGAGAAACAGATCCCTTCCTAGGGTCAGTACTGTCCTGGATGGACTATTGGACAAACCTTGCCCTATACACTCCATGTTGCTAAACACAGCTCCAACCCACAGTTTTAGAACTTGTTGGGTCGTCAAACAGATCGCAAAAAGCGGCGAGGCCATCCTCAAGGCGTCATCGCCCAGAGGGCGCCCCGCAGACTCATCGGAACATCACACCGAAGTCCTGACGATCTACGAAACGTTCCCTTCGAGGAACAAAAGGAAGAGAGCCCTCAAAGAAATTGGACAGGTGTAACACGTGGCTGCAACAAGTGTATGGGCAGATACACCCATCACCTTTGGAGATGCTGATCGACCAGCCATTCTTCCCGACCATTCACCAGCCGCACTAGCTAGTCCTGAACCCCGTCATCGATGGCTTCTGGTTACACAAAGTGCTAATGGACGGCGGCAGCGGTCTAAACCTAATTTATGAAGACACGCTAGAAAAAATGCAATTCGACCGATCCCGGATCGAACATAGCAACACAACCTTTCGGGCAATAATCCCAGGGAAGGAGGCACGCTGCTCGGGATGTATTACCCTGGACGTAGTGTTCGGCATGCCCGACAACTACAGATCGGAAGAGCTCCTCTTCCACATCGTGCCCTTCCCCAGTGGCTATCACGCCCTTCTGGGACGTGAAGCCTTCACAAAATTCCAGGCTATACCACATTACGGGTATATGAAACTTAAAATGCCAGGACCAAACAGAGTAATCACAATAGCTGGTGATCCGAATATAGCCCTACGGGCTGAAAACAAAACAGCAGCACTCGCCCTCGAGGCCCTAGCTGAGACCTTTGCTGCAGAAGAACTGACCGCACTCCGGTCAACGGTAGACAAAGACGACGTGATCCTCAGCAAGAGGCCCAAATCCATGTCCTTCAAGCCAGCAAAAGAAATCATTAAAGTTTAGGTGCACCCGACGGACCCTAACAAGACAGCGTCCATCGGAGCATAGCTCGACCCCACCACGGAGGAGGCGCTGCGAGCATTCTTACAAGAAAATTGGGATATATTCGCCTGGCATCCTTCCGATATGCCTGGCATCCCACGACGATTGGCAGAACACAGTCTGAACATCATGGCAGGTTTTAAGCCCGTCAAACAGACTCTCCGCCGTTTCTCCGAGCCCAAACGACAAGCTATGGGTGAAGAATTAGCTAAATTGCTAGAGGCCGGATTCATTCGGGACATTAAGCACCCCGAATGGCTGGCAAACCTGGTGATGGTACCAAAGAAAGACAAATCCTGGCGGCTGTGCGTCGACTTTAAAGACCTCAACAAGGCCTGCCCCAAGGACCCTTTCCCTCTACCACGAATAGACCAGATCATTGATGCCACAGCCGGACACGACTCGCTGTGTTTCCTCGACGCTTATTCCGGATTCCATCAGATTAGAATGAAGGAATCCGATCAAGCGGCAACCGCATTCATCACCCCCTACGGGCCATTCTGCTTTAACACAATGCCTTTCGGGCTAAAAAACGCTGGGGCTACATACCAGCGCATGATCCAGACCTGTCTTGAGAAACAGATCGGCAAAACAGTCGAAGCATACGTGGACGACGTGGTCATCAAAACCAAACACGTTAGCAATTTAATCGACGACCTAAGGCAAACCTTTGCAAGCCTACGCGAATATGATATTTGGCTCAATCCGGAGAAGTGTGTCTTTGGAGTTCCCGCTCGTAAGTTGCTCGGATTCATTGTTTCCCATAGAGGAATAGAAGCGAATCCGGCCAAGATCCGCGCCTTGTTAGAACTTGCAATCCCCACAGAGCTAAAGCATGTGCAAAGATTGGCGGGTTGCGTGGCGGCATTGAGCCGCTTTATCTCCCGCCTCGGTGAAAAAGCTTTACCACTGTAGAAATTGCTGAAACGGACCAAGACTTTTGAATGGACCGATGAAGCAAAGGCTGCGCTAGAAGATATCAAGACACTGCTGGCAAGTAACCCCATACTCACAGCTCCAAGCGCGGGTGAGCCCATGTTGTTATACATATCGGCCACCAACCAAGTTGTCAGCGCAGTGCTCGTCGTTGAACGAGAGGAGGAGGGGCACAAATTCCAGATACAGAAGCCGGTCTATTATGTGTCAGAGGTGCTAACGCAATGCAAGTCAAGATACCCGCACTACCAGAAGATAGCCTATACGGTATTTATGGCATCACGTAAATTAAGACATTACTTCCAAGAGTGTTCGGTCACGGTGGCATCGGAAGTACCCCTGAATGATATAATCAATAACAGGGACGCCACAGGCCGTATAGCCAAATGGGCGATTGAGCTCCTTCCTTTTGAGATCACATACAAACCGCGCCGAGCTATTAAATCTCAGGTATTAGCGGATTTCCTTGCCGAATGGACAGAAGCCGAACTCCCCAGGGAATACAGTACATACTCACATTGGACGATGTACTTTGATGGATCCAAAACCTTGGCCGGACTGGGGGCTGGAGTCGTTCTCACATCCCCCACAGGTGACAACGTCCGATACGTGCTCCAGATCATGTATGTTGACTCCAACAACGCAGCCGAATACGAAGCCCTTCTACACAGTCTTCGGATGGCAGCTTCAATGGGCATACAGCGGCTGGAGGTACGGGGAGATTCTAATCTGGCCATCTCTCAAGTAAACGGTGAGTTCGACGCCAAAAATCCGAAGATGGCGGCATATCGAAACGTTGTCCTCAAAATATCCGCACGGTTCGAGGGGCTGGAGTTCCACCACGTCGCTCGAGACGACAACCAAGCCGCTGACATACTGGCACGTTTAGGAGCCAAACGCGACCCTGTCCCGCCAAACACTTTCCTGGAACGGCTCTTTAAGCCATCCGTGGTTTGGCAGGATGATCAAACGGGCGCCGATCTCTTAGGCGCACACACGGTTGTTCCCCCTGTTGACGAACCAGACGGCAGAATTATCGGCGGCTCCGTAATGAACGAAACGCCCTCGGCCCACGAGGTCATGGCAGTAATCTCTCCTTGGACCGAACCCTTCCTCACCTACCTCCTTCGTAAGGAACTCCCCGATGATCAAACGGAGGCCCGACGTATAGTCCGGCGCTCCAAAGCCTTTAGGGTACACGAAGGAGAGTTATATAAAAAGAGCACTACTGGAGTACTACAGCGGTGCATATCTGAGGAAGAGGGGCGGGAGCTTCTCGCCGAAGTACACGCAGGGATGGGCGGTCATCATGCCGCAGCAAGAGCCTTAGTAAGCAAGGCCTTCCGGGCGGGGTTCTTTTGGCCCACAGCTCGGGCGGACGCCCAGTCACTTGTCAAATATTGCGTAGGGTGTCAACTTTTCGCAAACCAAAGTCACATGCCCCCAACAGCTCTTCGGACTATTCCGATCACCTGGCCTTTTGCGGTCTGGGGGCTAGACATGGTCGGACCACTTAAAGGGGGGACCAAGAAAAATAAATACTTGCTGGTTATGGTCGACAAGTTCACCAAATGGATCGAGGCTAAACCTGTCAAGTCAGCCAAATCCGGACCAGTAATCGACTTTATATCCGGCGTGATACACCGTTACGGTGTTTCGCACAGTATAATAACTGATAACGGATCCAATTTCCCCGCTCAGGAAGTGAAAGACTGGTGTGCAAAGATGGGCATTAAGCTTGATTACGCCTCGGTTTATCACCCGCGGACTAATGGACAAGTTGAACGAGCAAACGGCCTCATAATGAGCGGGATCAAGCCGCGTTTGGTCCGGTCTCTGCAAGAATCCGATTGTCAGTGGGTTAAGGAGCTGGACTCCGTACTATGGGGCTTGCGCACCACCCCGAATAGATCAATGGGTTACACCCCCGTTCTTTATGGTCTACGGGGCCGAAGCGGTCCTTCCTTGTGATATCAACCACGATGCGCCAAGAATACGCATGTACGAGGAAAGGGAGGCCGAGTTAGATCGGCAGGACGACTTGGACGCCTTGGAGGAAGAGCGAGACATAGCTCGGGCCCGTTCCACTTTTTATCAGCAGCAGGCCCGGCTTTACCAGAGCAGAGAGGTGAGGGCGCAAGCATACAACGTGGGCGAATTAGTCCTACGACTCCCGGAGAAGTAGAAGCATAAACTCAAACCCAAATGGGAAGGCCCCTTCATAATCGACGAAGTACTCACGGGAGGGGCTTATCGTCTTCGGAACCCATCGGATCACCACCTCGAACCAAACCCATGGAACGCAGCTCGTCTTCGGCGCTTCTACGGATAAACCGGTGTCGTCGCACTCCTTACTTTATGTTTCTTCCTTCGTGTTTTCCTTTTTATTTTTTCAATTCTCCTTTCGAACTAATGTTTGGCAGGTTTGCACCCTTTTTTATCCCAACTCTGTGTTCGGCTTATTCAATCTCGTTATAAGACTTTTCGTTTTGCACCTTCAAGTGTTAAATCCGAACACAGCACCTGGGGGCTTCCTTTCCGAAGCCAATGCTTTTACATTCTCCGCACTTGTTCACACTCATTGTGGGTGCCTGTTTTCCTTGTCGTTTTCAAGCCATCGTATGCATCAATTCGAACTAAGATTCGCCAAGCTGGGTTGCCTCGCTCCTGTGGTTACCCTCTACGTTCCCGATTGTTCGGCTAGAGGGTAAAGGGAGCACCTCTGCGATTGTTACGACCGGGTCATCCGGACACGTACCTCAGACGGGTGAAGCCAAAAGCTAGCTATCTTGCGTAGACAATTGATCGGCCCCGACGGAAATAATTTGTAACACTATGGTCGTCATGACCATTACCAGGGTCTTGTCTTCTTACAATTACCCTCAGCCATATACTATCAGTGTATGGGCTACAGCCTACGCCTTACATAGCAACCTGACGAAAGGTATCGGTAGAGATACTATTTTCTTCGGAAGATGTTTCTTATGCTAAATGTAATATAACATATCTCCCTGCATGCTTTCTGTCTGTTCGCACCACATGGCCGGATTGCCTGGTTCCCCGAATATAGTTCGTCCACCCTAGGGTGATACTTTCAGCGGAACACTCCCAAGCTTCTAGCACGGGAGGCCAAAGCCGATGGCCGGTTAAGACAAAGTTTACAACACAGCGGAGCAAATCTTTGATTGATAGTACTCAGCTACATACAATCATATACCCGGCTGCTGATCGAGATTATCGATTACAGTGTCCAGGGAGCAGTCCTGTTGTGACAATCGGGTGGCAGGCATCACCTGGTCATATACCAGGTGGAGCGGAATTTCCTGTCCGTCTACCCCCACTGGCCCAACCCGAGCCATATGGTCGGGATCAAGTCCGGTATAGCGGGTCTTGATCATCGCCCACGCCTCCCTCGCTCCCTCCCGGCATGCCGATGTCTTCCACAGCTCGAACCTAGCTCGGGCTCCCTTGAAACGATCGATTAGCTCGGTCATCCCCTCGGAAGGCTGCTGAGCGGGCCACAGTGCTTTTACCATGCCCTTTATGACCTTCCGAGCCCGCTCGTGCAAGGCGGTTAGATCCTTTAGCAGGTTTCCCTAGTAAGATCCGATCTCTTCTTCGGACGGCCCGGTCAGGAGACCTACACATGAGTTATGGCATACAGGTTATATTACATCCATAAAGGAAAAATTACGTTCTGATGTTAGAATCACGCTCACCATATATGCCCCTCTGTAAGATTTGGTTCTCTCCCTGGACCTGGGTCAATTGAGCCTTCAAGATTTCAATTTCCTCGGCTTGCTTCTGGTTCTCCTCCTTGAGGCGGTTCTTCTCTTCAATGTGTCGCATCATAACGCGACCTCCAGCTTCGTGCTGGGACTCGGCATACCGCTGAGATTCTCGGGCTACATCCAAATCTTTTTGTAATTGCCCTATTGATTCAGCTGCTACATAGTACCCTCGCGTAAGCATGGGAACATGTTATATATTCGGCTAATATACGCACTCACCGTGTGCCTCCCGAGTAAAGCTCTTCACTTGCTTTAGCTCAGCCTTCACAGATTCGACCTGTGTTTGGCTGTCCTTAAGTTCCTCGGCCAGTTTCTCGCACTGTTGCTTAGGGCCCTGCACTTGTAGAAAGGGATCCTTAATTCCGTCGTGCCGACCAAGTTAAGGCTTGGGGGCTACTGGGTTTACATGCGTGTTCGGATTCTAAATAACCAACAACTCACCTGCAAGCTGGACGATATCAACTTTATAGCTTCACCGAATCCAGTTCGGGCGGCCCCAAGGTATGCATCCGCCGTGCGTAGAGCGCCGAATTCTTGTTCGGAAAAGGCTGGATGTAGCAGGACTTTACGTCGCTGCCGATGACGCATAGCGCTCCCAACCTCTGATTTGGTGACCGATATGGCATCACCCGAATCGGCTGGGGCGGGATTGGCGGTGGAAGCTCCGGCAACAGGGTCAACATGGGCGGAAGGCCCTGAACCTTGGGCACCGATGGATGTCTTTACGGCGTCCTCGGTGGGAGACGGCCGAACCTCTTGCCTGAATATTTCGGCGGAATTATCTTTCGACGAGTTTTATCAAATCATGGTGTTAAACCGTGTGATCAAGCGAAATACCTTTGGGGTGAGCTCACTGGTGCGCTTGCCCCTGTGACCGGCCTATCTGCCGGATCCTTGTTACTTCCCGATTCGGCCACTGTCGCTGCGGCCGGTGTAAGTCGCGCAGATCTACGGCGTTTGACGATAGGAACCGGTATGACAGGGTCACTGGTGGACACTTGTCTCTTGTGGGACGTCTTCTTCTTTTTCTTCTTGTTTACGGCGAGGGAAGGAAAAGATCCAGGGTAGTCGGCAACGATGGCCACTTTGGCATAATCAAGGCCCTCCTGGTAGAAAACCCCGCCTTCGAATTCGATTGATAGGTCCGGGTCTTCGTGATAGCCCGGATCGTCCTCACGGGCATAGTCTTCGGGTTGAGGAGCCAGACAGTTGACTGTCCCGATGAAGCTCCTCCATTCCTGTTTGCATAAAGTTTGACGGCTTCGGTCAGAAAGGGACATAATGGAAAAACCGAACTATAATTACAGTAGGTATAAAGGCTCACCCATTCGATGGGATTGTGGCAAGAATATCCGTCCTTTGATGACCGCTGAACAAAGTCCTCTTGCTCCCCTTTCAATAGATCGGCAAGTGCGGCGGCTAATGCTGTTTGATCGGCAGGACCCAGTCTTCGGGAGCGAGTAGTATCGCTTGTC
The DNA here is from genome assembly GCA_039707655.1 of Elymus sibiricus. Classification (NCBI taxonomy): domain Eukaryota; kingdom Viridiplantae; phylum Streptophyta; class Magnoliopsida; order Poales; family Poaceae; genus Elymus; species Elymus sibiricus. The sequence goes on from CM077675.1 coordinate 469,068,388, forward strand.
CCGTTATAGCGCCACAAAGGATGTACCCTCTGCTGAAGAGGTTGGACGCATCGAGTGAGGACGGCGGCCATGACGTCAATCATGGTCAGCTTGTGATGGGCTAATAGCCTCACATTGGTCGATAAACGCTGCACGTCGGCACTTTCCTCTTGGGGCAGGCTCTTCGGACGCCAGTTGTACCTTTTCTTCGGAAAGGCGTCGGAGTATTCGGGCAAACCCCGCTGAGTTGGATCGAACAAAGGAACATCTTCAATATAAAACCACTCCGAGGTCCACATTTCAAATTCCTTCGGGGTTCCTACGGGGTAACCCGTCCCCGCTATGCGGCATACTTCGGCTCCGCCAACTTCGAAAATTGTCCCGTCCCTTGTACGTGGGACAAGGCAAAAATACTTCCTCCACAATTCGAAATGTGCCTCGCACCCCAGGAACATCTCGAAGAGGGCCACGAAGCCTGAGATGTGAAGGATAGACCCGAGGGTAAGGTGATGGAGCTGGATCCCATAGAATGCCAATAACCCTCTCAAGAATGGGTGGATGGGAAATCCGAGCCCTCGCAGGAGGAACGGGACGAAGCACACGTGCTCTCCCTTTTGTGGATGGGGGAAGTTTTCCGCAAGGACCACGCCGTTGAATGAACTCAAGCCGGCACGGACGGTCGTCAGATCTAAGGAAGGGAGATACCCTTGGGTCTCTAGTTGGCAAAGAAGAAGAGTTGACACGGAACAGCTTCCCCAATCCCCTGGGCAAGATCCATAAGGATCCGAAGAAGAACCAGGGGCGCTCGCCATTTTCTTTTGGTAGAGGTCTTTTTGCTGGGGGTTTCGTCTAAAGGGGGAAGGTGAAGATGTGATCGCGATCCAGTTTAATTAAATAGATGGTACCCCTTTTTCAGAGGGGGGCAGCTCTGTAAAAGAACGGCTAAACCATTCATCTCCTCGCGATGCGCGAGGTTCGAGAAGCATTAATGCAGTGGACTCGGCAATCCCGCAACGTTTGGGATTTCGCCGATCACAGGTCGGATGCCGAACAATCAGGGGAAGAGGGACTCGCCTCGCAAGCCGAAGACTTCTCTGTTCAAGATTCTCCGGATACACATCGGCGTTGGAGGCTAGTCCGGGGGCTACTGAGGGAGTCCTGGACTAGGGGGTCCTCGGGAGGCCGGCCTATCTGATATGGGCCGGACTATATGGGCCGTTCATCGGATGCTGGATCACTCGAAGGACCGGACTCCAGAAGGGAAGTTTCTAGAAGCAAGGCGTGTGCTCCACGTTTAAAGTAGAATAGGCATGTTTATCCCCTCGACGTGTAACCGACCATGTGTAAACCCTAGGCACCCCCAGCATCTATATAAGCCGGAGGGTTTTAGATCATTAGAGAGAGAACTCATCTAGGGTTTTAGTCATACGATCTCATGCTAGATCACTCTGTAATCTCTATACCATCAATATAATCAAGCAGGACGTAGGGTATTACCTCCATAGGAGGGCCCGAACCTGGGTAAAACCGTGTCCCCTTCGTCTCCTGTTACCATCGATCCAAGCATCATAGTTCGGGACCCCCTACCCGAGATCCGCCGGTTTTGACACCGACACTTCTCAAAGTCCTCGGACTCTGCATCAGAGTCCGAGCTGTCGTCGGCCAAGATCAACCTCGGCCGACGCGCCCTCTTCAGGGCAGGAGGAGGTACATCCTCCGCGGCGTCTGGCGACGCCGCCCTCTTTCTTATGAGGGGGGAAACGCCTCCCCCCCCCCCCGTCCTCATGCTCTTCCTCATGGCTAGAGGAGGCATGGGTTTCCTCGTACATGGCGTCCGGCTGGTCCTTTATGCGGAGACCTTCTCTAGCTTTCTTCTTCTTCTCCTTCTTCTGGGGCGCCGATTACGGTGCCACGACGAGCATGGCCGTCAACAACTCCAACCTGGGGTCTTTGGGTTGTGGTGTGGGACAGTTAACCCTCGCGGTTTTACTCAACCATTTCTGCGAAAATGAGGGCGAGGGCGTTCAGTCTTTTTGTCAAAGAAACAGAGTCAATGGATTAAAATTATACTGTACCTGGGTAGGTGGGTTATCGGTGCTTAGGCCCGAATCCTCTTCCTTGGCCGGCCAGCTTTTCCGAGGCTTGAATAATGCCTTCCACAACTTCTCAGAGGTAGTGCGGCAGAGCTGGCGCACGGTAGGCTCATCCTCACGCTGGTAGGCCCACATTGGGGAGGCCCGGCGCTGACAGGGGAGGATACGACGGTGGAGCATGACCTGGACCACATCGACCAGTTCAGCCTTGGCCTTGATCACCGAGGTAATGCGATTCTGCGGCAATTTCACCTCTGCATCCGACCCCCAGTCAAGGCCCTTCCTAAGCCACGAGGTCAATCTCGTAGGGGGTCCGGATCTGAACTCGGCAGGCGCCGCCCAGCTCTCATCTCTTGGTTCGGTGATGTAGAACCATTCTTTCTGCCAGATCTTGATTGTGTCGATAAAAGTGCCGGTTGGCCACTCAATGTGGGGGAGCTTGCTGATTACCACCCCTACGCAGTCTACATGCTCGCCCGCGACAGTCTTCGGCTTGACGTTGAAAACCTTGAGCCACAGGCCGAAGTGCGGCTCGACCCGCAGGAAGGCTTTGCAAAGAATGATGAAAGCCAAAATATGCATAAAGGAGTTTGGGGGAAGATCATGGAAGTCCAACCCGTAGAAGAACATGAGGCCCCTGACGAAGGGGTGGAGCGGGAAGCTCAGTCCCCAGATGAAATGGGGGACGAATACCACCCTTTCGCCTGGCTTAGGGGTGGGGATGACTTGGTTTGCTTCTGGAGCACGGTGGAAGACGTTGGCGGGGAGGTAGCCGGCGAGCTTTAGCTCCCGGATATCCTTGTCGGTGACCGTGGAGGCCTCCCACTTGCCCATAGAGCCCGAACCCGCCATGGCTAGGCTCGGAGGGGAAGTTGAGGAAGAACTGGATCTGGGCTCTCGGAGCTTGGGAAGATTGGGAAAGCAGAGGATGCGAATGGGAAGCGTGAATAAGCCTTGGGGTTTTACCCTTTTTATGGGGCGTAACACCGATTAACCTCCCTTTCCTGCGCCACAAATCTCTCTGCTTCCCAAGACGTGTGTACCGTTATGCACGCGCAAAAGGAACTTGGGATGCTAATCATATCCCGTGTGAAACGGAGCACGATCTATACATTGATGAGTCGTGCTAATGTAAAAACGGCCTCGGACCGCGAATCGAGTTTTCATAACTGATTCAGCGGCCGTGGTAGGCCACGACCCTTCGTCAGAAAGGTTGTCACAAAAAACACTGTTTACACTTTGACATTTGGCCTTCGCGACGGAACAACTCATGGTGTTCGGGCTATCGTGTGATCGGAAACCGGACAAGTATCAGTCGATCTTTAATGGGAAGAAGAACTCACCCCGCAAGCCGAAGACTCTGATCAAGCGGAGCTGCCCTAGCTGAGACCCTTGGCGTTGGGGAATAGTTCGGGGGCTACTGAGGGAGTCCTGGACTAAGTGGTCCTCGGGCTGCTGGCCTATCTCTCAATAGGCCGGCTTGGTGGGCCGCACTCTGACTGTCGTGGGGAGGGCCGGATACATCGAGACCCTGTGTTCTAGAAGGAAGTCCCGAAGGCGCATCGTGCACTCCAAGTCAATATGAGGGAATCGACGTCTCCATTCTCGGCAGGAGTCTTGTCATGTGTAAACCCTAGGTACCCCCCGGTGTCTATATAAACCGGGAGGGTTTTGATTGTAGGGCAGAGAAACTCATCTAGGGTTTTAGCTAGTCGATCTCGAGGTAGATCAACTCTGTAACCTTCATACCATCAATATAATCAAGCAGGACATAAGGTTTTACCTCCATAGGAGGGCCCGAACCTGGGTAAACATCGTCTCCTTCGTCCCCTTGTTACCATCGATCCAAGACTCACAGCTCGGGACCCCCTACCCGAGATCCGCCGGTTTTGACACCGACAAACGCTGTTTCGGCAAACCCCGTATGGACGCGGCTGCGGACGAGCTCGCCGCCGACATCTCCGGCGTTCCCGCGACCAACCGCATGCTCCCCTGGATGCGGGCGAGCTTGGGCATGCCTCTGGAGGCCTCAGCGTCGCTGCCTGCCGCTCATAGCGTAGTTCCGACGAACTTCTGCCATGAACTTCGTCGCCGCCGGCCAACTCCGGTGACCTGACGTGGCAACGTCATTAGTGGCTAATGACGCCATTAACTGAGCCCCTGAGCCGCTGACAGAGGGCCCCGCCGTGGGTCAAACCCCAGTAAGCACGGGGATTAGCCCTGTGTCCCTGACGTGTGGGCCCCGATCGTCAGGTTTGACCTGGGACCGGTGCTGTTGACTACAGACACAGGCATGACCTCAGGCTGACGCAGTAAATAATTTCTGGAATAAAAATAATTCAAAAAATTCTAGAAAATAGCTCAAACTTCTAAAAATCATAGAAAATAATCTGTAAGTCAGATTAAAATAATTTATATATGAAAAATTATCAGAAAAATGCAAGGAATATGATGATACCATTCTCATGCATGTTAGAGCAAGCTAAATACGAGAACTTGGACATTTTGTTCCAAACACAATATGCCACTTCACATATGGAGTTGAATTTGAACCTTGGGTTCAAACCATCTTCATTTAACATGTTGATAGATGCACTAGCTCAAACCAGCAACATATTGCCATGCCATTATCATGCATCATTGTGAAGCATTTGCCATGCTTAATTTAGTCCTTGTTTGATCTTGTCGATAGACTTGCGAGACGTAGTTATCGACAACATCGAAGAACAGCTAAGTTCTTCTGATCTTCGGGCAAGCAACCCCCCCCCCCTTGAGCATTTCGATACAATCCCACTCTCTCGCTCTTGCTCTCATTTCAATGCCTTAGGACAATGCAATTCAACTGGTACTTGTGTTTCGGTAGATGAACCCATTCCTCTGCATGACCTGTCATTGTCACAGTAAATAGCTAAACCAAGCAACCTAGCATACCTGGTAGATGCTTGAGCCATGTTGTGCCATAACCCTGTTATGCTTGCTATGCTTAGAGTTGTGTCAGGTCTGCTTCATCTGGGTGATGAACCAGAGTGAAATGGATGTGTTCTGATGATGAGAGTTAAGTGTTGAACCTGTTTTGGTAAAGGTAGCGATGAGAGGCCATGTTGGAGTACATGGTGGGTTGTCTCATTGAAACCGCTCATAGGAACTGAGTTCCGTGTTTGTGTTCCAAGACTAGCTACTACCGCACATTGGGTTCCGGTAACTCGACCCCTCTCGGCCTATTAACTTCCCTGTTCTCAGTCCAGGAGTCGCAGTAGTTCGAAACGTTGATAGGTGTGGCCGGGCCTGCGAAGTGAATACGGCCCAGTCGGGACCGGCTTGGGGCCCTGCACACAACGTTTGAGGCCATGTTGGAAACCTCGGTCGGACTTCCATTATGGGTTCCAACTCCGATAGGTGACTGCCTTGGACGTGAGTCGTTGTAAGTTAACGTCCGTGGCCAACTCCCTCGCTGAGCTTCCACTTGAAGGTTGTCGAGGTGCCTTTTTACGTGCACATGGCCGTAAGTGGCGGAAGCATGTGTGACGAAGTACACCCCTGTAGGGTAAACTATCTATTCGAATAGCCGCGTCCGCGGATATGGACTACTTGGAGACTTGCATTGTTCATAGAAAACTTTAAATGGATACTCTAAAATGCTCCAGATAAGTGTCAGTGCTATGGATGGCTTCTCGTAGGAAGACGGGAGTGGATCCATAGTGGTGTATTGATATGGTGAATATGTGGACTCGTGTGCGCTATCCCACCTCAAGGAAAGTACTTGTAGTCGTAGTACAGGTTAGCCAAGAGTCAAAGCTGGCTTGCTGCAATAAACTCCACAACCCCCTTCATTGATACTGATGCATATGTAGATAGTTCTGATGTAAGTCTTGCTGAGTACCTTTGTACTCACGTTTGCTTATTTATGTTTTTGCAGATGAGACCTCAGTCTCATTAGTGATTCTTACGACGTGAAGTTCAATGTTGACCAGATTAGCTTGGGAATCCCAGACAGAGGTATGGATCCTTTGGTAGGGTCATTGTAGCTTTTCAGGCTCTTCCAGGCGCTTTTATTAGATGTCTGTACCCAGACATGTAACTTCCACTTGTTGTTTGTATGCTCTGAATGTTGGGTCATGTGACCCCTGCTGCTTGTAACATTATACTATGTTGGCTCTTCGGAGCCTTCTAAATAAATGTTATGTTGTAGAGTTTTGTTGTGATGCCATGTTGTATCTACACATATTGTGCATATTGCGTGTATGTTTGAAATGCATTGGTATGTGTGGGATTCGGCACCTAGTTGTATACCTTTAGTAGCCTGCTTTGCGGGGAAATGCCTCTTTGTTCTTCCACCGAGCCTTGGTAGCTTTCTACTGCTCCGGACACATTGATTGACCGGCGTGTATCCTTCTTGCTGCTGTGTCTGTCCCTTCGGGGAAATGTCTCGCAGTGTAATGGAGTCCATGTAGCCTGCTATGACTCGTCTACGTGCACTTGATGCTATTTATGTCCCACGGCGTAATGGAGTCCCTGTAGCTTGCTATGACTCGTCTACACACGCTGATGACCGACACCTGCATTGTTGGGTTACGTATGCCTGTCCCTGTACGGTTGTGCCACTTGGGTCTATAACTAGTCATGTCGACCCAGGTTCTTTGACGTGAGTGCTAGCGACATGTTCATATCCGTGAGCCAAAAGGCACAAACGGTCCTGGCCAAGGTAAGGTAGCAGCCGTGGGTTACCGTGCGTGAGGCCGCAAAGTGGTGTGACATGTTACAAGCTGGGTTCATATGGCTTAGGATCGGGGTCCCGACAGCACTGTGCTGCTATTGGATATACTCTTGATGATCTTAAGGGCATTAGTCCCACTCTATGTCAGCACAAGATTAATATGGAACCTGATGCTAAACCCGTTGTTGATCATCAACGGCGATTGAATCCTAAGATGAAAGAAGTTGTAAGAACTGAAATATTAAAGCTTCTGGAAGCAGGTATAATCTATCCCATAGCTGATAGTAGATGGGTAAGTCCCGTTCATTGTGTCCCTAAGAAAGGAGGTATTACCGTTCTTCCTAATGATAAAAATGAACTCATTCCACAAAGAATTGTCACTCGCTATAGAATGGTAATTGATTTTAGAAAATTAAATAAAGCTACTAGAAAGGATCATTACCCTCTGCCTTTCATTGATCAAATACTAGAAAGATTATCTAAGCACACACACTTTTGTTTTCTGGACGGATATTCTGGCTTCTCTCAAATACCTGTGTCACAATCTGATCAAGACAAAACTACTTTTACTTGCCCTTTTGGAACCTATGCTTATAGACGTATGCCTTTTGGTTTATGCAATGCACCTGCTACCTTTCAAAGATGTATGACTGCTATATTCTCTGACTTTTGTGAAAAGATTGTGGAGGTTTTCATGGATGATTTTTCCATTTACGGGACTTCTTTTGATGATTGCTTAAGAAACCTTGATCGAGTTTTGCAGAGATGTGAACAAACTAATCTTGTCTTTAATTGGGAGAAGTGCCACTTTATGGTTAATGAAGGTATTGTCTTGGGGCATAAAATATCTGAACGAGGTATTGAGGTGGATAAAGCTAAAGTTGATGCAATTGAGAAAATGCCATGTCCTAAAGATATTAAAGGTATTCAAAGTTTCCTTGGTCATGCTGGTTTCTATAGGAAGTTCATTAAAGACTTCTCTAAAATTTCTAGGCCTCTTATTAATCTTTTGCAAAAGGATATCCCTTTTGTTTTTGATGATGATTGTGTGGAAGCCTTTGAAACACTCAAGAAAGCCTTAACCTCTGCACCTATCATTCAACCACCTGACTGGAACTTGCCTTCTGAAATTATATGTGATGCTAGTGATTATGCTGTTGGTGTTGTTCTAGGACAAAGAGTTGATAAGAAATTGAATGTTATCCATTATGCTAGCAAAACTCTAGACAGTGCCCAACGAAATTATGCTACTATTGAAAAAGAATTTTTAGCAGTTGTGTTTGCTTGTGATAAATTTAGATCCTACATTGTTGATTCCAAAGTTATTGTTCACACCGATCATGCTTCTATAAAATATCTTATGGAAAAGAAAGACGCTAAACCTAGACTTATTAGGTCGGTTCTCTTTCTTCAAGAATTTGACTTACATATCGTTGATAGGAATGGAGCTGAGAACCCCGTAGCTGATAACTTGTCTAGGTTAGAAAATATTCTTGATGACCCACTACCTATTGATGATAGTTTCCCTGATGAAAAGTTAGCTGCAATAAATGTTTCTCAAAATGCTCCTTGGTATGCTGATTATGCTAACTATATTGTCGCTAAATATATACCACCTAGCTTCACATACCAACAAAAGAAAAAAATCTTCTATGATTTAAGACATTACTTTTGGGATGACCGACATTTTTACAAAGGAGTAGATGGTATTACTAGATGTTGTGTACCTGAGCATGAACAGGAACAAATCCTACGAAATTGTCATTGCGAAGCTTATGGAGGACATCCTGCGGGAGATAGAACTGCTCACAAGGTATTGCAATATAGTTTTTATTGGCCTACTCTCTTCAAGGATGCCCGTAAGTTTGTCTTGTCTTGTGATGAATGTCAAAGAATTGGTAATATCGGTAAGCGTCAGGAAATGCCTATGAATTATTCACTTGTTGTTGAACCATTTGATGTTTGGGGTTTTGATTATATTGGACCTTTTCCTTCCTCTAACAGGTACACTCATATTTTGGTTGCTGTTGACTATGTCACTAAGTGGGTAGAAGCTATTCCAACTAGTAGGGCTGATCACAACACCTCCATTAAAATGCTTAAAGAAGTTATCTTCTCGAGGTCTGGAGTCCCTAGATATTTAATGACTGATGGTGGTTCACACTTTATTCATGGTGATTTCCGTAAGATGCTTGCTAAATATGATGTTAACCATAGAATTGCATCACACTATCATCCTCAATCTAGTGGTCAAGTTGAACTTAGCAATAGAGAAATAAAATTAATATTACAAAAAATTGTCAATAGGTCTCGAAAGAATTGGTCTAAGAAACTAGATGATGCACTTTGGGCCTATAGAACAGCTTATGAAAATCCTATGGGTATGTCTCCATACAAAATGGTATACGGAAAAGCTTATCATTTGCCTCTAGAGTTAGAACATAAAGCATTTTGGGCAATTAAAGAACTCAATTATGATTTCAAACTTGTCGGTGAGAAGAGGCTATTTGATATTAGCTCACTAGATGAATGGAGAACCCAAACCTACGAAAATGCCAAACTATTCAAAGAAAAAGTAAGAAGATGGCATGATAAAAGAATCCAAAATTGGGAATTCAAAATAGGAGACTATGTTCTTTTTTTCAACTCTCCTTTAAGATTTTTTGCAGGTAAGCTTCTTTCCAAATGGAAAGGACCATTTATTATCTAACAGGTTTATCGTTCTGGAGCCATCAAGATTAATAATGCCGTAGGTACTAACCCGAAGGTGGTAAATGGACAAAGAATTAAACATTATATCTTAGGTACGCCTATTAATGTTGAAAGCAACGTTATCCAAACCATGACACCGGAGGAACACATAAAAGAAACCTTCCGAAACACTCCAGAATTCTAAAAAATAGAAGGTACGTCATACGGTAAGTAAACGGACCCCAAAAAATCCGCAAAAATATTTTCTGTCAGTTTTGGAATATTAGAAAATTTTGGAAAATAAGAAATAAACCAGAAGGCAACCGAGCCGAGCACAATACACCAGGGCGTGCCAGCCCTGCCAGGCGAGCCCTGGTGGGTTGTGCCCACCTCGGACAACTTCCCGACTCCGTTTTCTTTCCATATGCTTGTTTCCCAAGAATAAAAATTCTCTATATATATCCCCGATTGTTTTGACCACCGCATCGCAGAAAAATCCTCTGTTCTTGTTTCGTGTTGTTTTCCTGGCAGATCTGAAAATATGTCGTCTCAAGATTCAGAGGGGGAGAGCTATGTTGCTGACTATATTACAAACCCCAAGATCTATGGAGAAGTGGAGCACTATGGATGGACCTCGGACGAGGAGGAAGACGCTGCCATGAAGGAAACAAAGGATGATAGCTCTGAGGAAGAGGATGACCCGCTTCCTCAACCTGGAGACATGCATGTGGAGTTCAAGAAGTCAAGCCTCCCTAAAGGATACAAACCTGAGGTTCAATTTATTCCATCTGGTTTTCTACAGGAAAGCAAGGCGGCATTATGCAAAAAGATATTAAAAGTCGAGTTGGAGAATGATGATCTAAGGGAAGACAACTTTATGCTTAAATATAAGATGAAGAAGAAGGCCATATCATCACCACCACCTTCTTCATCACCACCACCAAAGGAGACTTGAGCACACGGGTACGGGCACTCCCCTTGGCTTGAGCCAAGCTTGGGGGAGGCGCCCCAGTATCGTATCACCATAACTTTTATTCACCTTTACCTATTTTAGCTCAATTATTAATTTCCCTTTCATTTAGTTGAATAAAAGTTTAGCATGATCTATTTTCGTGTGTTAGTTTCGTGGTCTATCTATCTATGATTGTGAGCCCTCATTAAATATTATATGTCAGAATATTGACGTTGGACAAGGAAGACAACGTAATGATTTATGTTTGTTCATATCCACATAGAAGTTATATTGTCATAGATCCTTCAACATGTGGTGTTTGCTAAATATCTTTGCTAGCCAAAAATTCCGCACTAAGTAGAGATACTACTTGTGCATCCAAAAACCAAAAACCCAAATTCATGTTTTGAGAGTCCACCATACCTACCTACGGATCGAGTAAGATCCTTCAAGTAAGTTGTCATCGGTGCAATAAGGCAATAAAAAATGCTTCTAAATGTGTTTTGATCAATTAGTGTAAGAGAAAATTGAGCGCTATACAAACTTATGATGGCAAAGTAATAAAAGCGACGGACTGCATAATAAAGGTTGCTATCATAGGAGGCAATATAGCGTGACGTTCTTTTACATTAAGGGATTGGGCATACAAACCAAAAAGCGCATGACAACCTCTGCTTCCCTCTGCGAAGGGACTATCTTTTACTTTTATGTATTTACTTTTATGCAAGAGTCAAGTATTCTCCCCTATCCCTTTTTTCTTTTTTCTTTTTGCAAGCATCATGTGATGAGGAAAGATCTAGGCACATATATCCGGTTGGATAAGAGTGGGCATGAGTTATTATTGTTGACATCACCATTGAGGTGAATACGTTAATTGGGAGGCGAAACGATAAGCCCCTATCTTTCTATGTGTCTGGTTGAAACTTTTTGCTCATGGGTATGCTGTGAGTGTTAGCAATCATAGAAGATTAAATGATGGTTGAGTATGTGGACTTGCAAAAGGCTCCGACATGAGACCCTTCCTGAAAATGTGATGAATTGTAGTTGCAAAGTTGACTGGGAACATAGTTTGTCGGTTTACAATAAGGTTTATGCTTTATACTTCTATGTTGTGATGAATTGTTACTTGTTCATGAGAAGCTATATGATGAAAGTATATGAATAAGTTTTATGATAGAGTTTGTTGTTGTTATGATAATAAGCATGATGCTACTATGTCCGTATTTTGTTTTTATCGACACCTCTCTCTCAAACCATGTGGACATGCTTTTCAATATCGGCTTTTCGCTTGAGGACAAGCGAGGTCTAAGCTTGGGGGAGTTGATACGTCCATTTCGCATCATGATTTCCTACTGTTATTTACTATGTTTTGTTGAATAATAATGCTTTAGGGAGTGATTCTAATGCCTTTTCTCTCATAATATGCAAGGTTTACACAAAGAGGGAGAATACCGGCAGCTGGAATTCTGGACCTGAAAAAGCACATCGGAGATACATATTCTGCACATCTCCAATGAAGCTGAAACTTTACGTAGAATAGTTTTGGAATTTATCTAGAATACTGGAGCAAACAACTACCGGAGGGGGCCACCCTGGTAGGCACAAGACACCAGGGCGCGCCAGGCCCACCAGGCGCGCCCTGGTGGGTTGTGCCCTCCTCGGCCCACCTCCGATGCCCATCTTCTGGTATATAGGGTCTTTTGACCTAGACAAAATAAGGAGAGGACTTTCGGGATGGGATGCCACCGTCTCAAGGCGAAACTTGATCAGGAGCACTTTTGCCCTCCGGCGGAGCGATTCTGCTAGGGGAACTTCCCTCCCGGAGGGGGAAATCGAAGCCATCGCCATCACCAACACCCCTCTCATCTTTGAGAGGCCAATCTTCAACAGCACCATCTCCTCTCAAACCCTAGTTCATCTCTTGTGTTCAATCTTTGTACCGGAACCTCAGATTGGTACCTATGGGTGACTAGTAGTGTTGATTACATCTTGTAGTTGATTACTATATGGTTTATTTGGTGGAAGATTATATGTTCAGATCCATTATGCTATTCAATACCCCTCTGATCTTGAGCATGAATATTATTTGTGAGTAGTTACCTTTGTTCTTGAGGTCACGGGAGAAGTCATGTTGCAAGTAATCATGTGAATTTGATATGTGTTCGATATTTTGCGGATATGTATGTTGTGATTCCCTTAGTGGTGTCATGTGAGCGTCGACTACATGACACTTCACCATCCTTGGGCCTAAGGGAATGAATTGTGGAGTAGTTATTATATGATGGGTTGGTAGAGTGACAAAAGCTTAAACCCTAGTTTATGCGCTACTTCGTAATAAGGGGCTGATTTGGATCCAAACGTTTAATGCTATGGTTAGATTTTATCTCAATACTTTACTCGTAGTTGCGGATGCTTGCATGGGGGTTAATCATAAGTGGGAGGTTGTTCAAGTAAGAACATCACCCAAGCACCGGTCCACCCACATATCAAATTATCAAAGTAGCGAACACGAATCAAACCAACATGATAAAAGTGACTAGATGAAATTCCCGTGTACCCTCAAGAACACTTTGCTTATTACTAGAGACTATTCTGGCCTATCCTTTGCCACAAAAGGATTGGGATACCTTGCTGCATCTTATTTACCGTTACCGTTACTTGCTCGTTACCAATTATCTTGCTATCAAACTATCTGTTACCTACAATTTCAGTGCTTGCAGAAATTACCTTGCTGAAAACCGCTTGTCATTTCCTTCTACTCCTCATTTGGTTCGACACTCTTACTTATCGAAAGGACTACGATTGATCCCCTATACTTGTGGGTCATCACTGCTCAACTAGAGTTGACTCATCTCCAGTCCATTTATCATTTATATTCAGAGCAGTGAAAAAATATTCATTAGGAGAAGTACCAATCATTTTGAGATCCTCATCATGATTCGTAATAGGGAAAGGTTCCGGTTTAGCGTCCATCCTATTTACTAGAGTGGTTTGCTTATCAAAGATTTTTCCTAACAATTGTTCAGTGTGAGCAAACTGTGATTGGAGGTTAGAAACTTCTTTATTGACTTCATCAAGTTGTTTACTAATAGCATCTAGCAAAGTTGAATGTTCCTTTATTTCAGAAGCAAATAATTTATTGTGCTCATATTGTGAAGTCATGAAGGTTTTCATAGAACCTTCTATTTCTGGCATTCTTTGGTAGAAAGAAGTATTGTAGAATCTATCCCGAGACATGGTGACCGAACAAGCAAAGTAACAAGCAGGACAAGTAAACTAGCAAGTAAAGTGAGAAAAGAAGTAAACTAGTAACAAGCAAAGATAAATATTTTTTATTTTTATAAAACAAACTAAATATACCAGCAAATAAAAAGAGGAGCAAGTGAATGAAAATTTGTGAGAAGTTACTTGATAGTTGATGATGATATTCCCTGGCAACGGCACCAGAAATCCTTCCTGATAGTTGTGATCTGCGTTGGGTTTTCCGTGAAGAGGAACGGGTAATCGCAGCACAATATGGGTAAGTATTTCCCTCAGTTATGAAACCATGGTTTATCGAACCAATAGGAATATCAATCCTCAACCATCTTCAGCGGCTGCACACAAAAGAGCCAACAACTTGCACCCAACATGGGCAAGAGGATTGTCCATCCCCTTGGTCACGTTATTTGCAAGTGAGATGTGTAGATAATTATAGATAATTATAAATTGTAAAATAAAATAAAAGCAAGTAAATGGCAGCAATGTTTTGTAGTTTTTGTAAATATATGATGAATAGACCCCGGAGCCATAGTTTTCCCTAGTGGCATCTCTCATGAAAATAGCATACAGTGGGTAAACAAATTAATGTTGGGCAATTGATAGAAAATCGGATAGTTATGCGATTTCCACGGCAATGATCATGTGTATATAGGCATCACATCCATAAACAAATAGGCCGACTCTTGCCTACACCTATTACTATTACTCCACTCATCGACCGCTATCCAGCATGCATCTAGAGTATTAAGTAAAACAGAGTAACACATGGAGAACGCTTCTATGCTTGCCTCTCTATGTACTAAGTTCATGACAAACAGAGTAATGCTTGGAGAACGATGACATGATGTAGACAAAGTAAACTCAAGCAATATGAATAAACTCCATCGTGTTGTCCTTAGTAGAAGAAACGCAAAGATACATCTTGTCCCCTACTTTACCACTGGGATATAGAAACTCGCCAGGTTGAACATCCAACAACACATCTCTCTCACTGAAGAAAGATCAATCTACTTGGCCAAAGAAAATCAATAGATTGGAGAGAATTTCAAAGCTATCATAATCATGCACATGAGAATCATATTTAAAATTCAGAGAAGACTCAAATATTTATCATGAATAATCTGAACATAAACCCACAATTCACCGAATCCCAACAAACGCACCACACAAAAGGATTACATCGGATAGATGAAAGCAAAGATGTGATGATCATTGTATTGAAGATCAAGAGAGAGAGAGATTGCCATCTAGGTACTAACTATGGACCCGTAGGTCTGTGGTGAACTACTCACACATCATCATGAGGGCAGCAAGGTTGATGGAGAGGCCCTCCGTGATCGATCCCCCCTCCGGCAGGGTACCTGAACGGAGCTCCAGATGGCCTCACGACGGAACAGAGTATTGCGGCGATGTAAAAAGAGTTTCGGGACTGTCTCCAGTGTTTTCAGAATATATGTGAATTTATAGGCCAGAGAACGGGGTCGGGAGAGCTGTGCGGGGCCCACAAGCCATCATGACGCCCCCCAGGTCGCACCCTGTTGGCTTATGGGGCCCGTGGGTGGCTCCTGGCCTCCTTCGAAATCTTCCTGGTCTTCTTTTGGTCCAGAAAAAATCATCAAAAAGTTTCGGGCCAATTGGACTTCGTTTGGTACTGTAAACCTGAAAAGTGAAAAACATGCAGAAAATAACAACTAGCGTTGGGCACTAGGTCAATAGGTTAGTGCTCAAAAATAATATAAATTGATAAATAAATACTTAGCGTCATCTCCCTCAGTCGGGTCGGAATGGCTATGGAAATGCCATGATAGGTAGGTATGGTGGCTGTTTGGAGGAATATATAATTAGGCTTATGTGCAACAGAGCATATCATGTCACGGGGTTTGGATGCACCGGCAAATGTTTCACCGATCCTCGATGTGAGAATGGGCAATGCACGGTACTGAAGAGGCTAGCAAATATGTGGAGGTGAGAGTGCGTATAACCATGGATTCACATTAGTCATAAAGAACTCACATACTTATTGCAAGATTTTATTAGCTCTCTCGAAGCAAAGTACTACTCGCATTCCCCTAGGGATGAGGTTGGTAGGAGTTAACCATCGCGCGCCCCCGACCTAAACAACAATAGGATTTCAACGAGGAATAAGTATGCTCACACATCATCACCATGCCATAAAAATATTTGGATGAACAACAAGTTAACAACCTCTAATTGACGATACTCTTATTAACCAATGATCATGCACTCATGCTCTTTCACATTACCACATTAATATCATTAACCATGATTTCTCTTTTATGTGCTACATGTGGTTTTAATTATGCACTCATTGAATACCTATTATTTTTGGACTAGTCTTATAACCCATACAAATTACCATCGTTGTTTATTAACTCTCAAACAAATATAAGTGAAGAAAGAGAGTGCAATTATTTCTATAAAATCTATACACCACCGTGCTTTAAAAGATATAAGTGAAGTACTAGAGCAACTGCTAAGCTCAAAAGATATAAGTGAAGCACATAGAGTATTCTAATAAATCGTTGTGATAGTGTGTCTCTCTCGAATAGGTGTGTCCAGCAAACAATGATTGTGTAAAACTAAAAAACAAAAAAGCAAACTAAAGCAAACGACGTTCCAAGCAAAACTCATATCATGTGATGAATAAAAATATAACTCTTAGTGACATACCGATGGATTGAGACGAAAGAGGGGATGCGTTCCGGGGCATCCCCAAGCTTAGACGCTTGAGTCTTCCTAGAATATTACTTTGGGGTGCCTTGGGAATCCCCAAGATTAGGCTCTTGCCGCTCCTTATTCCTTCGTCCATCGTGATAGAAATCAAAACTTGAAAACTTCAGCACACAAAACTCAACAAAAACCTTCATGAGATCCGTTAGTATAGCAAACATTTCAAATACTTTAGGTGAATTTATAAATTGATTATTATTTTATTATTTCATAAGTTACTGTATTCTAACTTCTCCATGACTTATACCCCCCGTTATAATCCATAGCATCATCAAAACAAGCAAACTATGCTAGCAAAAACAGAATCTGTCTAAAACAAAATAGTCTGTAGAGATCTGTAAAGAACCTATACTTTTGTAACTCCAAACATTCTGAAAAATTAGGACAACTTGAAGAATTTGTATAGCAATACTGTAAAAAAAATAGATTAAAAATACGTTCCAGTAAAGTCAGAGAAATTCTACACTGGACGCTAAAGTTTCTGATTTTGCACCGTATCAATTCTACTTATCTTATAGATCATCCCAAAGGCTTTAGTTGGCACAAACACTAATTTAAACACAAAAACACAATAATTATAGTAGCAATAACCATATTATCAAAAACAAACAGAAAGTAAAAAAAACAAAATTTTAAGATAACTATTGGGTTGCCTCCCAACTAACGCTATTGATTTATGCCCCCTAGCTAGGCATAATGCATATGATCAAGTGTTGTCATCCTTGACAATCAACCCATAAGTGGCCCTCATGATATATTCATAAGGTGGTTTGATTTTCTTTCTAGGGAAGTGTTCCATGCCTTTCTTTAATGGAAATTGGAACCTTATGTTTCCCTCTTTCATATCAATAATTGCACCTATAGTACGTAAGAAAGGTCTTCCAAGTATTATTGGACAAGTAGGATTGCATTCAATATCAAGCACAATGAAATCTATAGGCACATAATTACTATTTTCAATAATAAGCACATCATTTATTCTATCCAAAGGTTTCTTGATAGTAGAGTCAGCAAGATGTAGCTTAAGGGAACACCCATGAATATTAGTGAGACCAAGCACATCACATAAAGATTTAGGTATTGTTGAAACACTAGCACCAAGGTCACACAAAGCAATGCATTCATATTTTTTGATTTTAATTTTAATAGTAGGTTCCCACTCATCATGCAACTTTCTAGGAATAGAAACTTCTAGTTCAAGTTTCTTATCATAAGCTTTTATCATAGCTTCTATTCTATGGTTAGTAAAAACTTTGTTTTGTTCATAAGCATTGGGTGAGCTAATAATGAATTGTAACAAGGAAATACATTCTAATAAAGAGAATCTCTCATAATTAAAATCCTTGTAATTGAAGATAGTGGGCTCATCACTAGATACGGTTTTAACCTCTCCAAACCCACTTTTTCAGTTTTAGCATTAGAATCACCACTCACCAATCAAACGGGACTCTTATTAGCAAGAGTTGGCTCAACTCCAGTCCCTTTATCATTTATATTCAGAGAAGTAAACAAACATTCAATAGGAGAAGTACCAAGCATTTTAAGACCTTCGTCATGATTACTAAGGGAGAAACATTCCGGTTTAGCAGCCATCCTATTTACTAGAGTGGTTTGTTTATTAGAAATCTTCCCTATAAATTCTTCAGTTTGAGCAAATTGTAGTTCAAGATTAGATACTTCTTGATTGACTTCATCAAGTTGTTTGCTAATTGCATCAAGGATAGTTGAGTGTTCTTTAATTTCAGCAGCAAAAAGTTCGTTGTGCTCGTATTGTGAGGTCAAGAAAGTTTTCATGCATTTTTCAATTTCAGACAGCCTTTGGTAATAGGAAATATTATAGAATCTATCTTGTGACATGGTGACCAAGCAAGCAAAGTAACAAGCAGGACAAGTAAACTAGCAAGTATGACTAGCAAATAAGTAAACTAGTAACTAGCAAAGATAAATATTTTTGTATTGTTGATTTTTATGAAGCAAGCAAAATATAATGGCAAATGAAAATAAGAACAAGTGAATGATAGTTTGTGTGAAGTTACTTGATGATAGGTTGATGTTACTCCCCGGCAACAACGCAAAAAATCCTTCCTGATACTTGTGATCTACGTTGGGTTTTCCGTGAAGAGGAATGGGTGATGAACACAATATAGGCAAGTATTTCCCTAAATAGAGAACCAAGGTTTATTGAACAAATAGGAGTAACAACCAACCCCCGTCTTCAGTGGCTACACACAAAAGAGCAAACACTTGCACCCAACGCGGGGAAGAGGGTTGTCAATCCCCTTGGACTTGTTACTTGCAAGCTTGCAAGTAGTATGGTTGGTAGTAGATAATTGTAAATTGCAAACTAAAATAAAAAGTAAATAAAAACAGCAAGGTATTGTTGCATTTGTAAACTTATAAGTGAATAGACGTCGGGGCCATAGTTTTCCCTAGTGGCATCTCTTACGAAAGTAAGCATACGGTGGGTAAACAAATTACTGTTGGGCAATTGATAGAAAAGCGCATAGTTATGTGATATTCACGGCAATGATCATGTGTATATAGGAATCACATCCATAAGCAAATAGGCCGACTCCTGCCAGCACCTATTACTATTACTCAACCCATCGACAGCTATCCGGCATGCATCTAGAGTATTAAGTAAAACAGAGCAATGCTTGGAGAACGATGACTTGATGTAGACAAAGAGAATTTAATTAATATCAACTAACCCCATCGTTTTATCCTTAGTTGCAACAATTTAAAGACGTGTCTTGTCCCTTTCTGTCACTGGGATATAGAGCACCGCCAGATTGAACCCACTACAATGCACCCCTCTCATTGAAGAAAGATCAATCTACTTGGCCAAAGCAAATCAATAGATCGAAGAGATTTACGAAGCTATAATGATCATACAAATAAGAATTAAATAGAATTCTGAGAAGACTCAAATCTTTTATCATGAATAATCTAAAGATAAACCCACAATTCATCGGATCCCAACAAACGCACCGCACAAAAGAATTACATCGGATAGATCAAAGCGAAGATGCGATGATCATTGTATTGAAGATCAAGAGAGAGAGATAGCCATCTAGGTACTAACTACGGACCCATAGGTCTGTGGGGAACTACTCACACATCACCATGGGAGCAGCAAGGATGATGTAGAGGCCCTCCATGCTCGATCCTCCCTCCGGCAGGGCACCGGAACAGGGCTCCATATGGGCACACGGCGGAATAGAGACTTGCGGTGGAGGAAAAAGTGTTTCGGGTTGCTGTCTAGGGTTTTTGGAATATATGTGAATTAATAGGCTAGAGAACGAGGTCGGGAGAGCCACGAGGGGCCCACGACCCAACACGGCGCGACCACCCCCCTACGCGCGCCCTATTGGCTCGTAGGGCCCTCGTGTGCCCCCTGACCTTCTCCCAAAGCTTTCGGGTCTTCTTTTGGTGCAGAAAAAATCATATTAAAGTTTCATGGCAATTGGACTTCGTTTGGTACTGTAAACCTGAAAAGCCAAAAAACATGTAGAAAACAATAACTGGCACTGGACACTGGGTTAATAGGTTAGTGCTCAAAAATAATATTAATTGGTAAATAAACACCCATAAAGCATCCTAGAATGATAATATAATAGCACGGAACAATCAAAAATTATAGATACGTTGGAGACGTATCACAAAGCGCCCGGTCATCATTGTTATACATGTTACGCTAGATCGTTGCACATCCTAGTACACCGCCAGAGGCATTCATATAGAGTCATTATATTGATTTGTAATATCAAGTTGTAAGTAAATAAAAGTGTGATGATCATCATTATTAGAGCATTAACCTACTGAGGAAATGATGATGGAGACTATGATTCCCGCACAAGTCAGGATGAGACTCTGGACGAATAAAAAGGAGGCCAAAAGAGCCGAACAAAAAATGAGAGAAAGGGCAATGTTACTATCCTTTTACCACACTTGTGCTTTAGAGTAGAAACATGTTCTTCATAAAGAGAGTCTCCTGAGTTATCACTTTCATATACTAGTGGGAATGTTTCATTATATAACTTGGATTGTATATTCCGATGATGGGCTTCCTCAAATGCCCGAGGTCTTCATGAGCAAGCAAGTTGGATGCACACCCACTTAGTTTCCATTGAGCTTTCAAACACTTATAGCTCTTAGTGCATCCGTTTCATGACAATCCCTACTCCTCGCATTAATATCGATTGATGGGCATCTCCATAACCCGTTGATCCGCCTATAGTTGATGCGAGACTTTTTTCCTACCTCATTTGATCTCCACGATCACATTCTATTCCACCTATAGTGATATATCCATGGTTCACGCTTATGTATTGGGTGAAGTTGAAAATGTTGAAGCGCGTTAGAAGTATGATCCAATTGCCTGGTTTAACACCGGGGTGCTCATGATTATACTTATTCGGTGAAGACGGAGTCATGGCATGCTAATATGACAAAATGAGTAGGGATAAACATTCTTTCGCGATCCTATATTTTGAATAAGTAATGATTATGTTCTTATATTTATGAATATTATTATGTTGATATCAATTACTTAATCGTTCTCAATATTTATACCGTGATCAAGATTACATGTTGGGTAGCATTCAACATCAATAATTCTGTTTTTATCATTTACCTACTCGAGGACGAGCAGGAATTAAGCTTGGGGATGCTTGATACGTCTCCAACGTATCTATAATTTTTGATTGTTTCATGCTATTACATTATCAATATTGGATGCTTTATATGCAATTATATGTTATTTTATATCATTTTTTGGGACAAACCAATTAACTCAGTGCCTAGTTTTAGCTCTTCTTTTTTTGCATGTTTTTGACCTTTTCACAGAAACAGTACCAAACTAAGTCCAAACACGTTGAAACTTTACGGGGGTTATTTTTGGATATAAAGAGACACTAGAAGCTTCGGGACGAGACCAAACGAGCCACGATGGAGCGACGAGCTCGCATGGCGCGCCCTGGGGTGTAGGGCGCGGCATGTAGGCTCGTGACTCCGTTGTGTCGCAGCCTGACCTAATTCCACTTCTATATATTCCCAATACCCCGAAACCAACAAAGAGCCCTCCAAAATATTTTTTCCGCCGGCGCAAGCCTCTGTTCCACCGTGATCCCATCTGGAGGCCACCGCTGGTAATCTGCCAGAGCGAGAATCGATCACGGAGGCCGTCTACATCAACCTTGCTACCTCCATGATGATGTGTGAGTAGTTCACCATAGACCTACGGGTCCACAGTTATTAGCTAAATGGCTTCTTCTCTCTCACTAGTGGAGAACGGGGCATTGGTCCAGGCCGGGCCAGCCCATTAGTCCCGGTTCAGTCACGAACCGGGACCAATGGGGGCAACGGTCCCGGTTCGTGAGGCCAGGGGGCCGGCCGGACCTTGTGGGGCATTGGTCCCGGTTCGTCTGGACCCTTTGGTCCCGGTTCCAGACACGAACCGGGACCAATGTGCCTCGCTCCTGGCCCACAACCATTAGTCCCGGTTCGTGGCTGGAACCGGGACCAAAGGGGGGTCCTTTAGTCCCGGTTCCAGCCACGAACCGGGACCAATGAGATGCCTATATATACCCCCCCACCAGCGAGCGGAGCACTCCACACTGCTCTGTTTTTCTGGCCTGCGAGGGGAGAGCTTTGTGGTGCTCTAGCTCACCTCCTATGCACATGAGGTGTTCGATGAAATGCCCGAGCCACACTTAAGCTTTCTCCTCTCGAAGCTCCTTGTCCAAGCTCCATTTTTCTCAAGATTTGTTTAGGTTTGGCGGTCCGTCCTGTCCCGTCCCCGTCCTCACCACCGTCGATCGCCCGCGTCCATCTCGGCGCCGGCACCACCGTGGTTAGCCTCTTCTTCTTATCTTCTTTCTAAAAGAAAAAAGTTCTTACTTGTATCATTTAGATAGATACTTGTGTAATTTTCTTACTTTTATTATTGTTTGTTATTATATAGTGCCATGGTCATGGTATCCGCCCACGTCGGCCCTCGTCCGGTCTATGATTCGGATGTGGTATATATTATCTTTTATAACTATTTGTTTTATTTAGTGTTTATGACAATTATGCCGACCAACGTGACATAGATGTGTTTATCTAGGAGGTATGTGAACCGGAAATTCCAACCGACCCTCTTGTCGAGTGGTTAAATTTAGTTGAAAAAGAAAACGAGGATTTGAAAGAAAAATTGAAAAGAATTGAGGAGGAGAAGATGAAATTGGAGTTGCATGTTGCCGATGTCGTCGATGACCACAAGATCAAGATGGATGCAATGCGCTTGAAGATTAGAAAGATAAGAAAATATGCCATTGATAATGAGGCTTGGTATCATTATGCTGTTGGATCAATTGTTACCTTAGTTGCCATTATGATCGCATTTGTTGTTGCATTTAAATGTTTTACATAGTTGTATGTTAGTTTCAATTTATGTTTTAATTAGATGCTCTAGAGAGTTGTATGTTGTTCTATGAGAACTATGTGTGAACTTTATGTATTTATTTTTTCAATAATAACATTTGATCACTTCTCTATTCACTTCTCTATTCATTTGCCCTCGTCCGGTCTATGATTCGGATGTGGTATATATTATATTTTATAACTATTTATTTTATTTAGTGTTTATGACAATTATGCCGACCAACGTGACATAGATTTTTTAATCTAGGAGGTATGTGAACCGGAAATTCCAACCGACATAGAAATTCTTGTCGAGAAGTTAAATTTGGTTGAAAAAGAAAACAATTACTTGAAAGAAAAATTACAAAGAGTTGAAGAGGAGAAGATGAAGTTGGAGTTGCATGTTGCCGATGTCGTCGACGATCACAAGATCAAGATGGATGCAATGCGCTTGAAGATTAGAAAGATTAGAAAATATGCCATTCATACTGAGGCTTGGTATCATTATGCCGTTGGATCAATTGGTACCTTAGTTGCGGTTATGATCGCATTTGTTGTTGCATTTAAATTTTCTAGTTTCAATGTATGTTTTAATTAGATGCTCTAGAGAGCTATATGTTGTTCAATAATGAGAACTATGTATGAACGTTATGTATTTATTTTGGTCACTACTGTACTTTGGCTTTAATGTGATGATGAATTTCTATTAATTTGGTCACTTCTCTATTCATGATATGCACGCAGATGAACCGGCAATGGATGTACGGTGACCTTCATCGGAAGAGCACCAACATCATACGGAGCACCACTAAAGCATCCGAGTGCAAATCATGCATGTCTTGGACGTGCAGCTGGTGTGTGCGTTCATCCTCCACCTACAAATCGTGCTGCGCCTCTTGCAAGCTCTCGTGGAGGCCTTCCCAGGGCCAGGCTTGTTTTTGCCATCAGCCAACTTCTTGCATTATGCACCATTCAAGTTTATGATGCAACCCATAATCCATTCTATTAACCATGCATTCATGCATACTCATAATCCATTCGTTAATCATGCGTTCATGCATACTCCTGGCTATTAATGCCCATGCCATGGTGCGACATTTAAGCACGCGTATCTGCCGGATGCATCTCTTGTACTTCCTCATTTCTCTGCGAGTATGTAACTCCATCACCTCCATGGCTGCTGCCTTTGTATTGATCCCCCCCCCCCTCCCCCCGCGCTGCCTCTAGGTGTTTTCTCATGGACTTTTAATCCTTTGTTTCTGTAGGTTAAACACGACCCACAGCTCACCCTCCTTAGTTGATTTTTAAGGCTGCATGTCAACTGTACAACTCAAAAACGTATATAAATCGATGGAATTGGATGCAAAGAAGCGATGTGGGACTAATATGCTGGCAAACCTGATTTTACCACGCAATAAGAGGCTGCTCGGTTGGCTCTAGCCTATCGGAATCTATGGGAGGTCTTGAGTTCGAACGCCCCACGAGCAATTATTTTTTGCTGCTTGCCCAATCAGCCAAGAAACTCAGAGACGAACGAGAAAAAAGTTGGGCCATCTATGCAACGTACGAAGGGGGTAGGACGGACGAAAACGGACTAAAATTAGGGAGGAAGAAGAAGCGTTAATCTATGTTTTGAATAAATGATTATTTTCAAAATCATGAACGTTTTATATTTATTGAATATTTTTTCAAAAACGTGAGTTCTTTTATAATATGCGAATTGTTTTTTAAAATCATCAACATTTTAGAATCAGTGAACATTTTATGATTCCCTGAACCTTTTTTTGAATTCCCAAACATTTTATGATTTCATGAACATTTTTTAAAAAACTTGCAACTTTCTAAATTTGGAATTTCAAAAAATCCTGAATTAATTTTAAAAGAAAAAAAACGAATTAAAATAATAAAAGTTGGGCACATGGGCCGGCCCATGAATCCGTGCTGAGGGGAGGAGGAGGTGCATGCTTTCCTGCATATAAGCATAAAAGGAGAGAAAAGGGGGAGGAAAACTGGGAGAACCAGGAATTGAACCTGGTCTCGATGGAGAAGTGGAACGCTGGCCACTACGGCTCACACGGTCAGGTGATTCCTCAGGGTCTCACCGCGTATAAGAACGGACAAGATGGCGAATTCTACACAAAAAGATCGAATTGTTTTCTACACTTACGGGTGGCATAGTGGGTAATTTCGGGCAACTTTAGGGGTAAATTTTTAGACGGACGACCAGAAGCACTATTTGCTTTATTATTAGGTAAAGATAAAGATAAAGATAAAGATTTACGGATTTACTAATTCACATCTAGATGAGATTTACTTATGTCTCATCTAAGTTGTGGACCACACAATTTATTGTTTTAAAATTCGTGCAAACCCTGTGATAAGTGCTGATTTGTCTATGCGTGTCGCTGTTTCTGTTGGGCTGTTGTCACGTACGTGGGCTGCCTTTCTTTTTCCCTCCATTCTAGTACGCACGCAGCAGACATGCGTTAGACCTGTTTTTATTTTCCTTTTGCAACAAAGCGGGTGAGTATGTCTCAAAAAAATGTCATGCATACGTGAGAGTCAGCCTGTTTTCCTTGACCGGCAGTCAGCCTTTTTATATGTAAGTAACCACTCATGTTCCAGTTTTGGGCAAGAAGTTTGTGACCGTTTTTTTTCTCTTTGCCATTTAGATGGTTTGTTTCTCAGTTTTCAATTTATTTATTTCCTTTTTTTGTTCTATTTTTTCCTTCTGTTTTTTCATTTCTTTTTTTCAAATCATGATTTTTCTTTTGTTTTTGTTTTTTACATTTATTTTAAATATCTTTATTTTCATTTTTTTTATTTCGGATTTGCTAATACTTATCTAGATTAAGTTTAGCTATGTCACACCTAAATTGTTCACCACATGAGTAAATATGTATGTTTAGTGCAAATTCGTTTTGTTCACATGCATGTGTCTTGTGTCGCGCTAGTGTTTGTATTGTCGGGCCGGTTTTCTTGTCACTCTGGTGGCCGTTTTTCTCGTTGTCGCCCATATTTGGGCTGGTGTGAGTATATGGGCCTCTCTTTCACAAAGGTTGTGACTCATCAGGATAAGATTGAGCAATGTCTAATCTAAATTTTTAAACTTATGATCATTTTCTTGTTCAATTTTTCATCCAATGTTTTTATCCACGTCACGTTGTCGACCCGTTCCGTGGCTTGTGTTTGTTGTTGGACGGTTATGTGTCGTTGCATGTTGGGGGCCATTTCGCAGCTCGCGTCTGTTGTCGGGTTTGTGTCACTTTTCACTTTGTGCGGGTTGCAGCTTTTTTTAACTCTCTCTTGAGGGTGTGGTTTAGTTTTTCTATAGAGTAACATGACTCCTCTCTTTCTCTCTCTCTCTCTCCGGTTGAGCCACAGTTAAGTTTTGTATTATGCCTTTTTATATTATTATTTTTAGTTTTGTATAGTTGTCCCATTTACAAGTCCATTCTTGACAAGCATTTGGGTTTGTAGTTTGTTTTATTCATGTTGCAAACCCATCCTTGACTCGCAGCTGGGCTTATGATTTTTTCATCCCAATTACAAGTCCATCCTCGACTCGCAACTAGTTTCACATTTGTAGTTGTCCAAGTTATAAGTCCACTCATGACTTGCAACTCGTATCGTAGTTTTCTGTAGCTGTCCTAGTTGCAAGTCTATCTTTGACTTGCAACTTGTATCATAGTTTTGTGTAGTTGTCCTAGTTACAAGTACACCTACGACTCGCTACTAGGCCCTAGTTTGTTCCATCCTAGTTTAAAGCCTGGCTTTGACTCGTAACATGGCATGTGTTTTGTTTTTTATCCTAGTTGCAGGTCCACACTTGACTCGCAACTGGACCCGTAGTTTGTTTCATCCTAATTGTCAGTCTTGACTTGCAATTGGGCCAGTGCTTGTAGTTGTCCCAGTTGCAAGTCCATCTTCGACTCGCAACTCGTATCGTAGTTTTGTGTAGTTGTCCCAGTTTCGAGTACACTCTCGAATCACAACTAGGCTCGTAGTTTCCTCATTCTGGTTGCAAGCTCATCCTTGACTCGCAACTCAGCATGTGTTTTGTTTTTCATCCCAGTTGCATGTCCAGCCTGGACTCGCAACTAGGCCTGTAGTTTGTTTCATCCCAGTTGCAAACCGACTCTTGACTCGCAACTCGCTTATAGTTTCGTAGTTGACCTAGTTGGAAGTCCAGCATTGAGTTGCAATTGGGCTTGTATTTGTCCGAGTTGCAATCCCACACTCAACTAGCAACTAGAGCATGTGTTTTATTTTTCATCCTGGTTGCAAGTCCATCCTTTACACATAACTAGACACATAGTTTGTTTGATCCCAGTTGCAAGTCGACACTTGACTTGTAGTTGGGATCATAGTATCGTAGTTGTCCAAGTTGCAAGTTCACCCTCGACTCGCAAATGAGCTCGTAGGTGTCCTAGTAGAAAGTCCACCCTCGACTCGGAACTCAACATGTGTTTTGTTTTTCATCCCAATTGCAAGTCCAAACTCGACTCGTAGCTGGGCTCGTAGTTTTTTATTGTCCCACTTCCAGGTTCACACTCGACTCGCAAATTGTATCATAGTTTTGTGTAGTTGTCCTAGTTGCAATTCTGCCCTTAACTCGCAACTAGGCCCTGTAGTTTGTTTTTATCCTAGTTACAACTGCACCCTCGACGCGCAACTTGCTCGTAGTTTAATAGTTTTCCCAGTTGCAAGTTCACCCTCAACTTGCAACTTGCATGTAGTTTTGTTGTTTTCCTGGTTGCAAATCCACCCTCCGATTTGCAACTTGGCATGTGTTTAGTTTTTCATCCTAGTTGCAGGTCCAACCTTGACTCGCAACTGGGCCTGTAGTTTATTTCATCCTAGTTGCAAGTCGACTCTTGATCGCAACTGGCTTGTAGTTTTGTAGGTGTTCTAGTTGTAAGTCTATAATTGGCTCGCAACTGGGCTTGTATTTGTCCAAATTGCAAGCCCACCCTTAACTCGCAACTAGAGAATGTGTTTTGTTTTTCATCCCGGTTGCATGTCCACCCTTTTCTCATAACTGGACCCATAGTTTATTGCAAGTCAACACTTGACTCGCAATTGATATCATAGCATCATGGTGGTCCCAGAAGCAAGTTCACCCTCGTCTCGCAAATGAGCTTGTAGGTGTCCCAGTTTAAACTCCACCCTTGACTCAGAACTCGACATGTGGTTTGTTTTTCATCCCAGTTGCAAGTCCAAGCTCGACACGTAACTCGGCTCGTAGTTTGTTATTGTTCCACTTGCAGGTTCACACTCGACTCGCAGATGGTATCGTAGTTTTGTGTAGTTGTCCCAATTGCAAGTCCTCCCATGACTCGCAACTAGGCCCCTTAGTTTGTTTTTATCATAGTTGCAAGTGCACCCTCGACGCGCAACTAGGCTCGTAGTTTCGTAGTTTTCCCAATTCAAATTCACCGATGACAATAGTTTGTTTTTCATCCGAGTTGCAAGTCCACCCATGACTCGCAACTAGGCTCGCAGTTGTCCTAGTTGCAAGTCCACCCTTGACTCACACCGGAGCCTATGGTTTGTGTTTCATTTCAGTTGCAAGTCCATCTTAGACTCGCAACTGGGTTCGTAGTTTGTAGTTGTCCTAGTTGCAAGTTCACTCTCGACTCGCAACTTGTATCGTAGTTTTGTGTAGTTGTCCCATCCTCGACTCGCAACTTATATCGTAGGTTTGTGTGGTTTTCGTAGTTGCAAGTACACCCTCAATTCGCAACTAGGCTCATAGTTTATTTCATCCCAATTGCAAGCACAAGCTTGACTCACAAATCGGCGTGTGTTTTGTTTTTTCGTCCCAGTTGCAGGTCCACCATTGACTTGCAACTGTGGCCATAATTTGTTGCATCCTAGTTGCAAGTCAATACTTGACTCGCAATTGGGCTCGTAGTTTAATAATTGTTCCACTTGCAAGTCCACCCTCGACTTGTAGGGTAACGCAGCAGAAAACGAAAAAATTCCGACCTACGCACCAGCCCAGGACCACTATGGAGACTGCATACAAGGTTTGATCTTTTTCGTTACCGACTCGTAGCGCAGCGGAAGTAGAGTCGATGACGATCGGCAGTGCAGATCCCCGCAGCTAGGATTTACAACCTCCCAACCGCGAGGATGTGTACCCTCATCCGCCCCTCGGACAGCCCTCCGGGAGGCGGTCGGATAGTCCCCCGGACGGTGTCGCGGACAGCCCTTCGGGAGGACCTTCGAAACTCGGACGGTCACTCGGACAGCCCTTCAGGAGGACCTTCGAAACTCGGACGGTCACACGGACAGCCCTTCGGGAGGCACTCTCGAACTAAGACCGAAACTACGATCTCTCTACAGAGTTGCACACAAATGGTGTCATCTATCCGGCAGGGCTTCGCCGTCCAGAAC
This sequence comes from Elymus sibiricus, assembly GCA_039707655.1. Classification (NCBI taxonomy): domain Eukaryota; kingdom Viridiplantae; phylum Streptophyta; class Magnoliopsida; order Poales; family Poaceae; genus Elymus; species Elymus sibiricus. The sequence goes on from CM077675.1 coordinate 469,097,636, forward strand.
TAGTTCCTGCCGGAACCCAGACAACCTTTCGGCTCTACGAAACTATTTCACTAGGAGGGAGGGAGAAGCCAGACAAGTCTATGGCATGTGTATGAGACCAAGGATGAGGTTTGGGCAGCCCCCTCACCTCCTATTTATAGGAAAACCAAGGGGTAGGATGGGTATTCAAAAATACCAAAGTACCCCCACTTTATGTCACACATAAGGGGCATATGAGGAAATTGAGGTGCCATGTGGAGCTCCATGGAGCTCCTCCCACCTTGGCCGGCCACCCTCTTGGGGGCCCCCCATGAGGGGCTCCCTTATCCTCCTTGGCCTTCTAGAAGCCTTTTGGAAATATCCCAAAAGGTGGTTTTCCATAAATATCCCAAAAGGCACTTTCAATATTCACGACGACATTTTTCAGCGTCCGTTCGAACTGAAAATATTTATGTGGGCTTAGAACATTTCCAGTACCCACTAAAATAATTTTCAATGCGTTCCGGAACAATTCTGGATTAGTGATTTTCATCTGCGAAAAGCATCTGAAGTGGTTCCGGCAGCTCCGGAACATTTCTGGTTTTTCTTCGGGAAAATTCCCAGAAGTTTCCAGAATGATTCTGGCACCCTCCAAGAGTTAGCAGGCATGTGCCAAAACCAATTTGCCTTAATGGTATCCCCTGAAACAACTTTTCAGTTTTACCGAAATTGTTCCGGTGTTCTCTCTGCGGAACTTTTCCGCTGTTCGAAACTTTTCCGGTGATTTTCTCTTAGACTCCCTGTCTAGTGTTCAGCAGATAGATGACCCTTAAGCATGTGACCCTATAGGTTCGGTGAAGTATAGACATGACCCGGAACCCCTTCCGATCAATGATCAACATCGGAGCCGTGGACACCCATATTGACCCCTATACCCACACGAATGAATATTCGAGTGAACCTCCAGTTGGCGTGTGCTATTCCTGTTGCTTCGCGATATGTTACAAATACCCGAGGTGAGACATGTTGGCATCCACGTGGATCAACAACTTGTCCACTATGCCAGTTACCTCGTTATCGGTATTGTTCTCTTTTCTCGTTACCGTGTTCCGGCATCCCCGTGATCAAATCACAAAGTGTCTGGCCAGACGATGATGGATACCGTAACACCGAGAGGGCCCAGAGATATCTCTCCATCGTCGGAGGAGCAAATCCCAATCTTGAGCTATCAAGTTACTTGACATACTTTTCCATGAACCCGTAAGCCGCCGTAATAGCCACCCATTTACGGATGACGTTTAACAAACCCCAAAGTTCATGAAGCAAGCATGAAGAAACTCGATACTCTCATGGTCTAAGGAATCATGCAAACGTTAACCATCTCTGTGTTATTAACCATTAACTTGTGACGAATGTATCTCATAGCATAACATCAATTCGGGTTGATTCAACACAAATGTTCTTCTAACATTGTGCCCTCAAAATTGCTGGCATAGACATGCCCATGATCAGGAAAACAGAACCATCATGCAACACTTGAACTAGTCTTAGAGGCCAGACTAGGAATACATTTTACCGTTTATTATTCCACACGTGCATATGAGTCTTCCTCCGAGCCTCGTGGTTATTGTAGACTCGAGAACCATAGCAGTTATAGCATGGAACATAAACCTAATTATGAACAGGGAGATAATCAATAACATTTATTATTGCCTCTAGGGCATATCTCCTACAGACTCCCACTTGCACTAGAGTCAATAATCTAGTTAATGCTAATGCACTTTACACTTGTGGCACACTGGTGTAAAATATGCTTCGCATGTGGTATAGCCTGATGTCCAACGGATCTGACGACTTCAGCTCCGTGTGTAACTTTGCATATCCTTGCGTTTTCACGCTTTCACAAAATTCATATTTTGTGTGGACTTGGCCTTGCATATGTGTGAATCATTGGTCGAAACCTGATTCCTCAGACTGAGCTATGGAGCAATTATCTGCAATAGTGTCCCATAGACCAAAGCCATCTTGGAACCATACTAAGTTCATGAATGAACTATATGATTCAACAACTTCTTTGTCGCTTCTAAAGCGTCAACATACTTAGCCTTTGTTATAGAATTCGCCACAGTATCTTGTTTGGAACAATTTCCAACTACCGTGCCACCATGTTGTGTATTACACAAAACCCTTAACTTAAATCGAAAATCGCATGGAGCATTGATGAAGACTGTATCAATGTAATTACTTACAACGAGCACTTCATAATCTCTGCTTGCGATAAAACATGTCATCAGTACTGCTCTAGTACTCAATGACATCTTTCACTGTTGTCCCATGATCAGTACTTTGATCACTTTGGTATCTATACTCGCAACAACTTTGGAGTATTGGACATATCTGGTTGTTTTTACATACCATGGAATACATGATTAATCCAAACACAAGAGTGTGTGGAATCACCATCATGTATTTTTCTCATCAGTGTTTTGGGACATCGAGTATTGCAAAAACTCTTTCCATGTGACTTCGGCAAGAATCACTCCTTGACATTTTTCAATGCTAAAAGGTTTTAGCATTTTGTCAGTATGTATCTTTGCTCAGCCCCATTAGGTAAATCTATCTCCATAGATCATCATGCCTAATATCAAGGCTATTTAGCCCAAGCACTTTATCGAAAAAACTATTTTCAAATGAAGTCCTAATTCGTATCAAGAAATTTATTTCCAATTAACAATGTGTCGAGCACACAAGGTTTTTAGAAATATTATTATGCTCCCACTTACTTTCTTGAATCACAAGCATCTTCGTTACCCATTGATGAAGTCAAAACCCTTTTGACCATTTCATCAAAACACGAAGATTCCAACTCCATTTTGCTCTATTCTGTCGATCGCTGGATCTCTGAAGTTTGCATACTTACTAGCATCCTCTGGATTGAAAAAAATACCTTGGAATGTAACACATGCAAGTCCTTGGTTTCATTTCCATCAGATGGAAATCCTTTCATCATCCTTGTTTCATATCTCATGTTTGAAATATGTATTAATTGCTAGTTCAACCCGAACCAACTTTAAGCATCGCTACGGTGAAACAAACTCATCGTAGTCAACTCCTTGAACTTGTTATTTCAACAAGTCGAGCTTTATGGATAAAACATTTTTATCCGTATCAGTTTTTAGTTCCATAAATATTGGTAAGACTCTAAGCCTTCCGAAAGGTGTATCAAGATTTTAATCTTGAAACATTTATATGGAAACTATCTCGGATTGGATTGGCATTTAGCCAATTCCGGAGTCAGGGCCCATCACCGCTTCCTTGTGTATCGTAGGTATACTGTTGTCCAACAACAATATCTCGTTTGTGCACCTGAGAGGTTTGCACGAGCCTTGCCTACGTGGTTCAGCTGCAAGTTCGACCGAAGTCCATGCATTTTATTGTAGAGACTTCCGTATCAGTCGCAGTAGGAAACTCCGGAATCACTTTCAAGGTTCCTTTCCTTTGACCTGATGACGAAGATACTGGTTATCTCATCGAGTTGCACTGTCCTCCCACTCACCTTTTGTAAGAACTATTCTCTTTAAAAGCATACCATTTTGTGGCAAACTCCTTTGCCTCGGTATAGTGGTGGGGGAATACCCAATGACTTGGGATAACCTACAAAGCAGCACTTGTCTGATTTGGAATAGGTTTGTAACCTTTTACACAAGCCCCATATTCCAAATGTTAAGAAAAGATATAACATGGTTGGGCGTACCATACCATGACGTCATTTCAATAGACCCGATGGAGCTCTTTTCAGTGTAAAAGCCGTAGTCTCTAAAGCATCACTTTAAAAGGGATAATGGCAAATTTATTTATGTCATCTTTGATCTTACCATGTCATAAATGGTTCGATTACATCTTCACGGACTTTTCACTTGCAGTGGTGTTCCGGGAGGTGCAAGTTATGAAACCCCTTTCATAACTCATCAGACATTCGCTAAACTTGTAACTCAAATATTCATTTCTGCAATCAAATTGTAGAAACATAATTTTCTTGTTAAAATAACTTCTACTTCATTTTTGAAAACCTTATGAATGAATTCAAAAGATCCAGACTTACGTCTCATCAAGTAAATATCCATATATCTACTTGAGTCATTTCTGAAGATAGATAAATCCACTACTTGCAACAACATTTATTGGACTACACACATCATAATGTATGATCACCAATATGTTCTTTGCTCGTTCCTTATGGCCTGTGAACGGTATTTCAGTCACTTCACTCTTCAGAGGAAAGTTGCAAGTGTCAGATGATTCAAAATCAAACGACTTCAAAATCCATCATAATGGAATTTTCCATGCGGGTTTCTCCAATGTGACCAAATGCAGTGCCACACATATGTGGTATTCTTTTAGTCTTGCGACATTTAGCGTCAGTGTTATGGATGTATCATATTACCATCAATATTCACAACATACATCCCATCCTGGATGGAAGCATGGCCCTTCATGTTATTCATAACACCGAACATCAAAAGTTCTCTTATGAATAACCTTCTTGCAAGATACCTTATGCAAAGGGCTAGAGTATATGAAACTCTAAATGAATTATAAAAGTAAATATAGATGTAATGTATTATTATCAATATTCATAACATACATCTCATTCATAATGAAAGTATGGCCCTTATGTTATTCATATCACTGAACATTAAAAGTTCTCTTATGAACAACCTTCTTGCAAGATACCTTATGCAAAGGGCTAGAGTATATGAAACTCTAAAATGAATTATGAAAGTAAATACATAGGTAATACACCAATGGAAGGTATAGTAACTTTTACTATGTTTCCAGCGCATATCAAAACCTCATCCCTGGCTAGTCTTTCAGGCCATAGTAGTTCTTACATCGAGTTGCAACAGAATGCAATCGAGCGGGTATCTTTGTGATCAACTCACAATACCCAAGAATTAGTGATTAACATGTTTAACCATAATTCCCAAGAACTATATCTTTGACCAGCCTTCTATACATCAAAAACTTGTATGACATTCATACATGAGCTGGATATTCCAATCTTCTCTCTTTTTGCCTTTATACATCTAACAGTTTAACTTTTAGTATTTCTCCTACTCTCAGAAGAAGCACCCAACTTGAGAGTGACGTTAGCCCCGAACTTCCTAGGCGTGAAAGTTTCACTAAAACCCTTCGGACACTTCCTTTCTCTTTAAGCTGTTGTTTTATTCACCTTCATTATATGACAGGCGTTCTTCTGGATCCCTCTCTTAACAGTCAAATGCCCAGTAAACACTTTTACTAATAGTTTGCAAACAAACATGGCTTTGGATATCTCATATCTTTTAGCCTTTGTTTGTCTCTGAAAATGATTTTCAGATTCCATGAATATCACATAGCTATCCAAACTTTCGAAGCTCGGGTCTCATGGAGGCAAACATATTTCACTTGACCGTAACAGAATTTTAGCTTTTGGATCGAAGGACGAGAGTCACATCATCCATAGCATCAGCGGGAGAATACCAAAAGCATGCGATAGGACAAATTCCTTCTCGGCACTCTTGAGGACAATCCTCACATTACGTTACCAACCGTAAAGTTTTAACCAGATATTTAACAGCTATTCAATTTTAATAGGGAAGGTGAAAACGCGAGCCATTATTCTACAACTATTATGCAATTTACACTTAGACAAAGTTCACAATTAATTGCACTGAGAATTAAAAGAATTAATTCTACAGTGCGCTCCCACTCAAATCAATATCTCTCATATTTGATTGTGAGTGATACAAGACCCGCATTTAAATTGTTCACCATTGGTGTAACACCACTAATGACGAAAATCTCAACCGGTAGGCCAACTTGCCAATCACATCTCTATGTGACTCTTGTACATATTTCGATGCGTGTGTTCCGAGCTCATGACGGTCATGCCTGAACATCAAGACAACCAAGTGATCTCGCTGCGAGGTCTCAACTCACCCGCCTCACACTTCTCTAATCGTTCGTACCCATGTGACACGGCGCACACCGAAAAGATAGGTGCCGTGACGGTGCTACACTTGGGAGAACACTAACTACTTGATATTTTTGTGAGAGATCACCCTAATAAAAGGCGACTACCGCGCAATCAGGAAGGGTGCATCATAAGGGATAAACATCTCAGGCAATTCATAATAGCATGATATGGTATAGCCCTTTCTGACGGAGAAGTCTTTCATTTCTTCGTCTTCGGCATTCGCGTTGGTGTTCACCTTCGCGAAGATTGCCACCACCTTGTCGATGCACCAGATAATATTGCTATCTCTATAGCTAATAAAATAAGTGCATTACTTAAGGTTGACACGCAGGTCATTAAAGTGACAATTATATGGCTCTAGCCATCATGCCGAATCATGACACGCAGGTCATGTTAATATTACATCATATAGTCATCTCATACATAATCAAATTAATATGAGCACTGCTATACCACATCATATGCACATGCAAACCATCCTACAAAACGAAGTTAGACGCCTCTAATCGGTTCATGCAAAAACTTGTTTTACGTGGCTTCTAAGGTTTCGAAACAAACCGAAGCTACCAACGTCCATCATCAAGCATGATAATCCAAGTCGCTAGATTAACATTGCGGGGTGTATGAAACACGAGATAATAAAATCTCGAGCCCCATACTAAACTTCGTCATACGCATGACCCTCGTGCAGATCATATCTGCATTGCCCTTTCGTCTGTGAAATTTCATCTTTCTTTTTAACTACGGTGGAATTCAATGAACTGTTAGCACTTTGTTGATCAATCAGGATCGCGGATTGCCAGAACATTGAAACTCCACCATGCTGTTATCAAGATCAGAAATATGCAAATTCTAGGGAAGCAACAAGAACATCGGGTAACAGATTTCATCTGCTACCCGCACAAATAATTTTCAGTAATAGAACTCATCTACTACCTAATTATATTGTGCAACACCCATACATCTCTATGTATTCTAGATCACAACCTGCATCTACGCATAGCACGGCTCATGATGCCACTGTAGGGTAACGCAGCAGAAAACAAAAAATTCCGACCTACGCACCAGCCCAGGACCACTATGGAGACTGCATACAAGGTTTGATCTTTTTCGTTACCGACTCGTAGCGCAGCGGAAGTAGAGTCGATGACGATCGGCGGTGCAGATTCCCGCAGCTAGGATTTACAACCTCCCAACCGCGAGGACGTGTACCCTCATCCGCCCCTCGGACAGCCCTCCGGGAGGCGGTCGGACAGTCCCCCGGACGGTGTCGCGGACAGCCCTTCGGGAGGACCTTCGAAACTCGGATGGTCACTCGGACAGCCCTTCGGGAGGACCTTCGAAACTCGGACGGTCACACGGACAGCCCTTCAGGAGGCACTCTCGAACTAAGACCGAAACTACGATCTCTCTACAGAGTTGCACACATACGGTGTCATCTATCCGGCAGGGCTTCGCCGTCTAGAACTAGTTCCTGCCGGAACCTAGACAGCCTTTCGGCTCTACGAAACTATTTCGCTGGGAGGGAGAGAGAAGCCAGACAAGTCTATGGCATGTGTATGAGAGCAAGGATGAGGTTTGGGCAGCCCCCTCACCTCCTATTTATAGGAAAACCAAGGGGTAGGATGGGTATTCAAAAATACCAAAGTACCCTCACTTTATGTCACACATAAGGGGCATATCAGGACATTGGGGTGCCATGTGGAGCTCCATGGAGCTCCTCCCACCTTGGCCGGACACCCTCTTGGGGGCTCCCCATGAGGGGCTCCCTTATCCTCCTTGGCCTTCTAGAAGCCTTTTGGAAATATCCCAAAAGGTGGTTTTCCATAAATATCCCAAAAGGCACTTTCACTATTCACAACGACATTTTTCAGCGTCCGTTCGAACTGAAAATATTTATGTGGGCTTAGAACATTTCCAGTACCCACTAAAATAATTTTCAATGCGTTCCGGAACAATTCCGGATTAGTGATTTTCATCTACGAAAAGCGTCTGAAGTGGTTCCGGCAGCTCCAGAACATTTCCGGTTTTTCTTCCGGAAAATTCCCAGAAGTTTCCAGAATGATTCTGGCACCCTCCAAGAATTATCAGGCATGTGCCAAAACCAATTTGACTTAATGGTATCCCCTGAAACAACTTTTTAGTTTTACCGAAACTGTTCCGGTGTTCTCTCTGCGGAATTTTTCCGCTGTCCGAAATTTTTCCGGTGATTTTCTCTTAGACTCCCTGTCTAGTGTTCAGCAGATAGATGACCCTTAAGCGTGTGACCCTATAGGTTTGGTGAAGTATAGACATGACCCGGAACCCCTTCCGATCAATGATCAACATCGGAGCCGTGGACACCCATATTGACCCCTATACCCACACGAATGAATATTCGAGTGAACCTCCAGTTGCCGTGTGCTATTCCTGTTGCTTCGCGATATGTTACAAATACCCGAGGTGAGACATGTTGGCATCCCCGTGGATCAACAACTTGTCCACTATGCCAGTTACCTCGTTTCCGGTATTGTTCTCTTTTCTCGTTACCGTGTTCCGGCATCCCCGTGATCAAATCACAAAGTGTCTGGCCAGACGATGATGGATACCGTAACAGCAAGAAGGCCCAGAGATATCTCTCCATCGTCGGAGGAGCAAATCCCAATCTTGAGCTATCAAGTTACTTGACATACTTTTCCATGAACCCGTAAGCCGCCGTAATAGCCACCCATTTACGGATGACGTTTAACAAACCCCAAAGTTCATGAAGCAAGCATGAAGAAACTCGATACTCTCATGGTCTAAGGAATCATGCAAACGTTAACCATCTCTGTGTTATTAACCATTAACTTGTGACGAATGTATCTCATAGCATAACATCAATTCGGATTGATTCAACACAAATGTTCTTCTAACATTGTGCCCTCAAAATTGCTGGCATAGACATGCCCATGATCAGGAAAACAGAACCATCATGCAACACTTGAGCTAGTCTTAGAGGCCAGACTAGGAATACATTTTACCGTTTATTATTCCACACGTGCATATGAGTCTTCCTCCGAGCCTCGTGGTTATTGTAGACTCGAGAACCATAGCAGTTATAGCATGGAACATAAACCTAATTATGAACAGGGAGATAATCAATAACATTTATTATTGCCTCTAGGGCATATCTCCTACACGACTCGCAACTAGTCTCATAATTGTCTGAGTTGTAATCCCACCCTCGACTCGTAAGTGGAACTTGTGTTTTGTTTTTTATCCCAGTTGCAAGTCCACCCTTAACTCACAATTGAGTAACATGTCTCATTGCTCTCTCTCTTTTTCTCTCGTTGAACTGTGGTTTAGTTTTTTATTATTCCATTTTTATTTTTTTATTTTTTTCTTTTCCTTTTTATTTTTGTAGTTGTTCCAGTTACAAGTGTAACCTTGTCTCGCATTTGGGCATGTAGTTCTTTTTAATTTTAGTTGAAAGACCACCCTTGACTTGCAACTGAGCCTATGGTTTGTGTTTCATCTCAGTGCAAGTCCATCTTTGAATCGCAACTGGGTTCGTAATTTGTAGTTATCCTAGTTGCACGTTCAATCTCGACTCACAACTTGTATCGCAGTTTTGTGTAGTTGTCTCATCCTCGACTCGCAACTCGTATCGTAGGTTTGTGTGGTTGTCGTAGTTGCAAGTACACCCTCGATTCGCAACTAGGACCGTAGTTTATTTCATCCCAATTGCAAGCACATCCTTCACTCACAACTCGACATGTGTTTTGTTGTTCATCCCAGTTGCAGGTCCTAAAATTATGTTTATGTTGCACCCTTAATTAATACTTTTCTCTATATAGGGTATTTTGAAAATGCTTATTCGTTATGCATGTCCTTACAGCTTGATCGTTTTTCAGTGGATATTTTTAACATGTTTGCATGCAAATTAAATTTTGATTTGGATTACAGTTGCAAACACATACATCAACAAGACAAAACTAATGCTCTTATGCACGTGCTATCATTAAGTACGTACTTTGCTATTTTTAGCTTAATGCACTATTTTTTGGGTATCACTAAGGAGGGACACCACAACGACGTGAATTGATACCGGCAAGCTAGGTAGATATTTTTTTGTGCATAACATCACTTATTATGTTGATTCTCGTATGGCACCGTGAAAGATTTCAAGTGATTTGCTGGTGTCATCGAGTGTGTGAATGGGGGTGATTTTTTTCTCCCGTTGCAACGCACGGGCATGTTTGCTAGTTTTTTAACAAAAGATTAAAGTGACACGTCCAATAAGAAAAGGCATCCTTAACCCCCACGTCCAGGGTCCCAAGAAAAAACACATGCCTTCTCCAATGAAAAAAGAAGAAGACACGTACATAGAACTAAAAAAATCTTCACGCCCAAGCTAACGAAGGATCACACATCCAAATTTCCACGGATATAAAAACCATTTGCATGTCCGGTTAGACACGTACAAGTAAGGCGTCCTCTCCCACTCAAAGGTATCCTCAAGACTGAACTAAAAGAAACTGTGCCTGCGCCTAATTAAAAAATAATAACTACTTCCTCTGTTTTTAAATATAAATCTTTTTAAAGAATACATTACGAACTACATACGGATATATATATAAACATATTTTAGAGTCTAGATTTACTCATTTTAATTTTAGTTGAAAGACCACCCTTGACTCGCAACTGAGCCTATGGTTTGTGTTTCATCTCAGTGCAAGTCCATCTTTGAATCGCAACTGGGTTCGTAATTTGTAGTTATCCTAGTTGCACGTTCAATCTCGACTCACAACTTGTATCGCAGTTTTGTGTAGTTGTCTCATCCTCGACTCGCAACTCGTATCGTAGGTTTGTGTGGTTGTCGTAGTTGCAAGTACACCCTCGATTCGCAACTAGGACCGTAGTTTATTTCATCCCAATTGCAAGCACATCCTTCACTCACAACTCGACATGTGTTTTGTTGTTCATCCCAGTTGCAGGTCGACCATTTACTTGCAACCGGGGCCATAATTTGTTGCATCCTAGTTGCAAGTCGAAACTTGACTCGCAACTGGGCTGATACTTTAGTCGTTATTCGAGTTGCAAGTCCACCATCGACTCGCAATTGGTCTCGTAGTTGTTTGATTTGTATGTCCACCCTTGACTCGTAACTCGAGCGTGTGCTTTGTTTTTCATCTCAGTTGCAAGTCCACCCTTGACTCACAATTCGACTTATAGATTGTTTCATTCCAGTTGCAAGTAGACCCTCGACTCGCAATTGAGCTTGTAATTTTGTATTTGTCTCGGTTGCAAGTTCACCCTCGAATAGCAAATAGGCTCGTAGTTGTTTGAGTTGCAAGTCCATCCTCGATTCGGAACTAGGCATGTGTTTTGTTTTTCATCCCACTTGCAAGCCCACGCTAGAGTCGTAATTGGGCTCATAGTTATTGTCCCAGCTGTATGTTCATCCTTGACTCGCAAGTGGTTCGTCGTTTGTGTACTTGTCCCGGTTTGTAAGTCCACCATTGACTTGCAGCTGGGCTAATAGTTTGGTTCATCCTAGTTGCAAGTTCACCCTTAACTCGCAACTGGGCTAATTTTGTTGTTGTCCCAGTTGCAAGTTCGCCCTTGACTCGCAACTGGTCTCGTACTTTTGTGTAGTTGTCCCAGTTGCAAGTCTACCCTCGACTCACAACTAGGCCCATAGTTTGTTTTTCATCACAGTTGCAAGTCTATCCTTGACTGGGAACTTGGGTTGTAGTTTGTATTTCATCCCAGTTGTAGGTCCACCCTTGACTCGCAACTAGGTTTATCATTCTCCTAGTTGCAAGTCCATCATCAATTTGCAACTGGGCTCAATCTAGGCCAGATCTTTTATTTTTCCTTAGATGCAAGTCCACATTCGACTCTCAACTGCTAGTGTTTCCACCGACTGCAAATGCAAGTCTTCAATGCTATTGCAACCGAGGGTGGTTGGGGTCCGATCCTTTTTGTCCCAGTTGCAAGTTCACCCTCAACCCGCAAGTGGGTCCAAAGTTTTTTTAGTTGCAAGTCCACCATCAACTCGCAATTGGTCCCAAAGTTATTTGGTGTCCTAGTTGCAAGTCCATCTTTAACTCGCAACTAGGTTAATCAAGGCTTCATCTTTTTTTTGGTCTCAGTTGCAAGTCCACCCTCGACTCACAACTATTAATGTTGTTCCTCTCCCGACTGTAATTGCACGCCTTTAATGCTACTGCAACTGGGGGTGATTGGGTTCGGGTTGTGGAATTTGTGTCGTTCAAGGAAAATTGCATGTTGTTTTGTTTTCACCGTGAATGCATGGTTTTTGGGAAGAGGAAGGTGAAAGTTGTTGGAGGAACTTCTATAATGAATTGTTTTTAAATGCATTGTTAACATGGGAGTGGTGTTTTGGCTCTGGGGTCCAAGTGCACTCTATATCCTGGACGTCCAGATTCACATTGGGATTTGAGCAAGGCCTCTTTATGAGGATATACGGTTGTTTCTGAAATGCAGGTAAATCTGACAGCACGTATGCGTACGTACAGCACAGTGCGGTGGTTGGTTGACGAATGCCACCGGCCGTCGGGTGCAGCGTCTAGGCTGGATGCATGTCCGTCTAGGTTGTGTGTCTATGCCGATAGAACAAGTTCGGACCGGACTTCTGTACCGTATCTTCAGTGATGGGCCACGGTAACCATATGCAGAATCGAGATGGCTTCGGCGATTAGCTACTCGAGGCAGGCATCAATCACGCCACTGACCAGCTACCTCCAACGTTGGCTGTCAACGGGCTGCCGTCACGCCGTGAGGAGCGACAAGCACCAACCGTGATATGTATATGCTATTGTCTTTGATGATGTCAATGTTGACCGTGAGGAAATACGTCCACACCCTCTGACTCTTGATGTATATAGGCGCCTGAGTAAGCATGTCTAATCACGCATGTGCGCACAAGCATATGCAAGGCTTGCTTTACGTTTGGTGGGTTCTTTCCCGGAGAGAATATTTGATGTAGAATTCTAGATGTCTTGGCGTTGACGATGGACGCCATGACAAACGATAATATGGACTTCGTTTACAATGATCTTGATGATGCCATGTGTTGTGCTCTCCTTCATCGAGCTCCTCAACCGCTGCTTTGTCATGACTTCGTTTACAATGATCTTGAGGACTCGTGTACGCTTACTCGGTTTGCCTCTTGCGCTATCTAGCTGACTCGATCCATCGCGCCGCGCATATTTGTAGGAGAGCAAGCCTAGCTAGCACGCCCAGGCATGCACCTTCAGGAGTAATCAAGAACCAGAGCAAACAGTGCACTAGCATATACAGTACTATCTCCGTCCGAATTTATTAGGCCCCCTAGTATTTTGAATCAAACTTTGACCATTCATATAAATAATAAAATATATAATATATGCTACAAAAAATACATTGTTGAATTTGTATTTGAAAAAGCTTTCTGAAGATATAATTTTTATGTCATAACTTTATATTTTGTTAGTTAAATTTGTTGATCAAATTTTAGTCCAAAATGAAAGGGACCTAATAAATCCGGACAGAGATAGTACTTGCTAGGTGAGTAATTTGTAGTACTTGACCAAGTTAGATTTTTTTTTTCTTTTTTGCTTCAAGAGGGAAACGATAGATTGGCAGTCTCTATTTTGTAGGGCAAGACTGTATATTAAATTAATGGGATCGAGGAGGGGATGAATTACTTCACCGGCCGGTCCATGTTGCCGAAACGTGAGTCTGTAACACCCCCAAACGGGCGTTGGGCTCCAACGGCACTGCCCATTTACTGCTCCAGCAGACGTGGGCTATACCACTGTAGCAAACGGGCACATCAAATGGAAATACAAGACTGAATACACTGGCTAGTGCAAATCTTGAGGTTAGGCAACGGTAGAGATTTCAGGATCATTTGGACCTGAGAGCCAAATTGAATATCCGTTGTTAACATATTCTAAATACAAGTAAAAAAATTAAATACAGGGTGGGTGTCGCATGGGCTGGGTCAAACAAATCGAAATCCCTATACGCTGCTCATAGCGGTAAAATGCCGCTACTTCACACATGTGAACAACGAGCAAACAACAGATGGGCCGACCCAAGTAGTTAGGTTACATATTTTGTTTTGTCCACGGTTTTTTCTGGGTTTTCCCTTATTTTTCTTCACTGGTGTTCCTTTCCTTTTTCTTTTCTATTTTTTTCAAAAGGCGATCTTGTTTTTATTTTTATTTTATTTGTTTTTTCTGTAAATTCACAATTTTCAAAAAATGATAAAAAATTTCATAAATTGTTTGTTTGTCCAGAATTGTTCGTGTTTACCAAAAACTATTTCTTGTTTTTTAAAATTGTTTAGAAGTTATAAAAATGTTCCTGATTTTTTAAAAAAAGATTAAATGTTTGGAACAATGTTCTCGTTTCCAACAATTGTTTGCAAATTTAAAAACATAACTTTTTAAAAAATCGTGCACATTTTTAAAAAAATGTTCACAATTTCAGAAAATGTTCGGAAGGTTGAAAAAACGTTCATATTTTCCCAAAACAATTTTCTCAATTTCAGAAATTGTTCTCATTCATTTTTCAAAATATGTTCTCGACAAATGTTCGTCTCAATTAAAAAATCACAAATTTCGAGAAATGTTTGGACAAGTTCTGAATTCTTTGATCTGCCGCTCTAGGTTTGTATTTATAGATTCACAGTGATTGGAAAACACCGACGCTCAACAGATGGGGTGGCTAGCTATAGGCATGTCACAGTGAGAAGTATTGTCTTCAATGCCGTGTGGTTGTATTTCTTTTTTGGAGTGTTCACGTTCCACTGTTGACTGACGCAATGCGGGGCAGCTCCCTAATACACACACAAAAAATCAAACACCGACGCAACGCGGGGCAGCTCCCAAATAAAGAAAAACAAACAAACAAGAACGTGGTGGGCTTGTCCCGTGTGACGTGTTGGTGATGTCAAAACTTAGATGAGACGTACTTATGTCTCATCTAGATGAGTTTTAGATAGACCCTTAAATTTAACCGTCAAGATCTACCAAAAGTACATGCCTTATCATTAGAGAAAAAGCCACATACGCAAGAGATTGAACCTGATAAGAATCACCATGTACGCAGAGCATGAAACACACCTAAAATAGGAGTCACGTAAAAAGTAGTTGGCATGACGTAGTTTAAGAAAAATATTAAACTCACACCACAAAAAAAAAGGAGTCAATTAAAAAAAGGAGTCCTTAACAGTCACTTTCAAGGTCACACAAAAAAGTACGTTCAAACTCATGTAAAAATAGTCACGTAAAAAAAGTGTTTTTAGATGCACGTAAAAAATAGTGCCCTATGTATCTATATCTATACCTACTATTAAAGTACGGAGTGCTTCTGCCCGTACTTCATCCAAATTGCCCCTGAAGTTGGTAAAAAATTACCCACCAATGCCACCCGCAAGTAAGAAAAACGATTCGTTTTTGTTTAGAGTCGTTGGCGCCGCGGTTGGGTCACGTATAATATTATTCCCTAACAAATCGCAAGTGCAGAAGCAACATAGTTGCTGAAGCCTACCTCTTCCACGCAAGAGACCTGAGTTCCAGTCTTGCTTCTCTCCTTTTTTTGTTTCTTTTCTCCCTGATTTCAGATAAGTGCAAGATAGAGCAGCCTCGCCCAATGGGCTGTACAGTATTCCAATTTCGGCCCAGTCATTTCTTTTTCACTTTTTCTTTAGCAGATTTAAGTATTTTTAAAATATTCATGTCTTTCAAATCCTGACTCCAAATTTAGAAAGTTATATACGGAAATCACTCAGAAAAATGTGTAAATTCCAGATATGATATTAGCTTGCATGTTAATCGTTTCTAAAATTATGTTTATGTTGCACCCTTAATTAATACTTTTCTCTATATAGGGTATTTTGAAAATGCTTATTCGTTATGCATGTCCTTACAGCTTGATCGTTTTTCAGTGGATATTTTTAACATGTTTGCATGCAAATTAAATTTTGATTTGGATTACAGTTGCAAACACATACATCAACAAGACAAAACTAATACTCTTATGCACGTGCTATCATTAAGTACGTAGTTTGCTATTTTTAGCTTAATGCACTATTTTTTGGGTATCACTAAGGAGGGACACCACAACGACGTGAATTGATACCGGCAAGCTAGGTAGATATTTTTATTGTGTAATAAACTAGACACAAATTCAATTACTTAAAAATCACCCCACCTTTACATTTGTGCATAACATCACTTATTATGTTGATTCTCGTATGGCACCGTGAAAGATTTCAAGTGATTTGCTGGTGTCATCGAGTGTGTGAATGGGGGTGATTTTTTTCTCCCGTTGCAACGCACGGGCATGTTTGCTAGTTTTTTAACAAAAGATTAAAGTGACACGTCCAATAAGAAAAGGAATCCTTAACCCCCACGTCCAGGGTCCCAAGAAAAAACACATTCCTTCTCCATGCAATAAAAAGAAGACACGTACATAGAACTAAAAAAATCTTCACGCCCAAGCTAACGAAGGATCACACATCCAAATTTCCACGGATATAAAAACCATTTGCATGTCCGGTTAGACACGTACAAGTAAGGCGTCCTCTCCCACTCAAAGGTATCCTCAAGACTGAACTAAAAGAAACTGTGCCTGCGCCTAATTAAAAAAATAATAACTACTTCCTCTGTTTTTAAATATAAATCTTTTTAAAGAATACATTACGAACTACATACGGATATATATAAACATATTTTAGAGTCTAGATTTACTCATTTTGCTTCGTATATAGTCCTTAGTGGAATCTATAAAAAAAACATATTCAGGAACGGAGGGAGTAAATCACATCGTACAAAAGGAAGTACTTGCCAAGTAAAAAATATCAGGCGTGAGCATATAACATTCTCGGCCTAGCGGCCTAATTATGACACAAGTTGAAAAATATGCATATATTGCCGTGCATAAGAAAATGTGAATACAATAATCTTAATAAATATCAGTAGAAGGAATACCATTGCCTTTTGTGCTGGGGGTTGGCAAGGCACACTCTTGATTTTTCAAATAAGATTATTTTACAACTGCATCCATTGAATCTTAAAATTTTAGGAGTGAAATCTTTTTTTGAGTAGGAAATATTGTACAATTTCATATGATGCTAGATAGATGCAACCTCAATTAAGTATAGCATTTATTTTTAAGATAAGTCAGGAGAACTGCCTAATTAACACACTAAGAATAAATATAGATTATGTAAAAGGTATGAGTAACAATGTAGTTGTGGTAAATATATACACCGACTGCAA
The DNA here is from genome assembly GCA_039707655.1 of Elymus sibiricus. Lineage (NCBI taxonomy): Eukaryota > Viridiplantae > Streptophyta > Magnoliopsida > Poales > Poaceae > Elymus > Elymus sibiricus. The sequence continues at coordinate 469,114,874 of CM077675.1, forward strand.
AGTAATTTAACCTTGAATAACGGACTCCACTAGATGGAACACATATCGGCCTAAACAATATTCACCAGGATTTCTTTAAAAATAACATGTACCTATTCTTATAATTTATTATATGTAAATAATTGATATTTACATCCTCCTTTGGAAAATGAACCTTAGCATACGGCATATGCCTCTCATGCTTGAAACTTTCTTGGGTGGTAGGTGAGTTTATTGTATCTTTCTCCCAAGTTTTGTTCTACATTATGGATCGAATAAGTCAAGAAGTTGCATATCTTGCCATATTGGTAAATTGGATTCATACTCTCTCCAGCCCTTAGATGGTGTTGTAAAATTCACAATGAGGTGGATCTTACTACTATGACATGAAGGCTACATTTAGACCAGTGATGGCGGTTTGTGCAACATAAATGGGAAAGCAGGTGCACTTTTTCAATAATGAAGTTTATAACACATGTGTTCATTATTTGTCATTGTTGTTTGAATAACTTCATATGTCCAGTTTGTATGATATCTGAAATTTAACGTTTGCATTTTACATATAAATATAATTTTATTAATAAATATGTATCCCTATAAACCTAGGCCATGCAGGAGCACGGGTGGATGACTAGTACTTCTTAGCTCAGGTGGTCTTAGGGCTCTTTCTCAATCAGGAGGTCTGGAGGTTCAAATCCCGGGCGTCCTCTATTATTCGGCCCTGGTTTCTTTATTCATTTGCACACACACACACACACCTAGCCGCGTGGTTCCAACTAAATTCAGCCCAGCGTCCTCCCTGTAGTTTTTCCTTTTAGTTTTATTTGTTCTGTTTTGGGCAGATTAAAAATGCAATTTTAGTTTGCTCATATATTTTAAATGGTTCTCCCATGTGCACAAGTTATATGTAGATAATGCTCAGTGTTGCGTCTAGTTCCCTTTTCTTGCTTTTTGCACATTTGTTACAAGTTATTAAACTTTTGTTTCGTTCATTGAAGTGCATATGAAAATGATAGGGCCATTTTGGCATCAAACTCATAAACAATTAAACGTGCATCGTAACAAAACATGTCCTATATGTAGAATGTTCGGAATTTTGGTAGATTAATAATATCCAACTTTTATCCATGTTAAAAATGTTTAAGCCTGCTATTTTTAAAATTTGCGTAAATGCTATGCTAAAATGATTTATTTCATAATTAAATAACTGTAGCTCCGTTTTAAGTGATTCACATATGTAACTTGACTAGAAAAATGTGTAAAATCACATGGTCCACTTTATTTTGCTGATTGATAAGTCTAAAATATGTTTATAACAGATCTGGACCAAATTCTAAATTCGCATATGGGGTCGTTTCGAAAATGCTATATGTTGCTTCCGGCCTCATTTAAAATGCCTAGATATGTAGTTGTTTGTGCTTCACCTCTTGCCATGATGAACAACATTTAAAATGATTGTTTAGTGAAACAACATTAACCACATTTCTCGTAATATGGGGAGTTATTATCTTGTTATCTCCATTTAAAATTGCTTAATTCCTTCTTCACCTTATGCCATGACCACCCATGTTAAACAACATTTAATATTGATGAGTACCTAAAATAGAGTGAACTAAATAATTCGAATGTGGAGTTTCGTTGCATATTGAGCTTCACTTAATGTGTAGCCTTTGATTGTTGTGTTTTGCCATGTCTTGCATATTTAAACCGGACATGCATCATATTTATTTGCGCATCATGGCATGCATATGTTGTGGTGTTTATCATGTGTTGATTGTTGTTTCCGGATTGCTTCTTCTCGATAGAGTTCCGAAAGCGTTCGGATTGTGAGGATTTGTTCGACTACGCCCGTTCGTCTACTTCACGGATTCGTTCTTCTTCCAAGCGGGATCTCAGGCAAGATGACCATTTCTCTGGATATCACTACTATCATTGGCATGCTAGTTGTCTCGTTTCTATCGCTATGTCTCGCTTCCTACCACTTGTTTGTCAAGCCTCCCAAATATGCCATGATAAGCCTCTAACCCCTCCACATCCCAGCAAACCATTGTTTGTCTATGTTACCGCTTGCTCAGCCCTTTCTTATAGCGTTGCTAATTGCAGGTGCAAGTTATTTCCATGTGACAACATGGATGTCTTTGAGATATCATAATATTATTGCTATTTAATTTAATGCACATATATACCTGGTAAAAGGTGGAAGGCTTGGCCTTTTGCTCGGTGTTTTGTTCCACTTTTGCCGCCCTAGTTACTTGTGTACCGGTGTTATGTTCCATATTGAGCGCTCCTAACATGCTCGGGGTTGTTATGGGGACCCCCTTGATTTTCGTTTTGGGATAAAACTCTTCTAGCAAGGCCCAGCATTGGTACTACATTTGCCTAATAACTAACAAACCTGCATAGGGAGTAATTAACCCGAGGATCTTTAATCAACAACCCGGGCCAGTGCTCCTCATGAGTGTTGGTCCAAACTAGAGCACCGTGCGGGGCCAACCCGGGGCAACTCGGAAGATGTCTATCAGGCCACCGTACGCTTCGCTTATCCGTCGTGTCCTGAGAACGAGATAGGCGGCTCCTATCGGGTTCGTTGACACGTCGGGCGGCCTTGCTGGATTTGTTTTACCTTTCTCGAACGTCTTGTGCACGGGATTTCGAGGACACTTCGAGCTATCTCGAGGTTGATATTTTCCATCGGAATTCCAAGAATACTACGGGTCATCCCGCGGTTGAGGAATTCCAACGTAGCTTGTGGTTAGTTTGTGATGGATGAGTTGGAGCACCCCTGCAGGGTTAAATCTTTTCGAGAAGCCGTGCCCGCGGTTATGTGGCAACTTGGAAATTTGTTTAACATCCAGTCATAGAAAACTTGAAGTAAACTCTAATAAAATACACCAACCGTGTGCGTAACCGTGACCGTCTCTTCTCGTGAGGCCTGCTCCGAAAGAACACACGGTGGGGTTATGTTTGATTCGTAGGTAGGTGTTCAGGATCAGTTAGTGATCATTACTAGTTCACGTCCGTTATGCGACGATCACCCCCCCCCCTATTCTTGTACTCGTAAGTTAGCCACTCAAATAAATGCTTAGTGCTTGCTACAGCCTCACCACTTAACCATATCTCACCCATTAAGCTTTGCTAGTCTTGATACCCTTGGAAATGAGATTGTTGAGTCCCCGTGGCTCACAGATTACTACAACACCAGTTGCAGGTACAGGTAATGCGATGATTTGACGTGAGAGCGATGCTTGTTTGATTTGGAGTTCTTCTTCTTCTTCATCGATCTAGGATGGGTTCCAGGCCGGCGGCCTGGGATAGCAAGGATGGATGTCGTTTTCTATTGTTTGATTCCGTCCATAGTAGGACCCTGCTCTTATGTATGATGATTGAATATGTTCTTGTAATGATGTGATCATGATTTAGCTTGTGGCGAGTGTAAGCCAATTCCATATACTCATCTCTTCTTTACATGTACTTGTAATGATATCCATTCTTGCGAAATGACGAGATGCGCTTCTATCCCTGTCGAGGCCCTCCAGCCAAAATAAGGATAGGATCGCATCTTGGGCGTTATAGTTTGTTTCTCTATTTTGCTTGGGGCTTCCTTGAAGCACCCAAGCAGTAGTATCGCCCTGGCCAGTGGTAGTACCGCTTGTGGCGGTACTGCCGTCCTATACTACCACACTCTTCCGCTGGGCTTATTTGTGCTTCTGTAACTTGTCATGAAATTCGCGGCAGTAGAGTGGTAGTAGGGCACACTGTAGTACTGCCTCGTGCGGTACTACCGTTCTGCCCACCTTCTACTACCGCTCCAAGCGGTAATACCGCTCCTTGGATCGATAGTACCGCTTTACTGCGGGCTGAGGCATAACAGTTGGATTTTTTCCCACCTATAAAAGGGGGTCTCCTTCCCCAGTGATTTTCATCCTTTGAGCTCGTGTTTAACCCCCATTGTTATCCTTCCTCGAGCTTTCTACCTCTCAATTCCTCCAATGATTCTTGCTAGTTCTTGACGGAAAAGAGACAGTAGATCTAGATCCCCATTTTCACCAATCACTTTCTCCTCTAAGTGAGGGAAACTCCTTGGATCTAGATCTTGGAGTTCTTTGTGTTCTATTTTGTTTTTTGATGAAATGGACAGCAGGAGAGATTCCTACTGCATCTATATATAAGTGAACAGAAGATCAGAGAGAACTGTTACAAATTACATGGGTTTCAGAGTAGCTTTGGGGGGGAGTGAAACTACTACACCCCAAGTTAGTTGATAACATTTACAATGGCAGACACAAGTAGTCTTTTGTGAGGGGGTACCCTGTATCTTATATTGTCAAAGTCTGATTTGAATCTATTCTTCCAAGAAGGAAGGGAGGGTGTCGCATGCCTGAGATAATTGTTGTTGCGTTCCTTCCATAGGCTCCAGGATGCTACTAAGAAAACATCCATGATCATCTTCCTAGGATGGTTAAACTTCATGTGTGACAGGAGCGCCAGTCTGTCTTCCTATGGAGGCCACTGAATGTTTAGGACCTGTCAGCAGGTTCGGCTGAAATCGCTGTGAAAGAACAGGTGTTCCACAGTGTCCTCAACGTGTCCTCCGCACAACAAGCAGTCCAAGTTATCCCCTATGTTGTAGTGTCTTCTTTTGAGCAGGTTTTTGGGGAACGTTGCATGGGAAACAAAAAATTTCCTATGCACACACAAGATCTATCCATGGTGATGAGCATCTACGAGAGGGAGAGTGAATCTACATACCCTTGTAGATCGCTAAGCGGAAGCGTTAAGAAACGCGATTGATGTAGTCGAACGTCTTCGCGATCCAAATCGCAATCCATCCCGCGATCCCATCACGATCCGTCTTGTGATCCAATCACAATCCGTCTTGCGATCCAATCACAATCCGTCCCGTGATCCAATCACGGTCCTTCCAATCTAGTGCCGAACGGACGGCACCTCCGCGTTCAGCACACGTATAGCTCGATGACGATCTCCGCCTTCTTGATCCAGCAAGAGGGAGCAGAGAGGTAGATGAGTTCTCCGGCAGCGTGATGGCGCGGCGACGGTGGTGGTGGAACTATTTCGGCAGGGCTTCGCCTAAGCAGTGCTGAAAACTAGAGGATTTGATCTATCGGGGAGAAAGGGCTGCACCGTGGCTAGGGTTTCTTGTGCGGCTGCCCTCTCTCCCCTCTAGTATATATAGGAGGAAGGGGAGGGGCTGGCGGACCTAGGGATCCTCCTAGGAGTAGGCTGAAGGAGGTGGAGGTGGAGGAGTCCACCTCCAATCCTACTCCTAGTAGGATTCCTTCCCTTCCCCACTTGGACTTTCCTTTCCACAAAATTCCAGCCGCATAGGCCCACTTGGGCTGGCTGCCCAGCCCACCAGGGGCTGGTGCGCCACCCTAAGGCCCATGTGGCCCTCTTGGAGTGTGGTGGGTCCACTTGGTGGACCCCCGGAACCCATTCGTCACTCCCGGTACACTGTCGGAAATGCCCAAAAACTTTCCGGAGTTCAAACACCACTTTCCTATATATCAATCTTTACCTCCGGACCATTCCGGAGCTCCTCGTGACGTCCGAGATCTCATCCGGGACTCCGAACAACCTTCGGTCACCAACATATATAACTCAACTATACCGAAACGTCACCGAACCTTAAGTGTGCAGACCCTACGGGTTCGAGAACTATGTAAACATGACCGAGACACCTCTAAGGTCAATAACCAATAGCGGGACCTGGATGCCCATATTGGTTCCTACATATTCTACGAAGATCTTCATCGGTTGAACCTCTATGTCAAGGATTCAGTTAATCCCGTATGCTATTCCCTTTGTTCTTCGGTATGTTACTTGCCCGAGATTCGATCGTTGGTTTCTCTATACTGTTGGAAATATGCCCTAGAGGCAATAATAAAATGGTTATTATTATATTTCCTTGTTCATGATAATCGTTTATTATCCATGCTATAATTGTATTGATTGGAAACTCAAATACATGTGTGGGTACATAGACAAACAATGTGTCCTTAGTAAGCCTCTAGTTTACTAGCTCGTTGATCAAAGATGGTGAAGGTTTCCTGGCCATGGACATGAGATGTCATTTGATAACGGGATCACATCATTAGGAGAATGATGTGATGGACAAGACCCAAACTATAAACGTAGCATGTGATCGTGTCAGTTTATTGCTATAGTTTTCTGCATGTCAAGTATCTGTTCCTATGACCATGAGATCATGCAACTCACTGACACCGGAGGAATGCCTTGTGTGTATCAAACGTCACAACGTAACTGGGTGACTATAAAGATGCTCTACAGGTATCTCCGAAGGTGTCTGTTGAGTGGGCATGGATCAAGACTGGGATTTGTTACTCCGTGTGACGGAGAGGTATCTCAGGGCCCACTCGGTAATACAACATCACTATAAGCCTTGCAAGCAATGTGACTAAAGTGTTAGCCACGGGATCTTGTATTACGGAACGAGTAAAGAGACTTGCCGGTAACGAAATTGAACTAGGTATAGGGATACCGACGATCGAATCTCGGGCAAGTAACATACCGAAGAACAAAGGGAACAGCATACGAGATTAACTGAATCCTTGACATAGAGGTTCGACCGATATAGATCTTCGTAGAATATGTAGGAACCAATATGGGCATCCAGGTCCCGCTATTGGTTCTTGACCGTAGAGGTGTCTCGGTCATGTCTACATAGTTCTCGAACCCGCAGGGTCTACACACTTAACGTTTGGTGACGATTAGTATAGTTGAGTTATTGTGTTGGTGACCGAAGGTTGTTCGGAGTCTCGGATAAGATCCCGGACATGACGAGGATCTCCGGAAGAGTCCGGAGGTAAAGATTGATATATGTGATAATAGTGTTTTGATCTCCGGAAGGGTTCCGGAATTCACCGGAAGGGGTTCCGGATGTTTACCGAAGTGTTCGGGTGCAGTAACACTTTGTATGGGCCAAAGGGGTAAAACCCACGAGGTATTGGAAAGTGCAAAAGGAAGTGTTGCTGCTTCCTTAAGTGGTACTACCGCTGGTAAGGCAGTACTACCACGTAAGCGGTACTACCACTTGTGTGAAGCGGTATTACCGCTTGTGCGCGGTACTGCAGGGATCCGAGTTGGACTCTTTCCTTGCGGGCCAAACCGACCTTGTGCGGGCAAAACCGACCTTGTAGAGGTTTTCTCTCCAAGTTTAGACCCCAGGGCTCAACATATAAATAGAGGGGCAGGGCTAGCACACGGGACACATCAGGATTTCCCAAGCCGTGTGCCGGCAACCCTAGCCCTCTAGTTCCTCCGTCATAATCTCTGTAGTGCTTGGCGAAGCCCTGCAGAGATTGTTCCTCACCACCGTCACCACGCCGTCGTGCTGCCGGAACTCATCTACTACTTCACCATCGCTCGCTGGATCGAGGAGGTGAAGGCGTCATCAAGCCGTACATGTGTTGAACGCGGAGGTGCCGTCCGTTCGGCACTAGTTCGTGATCGGATCGAGGGACGACTTGCGATTTGGATCGCGGAGACGTTCGACTACATCAACCGCGTTTCTTAACGCTTCCGCTTAGCGATCTACAAGGGTATGTAGATTCTCTCTCCCTCTCGTAGATGCTCATCACCATGGATAGATCTTGCGTGTGCGTAGGAAAAAATTTGTTTCCCATGCAACGTTCCCCAATAGTGGCATCTGAGCTAGGTCTATGCGTAGATGAGATCTCGAGTAGAACACAAAGGAGTTGTGGGCGTGGGTGTATACATATTGCTTGCCGTTACTAGTTGATACTTGATTCGGCGGTATTGTGAGATGAAGCGGCCTGGACCGACATTACGCGTACGCTTACGCGAGACTGGTTTCACCGCTGCGTGCACTTGTTGCATAAAGGTGACTGGCGGGTGTCTGTCTCTCTCACTTTAGGTGAATCGGTTCAATGAAGAGGGTTCTTTTAGAAGATCAAAAAGCAATCACTACACCACGTTGTGGTTTTGCGTAGGTAAGAATCGTTCTTGCTAGATACCCGTAGCAGCCACCTAAAACTTGCAACAACAATTAGAGGACGTCTAACCTGTTTTTGCAGGGTATGTTGTGATGTGATATGGCCAATTACATGATGAGATATATGTGATGTATGAGATGATCATGTGTTGTATAGAATATCACGACTTGCATGTCGATGAGTACGGCAACTGGCAGGAGCCATAGAGTTGTCTTTAATTATTTTCGCCGTTTTGCTTTACTTTATCGCTATGAGTTAGCAATAGTCGTGGAAGCAACAGTCGGCGCGACAACCTCATGCCGACATGTTGATGGAGATCAAGATGATGGAGATCATGGTGTCATGCCGGTGACGATGGAGATCATGCCGGTGCTTTGGAGATGGAGATCAAAAGCACAAGTTCATGGCCATATCATGTCACTTATGATTTGCATGTGATGTTAATCCTTTTATGCATCTTATTTTGCTTAGGACGACGGTAGCATTATAAGGTGATCCCTCACTTAAATTTCAAGATAAAATTGTGTTCTCCCCGAGTGTGCACCGTTGCGAAAGTTCGTCGTTTCGAGACACCACGTGATGATCAGGTGTGATAGACTCTACGTTCGCATACAACGGGTGCAAGCCAGTGTTGCACGTGCGGAACACTCAGGTTAAACTTGACGAGCCTAGCATGTACAGACATGGCCTCGGAACACAAGAGACCGAAAGGTCGAACATGAGTCATATAGTAGATATGATCAACATGAAGATGTTCACCATTGAAACCACCTCAACTCACGTGATGATCAGACTTGAGTTGGTTGATTTGGATCATGTGACACTCGAATGACCGGAGGGATGTCAATTTGAGTGGGAGTTTTTAAGTAATATGATTAACTAAACTCATTATCGTGAACAATAGTCTAAGTTGTCTTTGCAATTTTTATGTTGTAGATCATGGCTCGCGCAGTAGCACCCCTGAATTTAAATGCGTTCCTAGAGAAAGCTAAGTTGAAAGATGATGGAAGTAACTTTGTGGACTGGGCCCGTAATCTAAGGATTATCCTTACGGCTTCCCAGAAGGATTATGTCCTTGATGCACCGCTTGGTGATCCACCCGCTCCAGTTGAGTCTCCAGATGTTGTGAACGCCTGGCAGGCTCGTTCTGATGATTACTCAATAGTTCAATGTGCAATGTTGTATGGCTTAGAACCGGGACTTCAAAGACGTTTTGAACGTCATGGAGCATATGATATGTTCCAGGAGTTGAAGTTTATCTTTCAGAAGAATGCCCGGATCGAGAGGTATGAGACCTCCGATAAGTTCTATGCTTGCAAGATGGAGGAGAACGGGTCTGTCAGTGATCACATACTCAGAATGTCTGGGTACTCCACCCGTCTGGCTGAATTGGGGATGCCCCTTCCGCCAGAGGCTATCACTGACAGAGTTCTTCAATCATTTCCACCTAGCTACAAGAGCTTCGTGTTGAACTATAACATGCACGGGATGAACAAGTCAGTCGTCGAGCTGTTTGCGATGTTGAAAGTCGCTGAGTCTGAGATTCAGAAGGAGCATCAAGTGTTGATGGTCAATAAAACCACTAGTTTCAAGAAGAATGGCAAGGGTAAGAAGGGTAACTCCAAGAAGAGTGGCAAAGCAGTTGCCCCTCCCGTGAAGAAACCCAAGGCTGGACCCAAGCCTGAAACTGAGTGCTTTCATTGCAAGGGAACGGGTCACTGGAAGCGGAACTGCCCCAAGTATTTGGCTGACAAGAAGGCGGCCAACAACAAACAAGGTATATATGATATACATGTTATTGATGTGTACCTTACCAGCTCTCGTTGTAGTGCCTGGGTATTTGATACCGGTGCGGTTGCTCACATTTGCAACTCAAAACAGGAACTGTGGAATAGACGGAGGCTGGCAAAGGACAAAGTGACGATGCGCGTGGGAAATGGTTCCAAGGTTGATGTGATCGCTGTCGGCACGCTCGCTCTTCGATTACCATCGGGATTAGTGATGAACCTGAATAATTGTTATTTAGTGCCTGCGTTAAGCATGAACATTATATCTGGATCTTGTTTATTGCGAGATGGTTACTCATTTAAATCTGAGAATAATGGTTGTTCTATTTATATGAGTAATATCTTTTATGGTCATGCACCCAATGTGAGGGGTTTATTCTTATTGAATCTCGATAGTGATGATACACATGTTCATAACATTGATGCCAAAAGATGTAGAATTGATAATGATAATACCACTTTCTTGTGGCACTGCCGTTTAGGTCATATTGGCGTAAAACGCATGAAGAAGCTCCATGCTGATGGACTTTTGGAGTCACTTGATTTTGAATCACTTGACACATGTGAGCCATGCCTCATGGGCAAGATGACTAAGACGCCGTTCTCTGGAACAATGGAACGGGCAAGTGACTTGTTGGAAATCATACATACTGATGTGTGCGGTCCGATGAGCATTGAGGCGCGCGGTGGTTATCGTTACTTTCTCACCTTCACTAATGACTTAAGTAGATATGGGTATATTTACTTAATGAAACACAAGTCTGAAACGTTTGAAAAGTTCAAGCAATTTCAGAGTGAAGTTGAGAATCATCGTAACAAGAAGATTAAATTCCTACGATCTGATCGAGGAGGAGAATATCTGAGTTATGAGTTTGGCAGTCACTTAAGACAGTGTGGAATTGTTTCACAATTAACACCGCCTGGAACACCACAGCGTAATGGTGTGTCCGAACGTCGTAATTGAACCTTATTGGATATGGTGCGATCTATGATGTCTCTTGCCGATTTGCCACTATCGTTTTGGGGTTATGCATTAGAGACAGCTGCATTCACTTTAAATAGGGCACCATCGAAATCCGTTGAGACGACGCCATATGAACTATGGTTTGGCAAGAAGCCAAAGATGTCGTTTCTTAAAGTTTGGGGATGTGATGCTTATGTCAAAATGCTTCAGCCTGAAAAGCTGGAACCCAAAGCAGAGAAATGCGTCTTCATAGGATACCCAAAAGAGACAGTTGGGTATACCTTCTATCTCAGATCCGAAGGCAAAGTGTTTGTCGCTAAAAACGGAACATTTCTTGAGAAAGAGTTTCTCTCGAAAGAATTGAGTGGGAGGAAGATAGAACTTGATCAGGTTATTGAACCTTTACTTCAACCAGAGAGTAGCGCAGCGCAGAAAGATGTTTCTGTAGAGCCTACATCAGTTGAAGAGGAAGTTAATGATGATGATCATGAAGCTTCGGATCAAGTTGCTATCGAACCTCGTAGGTCGACAAGGACGCGTACTGCTCCTGAGTGGTACGGCAACCCTGTCTTAGAGGTCATGTTGTTGGACAATGATGAACCTACGAGCTATGGAGAAGCGATGATGGGCCCGGATTCCGAGAAATGGTTAGAGGCCATGAAATCCGAGATGGGATCCATGTATGAAAACAAAGTATGGGCTTTGGAAGTATTACCTGAAGGGCGTAAGGCCATTCAGAACAAATGGATCTTTAAGAGGAAGACGGACGCGGACGGTAATGTCACCGTCTATAAAGCTCGACTTGTGGCAAAAGGTTTTTCACAAGTTCAAGGAGTTGACTATGATGAGACCTTCTCACCCGTAGCGATGCTTAAGTCTGTCAGAATCATGTTAGCAATAGCTGCCTTTTTCGATTATGAAATTTGGCAGATGGATGTCAAAATAGCGTTCCTTAACGGTTTCCTTAAGGAAGAGTTGTATATGATGCAACCAGAAGGTTTTGTCGATCCAGAGAATGCTGACAAAGTTTCCAAACTCCAGCGATCCATTTATGGACTGGTGCAAGCATCTCGGAGTTGGAATCTTCGCTTTGATGAGGTGATCAAAGCGTTCGGGTTTATACAAGTTTACGGAGAAGCTTGTATTTACAAGAAAGTGAGTGGGAGCTCTATAGCGTTTCTAATATTATATGTGGATGACATATTGCTGATTGGAAACAATATAGAAATGTTGGAAAGCGTGAAGGAATATTTGAACAAGAGTTTTTCAATGAAGGACCTAGGAGAAGCTGCTTTCATATTAGGCATCAAGATCTATAGAGATAGATCGAGACGCTTAATAGGACTTTCACAGAGCACATAACTTGACAAAGTTTTGAAGAAGTTCAAAATGGATCAGTCCAAGAAGGGATTCTTGCCTGTATTGCAAGGTGTGAAGTTGAGTAAGACTCAATGCCCAGTGACTGCAGAAGATAGAGAAAGGATGAGTGTCGTCCCCTATGCTTCAGCCATAGGCTCTATCATGTATGCAATGCTGTGCACAAGACCCAATGTCAGCCTTGCCATAAGTATGGCCGGAAGGTTTCAAAGTGATCCAGGAATGGAACACTGGACGGCGGTCAAGAATATCCTGAAGTACCTGAAAAGGACTAAGGACATGTTTCTCGTTTATGGAGGTGATCAAGAGCTCGTCGTAAAGGGTTACGTCGATGCAAGCTTTGACACTGATCCGGATGACTCTAAGTCGCAAACCGGATACGTATTTATTCTCAATGGGGTGCAGTTAGCTGGTGCAGTTCCAAGCAAAGCGTAGTAGCTGATTCTACATGCGAAGCGGAGTACATCGCTGCCTCGGAGGCGGCGAAGGAAGGTGTCTGGATGAAGGAGTTCATGACAGATCTTGGAGTAGTGCCTAGTGCACTAAACCCAATGACTCTGTTCTGTGACAACACAGGTGCCATTGCTCTAGCCAAGGAACCCAGGTTTCACAAGAGGACCAGACACATAAAGCGACGTTTCAATTCCATCCGCGATTACATCAAGGAGGACGACATAAATATTTGCAAAGTGCACACGGATCTGAATGTTGCTGATCTGATGACTAAACCTCTTCCAAGGGCTAAACATGATCAACACCAGAACTGTATGGGTGTTAGATTTATTACAATGTAAATCACATAGTGATGTGAGCTAGATTATTGACTCTAGTGCAAGTGGGAGACTGTTGGAAATATGCCCTAGAGGCAATAATAAAATGGTTATTATTATATTTCCTTGTTCATGATAATCGTTTATTATCCATGCTATAATTGTATTGATTGGAAACTCAAATACAAGTGTGGGTACATAGACAAACAATGTGTCCTTAGTAAGCCTCTAGTTGACTAGCTCGTTGATCAAAGATGGTGAAGGTTTCCTGGCCATGGACATGAGATGTCATTTGATAACGGGATCACATCATTAGGAGAATGATGTGATGGACAAGACCCAAACTATAAACGTAGCATGTGATCGTGTCAGTTTATTGCTATAGTTTTCTGCATGTCAAGTATCTGTTCCTATGACCATGAGATCATGCAACTCACTGACACCGGAGGAATGCCTTGTGTGTATCAAACGTCACAACGTAACTGGGTGACTATAAAGATGCTCTACAGGTATCTCCGAAGGTGTCTGTTGAGTGGGCATGGATCAAGACTGGGATTTGTTACTCCGTGTGACGGAGAGGTATCTCAGGGCCCACTAGGTAATACAACATCACTATAAGCCTTGCAAGCAATGTGACTAAAGTGTTAGCCACGGGATCTTGTATTACGGAACGAGTAAAGAGACTTGCCGGTAACGAGATTGAACTTGGTATAGGGATACCGACGATCGAATCTCGGGCAAGTAACATACCGAAGAACAAAGGGAACAGCATATGGGATTAACTGAATCCTTGACATAGAGGTTCGACCGATATAGATCTTCGTAGAATATGTAGGAACCAATATGGGCATCCAGGTCCCGCTATTGGTTATTGACCGTAGAGGTGTCTCGGTCATGTCTACATAGTTCTCGAACCCGCAGGGTCTACACACTTAACGTTTGGTGACGATTAGTATAGTTGAGTTATTGTGTTGGTGACCGAAGGTTGTTCGGAATCTCGGATAAGATCCCGGACATGACGAGGATCTCCGGAAGAGTCCGGAGGTAAAGATTGATATATGTGATAATAGTGTTTTGATCTCCGGAAGGGTTCCGGAATTCACCGGAAGGGGTTCCGGATGTTTACCGAAGTGTTCGGGTGTAGTAACACTTTGTATGGGCCAAAGGGGTAAAACCCACGAGGTATTGGAAAGTGCAAAAGGAAGTTTTGCTGCTGCCTTAAGCGGTACTACTGCTGGTAAGGCAGTACTACCGCGTAAGCGGTACTACCGCTTGTGTGAAGCGGTACTACCGCTCAAGCGGTACTACCGCTTGTGCGCGGTACTGCAGGGATCCGAGTTGGACTCTTTCCTTGCGGGCCAAACCGACCTTGTGCGGGCAAAACCGATCTTGTAGAGGTTTTCTCTCCAAGTTTAGACCCCAGGGCTCAACATATAAATAGAGGGGCAGGGCTAGCACACGGGACACATCAGGATTTCCCAAGCCATGTGCCGGCAACCCTAGCCCTCTAGTTCCTCCGTCATAATCTCCGTAGTGCTTGGCGAAGCCCTGCAGAGATTGTTCCTCACCACCGTCACCACGCCATCGTGCTGCCGAAACTCATCTACTACTTCACCATCGCTCGCTGGATCGAGGAGGTGAAGGCGTCATCAAGCCGTACGTGTGTTGAACGCGGAGGTGCCGTCCGTTCGGCACTAGTTCGTGATCGGATCGAGGGACGACTTGCGATTTGGATCGCGGATACGTTCGACTACATCAACCGCGTTTCTTAACGCTTCCGCTTAGCGATCTACAAGGGTATGTAGATTCTCTCTCCCTCTCGTAGATGCTCATCACCATGGATAGATCTTGCGTGTGCGTAGGAAATTTTTTGTTTCCCATGCAACGTTCCCCAACATATACCTAGTTCAATCTCGTTACCGGCAAGTCTCTTTACTCGTTCCGTAATACAAGATCCCATGGCTAACACTTTAGTCACATTGCTTGCAAGGCTTGTTGTGATGTTTTATTACCGAGTGGGCCCCGAGATACCTCTCCGTCACACGGAGTAACAAATCCCAGTCTTGATCCATGCCCACTCAACAGACACCCTCGGAGATACCTGTAGTGCATCTTTATAGTCACCCAGTTACGTTGCGACGTTTGATACACACAAGGTACTCCTCCGGTGTCAGTGAGTTGCATGATCTCATGGTCATAGGAACATATACTTGACATGCAGAAAACAATAGCAATAAACTGACACGATCATATGCTACGTTCATAGTTTGGGTCTTGTCCATCACATCATTCTCCTAATGATGTGATCCCGTTATCAAATGACATCTCATGTCCATGGCTAGGAAACCTTGACCATCTTTGATCAACGAGCTAGTCTACTAGAGGCATACTAGGGACACAGTGTTGTCTATGTATCCACACATGCAATTGAGTTTCCAATCAATACAATTATAGCATGGATAATAAACAATTATCATGAACAAGGAAATATGATAATAACTAATTTATTATTGCCTCTAGGGCATATTTCCAACAGTCTCCCACTTGCACTAGAGTCAATAATCTAGCTCACATCGCTATGTGATTTACATTGTTATGAATCTAACACCCAATGAGTTCTGGGGTTCGATCATGTTTTGCATGTGAGAGAGGTTTTAGTCAACGGTCTGCAACATTCAGATCCGTGTGTTCTTTGCAAATCTATATGTCATACTGCAGATGCTACCACACTCCATTTGGAGCTATTCCAAATGGCTGCTCCACTATACGTATCCGGATTGCTACTCAGTGTCATCCGAATTGGTGTCAAAGCTTGCATCGATGTAACCCTTTACGACGAATCTTTATCACCTCCATAATCGAGAAACATTTCCTTAGTCCTCTAGTTACTAAGGATAATTTTGACCGTTGTCCAGTGATCCACTCCTGGACCACTATTGTACCCCTTGACAGACTCATGGCAAGGCACACACCAGGTGCGGTACACAGCATGGCATACTATACAGAGCCTATGGATAAGGCATAGGGGACGCCTTTCATCCTTTCTCTTTCTTCTACCGTGGTCGAGCTTTGAGTCTCACTCAACTCCACACCTTACAAATCAGGCAAGAACTCTTTCTTTGACTGATCCATTTTGAACTCTTTAAAAATCTTGTGAAGGTATGTACTCATTGAAAGTTTTATCAGACGTCTTGATCTATCTCTATAGATCCTGATGCCCAATATTTAAGTAGCTTCTTTCCAGGTTTTCCTTTGAAAAACTCCTTTTCAAACAACCCTTTATGCTTTCCAGAAATTCTACATCATTTCCCATCAACAATATGTCATCCACATATACTTATCAGAAATTTTATAGTGCTCCCACTCACTTTATTGTAAATACAAGTTTCTCATAAACTTTGTATAGACCCAAAAACTTTGATCACCTCATCAAAGCGTATATTCCAACTCCGAGATGCTTGCTCCAGTCCATAGAAGGACCGTTGGAGCTTGCATACATTTTAGCATCCTTAGGACTGACAAAACCTTCCGGTTGTATCACATACAACCTTTCCTCATGGAAACCGTTAAGGAAACTTTGTTTTGACATCCATCTGACAGATTTCATAATCGAAAAATGCAGCAACTGCTAACATAATTCCAACAGACTTTAGCATCGCTACGGGTGAGAAAGTCTCATCGTAGTCAACTCCTTGAACTTGTCGGAAACTACTTTGCGACAAGTCGAGCTTTATAAATGGTGACACTTACCATCAGCGTCTGTCTTCTTCTTAAAGGTCCATTTGTACTCAACGGCCTGCCGTTCGACGGGCAAGTCTACCAAAGTCCATACTTGGTTTTCATACATGGATCCTATCTCGGATTTCATGGCTCCTAGCCATTTGTTGGAATCCGGGCCCACCATCGCTTCTTCATAGATCGTAGGTTCACTGTTGTCTAACAACATGACCTCCAAGATAGGATTGAAGTACCACTCAGAGGCGGTATGATTTCTTGTTGGCCTACGAGGTTCGGTAGTAACTTTGACCCGAAGTGTCATGATCATCATCATTAACTTCCTCTTCATTCGGTGTAGGCGCCATAGAAACATCTTTCTGCGTCGTGCTACTATCCAACTGAAGTGATGGTTCAATAACCTCATCAAGTTCTACCTTCCTCCCACTCAATTCTTTCGAGAGAAACTCTTTCTCGAGAAAGGACCCGTTTCAGCAACAAATACTTTGCGCTTGGATCTGAGATAGAAGGTTTACCCAACTGTTACGTCAGGGTATTCTATGAAGATGCATTTGTCCGCTTTGGGTTCGAGCTCATCAGGTTGAAACCTTTTTTCACATAAGTGTCGCAGCCCCAAACATTAAGAAATGACAGCTTAGGTTTCTGCCAAACCAAAATTCATACGGTGTCATCTCCTGGACTTAGATGGTGCTCTATTTAAAGTGAATGTAGTTGTCTCTAATGCATAACCCCAAAACGATAGTGGCAAATCGATAAGAGACATCATAGTACGCACCATATCTAATAGAGCACGCCTACGACGTTCGGACACACCATCACACTATGGTGTTCCAGGTGGCGTGAGTTGTGAAACAACTTCCACATTGTCTTAAGTTGCATACCAAACTCGTAACTCAGATATTTACCTCCACGATCATATTGTAGACATTTTATCGTCATGTCACGATGATCTCAAACTTCACTCTGAATTTGTTTGAACTTTTCAAACATTTCAGACTTGTGTTTCATTAAGTAAATATCCCCATATCTACTCAAATCATCAGTGAAGGTAAGAAAATAGCGATATCCATCGCACGCTTCAATACTCATTGGATCGCTTACATCAACATGTATCATTTCCAATAAATCACTTGCCCGCTCCATCATATCGGAAAACGGGGTCTTTTAGTCATCTTGCCCAAGAGGCATGGTCCGCATGTCTCAACCGATTCGAAATCGAATGAGTCAAAAGATCCATCAGCATGGAGTTTCTTCATGCGCTTTACACCAATATGACCTTGGCGGCAGTGCCACAAGTGGTACTATCATTATTAACTTGGCATCTTTTGGCATCAATATTATGAATATGTATATTACTACGATCGAGATTCAATAAACCATTCACATTGGATGCATTACCATTGAAGGTATTATTCATGTAAACAGAATAACCATTATTCTCTAATTTAAATGAATAACCGTATTGCAATAAACATGATCTAATCACGTTCATGTTCAACGCAAACACCAAATAACATTTATTTAGGTTCATCACTAATCCCGAAGGTAGAGAGAGTGTGCGATGGTGATCACATCAACCTTGGAAACACTTCCAACACACATCGTCACCTCGCCCTTAGCTAGTCTCCGTTCATTCCGTAGCTTTTATTTCGAGTTACCAACGTTTAGCAACTGAACCGGTATCTAATACCCAGGTGCTACTAGGAGTACTAGCAAGGTACACATGCATAAAACGTATATCAAATATACTTATGATGACGTTGCCAGCCTTCTTATCTACCAAGTATCTAGGGCAGTTCCGCTTCAGCGACCGCTCTCCTCATAATAGAAGCACTTAGTCTCGGGTTTGGGTTCAACCTTGGGTTTCTTCACTGGAGCAACAACTGCCTTGCCATCCATGAAGTTTCCCTCCTTGCCCTTGCCCTTCTCGAAACTAGTGGTTTTACTAACCATCAACACTTGATGCTCCTTCTTGATTTCTACCTTCGCAGTGTCAAACATCGCGAATAGCTCAGGGATCATCTCCATCCCTGGCATTTTATAGTTCATCACGAAGCTCTAGTAGCTTAGTGGCAGTGACTTGGAGAACTATATCAATCACTATCTTATCTGGAAGATCAACTCCCACTCGATTCAAGCGATTGTAGCACCCAGACAATCTGAGCACATGCTCACCGACTGAGCTATTCTCCTTCATCTTGCAGGCAAAGAATCTTGTTGGAGGTCTCATACCTCTCAACACGGGCACGAGCCTGAAATCCCAATTTCAGCTCTTAGAACATCTCATATGTTCCGTGACGTTCAAAATGTTTTGGAGCCTCAATTCTAAGCCGTAATGCATGACGCACTGAACTATCAAGTAGTCATAGAACGTGCCTGTCAGATGTTCACAACATCTACAGACGACGCTTGAGGGGGTGGCGCACCGAGCGGTGCATTAAGGACATAAGCCTTCTGTGCAGCAATGAGGACAATCCTCAGATCACGGACCCAGTCCGCATTATTGCTACCATCATCTTTCAACTCTATTTCTCTAGGAACATATAAAAATACAAGGGAGCTACAGCGCGAGCTAGTAATCTACAACATAATTTGCAAAGACATTTTGACTATGTTCATGATAATGAGTTTAGTTAATCAACGTTACTTAAAAACTCCCACTCAAATTGACATCCCTCTGGTCATTCGAGTGTCACATGATCCAAATTCACCAACCCAAGTCCGATCATCACGTGAGATGAGGTGGTTTCAATGGTGAACATCTTCATGTTGATCATATCTACTATATGACTCATGTTCGACCTTTCGGTCTCTTGTGTTCCGAGGCCATGTCTGTACATGCTAGGCTCGTCAAGTTTAACCCGAGTATTCCGCACGTGCAACACTGGCTTGCACCCGTTGTATGTGAACGTAGAGTCTATCACACCCGATCATCACGTGGTGTCTCGAAACGACGAACTTTCGCAACGGTGCACACCCGGGGAGAACACAATATTATCTTGAAATTTTAGTAAGGGATCACCTTATAATTCTACCGTCGTCCTAAGCAAAATAATATGCATAAAAGGATTAACATCACATGCAAATCATAAGTGACATGATATGGCCATGAACTTGTGCTTTTGATCTCCATCTCCAAAGCACCGGCATGATCTCCATCGTCACCGGCATGACACCATGATCTCCATCATCTTGATCTCCATCAACGTGTCGCCATGAGGTTGTCGGGCCAACTGTTGCTTCTATGACTATTGCTAACTCATAGCGATAAAGTAAAGCAAAAACGGCGAAAATAAATTAAAGACAACCCTATGGCTCCTGCCGGTTGCCGTACTCATCGACATGCAAGTCATGATATTCTATACAAAAGATGATCATCTCATACATCACATATATCTCATCATGTAATTGGCCATATCACATCACAACATACCCTGCAAAAACAAGTTAGACGTCCTCTAATTGTTGTTGCATGTTTTACGTGGCTGCTACGGGTATCTAGCAAGAACGATTCTTACCTATGCAAAAACCACAACGGTGATACACAAATTGCTATTCAACCTTCTCAAGGACCGCCTTTGTCGAATCTGATCCAACTAAAGTAGGAGAGACAGACACCCACCAGCCATCTTTATGCAATGAAGTTACATGTCAGTTGATGGAACCGGTCTCTTGTAAGCAGACGAGTAATGTTGGTCCGGGCCGCTTCATCCCACAATACCGCTGAATCAAGAAAAGACCAAGGGAGGAAGCAATTTGAACATCAACGCCCACAAACTCCTTTGTGTTCTACTCGTGATCTCATCTACACATAGACCTGGCTCATGATGTCACTGTTGGGGAACGTTGCATGGGAAACAAAAAAATTCCTACGCACACGCAAGATCTATCCATGGTGATGAGCATCTACGAGAGGGAGAGTGAATCTACATACCCTTGTAGATCGCTAAGCGGAAGCGTTAAGAAACACGGTTGATGTAGTCGAACGTCTTCGCGATCCAAATCGCAAGCCGTCCCGCGATCCCATCATGATCCATCTCGCGATCCAATCACGATCCGTCCCGTGATCCAATCACGGTCCTTCCAATCTAGTGCCGAACGGACGGCACCTCCGCGTTCAGCACACGTACAGCTCGATGACGATCTCCGCCTTCTTGATCCAGCAAGAGGGAGCGGAGAGGTAGATGAGTTCTCCGGAAGCGCGACGGCGCGGCGAAGGTGGTAGTGGAACTATTCCGGCAGGGCTTCGCCTAAGCACTGCTGAAAACTAGAGGATTTGATCTATTGGGGAGAGAGGGCTGCACCATGGCTAGGGTTTCTTGTGCGGCTGCCCTCTCTCCCCTCTAGTATATATAGGAGGGAGGGGAGGGGCTAGCCGACCTAGGGATCCTCCTAGGAGTCGGCTGAAGGAGGTGGAGGTGGAGGAGTCCACCTCCAATCCTACTCCTAGTAGGATTCCTTCCCTTCCCCACTTGGACTTTCCTTTCCCCAAAATTCCAGCCGCATAGGCCCACTTGGGCTGGCCACCCAGCCCACCAGGGGCTGGTGCGCCACCCTAAGGCCCATGTGGCCATCTTGGGGTGTGGTGGGTCCACTTGGTGGACCCCCGGAACCCATTCGTCACTCCCGGTACACTGCCGGAAATGCCCGAAAACTTTCCGAAGTTCAAACACCACTTTCCTATATATCAATCTTTACCTCCGGACTATTCCGGAGCTCCTCGTGACGTCCGAGATCTCATCCAGGACTCCGAACAACCTTCGGTCACCAACATACATAACTCAACTATACCGAAACGTCACCGAACCTTAAGTGTGCAGACCCTACGGGTTCGAGAACTATGTAGACATGACCAAGACACCTCTACGGTCAATAACCAATAGCGGGACCTGGATGCCCATATTGGTTCCTACATATTCTACCAAGATCTTCATCGGTTGAACCTCTATGTCAAGGATTCAGTTAATCCCGTATGATGTTCCCTTTGTTCTTCGGTATGTTACTTGCCCGAGATTCGATCATTGGTATCTCTATACCTAGTTCAATCTCGTTACCGGCAAGTCTCTTTACTCATTCCGTAATACAAGATCCCGTGGCTAAGACTTTAGTCACATTGCTTGCAAGGCTTGTTGTGATGTTGTATTACCGAGTGGGCCCCGAGATACCTCTCCGTCACACGGAGTAACAAATCCCAGTCTTGATCCATGCCCACTCAACAGACACCCTCGGAGATACATGTAGAGCATCTTTATAGTCACCCAGTTACGTTGCAACGTTTGATACACACAAGGTACTCCTCCGGTGTCAGTGAGTTGCATGATCTCATGGTCATAGGAACAGATACTTGACATGCAGAAAACAATAGCAATAAACTGACACGATCATATGCTACGTTCATAGTTTGGGTCTTGTCCATCACATCATTCTCCTAATGATGTGATCCCGTTATCAAATGACATCTCATGTCCATGGCTAGGAAACCTTGACCATCTTTGATCAACGAGCTAGTCTACTAGAGGCATACTAGGGACACAGTGTTGTCTATGTATCCACACATGCAATTGAGTTTCCAATCAATACAATTATAGCATAGATAATAAACGATTATCATGAACAAGGAAATATGATAATAACTAATTTATTATTGCCTCTAGGGCATATTTCCAACACAGGTTTCTTGTGTTGAGACGATCACACAGCAGGAACCAACCAAACACTTTGATTTTGGGGATGCACTTAGATTTCCATAGCCAGTCAAATGCATCATGGGCGATCACCTCTCGGAAGTAGAATTTGTAGTAGGCAGTGGTCTTGAAGGACGCAGCTCCCCATGCGCATGTCCATATATCTTTGTCTTTAGAGAGGGCAGTTGATCGAACGTGTCTTTGAATCTGTTTAAGCTCCTCATGGGCCTGAGTTGATAGCGAGAGTTGGAAGGCTGTTTGTAGGTTGGTGATTGAGAGAAATTCCTTAACCGAGGAGTCTTGAATGGAGGTGTACGAGAATGCTCTGGGAAAGGACTCGACATATATGGAGTTGTTCGAATCATCTTTCCAGAACAAGACCGTTTCACCAGAGCGAATTTGGACTTTGGTGATCCCTCTGTAGGCTGGCATTAGTTACACAAGTTCCCGCAACCAAAAGGAGCCACACGGTTCTACCACATGGGGCACCGCGTTGTCATAGTATGTGTGCCAGATCAAATTAACCCACGGTATGTCTTGATGGTTATAGAACTTGTGCAGCAGTTTAAGCAGCATGGCATCATTTTCAATTTTCAGATTGAGAACTCCAAGGCCACCACTTCTCTTGGGGTGACAGACCATGTCCCATGCAGCAATCGACACTATTAGAGAAACGGCTAGCCACAACTCTTGTTGGTGGCGCGGCATTTTCAGCCGACGCCAGCACTAATATTTTCAAATAGTGTTGGCGTTGCCTAAATTTGTACGTTATTGGTACAGACTTAGTGGTGGCGTCAAAATTCTACCGAACGTCACTTGTATGAGGACCCCAACGCTCTCGTCTTTCACCTATTATTGTTGGCATGACTAAAGTTCCTACGCCATAGGTATTTTCGTAGGCCCGGCGTTGCGCATTCAGGCCCATTATGCCCATGCCAACACTAGTCGGTTTTAACAGGTAAAATCCTTTCGTCCTCACTCTCTCTCGATCCCCAACTCCACCCGTCCTCCTCTTGATCCCCGCCGCTGCCCGCCGCTGGCCGTCTCTGCCTCGCCCGACGCCGCCACGCCCGACCCGGCCCATCTTCGTCGAAGGAGGAGCGTGAGGCCGCCCCCCTGCCGCCGCCCAACGCTACCCGTCTCCACCCGACGCCACCTCGATCCGCCCCGCCCGACTCAAGCACAGGTAAGTTCCTTATGTTCTAGTTCCAAGAGTTGTGGCTAGAGAATTTTGTTCCTTATGTTCTAGTTTATAGAAGATAAGTCATGATAGATAATTTTGTTCCTTATGTTCTAGTTCCAAGAGTTGTGGCTAGAGAATTCCTAATAGTGGGGTCTAGCTATTTAGATATAGAAGATAAGTCATGATAGATAATTTTGTTCCTTATGTTCTAGTTCCAAGAGTTGTGGCTAGAGAATCCCTAATAGTGGGGTCTAGCTATTTAGATATAGAAGATAAGTCATGATAGATAAAATTTTTTCCTTATGTTCTAGTTCTTTTTAAATTCTGCATGTTATTTTTAAATTCTTCATTCTATAAGATGGTGAGCTTTCATTACAGCACATATGGACAATTCATCAGCCAACAACGAATCGGTGGGCGACGTGCAGAACTGGAATCAGTGGCGATTAGAGTCTTTAGACTGGCGCATCAAAAAAGTCGAAGAAGGCAATGCCGCACTGAAGAATGAAAGGGATAGTCTGCTCGCAGAGGGTGCTAATGCCCGAACTAAGTTAAACAAACTGAGGGGTCTGAGGGATGAGTTGACGGAGAAGAGAGACAACTTGAAGATGGAGAAAAAGAAATATAGGCTAGAGAAGCATAACCTACAGACAGATGTTGATCACTTCAAAAAAGATGGAGAGAACAATCGGAAAAAGCTTCGCCAGCTGGACTTAATCTTTGATGATGTTGAGTAGTTTTAAACTATGAAGTTTATGAGCATGTTTAGTTGTTGAGTACTAATTAGCTAAGTTATGAAGTTTGAAGTTTATGAGTATGTTTAGTTCATTAGTACTAAGTTTTAAACTCTTATTAAGTTTATGAGTATGTTTTGATCTGTACCTTTTGTGAAGTTTAAGCTCGTAGTTTCTGAAGGAGATTTTTTTTATTATTCAAAAAAACAAATTGTTGGCGTTGGACAACAACACACGACAAAGGTAGTGTGGATGTATAGCTGGTGTTGGCCAATTTCGACGCCAGCATCATGTAATATACTGCTGGCGTAGGATCCAATGCCACCACTATGTTTTAACTGTGGCGCCATATTGCTGGCATTGGGTGTCTACGCCAGCAAGGCCATTTTGGCCACGCCATAGCTAGGCTTTTCTCCACTAGTGCGAGTTAGACTTCTCATCCTGATCCGTTTTCTTTTTCCAAAGACAGTGTCATCGAATTTTATCAAGCTGGGCGAGAATCTTGGGAGGTAGCCGGAGGGTGCCCATCGGATAAATCACTAAAGAGGTGATTAGAGAGTTCATTAGAGCAAATTTCCCTGCTTAGGACATGAGATACATGGTAGTAGTAATCCTTCCTTCTGCTTTGCACACCATGGGAGTCATGTCCAACAGCGTGGGTTTAGTGGTTCTCAAGGGAAGGCCCAAGTAAGTGAATCACTACTAGAAAAAGCCCTATTAGTGGCGCACCTGTTTTCGTTAGTAATGGCGCACTATAGGTGCGCCACTATTAACACGCCACTAGTAACAGATAGTAATGGCGCACCTCTGGTGCGCCATTAGTAATCCAGATAGTAGTGGCGCACCACCAGGTGCGCCACTACTAACCCTTAGGTGCTCCACTGGTATTCCCTCTAGGTGCGCCACTAATAGCCTTATAGGTGCGCCACTAGTAATAAAGGAAGGTGCGCCACTAATAAGGGCTGAAATGCGCCACTAGTAATGTATTTGGAAAACAATAAAAATCCAAATTTACAGAAAACAACCTATAAGGAAAAATAATTTAAAAACAAAAAATGAAATAGAATCATAATTTTTATTATAGTAAGAATATTACAATGTCTTTACAAGTATCCAATAAAAGAAAAATTACAAGAAAATAAAAGAAAATTCTAAAACTAATCTTCTAGTAATCTTTTCTTCTTTTTCTTTACTTTATCCCTGCAAAGAATGATAGAAATATGTGAGAATGAACATTGCAGAGAAGTGAAATTGGGCAATTATTTGCATCCGACATCGAAGATTACTAGAAGACTAAAAAATATTCAGCGTTACCATTTTGAGTTTTGTTCAGCGTTACCATTTTGAGTTTTGTTGCTGCTTATTCAATGTCAAAAAAGGGTACCCCAGAAGACTAAAAAATATTCTGCTACACAGAAACCATTTATCAAGAGCCGGTCGAGGAGCAAATCATGAGCGCGCGCATGAGAATACCCGGGTATAGTTAATTTGGCTTTAGTTTATCACCAGGGTTCAACTCATCAAGAGTTTTCGCTTTCCATGTAAACTAAAATCATCGATTTTGCTGCGGATAATGCAAGGGGAGGCTATAGATTTTATTTTATTTTGATTATTATGATCAAAAGCGTGAAAAGACTAAACTTGACACTTGAGGGTTCAGGTTTTCAAAACGGAAGAAACCATACACTTGAGGGTTCAGCAATTGTGAGAATGGCGGGAGTTTCAGGCGCTGTCTTGCCTTTGTCTATTTGTTATTGATCAGCAGAGAGCTATGCAGTACAGGGAGAGGAAAACATACATGTAGAGAGATGACTGAGCCAAAAAAAAAGAGAGAGAGGAGATGACCAACGACCTGAAGAGGTGGTGAACCAACAGTGCAGGAACAAGTTGTACATACGGAGGAACTGTAAATTGTGCATCTTCTTGGACCTCACCTGAAGAGGTGGTGAACCAACAGTGCAGGAATAAGTTGTACATCAATTCTGTGTTGGAATAAGACAATGAAATGAACGAGCAAAGCAGGGAAGGGATTAATCCCAAAGTTGGCTTTCAGCTTCATGTACATTCGTCCAACTATCAAACAGGGATTACATTACAAAACGACTGATTCTTTTAAGTAAGCATTGCGGAAATGCTACAATATGATAAAGGGAGAGCTAGCACAGCCAACATCATGAACACGCGCCAAAAGAACCAAAGAGCAAACAGTCTGGATTGAACTTAAGCAACCAAAACACACACAAAAAAAGGCATGACAAACTAACATCCCCAGGTTGGGGCCTTGCTGCACACAAGAGCATCATAACTATTGGATATAAGGCTTGGAAGATGACTAGGTAAAGAAAAATCTGCAAGCAAGAGAACCACCGTTGTGTGTTGAAGGGCAACAACACTAACATGTCCAGAGCATCATGCTCACTTAACAAAGGCAAGATTGCTGTTTTGGAGAAGAGAAGACACTAATTTTACAGAAGTTGCGCACCCGCAAGAGCCCATCCTAGGAATAACAAGAAAACTGAGAAATAATGAATTACATGAAAGCTGAAAAATGATGACCAATGTTCTGTCCATCTTTTATTCATTTTGGCTAAGGACATAGAGAAACTGAAGAAGAAAGAAGAAGACTGAGGGGTTGAAAAGGAAGATTAACTAATGAATACATACACGGAGGAAGGAGAGCAAGGAATGGAGGACGAAACAGTGCCTACTGCTTAAAACAAAACCAGATACAAAGTGACGTTGGACAGAGAGATACTCATTTTAGAATCAGCTATTCTTCCCCATTGCAACGGTTTAACTTTTGAATGCCATTCCAGTACACATCTGGAAATTCAGGAGATATATGAGCTACGTATTTTCCCCTGAGACTGAGAACCTCTTGATTCTCCAAGATAAATGCTACCACACACAAACTGATACACAAAAATAAACACAGAATGATTGCACTTGGTGCTTACCCAGGGGGGGCTAGACTGAAACAACACAAAACATATCTGACTGAATCTTGACGTCAACCCAACCCAATGCATGGCATCAGGTTTGCTTTCTTTTTTCTTTTCTTTTCTTTTCTACTATTTTATTTATTACCCCAACTCCATCAGTACATACCACCCAGACTGAGCAAAATTCTCATTCATATGTAGCGAAATCTGCTCCCCAAATTCAAGACTGAACAATTCAACTAACAATTGCAGTTCAACTACCAAAATTGTACGGGTTAACCTTGCAGTTGAATTCAGGCATCAAATTAACACTAAAACAATACCAAAAAAATTGACCTCAAACCCAAGCAGTGCCAAATCCTAACCCCAGAACAACAATGGCCGTGAACCAGAGCATTGGTGCAGTCGTGGCACGACGGCCACGAGCTCAGAGCAGAGAGGAGGGAGACAGAGGAGGAGGGGACGAACTCACCATGGCAGAGAGGAGGAAGCCGACGACGAGCGCGCGCACCCCACGGGCACCGGGCGCATCCAGGAGGCGGAGCCGCGCGTGGGGGCCGCGGTAGGCATCGGGGAGGAGCCGCCAGAGGCGCCGGCGATGGAGGCGCCGCCGTGCCCGAAACCCTAGCCACTGCAGAGGAGGGGGCGCACGGTGAGAGAGAGAGAGAGGGAGGGAGAGAGAGAGGGAGGGAGGGAGCGGGAGGCTTACCGGAGCGGAGGGGGTCGCCGGAGACGAGCAGGTAGGGGGCGGCGCGGCGGGGACGAACCGAGAACCTGGATCTCCGAGAGGGGGCGCCGAGACGGTGACGGATCTCGCGGGGGAGGGGCGCCCGCTCGGGCGAGAGGCGGGGGCTTGGGGGCGTCGGCGGTGGCTTGCGGCGGTGGGGGCGGGCGGCGGGGAGGGGGGATTTGGGGGCGTCGGCGGTGGTCTGCGGCGGGGAGGGGGCGCACGGTGAGGAGAGGAAATGGAGTGGGAGGAGAGGGAGGCGCGGGGAGGAGGAGGATAGAAAGCAGGGGAGGGATAGCAATGGCGCACCGTTTAGGGGTGCGCCATAAACACCGTTATATCAATGGCGCATCTTCTCCTAGTGCGCCATTACTACTACTAGTAATAGGTTAAAAGAATGCGTGTGTGGTTATGGACAGAACCACTTACATGGCCTAGTGGTTGGTCCCTTGATACATTAAGCAAGTCACCCAGGTTCGAATCCTGGCAACCCCGGTTTTTGCACCTTTTTTAAAATTTTATTTTAACCTTATGATAAACATCCAAACACTTTAAAATAAACACATGGCAATTTTAATACTCCCTCCATTCCTAAATATAGGGCGTATAATTTAGTTGCATTCATTGGTGAATTGGTAAAACATTTATGAATATGAAAAAATATCATCAAATTTGAAAAAATATTCATGAATTCAAAAAGTGCCCATGAAATTTAAAAATATTCATGAGTTCAAAAAATATTAACAAATTCAATACTTTTTGCACCTTTTTTAAAATTTTATTTTAACCTTATGATAAACATCCAAACACTTTAAAATAAACACATGGCAATTTTAATACTCCCTCCATTCCTAAATATAGGGCGTATAATTTAGTTGCATTCATTGGTGAATTGGTAAAACATTTATGAATATGAAAAAATATCATCAAATTTGAAAAAATATTCATGAATTCAAAAAGTGCCCATGAAATTTAAAAATATTCATGAGTTCAAAAAATATTAACAAATTCAATACTTTTTGCACCTTTTTTAAAATTTTATTTTAACCTTATGATAAACATCCAAACACTTTAAAATAAACACATGGCAATTTTAATACTCCCTCCATTCCTAAATATAGGGCGTATAATTTAGTTGCATTCATTGGTGAATTGGTAAAACATTTATGAATATGAAAAAATATCATCAAATTTGAAAAAATATTCATGAATTCAAAAAGTGCCCATGAAATTTAAAAATATTCATGAGTTCAAAAAATATTAACAAATTCAATACTTTTTGTGAGTTAGAAATTCAATAACAGAATAAACCTATAAATAAAAATTGGTATACTAATGGCGCACCTCCTAGGGGTGCGCCATTACTAGTTTTAACTAGTAATGGCGCACCACACCCCGGTGCGCCATTACTAGTTTTGAAAAAAAAAATTGTTAGGAGTGGCGCACCGGGGTGTGGTGTGCCATTACTAGTTAAAACTAGTAATGGCGCACCACACCCCGGTGCGCCATTACTAGTTTTGAAAAAAAAAATGAAAAAAAAATTGTTAGTAGTGGCGCACCGGGGCGTGGTGCGCCATTACTAGTTAAAACTAGTAATGGCGCACCACACCCCGGTGCGCCACTGGTAAGTCTGGGGAGGGGGGTGTGCACAGGACAAACTTAGCAGTGGCGCACCACACACCAGGTGCGCCATTAGTAATATGGACATTAATGGCGCACCCATATCTGGTGCGCCACTGCTGTGCGCCATTAATGTCCATATTAGCTATAGCCGTTTTTCTAGTAGTGAATGGCATCTCCACCGTCGAGCAGCCAAGACGCAAGGAGATTGCAGCGCATTTATCATGTGGAGTATTGATGGGCACGAGCGTGGATTTGTGAAAGTTAATTTTCAGTCCAACAGATGTTGCATAATCATCAAGAATTACTTTCATTTTACTAGCTTGATCAAGGGAGGCAGGCATAACTTGGATTTGTATGATCGGGTAATGCGAGTCATGACTTGTTGGGATTGGTAGTTGCAGTAGACCATCAGCAAGTGCCTCGTTGATATCCGTTTGGAGTAGATCTGCGGTTAGCACAAAGAGCAGGGGTGACAAAGGGTCACCTTGTCTCACTCCACACTTACATTGAAATTGTCTGCGAGGGATCCCATTAAGGAGGACCGATGATTTACCGGAGGAGAAAATGCAGTTCATCCAATCAATCCATTTGTCATTGAAACCCATATTGTGCATGATATTCATCATTGCCGGATGAGCTACAGTGTCAAAGGCCTTGCCAAAATCTAGTTTGAGGAGGACAACCTCTTTCTTAGAGTCCTGACACTGGTGGATGTATTCGAACGCCCATGCAAGACAGTCATGTATAGATCGACCACGCAAGAACTCGTATTGATTTCGATGTACAATTTGCAGGATGATCTTCTGTAGACGGTTCGCTAGAATTTTTGTGATCAATTTAAGACAACAGTTGAGAAGGCTTATTGGGCAAAAATCATTCATAGATTCAGGTCCATGAGTTTTGGGAATTAGGGTAATGTGACCGTAGTTCAGGCTTTCCAGGTACAGGCCTCCTGCGTGAAATTCCTCACATAATCGATAGAAATCTTGTTTTATGACAGGCCAACAAGCTTTGAGGGATGCCCCGTTAAAACCATCAGGTCCGGGTGCTCTATCAGGGGGCATTTTTATGACAGGCCAGCATGCTTTGTGTTCTCTTCTTTGTTCTTCCTCTCATCTTCCTCCATAGCTTTTGTTGTTGTTGTGGGATTTGGAAGAGAAGGACTTGGTCACTCCATGTGCCCTTGCCATTGCATTTGGTGCATAGGTTCGAGTTCTCCATGGTGATACGTGGAAGTGAAAAGTTGAGGAGCTTGGGCACCCTATAGTTTGGGCCTCTTGGGTGCTTGGGTATCCTAGACGGTTGCTGGTGTCACAGAGCTCAGTCATTGTGGTGGAAAGCTCTGAGGCAAGCGTCGGGGTCTCCAATTAAGTTGTGGAGATTGCCCCGAGCAATTTGTATGGATTGCGGTGACGTCCCCAAGGGTTTCCAATTGTACGGGTTCGGTGACCACCCCGTAATGTCGCCATTTGTGCGGGTTTGGTGACATCCCTCAAGGGTCCCTTAGTGGAATCATGACATCTTGCGTTGTTCGAGGGTGCGAGGAGATTACAGTGGCCCTAGTGGCATTTTGGGGAGCATTGCGCCTCCACACCGCTCCAAATGGAGAGTAGCATCCGCAAGAGTGTGAACTTTGGGATACATCATCGTCTCCGCGTGCCTCGGTTATCTCTTACCCGAGCCCTTTATTTATGCACTTTACTTTATGATAGCCATATTGTTTCATGTTATATATCTTGCTATCACTTAATTGTTTATCTTTCTTAGCATAAGTTGTTGGCGCACATAGGTGAGCCTAGTTGTTTTCGGTTTTGTGCTTGACTAATTAAATGATAGTTTTATTCCGCATTTGTTCAAGCCTAAACCGTAATTATTTTAAAACGCATATTCTCCCCCTATAGGCGACATCCGCGTCCTTTCAATAATGCTTACTGGCCATCTGAACACACGTGACATGCTGGCGAAGGCACTTCCACATTGGTGATGATTTCATATGGTTGCTCTCTTGTGGCATGGATGAGACGAGAACACACTTATTTTTTGAATGCCCTTTTTAGTATTGAGTGTTGATCTATCCTTAATATAGCATGAACTTCGGTGTGGGGTCTCCAAGGTACGATTCATCATGTGGCTCAACATTGGCACCAATATCTGTTCAAAGAGATCTTGAAGGAATATTTGGAAACAAAGTAATCATTGTTATTTTGAGAGTATTCCTCTTTGCAAGGACAATTGGCTGATTGTCTTTAAGTAGGACCTCACTATTCATGTCCTGATGGTTATCCTTCAAACTTTTTGGTCTCATTTTCTATGTCCTTTCTTATCTAGTACTTTGATCCTTAGGACCCTTTCTCTTGGGACAAATAGCCCCCTGTGATATAAATATTGTAACTACTACTTTTCTATAATTTTAAATTAGCAGACTCTCCTGCTGTTATCAATATGAAAAGCAAGGACAAAAGAAATCGAGAGTAGCGTTTGGCTAGGGTTTGGAGGGGGGTTAGGTTTAGGGGGGGAACAATTATCTACTTTGCTGTTGTAGGATGGACTTTTGGGCCTTGGACGGGCTCAGAAATCAGACCATAATTCGTGTGCCATTAGAGTGGATAACAGCAATAATGAGACTAACCTTTTTGACCATCGCGAGAACTATAGTATCACTAGTAACGAACAGGAATTACTGGTGATAACACTAGTGATAACACCATCGCCATCTTTCACTAGTGAAGACAATAGTAATATAAGTTTTTTTAGAGATTCCACTAGATACTACATATGGAGTAAAATGACTGAATCTACACTCCAAAATATGTCTATATACATCTGTATATAGTTTGTAGGAACCTCTAAAAAGACTTATATTTAGAAACGGAGGGAGTAGTATAAATAAGATGCTTGTGACTAAACGAACAAATGTTCGTATATTATAAAAATAACATCCATGCCTATGAAAATAGATGTTCATGTCTCTCGGGAACAAAGTAAAGAAAACAAAAAAGTCAGAAGATAAAAAAATCATAATCAAAATGCATAGATAATAAAATAAAAGGGAATTATTTGGGTGAAATAAAAAATGGAAATGGAATATAAAACGGAAAAATGAAATCAACTTGACCCAATGGCCAAGCCCAACAAAGCAAATCATTGGAGGGCTGCGTCGGTTGGCCGCTTTCTCCCTTGCTTCGAGTCTCGCGTGTGAGGTATATCTCGTCTAACGCAAGACGGTAGCTCCCCTCGCCCGCAACACAACGTATATGGACTGGGCCATTACGTGTCACTCGGTCGTACGCTTCCGCCATTCTTTTTGGTCGCTGCAGGTCCGCTTTTAGTTTTTTTCTTTATCTGTATAATAGTTTGAGTGGTTCGCTTTTTATGATTTTCTTTCATTCCCTTTTTTTTTACGGTTTTTACCGGTTTTCGTTGGTTTTCATTGTATTTGACTGTTTTGTATAGGTTTTTCGAGTTTTTCGTTGGTTCTTTTGGTTTTTTTTGGACTTCTTTTGTTTCTTCAAATTTTCGCTGGTTTATTCTTTCTTTCTTATTGCAATGTTTTTTCTTTATGGTTTCATCGTTTTTCTTTGGTTTTCACTATATTACACTATTTCACATTGGTTTCTTTGGTTTTTCTATGTTGTTTTTTTCTTTTTCCTTTTTCTTAATTGTTTTTCTTTTCTTTATTCTTTATTTGTTACTTTTTCCGTTTTTTCCTTTTCCCAACACAAGTCTACTTTTTTCCTACGTGGTGAACTTTTTTTTATGCATATTTAACATTTTAAAATACAAGATCAAAGTTTTTAGACTTATGTTTTGATGTCTACTTTTTTCATATTGTACATTTTTGCATATAGTAGATACTTTTTTACACAGATTCAAACAATTTAAAATACATGATTAACAACTTTTTAAATAAATCTTTATGTCTTCATTTTTAGTGTCCCCTTATCTTTTTGTTGCAATTCAATACTTATGGCTCACCCCTCTCCAACAAGACACTGGTTCAGTAAAGGCATGTAGCGTGATATGATTACGGATTTCCGGGGAGGTACACTCGGGCTGCCAGTCTCTCCATGTAGTATAAATAAGATGCTTGTGACTAAAAGAACAAATGTTCGCATATTACAAAAATAACATCCATGTCTATGAAAACAGATGTTCATGTTTCTCGGGATCAAAGTAAAAAAAAAATAGACGCTAAAAATAAAATAATAAAAATCAAATGCATAGAAAAAAGTAAAAGGGAATTGTTTGGGTGAAATACAAAATGGAATATAAAACGGAAAAATGAAATCAACTTTACCCAATGGGCCAAGCCCAACAAAGCGAAGCACCGGAGGGCTGCGTTGGTTGTCGGCTCTCTCCGTTGCTTCGACTCTCGCGCATTAGCTATATCTCGTATAACGCAAGACGGTAGCTCCCCTCGCCCGCAACACAACGGATATGGACTGGCCCATTAGGTGTCACTCGGTCGTACACTTCCGCCGTTCTTTTCGGTTGCTGCAAGTCCGGTTTTCTTTTTTTTTCTTTTTCTGTATAATAGTTTGAGTGGTTCGCTTTTTGTGATTTTCTTTCTTTTGTTCTTTCCTTTTCGTTTACATTTTTTACCGGTTTTCGTTGGCTTTCATTGTATTTGACTGTTTTGTATAGGTTTTTCTAGTTTTTCGTTGGTTCTTTTTTTCTTTGACTTCTTTTGTTTCTTCAAGTTTTCACCGGTTTATTCTTTCTTTCTTATTGCAATGTTTTTTCTTTATGGTTTCATCGTTTTTCTTTGGTTTTCACTATATTACACTGTTTCACATTGGTTTCTTTTGTTTTTCTATGTCGTTTCTCTTTTTTTTTCTTAATCGTTTTTCTTTTCTTTAATCTTTATTTCTTAAGTTTTTCGTTTTTTCCTTTTTCCACACATGTCTACTTTTTTTCCTACGCCATGAACATTTTTTATACATATTTAATATTTTAAAATACAAGATCAAAGTTTTAAAATATGTTTTGATGTCTACTTTTTTCATATAGTACATTTTTGTATATAGTATTCAGACAATTTAAAATACATGATTAACAACTTTTTAAATAAAGCTTCATATCTAGATTTTTAGGCATGTTTAATTGTTTTCAAATAAATGATCAGAATTTTTTAAATATATGTTTTGATGTCTACATTTTTCATATATGACTAGATTTTACATATATAGTAGAAACATTTTTATACACATTCAAAAATTTAAGAATACATGATTACATTTTTATATCAGATAAAAGTTTATGTGTACATTGTTTATACATATTTAACATTTTTATACATTAGGAACATGTTTTTAGGCATGTTTAACATTTTGCAAATACATAAGTACATAATGTTTTTTTCCAATATATGTTTTTGATGTATATTTTTTTTTATACACATTTGTATTTTTTTTGTGTAAATCCATAAAAAACTAATACACATTGAACATTTGAGAAATACATGGTTATAAGGTCACATATTTGTTTTCAAATGCGTGAACATTTTTTTATGCATCACAAACATTTTATTGAATTAATCTAACATGTTTTTACATTTGGTTAACTATTTATAAATTCTTAATTTTTATTTGAAAGTTAATTTTATGCTTTGAAATATAATCTACAAAATATTTTCGAAAATAAGGAAAAAAACAAAATAACGGACAAAGGAGGGAAAAGGATGAAGAGGTTCTCTGGGCCGGCCCATTTATACCGACCCCGAGCGATCTCTGTTTTTAAACAGCTTCTTCTTCTCCCCCGCGCCTCCTCTCTCCCCTGCAACCATCCTCTCTCCCCTCCAACCATCTCTTTCGGAGAGCTCGAATCAAGGAGCACGTCCACCCCAGAGGGAGGGACGCAAGCAATCGGCTTGAAACTTTGATAGGTTTAGTCTTTTCGCCAACCTCTGTTCTTGATTTGCTAGCTTCTTGTAGATTGCGGCCTTTTCTTGATCTTCTTGGTTTTCTTGGTTCTGTAGATGGAGAATTGGCAGGAATTGGCGGACTGGGAGAATCAGAATTGGTGGCTGGACGACCCTCCATGGATAAGGGAGGGGGCCGAGGCGGGCAGCCACCCGCTGGCCCTTGCAAGCAGAGCCGCTGCTGCGGCAACGGCGGCGCGGCTGACGATGGAGGTGCCGCCATCGCCACCGCGGATCCCTCCTCCGACGGTTAGGCACCACGAACTGTTCTTTTCTTTCTTTCTTGGCGTTCATGGAGTCTCGCGTTCATGCTTGGTCCCGTCCTGAATTTTCGGTGCCAGGCGGCAGGGCCGACGACGGTGGCAGTTCCATCGCCACCGCGGTTCCCTGCTCCGACGGTACTACACTATGAACTGTTCTTTTCTTTCTTTCTTGGCGTTCATGGAGTCTCGCTCTCGCGGTCCCGTTCTGAATTTTCGGTGGCAGGCGGCAGGGCCGACGACGGTGGCGGCTCCATCGCCACCGCGGTTCCCTGCTCCGACGGTACGGCACGACGAACTGCTATTTCGTTCTATTTCTTTCTTGCGTGGATGGATGCTCGAGTTCGTAATGATCCGATCCTG
Source organism: Elymus sibiricus (assembly GCA_039707655.1). Lineage (NCBI taxonomy): Eukaryota > Viridiplantae > Streptophyta > Magnoliopsida > Poales > Poaceae > Elymus > Elymus sibiricus. The sequence goes on from CM077675.1 coordinate 469,150,916, forward strand.
TTCTGTTCTGAATTTTCGGCTTCAATGCAGAGTCCGCAACAAGCTCTCCCCTGCAGTGCCGTCGTACAGAACCTCCCCCCAGCAGTGCCGGCTCCTCGGTTTCGACCCCCTTCTGCCACCGTGAGCAGAAATCTCCGCCCGGCAGCTCCGGCGACTGCTGGCCGCGGTATGGCTTCCGAATTTCCGTATATTTCTCCATTGATTTTCGTTTCAGAGACTGAATTGCTGCTCCCTGTTCATTTGATTTCAGCGTTTTCTCGACCCCCTTTTTTTTTTTTTTTTGACGGAACCTCGTCAGAGGGCCAGGTGCTCTGGCATTGCATTATAGAAGAAGAGAGTTGATCCAGTTTATAAGGGAAACTGGATCGAAAACCTAACAGAGTGGCCCAGTTTATAAGGAAAACCAGACCGAAAAACCGCACAAGCAACGAACCCTCGCCGACCACACGACCGAGGGCTACATCGCAACAAACACACACCCGACTCCGGAGCCGCCGCTCCGACGTCCCCCGCCCGCACGCGAGCCACAACGCCGCACGGCTCAGGCACCTTGTAGCCCTTGCTACACGAGATGACCGCCCGCAGACCACGAACGTTGTGTCAAAACATCCGGGGCCGCCGCTCCGACTTCCAGCCAAACCGACCCCTCAGATCGCGTCGACCCCCTTCCACGGCAGGTTCTGCCACCATTCGCCCAGTAGCTCCGGCGACTGCTGGCGGAGGTATGGCTTTCGAATTTCCGTATATTTCTCGATTGATTTCCGTTTCAGAGACTGAATTGCTGCTCCCTGTTCATTTGATTTCAGCATTTTCTCGGCCCCCTTCCACGGCAGGTTCTGGAACCATCCGCCCAGCAGTGCCGGCGCCTCGGTTTGAAGCCCCTTCTGCCACCCTGAGCAACAATCTCCGCCCGGCAACTCCGGCGACTGCCGGCGGAGGTATGGCTTCCAAATTTTTGAATATTTGTCGATTGCTTTTCGTTTCAGAGACTGAATTTCTTCTCCCTCCTCATTTGGTTTCAGCATTTTTCTCGACCCCCTCCCACGGCAAGTTCTGGAATCATCCGCCCAGCAGTGTCGGCGCCTCGGTTTGAAGCCCCTTCTGCCACCCTGAGCAACAATCTCCGCCCGGCAACTCCGGCGACTGCCGGCGGAGGTATGGCTTCCAAATTTTTGAATATTTGTCGATTGCTTTTCGTTTCAGAGACTGAATTTCTTCTCCCTCCTCATTTGGTTTCAGCATTTTCTCGACCCCCTCCCACGGCAGGTCCTCGCGTCACCCCCCCAGCAAATTTCATACCTGTTGGCCTCCACCCCAGCAGTTTGAAATACTGGCCGTGGCCATATGGAACAGGTAGCTTGCTGAACTTGTCGTTCAATCTTATTTTGAGAAATACAGTACTGAATCGCTCTATGTTGGCACTTCAGCACCTCCAGCTCCAGGCCTATGGCCTTATCCCAGGAAGCTTGCAGTGGGACGACCTTCCCCCAGCACCCGCAGAGCTTTCGCCTAGCGACCTGCTGCAGTGGCTGGGCCACGGTATAATTGGTTGTCTGAATTTCGTTATCAGACTTTTTTTAGAAACCCTGACTGAATTTCTGACAATTTCATTCCAACAGGACCGGAGATACCTCGGGAACACGAATTACGGGCTGCGCTCGACGAGCATCTGAGGAACGTCCTCCCTCGGCCAAACACTGATGATGCCAGGTTCAGAGCTGCTGCCCAAATGATCCAGGAGCGGCTGGCTCAGCAGCAAGAACTCCAACAGCTTGATGGGGGCCTCGATGGGCGCGTGATGCTCCTTCACGTTTTACGCCTTCCGCACCATATCATGGACCACCTAGTGATGCTTGCAGCCACCAAATTTCTCGAGGAGCACCCGGCTTCTTGAATGTAACTTTGGCACCCGCAGGAGTTTCTGAACTTGTTGCTGTCCTGTAACACTGAAACTTGTTGCTGTCCTGTAACTGAAACTTGATATTTTTGAAGTTAGTATAATTTGTGTTCCTTCAGTCTGAAAGTACTCCCTGGTCTTCCTCTTTGGTTGGTAAAGTTTTCTCTACAATATTCTCCTATTTGAACTAATGAAGCAGAGCCATTTCGTATACAACTTCTTCAGTTAAAATGACAATCGCACAATAAATAAATGCAGTTAGGTATGTTTCCCAATGTATATGTCGTAATACCTTGGGCCACATGGCCCTTCTTCTACTACAATGATCATGCAGAGGAATCATAAATGATAGTTTCTGCTCCTAAAATATCTGAAATGCCATAACTATTTGTCGCAGCTAAACTCAAACTCGTGTGCTTTATGGCCTGGTGTTTCCTGTATTTGTATTTTTTGTATATTACATTTTTTTTCCTTATTACTCCTTGATAACAGGTAAATTTATTGAACCAATGTCTCCTTGCAAGATCTGATCTACAAATGGGCTTCGTGGTCTATGCTAGAGGTTACAGAAGGTATGATGGTACTGATAGGCATATCGAACCTGCTACTGGAAACACATGAATGTGCAAGGTGCTATATTTTCCTATCTAGGGACTATCGTCTTGGGACTTGTGATGGCTAATTTGGAAACTCCTTTCTTTTGTCCTTCATATGTGTTCAACAAGTGAAATTCGATGCATTTGGATGAGGATCTTAATTTCTTCTTCCTTTCAGGTCTCTGATGGATTCATTGTTCACAGTTGTGGATGGCAATCTTAACTACTGTGGGATAAAAACTTTCTGACGACTTGTCTGAATTTAATGTTTTAACAAGGTCGTTGAATGTATTGTTCTTCAGTTCAGCCGAGTCGTCACTAAGTTGGTTCAGTCTAAACCTGGGCGTACACCGGGCCGGGCCGGGCCGGACTTTGGAAAGCCCGAACCAAAAATATCAGGCCCGAACCCAGCCCGGCCCGGCCAAAAAATGCAATAAACAGGCCCGAGCCCGGCCCGAACGGACTAAAAAGGGGATTTTCGGGCCGGGCCGGGGCGGGCCTCCGTGTAAAATGGTGATTTTCGTAAGCCCGAGCCCGGCCCGAACTGCTGCCCGGGCTTGGAAACCAGGCCCGAACCCGACCCGAACCTAAAGCCCGGCCCGGGTTTTTTGGGCCGGGCTTGGGCCGCGTAACCGGGCCGGGCTGCCCATGCCCAGGTTTAGTTCAGTCGTTGAGATGAGTCATTGCCAGGTTGATGGAGCAACCAAAGGTACTGCCTATCCTAGTAATTTTATGAATAAATTTCCAAACCACTTTGCCTAGCTAATGATATTTTTGCAGCCAATCGAATGTTATTTATGGCCTCATTTACCTATCAAATGTACACTGTACTGGATTGATGGAGTTGACATATGTTCACATTAGATTTACCTTTGAAAATGTTTTCTTAAACGATAATTGTAACTTCCGAACGTTCGTGATATGAGAATAGACCCGAACGATCTGATTGTCGTTCGATCCCGATTCCCGCGTGATAATTTCTCGGAAAAAGTCTAAAACAAACCTTGAATTTGTAGGTAAAAGCTAAATCGAGCCCTGAATTCTCAATCCCTGAAATCAGCACGCCAAACTCTTTAATCCCGGTCTATTTTAAACTTTCACAGGACTTAGCCGGTATTTGCTGAATTGGGCCAGCCCATTAGCGCAGTCGCTCATGTGCGCGCTCTGCTCTGGGTTTTCTTTGTTTTTTGTTTTCTTTTGATTTTTTTTCACACTTGTCTATTTTTTTCTGTACCCACTGTACATTTTTAACGCAGGCATGATATTTTCTTAGATAAACTATAGATATTTTCAAATACATTACGTACATTTTCACACAAAAAAATACCTTATGTACATTTTTTCAATACATGTTCTCAAAAGTTTTTTGAATACAATGTAATATTTTTCCAAATACATGTTTTATATTTTTTTAATGACAATAAACATTTTTTTACATTGTTCAACATTTTTACAATTGTATACACTTTTTTCAAACACATGACACATATATTCTGTTAAGGATATGACACATTTTTTTACAACACGCAAACATTTTTTACATTGTACACACATTTCTTTAAAATGTCAAAAACACATTTGAAACCCGTGAACATTCTTGAAATGTTACATTTTTTTGAATGTACAAAACATTTTTTTGAATCACACGAATATTATTATACATTGTATAAATATTTGGTTGAAATGGCCCGTACATTTTTCTAAACTTGTGATATTTTTTAGATGTCACAAGAATTTTTCTTACAAATTTGTTCAGATTTCAAACTTTGTTCCTATTTTAAATTTCAAAATGTATTCACACTTTAAAATTATGTTCAGGTGTCAGCAAATTTCAAAAATTATCCGCACTTTAAAATTATTTGGAATTTTCAGTGCTCGCACTTTATAAAATGTTTGAAGATTTGAGAAAAAAATACGTTTTCAATACTTGTTTGCTGCCAAAAATGATTTCAAAGTTCGACACTTTGCTTTCCAATTAAATATTCCGGGCCTCATATTATGTCAACAATACTCGTCTTGTGTAGTGGCTAGCCGAATGAGATCAAACCTGCCTGGCACCAAGCTCGACTCCACGGTAGTTGTTTTCGTTTTGGAATTATTACATCGCACGTTAAGAAAAAGAAAAATAGAATTTTTTACGCCATGTGCGAAGAAGAAGAAAAACCGCTTTGTGTCTGTTTGGTCGGCCCAGTCAAGTCCACGGCCAAAAATCCCGGATTTTACCTGTCACGTGGACAATCCCTGTTTGGGAAAGCTCTCAAGGTTTAAAATAGACCGGGATTATAGAGTTTGGTGTGCTGATTTCAAGGATTGAAAGTTCAGGGTTCGATTTAGCTTTCGCCTATAAGTTTAAGATTTGTTTTGGACTTTTTCCTATTTATAATGAATCTGATTTGATGAGATCGAGACAGACCTCGAAAAGGATTCAGATTGGCAGGCAAAAGGCCGAACATTTTTTGGCCCATTACCACGTAATGGTGCTGACGGACCGTTACTTACCCCGGCCCACGAACCTCTTGTGTGCAATTCAAGTGAGACACCTTTTTTTCAACATGCAGTGCACGGGCGACTCACAAACCCCTGAAAAACGTGAGGCTATTTTTTTTTAACATGTGGTGAATATTCTTTTTTTTAGTGGGGACATTGAGTGAATATTTAAAGGGCGGTGCTAGGCACCAGTCAGACGGCCCAATTTTCTGTCGGCCACCCCTGCCTGTTGGATGCGCTCTCCTATAACTATCAGATTGAAGCGGATCGAAATGATCGCGCGCCCTTTTGACGTTTTCTTCCACCCCACGCATCCCTTGCTCATCGTGGCTCACTAAATCTGGCAGAAAATTGCCGCGTCGCCGATGGCCGCCCTGCCGCGACACCGTCTTGAATCCCTTCGCATCATGTCAACGGCGGCGGCGAGAACGTCACCGGTTGCCAGCATTCGTCTTGCTGCTTCCAGCATTTGGTGGTCATCAATGCAGCATCCGGTGACCATGGTTCCAGCGTGTGGTGATCATTGGATGTAGCATCCGAGAGTCGTCGTGGTAGCATCCGGGAACCACGGTTCCAGCAAGTAACCTCGCCGATTCTAGCAATTTGCAATTTGCCTTGCTCGTTCCAGCAAAATAACCCTTGTCGTATCCAGCACCTCTCATGACGCCATCCCCGTGCGGGTGAGAACATCATCGTCGACGGTTATAGCATTTGTCGTCGTCGATCACAACCGGTAGTGAGCGTCGCCGCCGGGCCGGTTACAACACTAATACGTGCTTCTTGTAGCATGGCCTCGCGCCGGTTGTTGCACCTCTTCGCACCATTTCCAGCTCCATGGGACATGGTAGCAACAGCGGCGAGCGCCGGCTAGCAGCAACCACTATGCGCAGGTAGTCCCCATCACTATCGCTCATGCAGCACGGTCCAGTGCCCCGATGACGCCAACAACCCTTGTAGCAAAAAGAGAATGTAGGAGGTCGCGAGGGAGTAGAGGTTGGGGTGCGTGGGTCCCATGGAACGCGTGTGTGTCAGCCCGTGACCGGTCATTTTTTCCTGCAGGAAATTTCTCGGCTGGGATATTAGTTACTCAGATTTTACTTGTTCTACTAGTGATGGATAATATTTTTAATATACTCGGACATTTTTTTCCAAGTGTTTTTTTTTTCTAATCAGTCTTATCACACTTGGTGGGTGTCGGTGAAAATCTCATAAATTTCTCAAGTTTTTTTTTTTGTAGAAAGATTGTACGGGAGACAATGTGGGCACCAGAATTTATACCCTGGAGGGTGGAGTCATTCCCCCACAACTTCACCACAAGTTGTCGTTCTCGTATTGATGTTTGTGATCACTCGAAATATTTCTCAAATTTGTCAATTTTATTCAGGTGATATCGTACTTTTAAAATATTCTCTTCGGAGATGGATTTTCTTCTGCATTAGTACTTCTAAAATATTCTCTTCCGAAATATTTTCTGATGTACCCACCATTAATTACAAGAACGGGATTGAGCCTCATGAAGACTTTAGTAATTACAGTAAAGCATGATGACACGTACACATGGATTAGAAGCAAGGAAAAAACGGCAGAAAACATCACACATTTTATTTCATGAATAATAATGCCTAGGGATATCAGTTATTTAAAAACAACTAACTACACAATCATAAGAGCATCACCTATTTACGGAAGTGTTATGCAATGAACATCGACTGCCTCATGCTTGCTCGGAATCAAATGCGCACAATGCTTTAAAACTCAATTTGTGGCTGTCACTAGTTATCTGCGTTCACGGTGATCACTTCACAGCTAGGGTGGACAGTCTCAACAACCTTCCTGACCACAGCCATTGCTGCTGCAGCACCCGCACCATGCTGCGAAAACTCCATGAGCATGCGCTTCAGGTGTGTCAGATGCTCTATGCCAGACACACCTCTTGACTTCTCCGAAACGCGTTGTTCCAACTTTAGCTCAAGCACTCGAACCTTCGATAGAGCGTCGGTCATGAAGGTCACTGATGGCGAGTTGCATCGAATGGAAAGCTTCCTAAGACTTTTAAATCCATCGCTGGAAAACTTGACTTGTTTCTTATCTCCAGACATGTGAGTAACATTACAAAATAGTTCCAGTTCACTCAAGCTTGACATTTCACCGAGCTCTTGAAGGATATCCCGATATTGCTGCATGAAACTGTCAGCACTGACCTCAACTTGCCTATCCCACTCGGCAATCTCGCATTTCCAGCAAGCAGATGCTTTAGCTTTTCCAGCTTGAGAATGCTGGGAGGTAGCTCTTTTACCTTTGTGGATCTCACATCCAATGTCTCTAGGCATCTTAGCTCCCCAATCTTTCCTTGGAGCGCATCGACATCTGTTCCCTTGAGGTTCAAGTACCTCAGAAGCAGCTATCTGCAGAGACCATCAAGGCACAGTGTACCTTCACAGTCTTGGAGGTCTAGAACTCGCAGCACACTTAGATAATTCAAACGAGGCATGCCACCGGTGTGAGCAAATACGGTGATCGAGCGTGCACGAGAAACTTTCGCCCCATCAATTTGTGCAGCAGCCATGCCATATTTACCACTGTTCAACAAAGACAGATGTCGGACGGTGACATAGCCATGCGGGACAAATTTCTGTTGAGCATGTACCAGAGCAACAAAATTATCTTCCATGGACATGCACACGATAAAATCATGTATTACTGTGTGAACAATGCAGCTCCGATGGGTGCCATCATGGTTCAGCAGTGATGGCTGGATTAAGTTTCTGTCAATGAGCTCGTTTATGTAGTTCGTCGCTGTTTCCTCCATGTCTCGGCAACAGCATTCACTGATCAGCCCTTCTGCAGTTAATCGCCTCGTAAGCCGCTCTATTTCGATCTCATGGTTCTCAGGAAATATGCTCTGATACAATAAGCATGCCTTGAGATGAGGAGGAAGATCGTTGTAGCTAAGTTTGACGATCTGTTTCAAGTCTTCTAACTTTGAATTTTCCCACCATTTCAGTCCATACCGCTCAAATTCATCCCGCGACCACGCCTTGCTGGCTAAAAAGCCACCTATGCTTACTATTGCGAGTGGCAAACCACCACACTTTCTCAAGATCTGAGCTGAAACATCCTTCAAATGGGGAGGGCACCCACCCACACTGCCAAAAGTTCTTCGTGAAAACAAAGTTTGGGCGTCGGCTTCACCGAGAAGACGTATAAACATAGTCACCTGCGGCGTTTGCGACAGGCTCAATTCTTGTTGTGGTTATTACCCGGCTACCGAGACTGTTCTCCGGAAAACAGCCGCTGATGATCTCCCAATCTTGAACACTCCACAGATCATCAATCATGACAAGATACCTATTTCATGACCAGGAAGTGATTAGTCAGAGAGCAAGAGGACTAAATTTTATCGATGGTTGATGGATGATGCATGTGTACGTCAAGTGCCACAGCGTGCGTACCTCTTGTCTTGGAAATTGTCATGCAGCTCCCTAATCAACATATCTACATCATAGCCACCAACAGCTCGCCCTCTGTACTCACTGTCCACTTGGTATAGCATACTACCGAGCACCTTGGCAATGTCTGAGCTCCGGCCGGCCCGCACGGACGCGCGGCAATCGAACCCCTCACCCACTAGCGCATACACCTCCCTGGCAAGCATGGTCTTCCCGGAGCCAGCCATGCCGACGATGGACACCACCTTCAGCCCGTCCGAGCCCGCTCCGGTCACCATCGCCGCCACATCGTCCCGCGGCCCGTCCAAGCCGACGAGGCTGCCGCTGCCGGCGTGGCGTATGATGGGCAATGGGTCGATGTAATGGGACCGCGCCGTGGCGTTCTGCTGGCCGAGGATGGTGTAGCTGTAGCGCTTCCGCCGCTCGATCACCTCAACGACGCGCCTCCGGAGTTCCTCCAGTTCAGTTTCGGCGTGCCTGTGGACGCCGGGGCAGAACCACCGGGAGAAGCAGGAGGAGGTGGCGCCTGTGGTCGTTGACGCGGCGGCCGAAGGGCTGAGGCTGAGCCAGTCCTCGATGTCGTAGGCGAGGTCACGGAATTGGGCGGCCCAGATCCTGGACTGGACGTCGAGCTCCTCCAGTTGGTTGTAGCAAAACAGCTCGGCCTGCAAGAAGGCGAGGTCCTTCCGTAGCGACGTCGGCATCGTCACAAGTTTCTGGTATTTAACTATGCCTGGTCATGGAGCCCAGACCACTAGTAGAAAACAGGGCTTTGAAACGGACCAGGATATTGCATTAGTCCCGGTCTTGTTACGAACCGGGACTAATGGGTGCATCAGTCCCAGTTCATGAGGCCAGGGCGCCGGACGGGTCTCGGCAGGAACCAGTCCCGGTTCATCTGACCTCTTTAGTCCCGGTTCCAGACACGAACCGGGACTAAAGGGCCTCGCTCCTGGCCCAGCCCCTTTAGTCCCGGTTGGTGGCTGGAACCGGGACTAAAGATATGCCTATATATATGCTTGCCCCTGCCCGCTCACTCTGTTTTTTTGGCCGGCCGGCGCGTGTGAGGTATGTGCTCCTCTGCTCTCACCTCCTATGCACACGAGGTGTTCGATGAAATGCCAGAGCCATGCTTAAGCTTTCTCCTCTCCAAGCTCGACCTCCAAGCTCCATTTTCCTCAAGATTTGTCTAGGTTTGGCGGTCCGTCACGTCCCATCCCCGTCCTCACCGTCGTCAATCGCCCGCGCCGATCTCGTCGCCGGCACCACCGTGGTGAGCCTCTTGTTCTTATCTTCTTTTTTTAAAAAAAAAGTTCTTATTTGTATGATTTACATAGATACTTGTATAAATTTCTTACTTTTATTATTGTTTGTTATTATATAGGTCCACGGTTATGGTATCCGCCCACGTCGGCCCTCGTCCGGTCTATGATTCGGATGTGATATATTATCTTTTATAACTATTTGTTTCATTTAGTGTTTATGACAATTATGCCGACCAACGTGACACATATGTGTTTATTCTAGGAGGTATGTGAACCGGAAATTCCAACCGACCCTCTTGTCGAAAGGTTAAATTTAGTTTAAAAAGAAAACAAGGATTTGAAAGAAAAATTGAAAAGAATTGAGGGGGAGAAGATGAAATTGGAGTTGCATGTTGCCGATGTCGTCCATGACCACAAGATCAAGATGGATGTAATGCGCTTGAAGATTAGAAAGAGAAGAAAATATGCCATTGATAATGAGCTTGGTATCATTATGTTGTTGGATCAATTGCTACCTTAGTTGTGATTATGATCGTATTTGTTATTGTATTTAAATATTTTACATAGTTGTATGTTAGTTTCAATTTATGTTTTAATTAGATGCTCTAGAGAGCTATATGTTGTTCTATGAGAACTATGTATGAACTTTATGTATTTATTTTTTCCTCTATAACTTTTGATCACTACTGTATTTTGGATTTAACGTGATGATGAACTTGTATTAATTTGGTCACTTCTCTATTCATGATGTTCTGTAATGGTTTTGATACATTAGCACATGCTATGTGGGTGAAATTCTGATACCATGCCAATTTTCAACCATTTCAGAGTTCATTTGCAGTGCTTTTCAATTTCAGGGTCATCTTAGCTCAAAATAAATTATGAAATGCATAAAAAATACCAAATGAAGTCAGAAAAGGGTTAAAAAGTGATGATGTGGCTTTGAATGGTGCATATGGAATGCAGAAAAAGTCTTGAGTTAAAATATGTTTAAAAACATGAAATCCCTTTGTAATAGACGAGTTTTCGTCCGAAACCGTGATACTTCGAAGGAGATTGTCCAGTTTGTACACGAAGTGAATCCAGTTTTTCCCATAACCCTCATAACTTTTTAGCACATGCTATGTGGGTAAAATTATGATACCATGCAAATTTTCAACCATTTCAGAGTTCATTTGCAGTGCTTTTCAATTTCAGGGTCATCTTAGCTCAAAATAAATCATGAAATGCATGAAAAATAGCAAATGAAGTCAGAAAAAAGTTGAAAAGTGATGATGTGGCTTTGAATGGTGCATATTAAATGCATAAAAAGTCTTGAGTTAAAATATGTTTAGAAAATGAAATCCCTTTGTAATAGACGAGTTTTCGTCCGAAACCCTCATACTTCGAAAGAGATTGTCCAGTTTGTACACGAAGTGCATCTAGTTTTTCTCGTAACCCTGTCAACTTTTTAGCACATGCTATGTGGGTGAAATTATGATACCATGCCAATTTTCAACCATTTCAGAGTTCATTTGCTGTGCTTTTCAATTTCAGGGTCATCTTAGCTCAAAATAAATCATGAAATGCATGAAAAATAGCAAATAAAGTCAGAAAAGGGTTGAAAAGTGATGATGTGGCTTTGAATGGTGCATAGTCAATGCAGAAAAAGTCTTGAGTTAAAATATGTTTAAAAAAATGAAATCCGTTTGTAATAGACGAGTTTTCGTCCGAAACCCGGATACTTCGAAGGAGATTGACCAGTTGTACACGAAGTGCATCCAGTTTTTCCCGTAACCCTCACAACTTTTTAGCACATGCTATGTGGGTGAAATTATGATACCATGCCAATTTTCAACCATTTCAGAGTTCATTTGCAGTGCTTTTCAATTTCAGGGTCATCTTAGCTCTAAATAAATCATGAAATGCATGAAAAATAGCAAATGAAGTCAGAAAAGGGTTGAAAAGTGATGATTTGGCTTTGAATGGTGCATATTGAATGCAGAAAAAGTCTTGAGTTAAAATATGTTTAAAAAAATGAAATCCCTTTGTAATAGACGAGTTTTCGTCCGAAACCCTGATACTTCGAAGGAGATTGTCAAGTTTGTACACGAAGTGCATCCAGTTTTTTCCCGTAACCCTCTCAATTTCTTAGCACATCCTATGTGGGTGAAATTATGATACCATGCCAATTTTCAACCATTTCAGAGTTCATTTGCAATGCTTTTCAATTTAAGGGTCATCTTAGCTCAAAATAAATCATGAAATACATGAAAAATAGCAAATGAAGTCAGAAAAGGGTTGAAAAGTGATGATGTGGCTTTGAATGGTGCATATTGAATGCAGAAAAAGTCTTGAGTAAAAATATGTTTAAAATATGAAATCCCTTTGTAATAGACGAGTTTTCGTCCGAAACCCTGATACTTCGAAGGAGATTGTCCAGTTTGTACACGAAGTGCATCCAGTTTTTCCCGTAACCCTTACTTTTTAGCAGATGCTATGTGGGTGAAATTATGATACCATGCCAATTTTCAACCATTTCAGAGTTCATTTGCAGTGGTTTTCAATTGCAGGGTCATCTTAGCTCAAAATAAATCATGAAATGCATGAAAAATAGCAAATGAAGTCAGAAAAGGGTTGAAAAGTGATGATGTGGCTTTGAATGGTGCATATTGAATGCAAAAAAATTCTTGAGTTAAAATATGTTTAAAAAAATGAAATCCATTTGTAATAGAAGAGTTTTCGTCCGAAACCCTGATACTTCGAAGGAGGTTGTCCAGTTTGTACACGAAGTGCATTCAGTTTTTCCCGTAACCCTCTCAACTTCTTAGCACATCCTATGTGGGTGAAATTATGATACCATGCCAATTTTCAACCATTTCAGAGTTCATTTGCAGTGCTTTTCAATTTAAGGGTCATCTTAGCTCAAAATAAATCATGAAATGCATGAAAAATAGCAAATGAAGTCAGAAAAGGGTTGAAAAGTGATGATGTGGCTTTGAATGGTGCATATTGAATGCATAAAAAGTCTTGAGTTAAAATATGTTTAAAAAATGAAATCCCTTTGTAATAGACGAGTTTTCGTCCGAAACCCTGATATTTCGAAGGAGATTGTCCAGTTTGTACACGAAGTGCATCCAGTTTTTCTCGTAACCCTGTCAACTTTTTAGCACATGCTATGTGGGTGAAATTATGATACCATGCGAATTTTCAACCATTTCAGAGTTCATTTGCTGTGCTTTTCAATTTCAGGGTCCTCTTAGCTCAAAATAAATCATGAAATGCATGAAAAATAGCAAATGAAGTCAGAAAAGGGTTGAAAAGTGATGATGTGGCTTTGAATGGTGCATATTGAATGTAGAAAAAGTCTTGAGGAGAAATATGTTTAAAAATATGAAATCCGTTTGTAATAGACGAGTTTTCGTCCGAAACCCTGATACTTCGAAGGAGATTGTCCAGTTTGTACACGAAGTGCATCCAGTTTTTTTCGTAACCCTCACACCTTTTTAGCACATGCTATGTCGGTGAAATTATGATACCATGCCAATTTTCAACCATTTCAGAGTTCATTTGCAGTGCTTTTCAATTTCAGGGTCATCTTAGCTCAAAATAAATCATGAAATGCATGAAAAATAGCAAATGAAGTCTGAAAAGGGTTGAAAAGTCATGATGTGGCTTTGAATGGTGCATATTGAATGCAGAAAAAGTCTTGAGTTAAAATATGTTTAAAAAATGAAATCCCTTTGTAATAGACGAGTTTTCGTCCGAAACCCTTATATTTCGAAGGAGATTGTCCAGTTTGTACACGAAGTGCATCCAGTTTTTCCCGTAACCCTCTCAACTTCTTAGCACATCCTATGTGGGTGAAATTTTGATACCATGCCAATTTTCAACCATTTCAGAGTTCATTTGCAGTGCTTTTCAATTTAAGGGTCATCTTAGCTCAAAATAAATCATGAAATGCATTAAAAATAGCAAATGAAGTCAGAAAAGGGTTGAAAAGTGATGATGTGGCTTTGAATGGTGCATATTGAATGCAGAAAAAGTCTTGAGTTAAAATATGTTTTAAAAAATGCAGAAAAAGTCTTTTATAAAACTGTAATAGCACAAAGAATGAACTAAAGAGAATGAGTTAAATATAATATTCTTCATTGGCAAAAAGAATAAAAATAATATTAACTAAAATTATTAAAGTATTTATTTGTTAAAAACTTTAATAGTAAAATGAATTTTCATAAAGTATATTTTGTTACAAGCTTTAATAGAAACTAAAAAGTTTTTATAAAACTCTAATAGCAAAAGGAATCAACTAAAAAGAATCAATAAAAAATAAAACTTATGCAACTAAAATTATATAAAATTTATGCAACTAAAAATATATAATTAAAAATAACATATGCAAAAAATAACATTAAAAATCATAATATATGCAAAAAAGGCCCGCCTACTAGGCACGATGGCCTGCATACGACTAGAAACACTACAAATGGGCCAGGATGCAGGCCCGCAGTGCTAGCAGGCCCAACAGGGCATCAAATAGCACGTACTGCCTGCATTAGAGAGTAGCTCAAGAGGGCAGCGGCAGCAGCGCTTATAAACCACTCCGAGGCCCTCTTGACTAGCGAGGTGGGACTAAACTTTTGGTACGGGAAGCACAACCCTTTAGTCCCGGTTGGTGGCTCCAACCGGGACTAATGTCATTAGTCCCGGTTGGAGCCACCAACCGGGACTAAAGGTCTCTGTATATAAGCGGGAGTTGGGAAAAATTGCCAAAAGACATCTGCAGTTCCCCTGACGACGTCTGCGACCACCTCGACGCCGCCAGGCTGCCCGAGCTTGCCGTCGCCTCCGAGCCATCCCCGAGCCCGCTCCTCGTCGCCGGACCTCCCCGCCGTCCTCGTCGCCGGACCTCCTCGCCCTCCTCCCCGAACCTGCTCCTCGTCACCGCCCCCGACGCCGTCCCCGAGCCCTGCCCGACGCCGTCGCCCCCGACGCCGTCCTTCTCCAGACGCCTCGCCGTCGCCCCTGACGCCGTCGCCTCGTCGCCGCCCCCGACGCCGTCCCCGAGCCTTGCCCGACGCCGTCGCCTCGCCATCGCCGTCCTCCTCCCGACGCCTCGCCATCGCCCCCGACGTCGTCGCCTCGTTGCCGCCCTGACGCCGTCCCCGAGCCCTGCCCGACGCCATCGCCTCGCCGTCGCCCCCGACGCTGCGGGTACTGTCAAAAGAATTGGGGACAATATAGCTCCTTTTTGCAAATCAAAGAACAATTTTTTGCATTAGAGTTCATTTTGTCTTTGCTATGTTTCTGCCATGCCATGCTATGTTTGTTGCATCAAATATGTATGAGATGTTAGATGGATAGATAGATATGTTTAGATGGATGGATGATCATTTTGTCTTTAGAGTTTATTTAGAGTTCATTTTGTTGTTCATTGAAGAACTTTTTTTTGTGGCAAAGTTATGAAATTTAGAGTTTTTGACCTTAATTATATGGCAAAGTTGTGGCAAACTTTAGGAATGTTGTGGCATATACTCTACTCTGCTCAAGATCGATGGATGGATGGGTGTATATATATAGAAAATGTTGATATGATGAGAAAAAAATTGTTCATAGAATTTTTTTGTCCATGTATGTATGTATGTATAGATGGATGGATTGATGTATATAGAAAATGTTGTGATTAAGTCTATGTTTCCCAGTAATCCATCTCTCATGGTTGTATATTGCCACATTGTAATATTTGCAGAAACTATGGACAGAGACTTAGAAAAAGAAGAGTTGTTGGGGGATATAATCCGCGACGGAGGTGATATCGATCTCAACTGCTTGTCGTTTCTCAACGAGACCGATGGTGAGGAAAGAGAGGATGGTGGCTCCGGTGAGGAGGAAGGTGATCATGACGGCTCCGGTGATCGAATTGAGGACGAAGGAGATCATGACGGCTCGGTGATCGAATGGAGAAGGGAGCCATAACTGCTTCAAAGTCCGGCGAGGTATATATTAATTAATCCTCTGCTGACTAGATGCATTAATTTGTTTGTATGTACATATATTAACGCTTCTTTCTTCTTTTAATTAGCCATCCGGATCGAGCTTCACTTCGGTAAGGAGACGAGGCCCGATGAGAAGGTTGGACCGGGAAGAAAGGTTCACGATCGAAGAAGTCTCTCCAGAAGGCTAATCGATTGCTCCCTACCGGACCAAGAACAAATTTATACATCAGTGCGGAGTTATTGTTAGGGACATCGTCCCGATCAGCTTCCAAGAATGGAATAAGAAGAAGGACCCTCAAGTTCCTTATGTCAATGATAGACTGAAAGATGATCTTTGGACCAATCTAATGAGAAATTTCAGCCTACCGCCAGAGGAGGACCCGAATAACCCAGTTATACAGCGAAAGGTCAAGGCGTTTGCTATTAAGAAGATGGCAGAACTATTCAAGAACTGGAAGAAAGAATTGAACAGGAAGTTTGTCGAGAAAGACAAGACTCCAGAATTCAAAGGTCAATATGAGAAGATGAAAGATCACTAGCCCGCATTTGTGGCCTACAAGAAATCGGAGAAGGCTAAGAACAGGTCACTTACAAATAAGAAAAATGCCGCAAGGAAGGAGTATCACCATGTTACGGGGTCAGGTGGCTACAGCAAAGCCCGGCCTACGTGGGACAAAGCTAAGCAAGACCTGCTTGCTAAAGATGTCCAACCAGCGACATTGCACTGGCCAGATCGGGCAAGGACTTGGTTCTTCGGGGTTGGGGGGATTTTGGACCCAGAAACAGGGAAGTGTGTCTGGACGAAAGCTCAACTTGAAATACCCATCACAAAGCTTGAGGAAGCAATCAAGGAAGCGCTGGAAGGGAAGTTCATTCCCGACAGAGAGAAGGACGAGCTGTCAAAGGCCCTCGGGAATCCTGAACACCCTGGACGAACACGACGCACATCAGGCTCCATTCCGTGGAAGGTTGGGTTTCCCGACAGCACTGGTTACAGAAGCCGACAGAGAAAGAAGAAAGAGGAAGCAAGCGAAATGCAGAAGATGAATGAAAGATTAGCGAAACTAGAGGCACTTGAGAGCCAGCGAGCTACCAGACAACCATCTCAGCGGCACGAAGATCCTTCATTGGAGACTACCCACGATGCTACCCCACCATCTCAGCGGAGAAGCAGCGTGGCTTCCACTAAGCTCGTTCATCCTGATAGCACGTCTCCTCGCTACCCCGTGGATGGTATCACGAATAATGAACATTGTGTGCTAATGGTGAAATGTCATAACCTGACCATGAAGGCGGTGGTCGGCTATGTCTTACCTCCTCGACCTGATGCAACTTTTCATTGCACTCCGGTTCCAGCTGGCTTTGCTATTGTCGGGGTGGATGAAATAATGAACGGATTTGATGGGCTGGAGCTTGAGTACGCTACATGTGAAGGGGAGCTTCTTCTTCGATATGCCTTAAGGACTACCTGTCTATGGAGAAAGGAACACATCGTGCTTCCATACTGGACGCCGCCTCAGCAGACTCAGGCGGAGGAGGCCCCGGTGCCTGAGTCGTCTCCGGTGCGTCAGCCGTCTCCGATGTGTCAACCATCTCCGGCGCGTCAGCCGTCTCCGGTGTGTCAATCGTCTCCGGCGCATCAGCCGTCTCCGCTGCCTGAGTCGTCTCCGGCGCGTCAGCCGTATCCGCCGCCTCAGCGGACTCCGACGGAGGAGGCCCCTCAGCAGAATCCTCCTCCGCCTCAGCTATCTCCGCCGCGTCATCGGACTCCGCCTCCTCCGCCGCCTCAGCAACATCGGAAGAGAGCCGCCGCCGCTCCGGCGGCTAGCAGTAGTACGAAACATAGGAGATTCAGATCAGGCCCAAGCCTCAAGGTTCCTCCCAAGTTACCCTACGAGAGGTCTGAGAAGGAACTCGACGAGATCGTGGATGCCGAAGTGAAACGTCAGCTTGCACCAAAACGCCCACCTCAAGAGAAGAAAATAGATCTTTTGAAAGCGAAGCGAACTCTGGAGGCCCTTAGGCGACCACCACCGCCTCCGCCGCAATCAAACTATGACCGATGTATTCAAAAGACACATGATCAAACGAGGCGGTCGGGAAGCTTAGATAGCAGTGGCGCAAGAAGTGGGAAAACAATTCCCCAGCTCGGCGAACAAGGACTGCAATTGTGCCCTCTACTCAAGGTGGTTACCGATATCGCTAATGATCCGGAGAAAGTGGCCACTGGTCTTGTTATCACTGCTGCTGATTACTTACCCGACTCGGTACAGTTTGAAAAAGGCTGAGGTAGTGCAAACCTTAAAATACGTGAACGGGAAGCCTCTCATCACACGTGAGGAGCTCGACCGTCTACCAACAATGATGCGACAATTGCATGAATGGTACTTGAAAGCCTACAAGGACGGGACCGACAATATCTTCGTGGAAATTAAAGATGAGCACTTCTTCAATGGAGAGCAGGTGTTGTTCGTTGAATTTGAAGAAATATTTCACTTATACAATCAAAAGGAACTCGACAAAACAACAATTCCTATTGTCTGTAAGTATTTTTTCTGTAATTAAGTCTCTAGCTCAGCTCGTTCATTGCATGTATTAATTATCCTCACACTATATTATGCAGATTGAAGATCCTCGAATGCAAACAACAATTAATCTATGACATTGGGTTCATTGACCCAAATTTCATAAATGAACATACGTTAGAAAATTTTCCCGCCGATACAGAGAAAAAGTTGCTAAAGGCGTTACTTGGACAACAAACCAGAAAGGAAATACTATTTCCTTACAACTTCAAGTGAGTGTTACTATCTTGTGCACATTCTGTTTCGCTTACTCGAGGTTAAGTGCAATTAACGAGTTATGCGTGTACAGTTTCCACTTTATTCTGCTAGACATTCAGCTTGAAGAGGGAAAAGTAACTGTCTTGGACTCGAGACGTAAAGACCCTAAGGAGTGGACGAACATGAGGCAAATGCTTCAGAAGTAAGTTCAATCATTATCGCACCATATCGGCAACTTTCATTCATTTTCTGATATCAAGTAATCATTTTCTTTGCCGGGCAGGGTTTGGAAAAAATTCACCAAAAAGGTTAAGGGTGTCAGCTGGAAACCGGAGCTGCAATTTGTACACCCCAAAGTAAGTACTACTCTAGTACCGCGCATCTCTCATTGATGCTAGTTTCAATACCATTATCATGCTTGGTTATCATTTTGATTGAACTCTATTCTCGTAAAGTGCTTGTTGCAGGCACCCTGGACCAATTTATGTGCATACTACATTTGCGAGTTCATTCGCCACTCAACCTCGGAGCGGGGCCCGGGCATATCTTTACAACAATTTGAAGTACGTAAACAATATTCACATTTTTATTTTATTACCATCAATTGTGTTGGGTTTCATTCATATATTGACCCCCTTCTTTAAATTAGATCTGGCAGAAGCGGGACGAACTCCTACCAACTGATCGCATACGAGCAATTCAAGAGGAATTGACGGGATTCTTTGTTGATCATGTCATACCTAAACATGGAGAATACCATAAGGAGATGCTATTCGATGTTAGCAATTAGATATTAAAATCGTCAGAGATGTTATATTGTATAAGTTTTATGTAATAGCGTCGAATAGATTTACGAAAACTTGTTGCATTGTTCGACTAAGCACGGAGAAAGAGAGGTCACTTCTTCTCTCTATATATTGATCATGACGATGTTGTATCATGGCGTTCTTTCATTGCTATATGTAGTAGCTAGCATCGAGTTGAATGAAAAGCATAAAATAAAAATGGTAAACACAATAATAAAAGGGGGAAACACAATATGAAAACCCCTAAACCCTCCAAAACCCCTCCTTTCAAAAAAAAACAGCGCCTGGCAGCTGCTGACGCGTGGCTGCCTTTTAGTCCCGGTCGGTGTTACCAACCGGGACTAAAGGTCCTCCTGCTAGGCGCCCCACGGCGGCCACGTGGATCTCTATTAGTCCCGGTTCGTAGGCCAACCGGGACTAAAAGTGACGGGCATTAGTCCCGATCGTTTTGTCCCGGTTGTAGAACCGGGACTCAAGGCCCTCTGGAACCGGGACTGATGCCCTGTTTTCCACTAGTGGACATAGCTCGATCGAGAAGGATTCGGATTGGTTTGTCCAAAATTTGGAAACACATTTTATGGTAACACTCCTTGTGGAAAGAGATTGTATGGAAACAACTACTAGTACTGAAAATCAAAGACGGTGATCGATCACCTGCCCTTGCCTGTTTGGGAAAAAGTAAAATGATCGGAAATTCCTAGGCATCTGCAAACCTGCAAACTATCTCCTGCATCCGTTCATGGACAGAAAGGACCAGCTGCGTACACAGAAGCGGGAGTCGGTCATCCAACGCTACTCGCATATATCTGACCTTAATTTTTTTAAGCTCCGCATGATTCAAATAGCCGTATATATATAATCTAAAATAATTCAAATATTCAAATGCAACAGTAGTTTTTATTAAAAAAGTTTAAATATTACACCACTCCAACATTGGTGTCCCCCTCAGCCGCCCACACATGCTCGATCAGATCTTTCTTTAGTTGTTCGCCAGTTGCTTGATGCAAAATTTGTGATGCATTTGAACAAAGTCTTCAGATGTGGCCGCATTTCAGTCAAGAAGTTTGATAGGATCACAATGTTATCAAACTCAACACCTGCGACAGCAGCCTCACCCTCATCATCCACGATCATGTTGTGCATGATCACACATGTCATCACCTCACACAAGGTCTCCGGATCCCATTGGTTAGCAGGTTCACGAAGAACTGGAAAACGTGTCTGAAGAACTCCAAATGCCCAGTCAACATTCTAGCTGCTTCTTGTCTTTGGCAAATTGAGACTTTTTCTGATCAGCTGGGTTCGAGATGATGTTGATAAAGGTAGCCCACGAAGGATAGATACCGCCGATAGTAGCCCATGTTGTATTCATGTCCATTGATAGTATAGTGGCAAGGAGGAGCTTTTTCTTCAGCCAGCCTCGCAAACAATGGTGATCGCTGCAACACATTGATGTCACTATTAGATTGGGGCATGCCAAAAAAAACGTGCCAAATCCAAAGATCATGTGATGCAACTGCTTCAAGAATGATAGTGGGATTCTTAATATGACCCTGATATTGCCCTTGTAAAGCCTTTAATTAGGCGGTTCTTTCATTCCCAATGCATGCATTCAAGTGATCTGAGCAAACATGGTCACCATCTTGCTTCCGAGATTGCCAAGAGCCTCTCGGTATCTGCCATAGTTGTTTCTCTCCGGTACTGAGGTCCGATCACCTCGCCCACTGCAGTTGCAAATCTGACCATGGCATCTCCGCATGTGCTATCGAGCATCCGTAGGTACTCGTCCCACGAATCAGCGGCCATGCCATATGCAAGCATCCGCAGTGCGTAAGTGCACTTCTGGTAAACAAAGAAACCAATCCTTGCCATGATGTCTTTCTTCAAGATGATGTAGTCATCAAAGGACTGGACGCCATGGTAGAGATGATTGAAGACATTTTTTCGCATCCGGAAGCGCCAACGAAAATTGTCAGCCAAGATCCGGGGCAAAGTAGTCGTCCATCAGCATCAAAAGACCGCACACTCAGTTGCAGTTGAGCACTCGACGGTCCTTGATCAATCCCTTGAAATGAAGAACATGCTCCTCTGCATGCTCCATGTCTGCGAGCACCGCTTGTATCATCGTCATCTCATCCGTGTAGTCCTCCTCGTCGGACGATCCATCACACAACTCAACATAGTGCTCGTATATGTACTCCATATCCGAATGCATTGCTTCAAGGAAGAAGGGACAAAAAAACTAGCTTGGGCAATTCACCGAACAGTTGCCGGACATGTTGAGCATCGTAGGAGAGGATGGTACCTGTGCGGCGGTCTGTAGAGTGTGGAACTGCGGTGGAGGAGAAGCGGCGTGGAGCCTGGGTGTACTTTTGGAGGTGATGGACTCGTCGAGTTCCAGCAGGGGTGTGGCGTGGTGACCGGGGTGGTGGAGCGAGGGCGAAGACAAGACAAGAAAGAAAATGGGAGGATCAAGGCGTGGGATGCGGGAGGGGTTTTAGGCCGGGTTTCGGGTGGGTCGGGGTGTCGGAGTCCTACGTGGCTGCTATTCGGACTCCCACAACCCCCCCCCCCCCCTCGAATTATGTCTCACATTTGTCGGAAAAAGTATGTCCGTGCAGTCCAGACGGTTGCAGGCAGTTTGAGGGTCCACTTTGGAGATGTCCTAATGGGGCAGTCCATTGACAATTAGACATACATCACCACCACAAACACAATGCATGTTTTCTTCTTAATACCAGCGTAAATGCCCGCGCTTTGTTGTATAATAGGTTTTATTAGATATTTTTGTGATTTTATTCAAAAACATTTAATTTGAAATTTTCTTTTAAGTATATAGTTGCAAAGTTTCAATGTTGTTGAAGTCCATAAACCAGTTGAAAATGTCAAGGTTCTGGCATAGTTAAGGTAAATTTAATTGTAAGATCTTTTTGGAATTTACAAACTGAACTTTATGATTAATGTAACAATTGTTTTGCTTCTTTTCATTGTTTTCTAATAGTATGTCTTTGCACGAAGGGACATTGTTAGACCAAGGGGTGTGTCTTTCACAAATAGACATATTTTCACAACCAAGGGATGTTTCTTTTAACCCAAATACATGACAGTTTGTAGGACACAACTATAAAGATCTAAT
The DNA here is from genome assembly GCA_039707655.1 of Elymus sibiricus. Taxonomy (NCBI): domain Eukaryota; kingdom Viridiplantae; phylum Streptophyta; class Magnoliopsida; order Poales; family Poaceae; genus Elymus; species Elymus sibiricus. The sequence goes on from CM077675.1 coordinate 469,173,310, forward strand.
GGACTTGATTGATACTCGATGTAATCCAATGGCTATTATTTTTAGGTGATGTGGCTTAACGTGGATGTTGCATTAGGTGCTAGTTTTAGAAAATGACAGTGGTTGTGGAAGCACGTGATGTGGAAGCGTACCTATGGAGCTGATTGATTTCAGTGTTGCGCATAAGAGATGGCCAAGTTGGTGTAGAGCACATGAGCTCTGATGTGATGAAAGCCTTCAGTGAGTCGGGCAACGCGGCGGTGCCGTTGAGCCATGACTTCTTTGTCCTCGCCACAGAAGCTCTCTCGAAGCCATCCGTGAGGATGCACCCACTTCTCTTGGATAATATATCGGAGTGCTAACTTGGTATTTGCTTTTGGGGTCAAAACCCCAATATGGTTGTTTCAGGCGAGGCTGAAGCGACCAAAAAACCATTGTTATCAGCCCGTGGCAAAAAAATGTAAGACGTGCTATACACAAAGAAAGTTCTCTTTTTTCATCAAGGGTGTTTACGGCTCTACCAGTGAAGAAATCATGACAATTCTCGGTGTGCCAAGTGGATCCCTCTCAGATAAATATCTGGGCCTCCACATTGATGTGGGGTGATCGAAGAGTGGATGTTTTGGATGTGATTTGGAAGTGTGTGCAAGGGTAGATAGAAAAGACTTTGTTTGTGGGAGGCAAGGAGGTCCTTATATGATTCATGATATTCCTACTTTCTCGATGGCTTGTTTCGGGGTCCCTTGGGGGCACTCTGATCATGTCAATGGGATGTTTCATAAACTACCTGGGAAACTAAGAAGGGTTAGTAGAAGATTGCTCGGGTGTCATGTGAAGATATGAACCAGGTATGGGCTTTAGAGACTTCAAATTATTCAACTTAGCTTTATTCGCAAAGCAAGCATGGAGACTATTGCGAGATCTTTGAGCCTCCGAATATTGCGGGAGACTTAACCCTAACCAATTCCCTGTTGGAGGCGGAACCGAGGGCGTCATCATCGGATTTGGCGAGCTATACTTGAGCGAAGGGACACAATAAAGTTGGCATTGGCAAACGAATTCACATAGGATAATATAAGCTCATATGGGAAGAAAATTGGAAAATTCTAAGGCCAGTTGGAGAGAAAACTATCCATCCTCCATCTAGTGTGTCCGATAATGTAAAAATTTGTACGCCCAACTTGTAAAAAATGTTCATATCATTCAAAAAATTGCTCATGACATTAAAAAATGTTCATGTGTTTAAAAATATGTCTGTGACATTTAAAGAAATGTTAATACAATATAAAATCTGTTCGTGTGAATTTGGAAATATGCTTCTTAACATTCAAAAAAAGTTGATGGCATTAAAAACAATCTTCTTAACACTTGACAAAGTTTGCACGTCTAAAAGAAAATGTTCATGACCATTATGATTGTTTTTGAATGTGTGTTTAAACAATGTTTAACGCGTAGTTAAAATATATTCAATATGCATTTACCAAATATACAACATATATTTGGAAAAATGTGCAACGCCCATTTGAAAAATATTTACCGTGTATCTGAAAAATGTTCAACATGTACAAGAAAAAATTTCAAGATATATTTAAATAAAGTCCACAAGTATCTAGAAATTAAAAATGAAAAATGAAAAGAAAAACAAAAGAATGCCGATAATAATTAAAACCATTATAAAAAGCACACATAAAAATTGAAAAAAACAGATACGGAAAAAGAAAAAAACGAAGTGGAAGGGTCTAAACTCTAGATTTTTTTAGGGTCTCTAAACTCTATAATTGGTCCATACTGGTCTATAGAACCGTCCCAAAATGATTCTATTAGGCCGGCCACTAAGGCAGTGCCTTCCTATTTGGCGCTTCAGCACCAGTTAATACATAGTTTGCAAACGGGCGTACACACCACCTCTCGCTGGGCCTGCCCATTTCCTTCATTTTTTTTCTGTTTTTTTGAATCGCAAAAAGCACGTGGCTGTGATTCGAACAAGAGAGATCCCGCAATGAAGTACTCCCTCCGTCCCAAAATAACTGTCTCAACTTTGTATAAATCTCTAGTACAAAGTTATATTAAGTTTAAGACACTTATTTTGGGACGGAGAGAGTACGCGCCACTAACCACCCACGCCACCTTGCCTCATATAATAACGAAAACGTGCAAGCAGGCTTTCCCTAAAAAAAACTCCTTTTCCTTCTATTCTTTCTTCTCTCCTTTTTTTCTTTTTTTTTCTTTTTCTGTTTTCCAGCTTTTTTGTTTTTTTTGTTTTTCTCTTCTTCCTGGTTCGACTTGTTTTTTCAAACTCGTGGAATTTTCTTCAAATCGATGAACCTTTTTTCTCATTGCTGATATTTTTTATTCAATTCAATGAACTTTTTGTAACTTTGACAATGTTTTAAATATTCAATGATTTTTTTACAAAATCAGTGATTTTATTTAATCCACAAACTTTTTTAATTTAATGAAGTTTTTTAAAAATCAATGATGTTTTTTAGTTTGATGAAATATTTCAAAATCAATGAACTTTTACAAAATTCAATGAACCTTTTTTGAAATTCGATGATTTATTTTTCAACTCGGTGAACTTATTCAAATCGATGAAACTTTTTTCAAAATCCGTGAACATTCTGGAATTCACAAAATTTTATTTTTGCGAATGTTCGAAATACATTTTGAATTCATGATTCGTTTTTTTAGTGCACAGTTTTTTGAAATTAAACTACTTACCAAACATGAAAAGGAGGACAGGGATCCTTGCGATTGCAGTAGCCAGGCGAGCGAGCGGTGGCCTGTTTTGAGCCGGCCCAGACGAGAGGCGCGCTACCACGCTGATTTCCTTAGTCGGCGCCAAAGACGCTTACTAGGAGTTCCCCACTAAGGCAAGGGCACACACGAGATGCACAGGGCACGAGCGCAATGGGCCCGCCCAGTAAAATTCACTGTTGCGGCTGCATGCACTATAGCGAACAGGCTTTTTGTTGGTTTCACTATCTATTTTTCTTCCTTTTTAAAAAAATTCCCTTTTGTTTTTATAGTTTTTAGACTTTAAAAGTTTTTATAATATATGGTGAACATTTTTCAAAATACACACTGATCATTGTTTAATATACTCCAAACTTTGTTTTAAAAGAGTGGACCTTTTTTAAATAATCATTGAGCATTTTTATAAAATACGCTGAACAATTTCTTAGTTTAAGATTAAAAAAATGTAATTTGTGGTGATGGTTTTTTAATATACGATGAATATTTTCTTAACATGCGATGAATGCTTTCATAATAGACAGAGAACTTTTTGCATAACTAGTGGATAACCCACGGGTTGCTGTGGAAATTGATTGATGAAATTTTTGATTGATTACGTGAGAATAAAAAGAACATATGAGCCATTATATTTAATTATCTATAGCTGTAACAATATTGATATAAGCCAGATATAATTGAATAAAAAATATTTTTTAATATTGTGGTGAGTCTTTTTTCATGCATTATCGCATACTAGGTGGGCCTTATCCTATCCACATTTTATGACGAGGTGACATGCTTGCCTGTTCGTATAAATAACAAAAGAAAAAAAATAAAAGAAAAATCAGTAGAACAAACGAAACAAAACAAAAAACAGAAGAAACAACGAAGCCTATATGTGCCGGACAAACTAAGGGATGCTCCGAGCCGCCTAAATAATCTTTACCAAGGAGGTGTTTGGTTCTACACCTAGCAATGCCACACTTTGCCATACAACGTTGCCACATTTGCCTAAGGTTAGTTCTTCAAAATGAGAGTCACAAGTTGGCAAGCCTAAGGAATCTTGCCACACTTTTTGAGTGTATGTGATGTGGGACCCTAATGTGGCTTGTCAAAGGTGTGGCTTAAACTAAACACCCACCTAACTTGATCAAACTTGCCTAACCTTAGGTATGGCAACAGTTGGCAACCTTAGTCACAAACCAAACAACCTCCAAATAATAAATAGAGGACAACTTCTACCCGTCTATTGCACTTTTCACAGAAAACTCCCTGCATTTTCCTGAAATCAACTTGCAGTCCCGTTTTAAGTGAGAAAATAAAAAGTTTCACATTTTGCAGAAACCCCCCTGAGATTTCGGTTAATAAACCTGCAGCCCTATATTAAGTGAGAACGGAAAACTTTTCTCTTTTTGCAGAAAAACCGCCTGATGTTTCGGTTAATAAACCAGACGTTCGTCTAGAAAATACATTTTTTTTTACAGATTCAAATATTTTTTTAATATTCATATCTTTTAAACCGCAACTCTAATTTTATCATGTTATATATGAAAATTAATTTAAAAATGTGTAGAATCTGAATATGATATTCTTTTTACCCGTTAACCCTTTTTGAAGATGTTTAGATACATATTCAAATGCTTAAAAAATATTTTTATATTTTAAACCCTAACTCCAATTTTAAAATGTTATATATGAAAATTGGTTAGAAAAATATATAGAATTTGAATATGATGTTCTTTTTACCCGTTAACCATTTTTAAATGTTATCTAGGTACATATTCAGATGCTTTAAAAATATTTTTAAACCCTAACTCCAATTTTAAAATAGTATATATGAAAATTGATTAGAAAAATATGTAGAATCTGAATATGATCTTGTATCACTTGTTAATAATTTTTTAAATGATGTTTAGGATGCATCCTTAAGCAGTAGTGCATAACCCGTCTTTCTTTCGTACCAGTGCTAATCCAGATTGAAAATGAACACCTCAGCAAAAAAAAATTGGAGACGAAAGAAACCATCTATAAACACAAATGTCCGTTGACGAGGGTGGTAAGAAGGATAAACGACAAGACTGATAAGATGCAATGTTGAAATAAAGGACGTGGACCTATTAAGGTCTTGAGACATGATTATGTGTTAGGAGTGTATGGTCTTTTTTTCTCCAGTTACAATGCACATACTCTTTTACTTGTTTCACCTAAGGAAACAGAAGCCCCCAAACGTGTAAGTTGCCCACACGTGTGTAGATGGGCCGAGCCTAATAGTGGTGTGGTTGTTTTTCATTAGTTTTTTCTGGTGGTATTATTCCTTTTACGTTGTTTCCTCTTGAGTTTTCTTGGGAGAATATATTTTTCCTGGTTAAATGTTTTTTATATTTATTTTGTGTGATTTTCTGTTTTTTAAGAAACATATAGATTTTTTTAAATAGGAAACATTTTTTTAGTTACATGTGTATGAACACTTTTATAGAAGGCCCGAGCACCATCTAAAATTACACTAGCTTTTCTCAAAAAAAAAATTACACTTATTTTAATTACATGAACATTTAAAAGAAGTATGAACAATTTTTGTATTACATGAACATTGATTTTTTAATGCTTGATCTAGTTACATGAGTAATTTAAAAACCGATACATGAAATTTTTGTTAAAATATGTGAACTCCTTTTCCAAGGCACATGATCATTTTTTTAGATACATGGACACTATTTTTCTTAACCTTTTATAAAGACAATATATACAAAGCTTGTAAAATGGTACATTTCCAAATGTATACATAAAAATTGAAAAGGTTGAAATGGTGACTAGCGTTAACATATCATCATTGTGTGAAGGTGGGGGTAGGAGGCTACAGCCGGCACGCCCATAGAGGCTGGGAACCTTTTACACCGGGACCCATGAAAGAAAGAAACTTACATACCAGTCCTGGCATATTACAAAAAAGGACACAAGATCACAAAATTTTTTTGCAATTCCGTCCTTGTGGAGGGCTTCAGTATAGAGCCAAGCCCATCGTCGCCAAGGACGAAACCACTTGGCACGATGAGTTGGCCGCGACTCCACCACTGGCGGCTAGCCGGACAAAATAGTTGCAGACGCCGTCCAGAGCCCAAACTGCCTCCCCTTTGGCATGTCAGCGGGGAGGAATAAACGGAGGGGGCGTAAGAATACGCCGCCGCTCCAATTGGTCGCCCTTCGACCAGAATATGCAGGCTGGGAACCTAGGCATTACATGGCATATATGGATGTGCAAGTTTGTGGGCTTACTAGATGTATAAAATATATTATAATGTTCATATATGAAAATACAAAATAAATAATTTATAGAAAAATAATTAGGAGGATAAATAATACAAGACTATAAATATGGAATACGAATGAAGTAATAATTTAATTTCTTATTCTGTATATAAAGAATGGTACTCTATTTTAAAAACTAAGTTCAATATAAAAAGGTAAGAAAATATTTTGGTGAACTAATAGAAATTAACAATTTGTTATGTATACGAACTCCATGTTAAATCATTTATTTGTGAATCTATGCTAAATGTAAATGGCTAAATTTTAAATATATATGATACTGGTCAGATATCCATATGACATGGATACAAAAAAATCATTTACATACAAAGGTATTCACTTGAAATCCATGTAGAATCCATAAATAGCTGAATTTGGAAATACTGATTAATGGATACAGAATACAGTCATTTACAAAACAAATGAACTCAATATAGGGTCACTCTGCAAGTTTAGTTTGGACTGAAACTGAAAGCAAAATAAAGTCACAATGCACTGTTCATGGCTTAACGGCCATGGGCATAGAAGCAAGTAACAATGGCAGAAAACATCATACACTTATTTTTGAGGAATGAAATGCCAAATTCTAGGGGCATCACTTATTCAAACCAATTAACTACACAAATCATAAGAACGCAGTTGAAGGAACTGTGTTGAAATGAATCATCAAATGCCCCTCGGCCGTCTCCATCAGAAGGTATATCACATCCGAACATCGCTCATGCTTGCTCGGAATCAGATGTGCACAACGCTCCAAAACTCTATTGGTCGATCTTCTTATCAATGCTCATGATGATCACTTGACAATTAGGGTGGACCTTCTCAGCAGTCTTCTTTACTGCAGCAACTGCTGCTGCAGCACCCGCATCATGCTGCGAAAACTCCATGATCATATGCTTCAGGCCTGACAGATGCTGTATGCCAGACACACCTCTCGACTCCTCTGAAAGGCCTTCTTCAAACTTCAGCTCAAGCACTTCAACCTTCCATAAAGCGTCGGTCACAAAGGTCACTGATGGCAAGCTGCACCTTATCGAAAGCTTCTTAAGACTACGAAATCCACCGCTCAGAAATGCGACTTGTTTCTTATCCCCAGACGTCTGAGTAACATTACAAAATAGTTCCAGTTCGCTCAAGCTTACCATTTCACCGAGCTCTTGAATGATGTTCGCATCAGCGCTCTTCCCGATATTGCTGCATGAAAGTGTCAGCAATGACTTCATCTTGCTTATCCCACTAGGCAACTTGGCGTTCCCTGCGAGCAAATGCATCAGCTTTTCCAGCCTGAGAATGCTAGGAGGCAGCTCTTTCACCTTTGTCGATCTCACATCCAGTGTCTCCAGACATCTTAGCTCCCCGATCTGTGCAGGGAGTTCGCAAACATCTGTTCCCTTGAGGTTCAAGTACCTCAAAAGCAGCAATCTGCAGAGACCATCAAGGCAGAGTGGACTTTGACAGCCTTCCAGGTCAAGAACCCGCAGTACACTGAGTTCATTCAGACGAGGCGTGCGACCGGTGTGAGAAAATACGGTGATCGAGCGAGCACGAGGTACTTTTACCCCACCGATTTGTGGAGCAGCCTGATCATGCTTACCACTATTCAGCAAAGATAGCCTTCGGACAATGCCATTACCATGTGGGACATCTTGCTGTTTAGCATGTACCAGAGCAACAAAGTTGTCTTCCATGGACTTGCAAATGATGAAATCGTGTATTACTGGATGAAGAACGTAGCTCCTATGGGTGCCATCATGATTCATCTGTGATGGTTGAATTAAGTTTCTGCCAATGAGCTCACTGATGTAGTTTCCGGCTGTTTCCTCTATGCTTGCGCCACGCTGTTCACTGATGAAACCTTCTGCAATCCAACGCCTCGCAAGACGCTCTATTTCGATCTCATGGTTCTCGGGAAATATGCTTAGGTGTAAGAGACACGCCTTGAGATTGGCAGGAAGATCGCTGTAGCTGAGTTTGATGATCTGTTTCATCCCTCTTAGCTCTGGATTTGTCTGCCATTCCAGTCCCGACCGCTCAAAGTCATCTCTTGTGCGCGCCTTGCTGGCTAATAAGCCACTCACGCTCACTATAGCGAGTGGCAAACCACCACACTTTCTCATGATCTGAGCTGAAATATCCTTCAAATGGGCAGGGCACCCACCCACACTCCCAAATGGGCATTGGCTTCGTCAAGAAGACAAGTCTTGTAAACATGGGCACCTGCAGCTGCTTTTGCAACAGCCTCAATTCTTGTCGTAGTGATTATCCGACTCCCGAGATTGTTCTCTGGAAAACAGTGTTTGATTATCCCTAGGTTTGAACACTCCATAAATCATCAATCATAAGAGCATCTCCAACAGCGAGGCCAAAAGACGCGCGCGCGGTAAACTGCCATTTTAGCGCGCGCGGGACTTTTTCGCGCGCTCCAGCGAAAGCGGGAAACTAGCGCGCGCGGGAAACGATTGCGCGCGCACGCGAGAAAGCGGGCGGTCGCGCGCTAGATTTGGCGCACCGCTTCCGGTGCGCCTATAAATTGCGGCGCTCGCCACGCGTCCTCCCACCGCTATCCACACTGCCACGCGACCTCCTCTTCTCTCTGCTCGCTCGCCACGCGCCCGCGCCACCGCTCTCGTCGCCGCGTCGCCTTCTCTTCCTCGCCCTTGTTCTTGCCGCCGACGCGCCACCATGCTGCCGCGCCGCCGTGGATCGTCGGGCTACCGCGGCGTCCGAGCGCGCCCGTCCGGCACGTTCTACGCGGAGATACGCTCCGGCCCGACGCGCCTCGGCCTCGGCACCTTCGACACCGCCCACGAGGCCGCCAGCGCGTACGACGCGGCGGCGTGGCGCCTCCGGCGGCCTCGTCGGGAGATAAACTTCCCCGACGTGCCGACGCGGGAGCGAGCGATCGAGCTCGCGCCTCCGCCGCGGGTCGTCACCGACGAGGAACGCCACCAACACCGGAGGCGGGAGAACCGTCTCGGCATTGCCGAGATGGACGAGGAGGCAATGGCGCAGTGGCACCAGCGTTTCCCGCAGGATGTCCTCGACGAGGAACAGTTCTACGCGCGGCGGAGGGCGGAGAGGAAGGCGGAGCGAGCCGCCTATCGCGAGGACCGGCGTATGCGGAAGGCAGCGGCGATCTTCAACAGCGAGCTCGGGGAAGCGTCAACCTGGGAGCCGAACGATAGCCGGTTTGACGACGCCTTCCTTTCGACGGCGTCGTCGTCGTCGGAGGAGGACAGCATCGACTGGGAGGACATCTTGGAGGACGACGACGAGGGCGACGAGTAGTTTATCTATGTTTTATCTATGTTTCATCTATGTTTTAATCTATGCTATGAACTATGTTGGAAATGAACTTTATTTGTGATGAAATGCGTGCGGGAAATGAACTGTTGTGGCAAGCTCCGGCTGCTCGCGCGCGCTGCATTTTAGCGCGCCTGCTGGAGCTACGCGCGCGCGCTAAAGTTTAGAGCGGCTGCTGGAGCCAGCGCTCCCCGCCGCGCCAAAACAGGCAATGGGCGCGCCGCAAACGCATTTTTAGCGCGCCGCGCGTTGGGCGGCTGTTGGAGATGCTCTAACAAGATACCTATTTGATGACAAGGGGGAAATGAGTCAGAGAGTATAATGTATCTCAACCAAGAGAAAGCAGGACTAAGTTTTACAGAATAACAGTGTACTGAAGACAATTTATCAGTATAAATGATGGTCGATGATTTCCAATATAAATGCTGGAACAAAAATAATGCACTGAACTAACTGTTTTGGTTAAAAATCTTGTCAGTAAAAATCTTGCAGATGCTGCCTCAGCCTCCCAATCAATTGATTCACATCGCCAACATCACATCGTCCTCTGCTGTACACGCCGTCCACTTGGGATAGCATATCGCCGAGCACCTTGGCGACGTCCGTGCTCCGGCCGACCGACACCGACGCGCGGCACTTGAACCCCGCACCGACCAACCGATGCAACTCCCTGGCAAGCGTCGTCTTCCCGGAGCCGGCCATCCCGACGATGGACACAACCTTGAGCCCGCCCGAGCCCTGTCCGGTCACCATCCCCGCCACCTCGTCCCGCGGCCCGTCCATACCGACAAGGCCGGCGCTGTCGGCGTAGAGCGCGAAGAGCCGGGGGTCGACGGCGGGCGGGTGATGGGACAGCATCTGCGGGCCGAGGCTGTAGCGCTTCCGCAGCTCGCTCACCTCGACGACGCGCGCCCGGAGCTCCTTCAGCTCGGTGGCGACGACGTGGCGGTCGGGGATGGTGGTTAGCCGGCGGATCCAGCGGGAGAGCCGGTGGTAGGTGGCGTCGTGGGTACCGGCGTCGACGCGGTGGGCGAAGAGGTCGACCCAATCCTCGATGTCGTAGGCGAGGTCGCGGACCTGCGCGATCCAGCTGCTGGTCTGGACTGGACGTCGGGCTCCTCGAGGGCCTCGCAGCGGAGCACGGCGGCGTGCATGGTCCTCAGCTCGGCCTGGAAGAAGGCGACGTCCCCGCGCGCGCCGGAGAGCAGCTCGTACTCCTGCTGCACCAGCTCCGCCAGCTTGCCCGGCAGCGCCTCCACCATGCCCGACAGCGCGCCCACCGCGATCTCCATCCCGCCGGCCGGCTGAGAACAGAGCCGCCTCCTCTGGATCTGGATCTGGATCTGTGGGTGCCGCCGGCGGCGAGGATGGGCGTGGACCTGAGAGACTGAGAGGCCACCAAGTCTTCGTCGCCGCCTGGTTGCGGTTGCCGGTTGGTGGTGGCGCCAATAATTTTTTGGCTGTAATTATTCACACTCCACAGCAGCATCAGATTAGAAAATCGTAGAAAAAGACTCATTTGGTCAACAACGAGCAAAAGCACTTCTGATTATTGGGCCGGCCCGGCAGAGCTTTGCTACACCTACGTAGAAACTACGTAATTTATCTTACGGGCTGATGTGGTGTAACATTCTGGATTTTGCCTATTTTCTTTTTTCCTTTGATTTTGGTCTGGTTTTGTTTTTTCGTAGTTTGATGGTCTTGGAACCTGAAGGGATCACCATTGAATCCTCTTCCCAAGTGGCTTGCCAACCTCTAACCATCCCAATACCTTGTCATCTCCATCTTGAACCAATCCCAATATTCTTTTTCTTGGTAATATTCCTTTTTCTATCAAAGGAATAACCCTTTCTGCCTTGGGTTGTGAAGCAACCCACATCTTCATCATTCCAAAAATTCCCAAATAATTCTCATAAATTCTTTGGGTCAAATCTTCCTCAGATATGTCAAAACCCTTCCTTGTCATGTTCAAAAATATTCCTCCAATATTTCTTTTCCTATTCTGCCCCAGATGGCATTTTGTGAAGCAAGTGCCATTTATCCTTGCTTGCTGGCTCTCAAACTTTTTGGGGACTCTTTCCTATCCCTATCATTGCCACATGACAAAATTCAACTCAATTTGGCTAGTAAATGTTTCTTGGCAAATTTCCAAAGTTTCTGATCCAGAGGAAGCTTTGTGAAGCAAGTGCTATCTAAGAGTATGCAAATGAGTTGAAATTTGGCAGGCATCTTCATATGATCAAATCACGACTCTCCTCAAGATTTGAGCATCATCCCATCTTCTATGTGACCACAGAATCAAATCTTTGTTTCTGGTCATATTTCCCTGTTGTGAAGCAACTATATTTTATATTGCTTCATAATTTCTGGAAATTTACCAGGGCATTCTCCTACTCATATAACCGATATCCACCAAATTTTGGCTCATTCCATCTAGCCATTTTTCCCTCAGGAATTTTTCTAAGATTCTGGTCAGAAAGGCCAATTATGAAGGAAGTACCATTTTGGCTTGCCCAAATGGCATGAAATTTTTATGGCACTCTCATATGACCAAATAATCATCATATGCCAATTTTAAGCTCAAGGCAACACTATAGGTGAGTGCCACATTCAGATTAGCCTTTCTGTCCAAAAGAGCCCTTTGAACTGCAAGTGCCAGCTAAACTCCTCCATTTTATCTCAACCTTTGCCATCATTATCACCTTAGTGTGTGATCACTCTCAGCCAAATACCAGAGTTTACATCCTGCTCAACCTCTCTCAGATCACATCAAACACCTTGCTGTCAGCATCCCCTATTGCTAGTTTCTCTTACCCCCGGAGCCATATAGCTTCTTACAGTCGTATATCCCACCCATTTGAGCAGTGAGGGAACTGTTTGACAATCTCAGACAGGCAGAAGACTTCGGGAGCACGCCCGACACGCGGTGACCACAGGCAGAGCGCGCCAAATGCATGCTCTGTGCATTGGGGCCCTCGGTCTCGTCCGTTTGCTCGCGTCCTCGACACCTATCCTTGTCCAGGAGCTTCGTCTCGGCGCCTTCCTTCTCCTAGACCCCTCTTACCCTCTCAATTCCCCTCCTACGTGGTGCAGTAGCCGCGCCCGTGACATGGCCGGTTCTGCCACCGCCGTGTCCGGTTGCCTGCGCCGTCCCGAGCCCTCCCGATCCTTCCCAGCCTCGCCTGAGCTCTCTCTTCCCCTCCGTGACCCCTCTGGATGCGTCTCCTCTCCTCCAGGCGAGCTCCCGAAGCTCCGGCGTGCGGCGCACGCGTCGCCGCGGCCGTGGCCGAGCCCTGTGCCGTCCCGGATATAAAAGCCGCGGCCTCGAGCCTCTCCGGGCATCCTGAGCGCCCGCAGCATCTCCCCCTCTCTCCTAGCGTCCTCCCCAGCCCTCCATTGAGCTCGAAGAGCTCCAATTTCCTCCCATGGCCGCCTCGGCCTTGGCTCGAATTTGAGCAAGCCAGGGCTCCTCCCTCCCTCCTTTATCCACCAGAAGAGCACCCAGACCCCGGTGAGCCTCCCCACCACCTCACCCTCTCTCCGGAGCTGTTGTGGCCTCGCACCCCCGAAGGTCGACCGCCGCCGCCGCTCTCTGTCTCCGCGCGGCGCCGCCACTCCAAGCCTCCCCGGCACCCGTGCCTGGTTCAGGCGAGTGCGGCATGGTCTCCCGAGGCGGTCGGTGGTCTCACTTTGGCCGGAAACGGCCGGAGCCGCCGTGGCCCTCGCCGGCCGCGCTCGGTCAGAGCCACCTCCATTGATGTGTTCTGTATTCCCCGCGCTCGGCCGAGCCTCTCCCCGGATGCGGTGCTCGTCGGCGCGCCCGTCGGTCCCCTCGCCGACCGGAGTAGCTCGCCGGAGCAGCGGCTCCCCTCGCCGGCCGCGCCTTGCCCGGCCTCCTCTGCTTCTTCTGTCGGGAGGAGGAAGAGGGAGATGGGAGAGAGAGAGGTCAGCCGTGGGCCCTGCTTGTAAGCCTCACGCCGTTGACCCACCGCGGGCCTAGCTGGCCTAAGTGGAGATGCACTCTTTGAAGTGCGTTTTCATCTACTGGAAGGCGTATTTCCTCAAAATACGCTTTCGGTTCAACCGTCAAGGGCCTGTCTGTGAATAAAACTTTTACAGATTAGTCCCTGGACTTCAAACGTCCATATCTTCGCGATCCTTACTCCAAATCCGGTGATTCCAAAGCCCACGTCTTCGTCTCGTCAAGCCCGTCATGTTGGTATCATCTTCATGGTGTGTTCACACAGTGAAAATGACCACTTTTCCCTAGCCTCTAATCAGCCCCCTTCGAGAGAGAACCCTTTTCCGGCGATTCCTTCCGCAAGCTTCTCGCACTCCTTCCCGGTGGATCCCTCATCCTAGGCAAGCCAAGACACCCATTCCATGAAGTATTTCAATAGCATTACATATTTAATTGAATTACTTGCATTTACAAATGAATTACTTTTATTTAGTTGCTATATGATAATTCATAGTAATTATATTTAAATACTTAAGTATTGTGTTGAACCACTATAGTTGACAAATGAACTTAGTGGTTGATCTTGAGTCACCTGTCTGGGCATACTCGTGCAACCACATTTGCCGGTATGGGACGACCTTGACTTGGACAGACTGCGTGATCTTTCACCGGTACCTCCAAAAAGGGAAGGTTATGCGCACGTGCTACCCTGGCCCGGTAGGCGGCGATAACCTTGTGAGCCGAGTTGTTGTTTGGTTATTGAGCTCAAGTCCCCGTTTGGGACAGTAATCCCCGTTTGGGATTACCTAGTTTGGCCACGACGGTGGCATGTGTCATGAGGACACAGGGGCCACCCAAGGCTGACCTCCGGGGGAGGAAGAGTGCCGGTGGTACGATGAAAGAGTCACGGGTCAGGGAGGTTTCGTTGAAGCGACGCTGGTCCACCCGAGTGGGATCGCGAGGCCAGGTGCTTCATGGTGTGGGTAAAGTGCGCAACCTCTGCAGAGTGTAAAATCTATTCGAATAGCCGCATCCACGGTGTTGGATAGCCCGTCCAGACCTCACTAGGTGGTTAACCGTAATAATGATAGAAGAACTCTTCGTATGGTCGGAAGTACTCGATGGCTTATGAGTATTCCGAGGGTTGGGGTACAACCCGATTGAGAGTAAGTTGATGACTGGTAACAGTAAGTGAAGCACTTAAGCATTTAATATGATAATTGCCATGCTATTGTTTGCTGCATTGTTTGGTTGTCGTGAGCTTGCGAGTACATTCAAAATACTCACCTGGCGTATCATGCCAGTTTGCAGGTCCTGTCAGTTTTGCTTGCTTGTCGTGGATGTCGAGTTTGCGAGCTAGGATGCGCGTTCCAGCCAGAGTCCCTGCGGAGTGGAGTCCATCACCGCAATCGTTGTTCCGCTGTCGAGAGTTACTCCACTTCCTCAGGTTGTTCCGCTGTTAGCATAGAGCTACCCTGGGTAGGCGTAGTCTTGCCGTGCCGATGTACTCCATGTACCCTTGTAATCTTATCCATAGTAATAAAGAGCTGATTTGTTCTATGCCAACAGTGTCGTATTCTAGAAGACTTGTCTCTGGGCTGGAATACGGGGCGTTCCGGTTTCCTCTGAGCCGGGGTGCCACAAGCGTTGGTATCAGAGCAGGTCTGGCTGTAGGACGCCCTAGACCGCGCGAGCGTTAGTAACCGGTAGTATAGGATCCAGTTGGTTTGCTGCACTTGTTTGTTGCATTTGTTTGTGCATAGCATGCATATAGACTAGATATTTTATCACTAACGATGGATCTGGTGAGTGTAAGTGGCATCGGTTTTGATTCACCACCTGCGCTCTCCAGTTTGCATGCTTGTTCTTTGGTGTGGTGTCATCTCCGTCCCAGCGGAGCGATGCCAAGGTGCTTGGTGTGTCGATCCCTTACAGGATTGATGCACCGGTACCACACCAATGTATTCCCTTCCGCCACCCCTATAGTTTCGGTGATAGACATGTTTCTATCCCGGATCTTGTCCATCCCTCATCGCTTTGGGCAACCCTTACTGATCTTGCTTATCAGAAAAGGGCAATGCCCGCAAGCCTTCTTTTCATCGTTATCTCACTCTGCCATCCATCCTCTGGATGAGTACGGTTTTCTTCCGGCCGCTTAATGATGATGTGGTCGTGACCCCCGTGTTCCAACCCACGATCACCAAGTTTGTCTTCATCAACTTCCTTCCACACATTGATTCACTTTCGTGCACACCGCCACATCATGTTAGACCGTAGTACCGGAGTTCTTGCGAGATTTGTGTGCTTAAGTAGGAATGCATATAATTGCTGTGAATAGCTGTAGAGTATGATATTGCTTGATCTTGTTTGTATGCTTTTGTTTTGGTCGTTTCTTTCGCTTCTTTCTTTGGGCCCGTGGTGTTACCTTATTTCCCCTTATGGAAGTTGCTCACCGACACTGGACTCAAAGAATCAGTGGAGAGGCGGCCTTTTGGAAGCTCAGCTCAGCAATATGGAATTTTTAGCAGACTGCATTATATCAGGAATATCGGACCTGAATATAAATGATACCCTGGCTGGATTGATTATCAGCACCAAAGTATACACCAGTGCAACCTTCACAGCAGTAATCATCGAATCAGCAAGACGACAGACCGTGTGCCCGATCCACAGCACATTTCGAGTCAAAGGTATGATTCATATACGCGGTTGAGTCTGTTATGAGTACAATTTGAACCCTGCTATATCCCGAAAGCGAGTCAGAATTTGCTATGAACTTAGTGTTCAGAAGGATAGCCGAATACCCTGTTGCATACAATGGGTAACCGATAACAGAAACATTAAGGGGTACGTATATATGCACTCAGTCCGCATATGGCAAAAAGAAAGCTTCAGGTGTGAGCAACCCAGTCTTTCTCCGCAAGCTACCAGAGAAGCATAATACGCAAGGATTTCCGTGTCTTCCTTGATACGGCACATGGATATCTTCTAGTGCAAGATACTCAGGCTTCTTCAGTAAGCTACCGCAAAAGATTCTGGCATAAGGTACCGAGTCCTCCTTAGCAAGTCTTTAAGAGGGAAAGCTTCTGAGGTACGGTACCCGGTCTTCTTTAGGAAGCCATTTTGACAAAAACTCCGAGTATGAGCAATTCAGTTTTCTTCAGCAAGATAATTTCGATGGCTTCCAGCACAAGCTATGCAATATTCGTCAGCAAGGTATCACATCGACATCAGTACAAGCTATTTCACCGAAAGTTGACGGCATATGACCATGCATTCCAAGGATCAGATCCGCAATAGTTGGTCAGAAGGCAAAAAGTTAGTCAGGACACAAGCCTGCTTCAGGAATCAAGCGCTCAGCCGCATATACTCAATAGATATGGTGGACATGCTGCCAAGGCCATCATACAATGATGCCAGCCGGTGAGAATCCGGCTATTGCATGAGCCATGTCAAAAGAAGAAGAATGTCAGATATACATTTCAGTGAGATGACCAACAACCTATGGATAAGCTGTATGGGACACGGATGAACCCTTGCCCGTCTTTCTTTGGTGACGGCACCACGCCTGTGTTCTGAGCTGTTTTCGGCCGTCCGGGGTGGATGCCGACTTTTATTTCTCTTGTCAGCAACTGGCCCGTGTTCTGAGCTGTTTTTTTGGCCGTCTCGGGTAGTTGTTGAATTTCTTTTCGTAGCAGTGACCCTATGCTCTGAGCTGTTTCTCGGCCGTCTTAGGGAACGACTACTTTCTTCTTATCGACACCGTCTCATGCCCTGAGCTGCTTTTCAGCCGTTTTGAGTCGGGGTCGAGTTACTCCAGTAATGTCCCAGATCTGAGTTGTAAAGACCGTTCTGGTGGCTACTGGTTTATTTGCCGGTTTCATCCAAGGGTTCAGACGGTCGTTACCCTACAGCTACAACTTGTTAAGTAATATGCCCGCCGGAATATTGTACCTGGCAGCACCTATGGTCATCCGAAGAATCAAGAACACATCAGGCCAAGCTCTTTCAACTAAGGATCCAGGCAAAGAGAACCATAATGAAGGAGCAAGGTTGGCCATACAGGTATGATAATGGTTGCAAAATCAGCATGGTACAGATACTCAAAACAGTCTGGTTCGGTACCAATCGCCATGGGTACACACCCACGGGGTCTATTCCATTTGCAAGGACCTCATATCAAGTAAACCCGCTCAGCCAGCTATACATTCTCAGAATCGTCAGAAGGTGATATTCAAGCCTGTCAGATGGAACGATCAGAAGGATGATAACTCAACATGTGTCCTCATCTAGGGAAATCAGTCAAAAGATAACCTACTGGGGACAAGATCTTCCTGTTAGGACCCCCGCTAGTCAAGTCTGCAGATAATACCGTTATAAGGTCATACCCTTTACGCTGGTCGCGACAGGCTATAGCCAAGTCGTTGATACAGATATGATGCTAAGGACAGTGAACCTAGCCAAAATGTTTCCGTAACCCCTGCCAGGAGTCCGATTCCGCCAGGAGAACGGTATGAATCGCAACACCAGTTGGGTTTGAGAGGCACACAACCATCTGAAGCCACCCAATGCAATGAGTAAAAGATTTTGTGTCCACCAAAAGAATATGATCACAACTCAATGGACGGTCGTCCGTATTGGACTTCAACACAACTCGTCCATGAGGAACAACTCCCGGACTCGCGAGAAGGACAGGTATTTCAGACAGGATAAGCCATTGCACCCAGATAAGTCAGCAGACATAAAAGGATTAAAGTCAGAGTAATATATATGAGGTAAGATCTGTCAGAATGAGAATCCAGTGAAGCAAACCACACTGAAGCCAGGCAGTGCGTCAGATAAAATCCAGCGGGAACATTGTACAAAGGCAAAAAGGAAACCCGAGTTGGAAACGGTTTCCTCAAGTGGGGATATTTATGTTTAACCCCTGAGCAACCAAATCTCGAGGACGAGATTTCCTTTAAGGGGGGTAGGTTTGTAACACCCTGGATTTTGCCCATTTCTTTTTCCTTTGATTTTGGTCTGGTTTTGCTTTTCCGTGGTTTGGTGGTCTTGGAACCTGAAGGGATCACCCTTGAATCCTCTTCCCAAGTGGCTTGCCAACCTCTAACCATCCCAATACCTTGTCATCTCCATCTTGAACCAATTCCAATATTCTTTTTCTTGGGAATATTCCTTTTTCTATCAAAGGAATAACCCTGTCAGCCTTGGGTTGTGAAGCAACCCACATCTTCATCATTCCAAAAATTCCCAAATAATTCTCATAAATTCTTCGGGTCAAATCTTCTTCAGATATGTCAAAACCCTTCCTTGTCATGTTCAAAAATATTCCTCCAACATTCCTTTTCCTATTCTGCCCCAGATGGCATTTTGTGAAGCAAGTGCCATTTATCCTTGCTTGCTGGCTCTCAAACTTTTTGGGGGCTCTTTCCTATCCCTATCATTGCCACATGACAAAATTCAACTCAATTTGGCTAGTAAATGTTTCTTGGCAAATTTCCAAAGTTTCTAATCCAGAGGAAGCTTTGTGAAGCAAGTGCTAGCTAAGAGTATGAAAATGAGTTGAAATTTGGCAGGCATCTTCATATGATCAAATCATGATTCTCCTCAAGATTTGAGCATCATCCCATCTTCTATGTGACCACAGCATCAAATCTTTGTTTCTGGTCATATTTCCCTGTTGTGAAGCAACTATATATTATATTGCTTCATAATTTCTGGAAATTTACCAGGGCATTCTCCTACTCATATAACCTATCTCCACCAAATTTTGGCTCATTCCATCTAGCCATTTTTCCCTTAGGAATTTTCCTAAGATTCTGGTCAGAAAGGCCCATTATGAAGGAAGTACCATTTTGGCTTGCCCAAATGGCATGAAATTTTTATGGCACTCTCATATGACCAAATAATCATCATATGCCAATTTTCAGCTCAAGGCAACATTATAGGTGAGTGCCACATCTAGATTAGCCTTTCTATCCAAAAGAGCCCTTTGAACTGCAAGTGCCAGCTAAACTCCTCCATTTTATCTCAAACTTTGCCATCATGATCACCTTAGTGTGTGAGAACTCTCAGCCAAATACCAGAGTTTACATCCTGCTCAACCTCTCTCAGATCACATCAAACACCTTGCTGTCAGCATCCCCTATTGCTAGTTTCTCTTACCCCCAGAGCCATATAGCTGCTTCCAGTCGTATATCCCACCCATTTGAGCAGTGAGGGAACTGTTTGACAAGCTCAGACAGGCAGAAGACTTCGGGAGCACGCCAGGCACGCGGTGACCACAGGCAGAGCGCGCCAAATGCATGCTCTGTGCATTGGGGCCCTCGGTCTCGTCCGTTTGCTCGCGTCCTCGACACCTATCCTTGTCCAGGATCTTCGTCTCGGCGCCTTCCTTCTCCTGGACCCCTCTCCCCCTCTTAAGTCCCCTCCTATGTGGTGTAGTAGCCGCGCCCGTGACATGGCCGGTTCTGCCACCGCCATGTCCGGTTGCCTGCGCCGTCCCGAGCCCTCCCGATCCTTCCCAGCCTCGCCTGAGCTCTCTCTTCCCCTCCGTGACCCCTCTGGATGCGTCTCCTCTCCTCCAGGCGAGCTCCCGAAGCTCCGGCACGCGGCGCACGCGTCGCCATGGCCGTGGCCGAGCCCTGTGCCGTCCTGGCTATAAAAGCCGCGGCCTCGAGCCTCTCCGGCCATCCTGAGCGCCCGCAGCATCTCCCCCTCTCTCCTAGCGTCCTCCCCAGCCCCTCCATTGAGCTCGAAGAGCTCCAATTTCCTCCCATGGCCGTCATGGCCACCTCGGCCTTGGCTCGAATTCGAGCAAGCCAGGGCTCCTCCCTCCCTCCTTTATCCACCAGAAGAGCACCCAGACCCCGGCGAGCCTCCCCACCACCTCACCCTTTCTCCGGAGCTGCTGTGGCCTCGCACCTCCGAAGGTTGACCGCCGCCGCCGCTCTCTGTCTCCGCGTGGCGCCGCCACTCCAAGCCTCCCCGGCACCCGTGCCTGGTTCACGCGAGTGCGGCGTGGTCTCCTGAGGCCGCCGGTGGTCTCACTTTGGTCGGAAACGGCCGGAGCCGCCGTGGCCCTCGCCGGCCGCGCTCGGTCAGAGCCACCTCCATCGATGTGTTCTGTATTCATCGCGCTCGGCCGAGCCTCTCCCCGGATGCGGTGCTCGTCGGCACGCTCGTCGGTCCCCTCGCTGGCCGGAGTAGCTCGCCAGAGCAGCGGCTCCCCTCGCCGGTCGCGCCCTGCCCGGCCTCCTCTGCTTCTTCTGTCGGGAGGAGGAAGAGGGAGATGGGAGAGAGAGAGAGGTCAGCCGTGGGCCCTGCTTGTAAGCCTCACGCCGTTGACCCACCGCGGGCCTAGCTGGCTTAAGTAGAGATGCACTCTTCGAAGTGCGTTTTCATCTACTGGAAGGCGTATTTCCTCAAAATACGCTTTCGGTTCAGCCCTCAAGGGCCTGTCTGTGAATAAAACTTTTACAGATTAGTCCCTGGACTTCAAACGTCCATATCTTCGCGATCCTTACTCCAAATCCGGTGATTCCAAAGCCCACGTCTTCGTGTCGTCAAGCCCATCATGTTGGTATCATTTTCATGGTGTGTTCACACAGTGAAAATGACCACTTTGCCCTTGCCTCTAATCAGCCCCCTTCGAGAGAGAACCCTTTTCCGGCGATTCCTTCCGCAAGCTTCTCGCACTCCTTCCCGGTGGACCCCTCATCCCAGGCAAGCCAAGACACCCATTCCATGAAGTATTTCAATAGCATTACATATTTAATTGAATTACTTGCATTTACAAATGAATTACTTTTATTTAGTTGCTATATGATAATTCATAGTAATTATATTTAAATACTTAAGTATTGTGTTGAACCACTATAGTTGACAAATGAACTTAGTGGTTGATCTTGAGTCACCTGTCCGGGCATACTCGTGCAACCACATTTGCCGGTATGGGACGGCCTTGACTTGGACTGACTGCGTGATCTTTCACCGGTACCTCCAAAGAGGGAAGGTTATGCGCGCGTGCTACCCTGGCCCGATAGGCGGCGATAACCTTGTGAGCCGAGTTGTTGTTTGGTTATTGAGCTCAAGTCCCCATTTGGGACAGTAATCCCCGTTTGGGATTACCTAGTTTGGCCACGACGGTGGCAGGTGTCATGAGGACACAGGGGCCACCCAAGGCTGACTTCCGGGGGAGAAAGAGTGCTGGTGGTACGATAAAAGAGTCACGGGTCAGGCAGGTTTCGTTGAAGCGGCGCTGGTCCACCCGAGTGGGATCACGAGGCCAGGTGATTCATGGTGTGGGTAAAGTGCGCAACCTCTGCAGAGTGTAAAATCTATTCGAATAGCCGCATCCACAGTATTGGACAGCCCGTCCAGACCTCACTAGGTGGTCAACCGTAATAATGATGGAAGAACTCTTCGTATGGTCGGAAGTACTCGATGGCTTATGAGTATTCCGAGGGTTGGGGTACAACCCGATTGAGAGTAAGTTGATGACTGGTAACAGTAAGTGAAGCACTTAAGCATTTAATATGATAATTGCCATGCTATTGTTTGCTGCATTGTTTGGTTGTCGTGAGTTTGCGAGTACATTCAAAATACTCACCTGGCGTATCATGCCAGTTTGCAGGTCCTGTCAGGTTTGCTTGCTTGTCATGGATGTCGAGTTTGCGAGCTAGGATGCGCGTTCCAGCCAGAGTCCCTGCGGAGTGGAGTCCATCACCGCAGTCGTTGTTCCGCTGTCGAGAGTTACTCCGCTTCCTCAGGTTGTTCCGCTGTTAGCATAGAGCTACCCTGGGTAGGCGTAGTCTCGCCGTGCCAATGTAATCCATGTACCCTTGTAATCTTATCCATAGTAATAAAGAGTTGATTTGTTCTATGCCAACAGTGCAGTATTCCAGAAGACTTGTCTCTGGGCTGGAATACGGGGTGTTCCGGTTTCCTCTGAGCCGGGGTGCCACATGTGGAACAAGGCAATTGGGCCAGGATTAGCACTTGGGCCCCACCCCAGTTAAAATCAGGGGGGCGAAGAGTGTTTATGAAAGGTTTACGTAGGTTGTTCGTTTCGCTCAAAAAAAACATAGGTTGTTCGTAGCATATTCGTAGGTATAGAATTTTCGGGTCCGGCACTTGTCTGACCTTTTATATTCTTAGATTCTTAAAAGTGTAGTCGTGTTGCTTTGTCTTCGCAAGCGCACATCCTCACGCGCCGTTCGATCTGGACCGGATCTGGATCCGACGCGCAGGTGCCGCACGGTCGGGGTGTCTTTTTTTTCAGGTGTCACGCGGTCTGGACCCCTCCCCCTCACATACACACAAAACATAGCGACTAGTCCACCCTTCACGTCGCAGCCCATTATTCGCTCTTTCCACTTCCCCACCCCACCCCGTGGAGAGGAACGTCTCGTCTCTCCATATGCTCCATTTTCGAAAGCGCCAGTCCTCTCTTCCCTGTGCTCCATATCCGGCGACGAATCTGGAGTTTCCCCGCTATCCCAACTCCGTCTCCTTGTCCCTCCCGTCGATTCCACTTGTTGTGCATCATTTCCTCGCGGGGTTGCGGAGCAGTGGTTGAGGTAGTGACAAGCTATCGCGATGCTCCATCGACAAAGGGGATCATCGGAAGGGCGCTTGGCAACCAGCAGGGCGGAGGGAGGAGAGGCGATGCGGTGAGCGGTGGAGGAAGAGCAAATCGACTGCGTGGAGGAAGAGCAACTTCAGTAATCATCGTGTTCTCGTTTTCTCTGCATCTCGTGTTTTAATTCCATGGTGTGCTAGCCTTGGATGGACACGATTTTTGGTGTGGATGCGTGTGTGGAAGCGTTTGTCTAGGGGGGGGGGTATGAGATGATGCGAGAAACGAGGGAGGGTGCGGGTGGGAGGAGGCATTGGTTTCGCTACGGAGATTTTTGGCAGTAGTTTTTGCTTGTTTTGCAGTGCTAATTTGCTAGGAGTTCCTCTTGTGATTTTGTAGGTAGGCCTTTTAGTTTTTGAAGTAAACATCATGGGATAGGTATGAGATAGGTAGCGAACCAACCTGTGGTTGGATGGTTAGAGGGACTGTGGTATCCCCAGCCCACCAGGGTTCAAATCTTGGTGCTCGCGTTTATTCCTGGATTTATTTTAGGATTTCCGGCGATGCGCATTTAGTCGGAGGAGACGTTCCCGTCGATGACGAGGTGCCTACAGTGACTTCGTAAATTTCAAGATGATATGCCGGCTCAGTCTCTCGGAGGTGCTCATAGGGGTAGCACTAGTAGAAAACAGGGCTTTCGTCCTAGCCGGATCGGAGCAATAGTCCCGATCGCGTTACGAACCGGGACTAATGTAAGCATTAGTCCCGGTTCGAGCGGTTAGGACGCCGGACCTTTAGTCTCGGTTGGAGTCACCAACCGGGACTAAAGGGTATCACCACCTTTAGTCCCGGTTGGTGTCTCCAACCGGGACTAAAGGTCTATCTTTAGTCCCAGTTGGAGACACCAACCGGGACTAAAGGGTCTCACCCCCTTTTTCCAGTTTTTTTTTGTTTTTTGCTTTATTTATTTTCTTTTGTTTGTACTTACAGCAAAATATTTAGAGTTTTTGAGTGAATGTTTTTGCTTTAGGTCACAAAAATTATAAAATTTCTGTTAGTGCCAGTAGTTTTCAAATTTGAATAGTTTAAATTTGAATTCTTTGAAATTTGTGTGAATCACTAGTTTGTGAATAACTTTACTTTGAAAATAGATTTTTGAGTGATTCTTTTTCTTGCAGTTTAATATTAGTGTGTTTTATCATTATATTCAATTTGGTAATTTTTAGGTTATTTTAAATAGGTGTTTTAATCAAAATAGATTATGTTTAGCTCTTTTAGTTTTATAGCTCAAAAAAATCAATAAATGCATGAAAAATAGCGAATGAAGTGGGAAAGGGTTGAAAATTGATGATGTGGCTTTTAATGGTGCATGTTGAACGCACAAAAAGTCTGGAGTTGAAATAAGTTTAAAAAAATGAAATGCCTTTGTAACAGATGAGTTTTCGTCCGAAACCCTGATACTTCGAAAGAGATTGTCGAGTTTGTACACAAAGTGCATCCAT
Organism: Elymus sibiricus; assembly: GCA_039707655.1. NCBI lineage: Eukaryota > Viridiplantae > Streptophyta > Magnoliopsida > Poales > Poaceae > Elymus > Elymus sibiricus. The sequence continues at coordinate 469,197,677 of CM077675.1, forward strand.
TTTTTGCCGTAACTATCTCAACTTTTTCGCACATGCTATGTGGGTGAAATGATGATATCATGCCAAGTTTCAACCTTTTCAGAGTTCATTTATAGTGCTTTTCAATTTCAGGGTCATTTAGCTCAAAAAATCAATAAATGCATGAAAAATAGAGAATGAAGTGTGGGAAAGGGTTGAAAATTGATGATGTGGCTTTGAATGGTGCATGTTAAACGCAAAAAAAGTCTAGAGTTGAAATAAGATTAAAAACTGAAATGCCTTTGTAACAGATGAGTTTTCGTCTGAAACCCTGATACTTCGAAAGGGATTGTCCAGTTTGTACACGAAGTGCATCCAGTTTTTGCCATAACCCTCTCAACTTTTTAGCACATGCTATGTGGGTGAAATGATGACACCATGCCAAATTTCAACCTTTTCAGAGTTCATTTGTAGTGCTTTTCAATTTCAGGGTCATTTAGCTCAAAAAAATCAATAAATGCATGAAAAATAGCGAATGAAGTGGGAAAGGATTGAAAATTGATGATGTGGCTTTGAATGGTGTGTGTTGAACGCACAAAAAGTCTGGAGTTGAAACAAGTTTAAAAAAAGGGTTATGAAAAAGTAAAACGGCTATAACTTTTGCATACGATGTCGAAAAAAAAGTTTAATATATCAAAATGTTCAGCACGAGAAACCGATTTCGATGGCAACAGCCATCGAATGAATATTAATGTTACTAAATAATTATTCAATAAATATTAGTGTTACTAAATAATTATTGTTTTTTAGAATAATAGTTTCAAACTCAAATGGTGAAACGTGTGACATCATGCTCAAGGGCTTAATAGGATTGATATGATACATATAACATAATTAATTGAATAAGTAGTTTATTTTTTTAAATGTTTTTAATTCTTTTAGATTTTTGAAATTCGAAAAGAATAAAAATTCAGTTTTTAAAAATTCGTTTTATTGTTTAAAAATAAATAAATGATGTCATATTTGGATTCCTCACATTTTTCTGATAATAATGGATATATTATTTGTCGAATTTCGATTTACAGATTTAAAGATATTAATTATGCCATATTAAATGAATAAATGGCAAAAAATGAATAAAATAATATTATTACTTATTTTATTTTCCTTGAAATTCAATATTATTATTACTTATTTTATTTTGAACTTTTTATTATTTTGTTTTTTTCGGTTTTTTGTTTTTGAGAATTTTTGAGTTTTTTTGAATTTTTTGCCTTTTTTGAAGTTTTTAAATTAATCATTGTTGTTTGTTAATCATTGTTGTTTATTTTAATAATTGTTTGGAATTCAAAAAATTAAATCATGTGACATCAAGACCTAAGGGTTAATAGGATTGATAGCTTACTATTGTCAAGAAAACAATAAGTGCAGACTTGGAAACTAGGGGAGATAGAACTCGAAAGTTAAGTATGCTGGGGTTGGAGCAGTGAGAGAATGGATGACCGGCTGGGAAGTTAGACGATTTGGAATGAGTGCTCCACGCTGGAGCAGTGAGGAGGGGTGATTAGAGATTAAATTGTCAAATAATTCAAGAGCAGTGAGGAGGGGTGATTAGAGATTAAATTGTCAAATAATTCAAAGATTTGAAAATCAGGAAAAAAATAAAAAAAATATCAAAAAAAATAATTTTTTTTCGAAAAAAACAATTGTCAAATAATTCAAGAGTAGTGAGGAGGGCTGAGGAGGGGTAACACCAACCGGGACTAAAGGTCCTCCAGCCCCTGCTCCAGAAAGCTGCCACGCGGAGCCCATTTAGTCCCAGTTCGTAATCCAACCGGGACTAAAAGTGGAGGCCTTTAGTCCCGATTGCTTGGTCCCGGTTGGAAAACCGGGACGAAAGGCCCTTACGAACCGGGACTAAAGGCCCGTTTTCTACTTGTGTAGGGTGTGCGTGTGTGCATTCATAGGGGTGAGTGTATGCGCGTGTATATGAGCGCTTGCGTCTGTACTGTGTTAAAAAAAAAGGTATGAGATAGGTACGAGCTATCGCGTCAGTTATGACATTGAGTCCTTGATATGGCTTTTTGACATTGATATCATTGATATTGTTTCCTGCCTTTCATTCTAAACTTTTCTAATAGTTGTTTAGTAGTTGCCTGTTATTGTCATGGTTTCGATCATCGGTGATGGTCGCTCCTCCCTTCTTCCCCGAGTGCATTACCAAAACATGGGGAAGAAGGAGAAGCGACCCTCGCGACAACGGTTGGGATTTTTTTCTCATTGATATTTCGACCGTATATGTTGGTGTATATGGTGGACACTTCCTCACTAATATTTCGATCGTCGGTGATGGTCGCTCCCCCCTTCACCTCGTACATTACCAAGGTCTATCACAAGGAGAAGGAAGAGAAGCGGGTCCCACAACAACAGTCGGGATTCTTCCTTCAAGAACATCAATGTATCACACAAAGAGCCCCAAGAGACTGAAAGTCAACCCTAAGCATCAATCAATTAACATTACATATACCGAACAATGACATAAAAATTCATCATCCACAAAAAAATTGTCATGCCCTTTACTAAATATAGGACATATTGAGTGCATAATTCTCAAATCCCTAAAATGTGTAAAAGTCTCGTCTACTATATTTCATGTATTTTTTGAAGATAGAAAAAAAATCTGTCAATTACAAATAAACAAAATTAAGTAGAGATGAATAACTAATATTTTTAAATAAAGAATGTAGAATATGTAAGATTTTTTTAACAAACTCACACGGAGGTAGAATTCGAATCATGTCCATCCACCTAAATGGCTTTATCATGTTGAGGTCCAGTGACTTTCTTGTCAAGTCTCCCTTGAACAACTCTCATCTCCCATGTGCCTCCTTAGTCCTTATACATGTTCTTCGTGATACGTTTTTCTGCTTTTTGATGAACCATCTCGTATAATTAATTAGGACAGTGAGTCAAATTTCATTAACTCTGAGGAAATCATTGAATAGAAAATTCATTAAATTCACTATATTACTTGTTATCATATGCAGATCCAAAAACATCATGTCTACTTTTATCCTCAAGATCTATGATGCTTTTTCTATGGAGAAGAACCATATGAATGGCTTTGAGATAATACTTTCGAAGCATCACTACAAAACCAAAAAAATCGATTATCCAGTTAAACAAACTAGTTCATAAAGAATTCGACACAACTTAGTGGTTAATCTCACCTCAGTAGACATCATCACATGCTCCTAATCTTTGTAATCAAACAACAACACCATGGCTCCTAATTTTCAGATGCAAAGCGTAGATCCTGTTCGCAGTGTTCATAGTGACTCCAGTTTCTTCCGCCGGTAGCAAGGACGAGTATAAATCTCAAAATCCATAAAGCCCTAGAGGATACGATAAGAACCAAAACGATTCTTACCAGAATCTCAAGGCAAGCCTACTGGCGTGCTTCTCCTCTGTCGGTGCCCTACGGCACTGGCAGCTGCGGCGATTGGGGAATACGTTTTGTTTAGGCAAAGATTGGGGAATAAGTGGGCGTTCTACGCTGGAGGGCTTCCGTAACAATCTTCAGGCCGCCCGTGGCCAGGCCAGGCCCAGTAACTCCCGCTGCTCTCTCTAGGGGTGGGGGGGGGGGGGGCTGTTGTCTGATTGCAAGAAACAACAAAACATACGCGTACTGATGTCTGCTGCTCGTTGTGTCCTCTCGCCGGCTAACCAGATCGCCTTCGTATCGCAAACCTGCGTACGTACCTGGGAGGGGGACCCTCGATTGTGGGGGCCTAGGACGGCTGCCCCTGCCCGTCCCCAGGGCCGGCCCTGGACTCCTCATCCCGACGCCTTCCGTGTCGCCGCCAAGCAACACAGTGCATCATATCATGGTCGACCCCATCACGTCGTTCGCGACCGTCCGACCCAGGGACACCGTCCTATCCTGCACAACACCAAGTTGTGAATCCAGTGCATCGTTTGCCACCGGGGAGTTCTCGTTGTACCCCCTCCGTCCCATAATATAAAAACGTTTTGGGACGAAGGAAGTACGTACCTCACAGTAGAAGCTGGTGCGCGTGGGGTCGTCCGCCTTCTTCTCCTACTCACCATGCTCCATGGCTGCCTCTACCTCCCACGCTTTCCGCATGATCGCCAAGTAAGGGCACACATGGGAGATGGGAGCTTCCTTTTTTAATCCATTATTTTGCATTGTCTTGCCGATTTTATTGTCTGAGCCCAGCTGCCTTCTCCTCAGTTAATTATGTACATCAGTTTGAATATAGATAACATTTCATTTGTTTGGTCTTTTGGACTTTGCAATTTGATTGATTAGAGACTATACGTATGCCAGGATACATGGATTCACAACAAATGTTTTTTTGTGCTGAAACACAGGAAATGTGGTTGTACGAGTGTCTAGTGATAATAGTGGTTGATTTTTGTACTAATCGAAAGGAAATAAAAAAACCATGGTCTATATGATGTGATTAATACCACTCAGATTCTCTATATGTTTTTGTAGTTTGCACAACAATAAATTACAACAATGTAATTGGTCTCTATTCTGATATTAGATCTTCACATTATTGATTTTATATGGCCATTTGACAATGTTTACAAGCAGACCATAAAGGACAATGCAGAAAGTCAGGAGCCACCTCTTGGGCTTTCCAATATACTTTTCTTTTCAATTGTTTAAATCATCTGCCAGTGTTGCGTGTTAAAAAAAACAAATACAAAATTCATTGCATGCAAATAAAATTTATCATATAACCGATTCCAATTGTTATCATCTTGGCTGCAACAAAATTCCGTGGCAACACAAGGGGTGTCATCTAGTTTCATCTTGGCTGCAACAAAATTCCGTGGCAACACAAGGGGTGTCATCTAGTTAATAATAAGTTAGGGCCTTCAATAATTAACAGGTAGGAGTATGTACCTTTTGAAAAAAAAAGAATAACAGATGTCCACTAACATAAATGTCTACCAAGCCGAGATAGGAACAATGTCGGCCAGTCTATCTCCATAAACACGGCGCCGATACACAATTCACGTTGAAATAACCCGGTTACAATCTCCATCACTCCTGTTTGGGTGTCGAGCTTGTGCGCGGGAAACGATCCGTCTAAAATGAACAATGTGTCGCTCTTCTCTCCCGACCACACATGGACGTGTCGAGGATGCCACTTGTCTTTGGGAGATTTTATTAGTCGAACACCCCAACACGGAGCCAGAAGGAGGTTGCACTCTCTCTACCACCGTCGTCTTGCCGCTGCTTCTTCTTCTTCCAGATATCTAGCCGCGGAATGCCAGCCTCCTCATACACGTAAAACAGCGTGAGCATCCTGTCAGCACCGACACCAAGCATCGGCCAATCATAACGGTTTTTGGTGAGTTGGTACGCAGGGATGGAGATCTCCGTCAGGGAGACGTGGCCGGTCTCGATGTTGACGTTGAAGGTGTAATACTTTTGCGGGACCGCATTCTTTGATAGGTACGCGGCGACCCAGTGCGTGATGCCACGGTGTACGACCGCCTTGTATTGTCCATGGTTCCCGAACCGCATACAAAAGCCGCCCTTGCGAGCAGCAGCAGACCAGATTGGGTCGCCAAAGCAGCTTCTGGGCGCGCTCCAACCAGGCTTGGCAGATGAGAAGCTGTAGAGATCACACGTACGATCATGTCCGTGAGTAGCGGAGTTGACAAGGGTTAGCACGGTGAAGAATGTCGAGTAACCCGGAGTTGATGTCCGCTGCCGGCCTGAGGAGCAAGGATAGTCTGAACCCGTTAGAATGGCGCAACTGATGGTAGACACTGGGCACTCCAGCGGGGGGAGCATGTGGCATGTGCGCGCGAGGACGTCGCACACGGCCAAGTGGATCGAGTTGGTGCAGGAAAGGCGCACCAGGACGAGACCACCCCGTGCGGCGACCGGTTTCGCACCGTCTAAGAGGCCTGCCGGCACTGCACGGACGAGCCACGAGAGGGAACGGCACGAAGCGCCGCCGAGCGTTGGCCCCGACCCCGATGGTGCAGGGACAAAGGCCGGAGGCTCGGGGGAGTAGCCTAGGTTGCGTTGAATGAAGAAGCCGAGGAGAGCTGACGGGTGGCCCTTCTTCTCCTTCTCCGGCCACCGGCGGTGGAGGAAGGACGGGTCGGCTATAAGCGCACACCAGCGCTTGCACGCCGCGGCACAACGGAACAGGGCAGCGATGTTTGCCGACACCCGGAAGAGTATCTCGAGGAGTACATCGTCGTCGATCGTGACCGCCGTCCTTTTAGCCTTCTTCCCTTCTCTAACCCTTGGGAGATCGATAGATTGTAGTTTGGTTGAGCCATCCCGAACGACGGCGTCGTGCTACGGTGTGTCGTCTCCCTTTATAAATCTCGTCTTGTTTTGCGGCCGTCCTCGATTAGAAGTTTAGAACTCAACTTTTGTTTTTTGAGCGAAGATTTAGAACTCAACTAATTAAGTTTCCCCCTGTGCGTATGGCGTGGAAAAGAAGCACGCGATGGAGACGGGATACAATTGGGACGGTTCCAAGTCGCATCGGGAAAGAAAACGGCGCAGTCCCGCCGGTCTATATATACGGATGGAACCACGTAACAATAGGTCAATAGTAGGAGCGACGATCGATCGACGTAACAATGGCGGCGCCCTTGAGTGACGATGAGATCCGGTCGATCGTGAAGCAGGGCGTGCATCAACCCCTGGAGGAGACCATGCGGAAGCTCCAGTCCGCCGTGTCAGACGCGCTGCAGGCCAAGGGGCTCCCCACGCTGAAGCAGCTCGAGTGGGCGGACGACACCGAGCGGAGTGCCATGCGCGTCGCCCAGGACATGGCAGAGGGCGTGGAGGAATACAGGGCCTGCGCGGCGGCCTTCGCCGGCAGGCCCGGCGAGGAGGCGCGCGCGATCGCGGCAGCGCTGCTCGGCATGGCGGCGTGGGAGGACGAGCGGCAGGCCGACGCCCTGGAGATCGTGCTCTCCACGCTGCGCCTCCGCGGCAGGTACCTCAGGGCGCTCGCCGCCGCCGCGGATGACATGGAGCCGGAGGACCTTGTCTCCTACGCGGCCAGCGAGTTCCTGTGCTTCTTGTCCAAGGAGACGCACGGCGGGAGCGTGCCCAACGGCCGGGACGCGGGCGACGCGGCGAGGGCCGATGCGATGGACGCGGCGGCCAGGGCCGGCGGCGGCGTCGGCGCGCGGTTCACCGAGCGGTTCCTCACCCTGGCGGCGATGCTCAGGCATGGCGGGGCGTTTTACGCCAGATTACCCGGGCAGGAGGCGCTGGCCGAGGCGCTGCAGAGCACTGGCCGAGCTTCGTTGGGGCAAAAGCGTGCCATGGCCCGCCCAGCCCCTGGGGTAAACATGCATGTAGTAGTATATACGCCCCTAAAAGAAGTAGTAGTAGTACATATATACGAGTGGCCAAGCCCATGACTGCCTTGCTTGCATGTAACCTCGTCACGAACTCACGATTCTGTTGCTCGATGCCTCCCTCGATTTCTCTTCCTATCCAACAGAGTAGTAGACCGACGCTAGGGCACGGGCCACGCGTACACCCACCGCATGGCCGTAGGGAGGGCCGGAGAGGTGGCGTGGAGCCGCGGAGGTCAAGCCGCCGGTGGCACCGACGCATCGAGCAGTAGCACCGAGCGATGCAGAGGCCTGAGGGCGACCCATGCAGCGGCGGCGTGCCCCAGCCCAGGAGGCAACTAGCAGCGGCGGCGGCCAGCCAGGCCAGTAGCAACCTAGAAATTCAATCAATTGATAATATACATCTTAATTTGGTACTAAAAATTGGCATGGGCAGCAAGGCTAACCAATGCATAATCGATTTAGTTTTCACGAGAAAAAGAGATGATACAATTACAGATGAAGTTGGGGAAGATTTTTCCGCAGCAGTTCTTTGTCCATTGCTTGAGTTCAATTTATTTTATGTTTTCTTTTAGTTTGGCCCGCCCAAGTTTTCCTTCGTAGCTCCGCCACTGCTGCAGAGGCTGGCGGCCGCGGTGGAGGCACTCTGCGCGGACCCTGACGAATTGGAGGCCAAAATGCTGGCATCGGGCTCATGGATGCTGTGGAGGACTCTCAATCGCTTGGCGGTTGACGACTCCTATGATTTGGCTAGATTAAAGATTTGATGTAGTACTGTATGAGCGAATACATTCCGAGCGAGACGATATTGATGCATTGTTAATTTTTCATCTTATACTGTCAGATACCAAGTTCCCTATTTCATCATGACGCTGCAAGCACTCCTTCGTTTATTATTGTTGTGTTAGTTGCATGTGTTATCCGTAGATAATTTGTGTAGATGTATGTCGTGTTTGTTGTTCCTTGAGTAGATCACCGATATTCACATTAAAATTAGACTAGAAGTACACTGATCCCTTGGTCGTCTGCTAGTTTGGTAGGTTGTTGTTCGTCTGGTGTGTGTTTTGATGTAGATGTCTGGGATACAAATGCCAATTTGGTGGGTTAAGTCTCGTGATGTTTATTTGGTGGGTTAAGTCTCGTGATGTTTATTTGGTGGACTGAATTTTTTCAGTTTAGTAGCAAAGATTATGGACTGTAATTTTTAGTGGTTTTGGTTAGTGATTTGGACTGTAACTGTGAATGAATTGGACTCTGATGTGGCCTGAATTTCTTCAGTTAAGTAAGAATGTTTTGGACTGCAAATTTCAGTGTTTTGGGTAGTGATTTGGACTGTAGCTTTGAGTGAATTGGACAGTGATATGGATTGAATTTTTCAGTTAAGTAACAATGATTTGGACTGTAATTTCTAGTGTTTTGGTTTGTGATTTGGACTGTAATCTAGAGTTAATTGGACAGTGATGTCAGATGTGGACTGAATATTTTCAGTTAAGTAATAGTGGTTTGGACTGTAATTTCAGTATTTTATTAGTCTATCATACACTGCAATTTCTGAGTGTTTTGTTCCATTGGCTTGTAGCTCTAGGTATGTGTAAGTTACAGTGATCTACTCCGAATTTCCCCCTTTTTCCAACACACTACATTAAACTGAATATCATTAGCCAATGACTAGTGTTGGTAGATTTTCTCTATTTTAGTTTTCTATGATTTTTTTGCAGTGCAACTATACCTTGTACATCATTTGCGCCTGAAGTAACTGAGTAAAAGAGTATGACCCACTCTGTTATTTATCAACAAACTAGTTAGAGAAAGCATGTTTTTGATAATGTTTTTTGTTTTCAGGATTGTTTCCTGCTATCAGAAAGCCATATGCTAAGGATATCAACTTCATCTTCATTGAGGTACATCGCTTGTCCTTTGATGCTGCATTTCATTGCATTTGGTTTGATTGTAGGCGTCTGCCCTCAATAGTTTGAGTAAATTATCTATTAATGCAAACAAGTATTCATTTCTGAATTGTAAATAAATGCAGAGTAATTTTGCAGTAGGTCCCAATAATTTGATTTAATGGTCACAAATTTGTCCTTTTAGTTCTGAACTGTAAATACGTTATCATTTTTGTAGATTCTTTTTGTTTGTTGCTACTAGTGTGAGTGCCTTCTAGTGTAAATGTTTGTAGCCGGATTGTGTTTGTCCCTTTTTCTCTTAATTTCTATTTTTAGTGCTTATGTTAATGCCTATCAATATCCAGTGTAAGCAAGCATCAGATCATAGTAGTTTACACTTCCAAAGTTACTTAAATTCAGTCCTTCAATCATAACTACTCCCTCCATAAAGAAATATAAGAGCGTTTAGATCACTACTTTAGTGATCTAAACGCTCTTATATTTCTTTACATATGGAGTATTGAAGAACGGGTAGAAAGTGTCTAAAACCAGTAGATCAAAGTTTCTTAACAGTGTTTGGTTTTTCAGTTTGCAAAGTTTGTGAAAATAGTCATATTTTCTCTCAACTGGAGTAATCCTCCCCCTTGTATGCTTTTAACTAGTTTTCTAAAAATGGAATAGCTAGCTTCCTGAGCATCTTTTGATCCCTGTAGTGTGTTTATTTCTGAAAATTCGGATATCTATGATCTTGGCATCTAGTTTTTAGTTTTCCTGTGATCATAGACTACTAGTTCATGCGACCATGTCTTGGTTGTTCCTAGGGTTTCTCCTGGTTCAAGCTTTTGTGTGATTATGTTCTTATTTTTTATCTGTGTAGATTTTGTGCTTAACTTAGCCTATGTAATAATCCACTACAGGTATGTTCTTTCTTCCAAATTTGTTCAGGCGGGAGAGAGACGAGAGACGACATGAGGTGATGAATGCACAGGAGGGAGGTGTTTACCTGTGATTTTTTTGCTTCTCCGGCCATGTTTATATCCTAGATCTTGGAGGAATCGCCTTCTCTGGTGGCAAAATTAGTACTTTCTTAGTGGAATTGCAGCGTAATTCTTTTGTGTATTTTAAGTGAAATTACAGTGTACTTTTAGTGGAATTACAGTGTATTTTCAGTGGGTTTTACACTAATTATTAGTGGAATTTACACTGCAAATCTTAGTGGGTTTACAGTATACTTTAGTGGATTTTTTCCCTGTATTTGCAAGTGGAATTTTTCGTGAAATTACAGTGTACTCTTAGTGGAATTATAGTGTATTTTCAGTGGAATTACAGTGCATTTCAGTGATTTTTACACTGTAATTATTAGTGGAATTTACACTGTAAAACTTAGTGGGTTTACAGTGTACTTTTTAGTGGATTTTTTCTTTGTATTTGCAAGTGGCATTTTTAGTGGAATTACAGTTTATTTTTAGTGGAATTACTGTGCATTTCCATGGTTTTTACACTGTAATTTTTGGTGGTATTATTAGTGTAATTTTAGTCCTTTGTATAGTTGATTCACAGCAACAGCAACTGTACTTTTTTCAGTATTTTAGTACTCGGAGTGTTATTCGGCTGTGTGGTTAGATGTCGTCCGTTTTGGTCCTTTTCATCCTCCTGTAGTCAGCTTAGTCCACTTTTTTGTTAGCTTTTCACCCTTTTAGCTGCTTTCTGTACGGGTTTGAATAGTTTGGGGTGTGGACCCGTTTACAGTTTGGTGGGTGGACATGTTTAGAAGTGATTTGCGGGACAGAAAGAAGCTATTTGCAGGGCAGAAAGAACAGGGACAGGGGCACGAGACATGTGACACTTGTCATCCTTTAGTTGGCTGAAAATATGACTGAAAACGAATTAGATTTCATCCGGATGTAGAATAGACAGTCCCATCTTTATTATTGTGCCCAAGAACTCTTCCTATAGTTTTCAGGAACTTTTTTTTTTTTTGCGGGGTCAGTTTTCAGGAACTTACAAGCATCGTAGCAGTGTTTTTCTTTTTGAACAACTCATCGTAGCATTGTTAGGGCATTTCTAACCGATATTTCCTTAAAATTAGTGGAGTAAATTTTTTACTTCACTAACTTTACTCAGCCGGATATTCTCTTAAGAGATTGATTCATCATTGTTTAATTTTCCATCTTATTACTGTCCGATACCAAGTTCCCTATTTGAACATGAAGCTGCAGACGGGGATGATGAGTATATCTCCTATAAAATATTTGATAAGCGTTTATTTTCTTGGATAAATGGATAGTAATAATGTATTACTGGTGTATTTTTCAGTTAAACAAGTCGTTTTCCCCTGTGCGTATAGCGTGGAAAAGAAGCACAAAGATGGAGACGGTTACAATGGGGACGGTTCCAAGTCGCATCAGGAAAACCGAGCGCAGTCCGGCCGTTCTATATATAGTTATATACAGGGATCGAACCACATAACAATACTACTAGTATATATAGAGTTAAATGCAAGAACATACCACATTTATGCACCATGTAACGAATCAGTACCACCATCTCTGCATGTCGCAATTCAGTACCACTATTCGGCCTAATCGTTACAAAATGGACTGAGAGGCGTATAAGCATGTATTGACCGTGTATCTGACATCGCCGGCCCACCTGTCAGGCACCACGCTGGCCAATCGGCGTGTGCCGGTGCGCTGACTGGGACGAGGCTGGCGCGGTCACCCTTAACGGGCTCAGTTGAACCGAGCCCCCCCCCCCCCCCCCGGCCAGTCCATTCTCTCCTCCTCGTCGAGCTCTCTCCCTCCCCCCTCCGATTCGCCGTCGTCCGCCCCCACCACCGCCGCCGTCGTCTTGCCATGGTGTACGAGGACGAGAGCAGCAACGACTACTACAACCTACTGCACATCAGCTCCTCCGACGACGGCATGCAGTACCAGGTGAGTTGCTGAACTAGGGTTAGGGTTTGTGTTCGTGGGCGATTTCTGATTTTTTTGGGGGGATTGTTGCTCCTTTAGGTCCCTGCTAGCATTGATGACCAGGAATACATGGGCGTTGAGAGAGCACCGATGGTTCCTTGCGAGCATGGTCTGGCAGCTGAGAGGCGTGTGGCCTTTGAAGGATTTGACAAGGGCAGGAGGTTCTTAGTGTGTGCGAATAAGGTCAGATGCTAAACAATAGCTTTAACTTTTTGTATTTAGAATGATAGAAAGCACATGGTCCAGTCCATAGTTAATGTTGGAGTACTCTTTATGTTGGCAGATCTGTTGGTCAATTTTTAGCATATCCATCTGTTGATGCAGTTTGTGTGATTGTTTAATTAGGCAGCATCTGACTGTGTACTTGTTTAGCTAGTTGGTGATGCTTTCCATGTATATTTAATTAGTACATGTTTATTTTATAGCTAAATGATTGTTCATTGTTTGCAGTGCACATGTTCATTGATTAATGTACCTGATTATATAAATTCCAGCTTAATGATTGTTTACTTGGGTAGCTCACTGATGTGATGTTCATAGTTCATTTGTTAATTGGTAGTTCTTAGTTGTTAGTTGGTAATTCCAGCTAAATGATTGTTTACCATATCCAGTTCATTTGTTAATTGTTAGTTGCTGAAAGTAGAGTTATTTTGTAAGGGCCATATCCAGTTAACTTCAGTGTAGTGCTATTTAATCAAATTTGCTAGTTTTGTCCTGTTTCACTTTCATATTTACTTATAATCAAATATGTTGTTTATATTGCAAGACTCTGAGAATTGTGGTTTTGTTCAATGGGTTGAACCAGAGTGGCCTCCTACACTACAGAATGCTTTGTTGAAGCTATGGGAGATGTATGAAGACAGCAGGAGTGGTAGGAGGAAGGATAACCTTGAGAGTTCACTCACTATTCACCATTTGACAGAGGAGAAAAACAAGCTAGAGGGCAACTATGAAAAATTGGTTAAAGATGTGCATGATCTATTCAATGCCCAAGAGGATAGGATGATGGATTTCAGCTATTTGAATGCTAAGATGAAGGGTGCTGAGGTTACCAAATTAGTTCTCTCTGATCTGAACACATAGATGGAGAAGAAAGAAGCAGAGATCTTCAAGCTGCAAGAAAAGTACAAAGTGCTGATGAACCTGGCAGAAGCTCAAGGCACTGTCATCAGGAACCTTAAGCTCAACCATTTGAAAGAGAAGCAGCGGCTCAGTGAAGATAGTATGAAATTCCAGTTGCAGGTTGATGAACTCAACAAGTCCCAGGAAAAGCTCACACAGGAGAACTCAAAGTTGAAACTTCACATGGGTGATTTGAAGAAGGGCCATGAGAAGCTCATTGCAGGCAGGGTTGAACTGAAACTTCACATTGCTGATTTGCTAAGGGCAGAGGAGAGGAACATGCATAAGTTGAAGGGGATCCAGGATATCTTGGCAGAATGAAGAAGATGTAGAGCAAGAGCAAGAGCAAGGGGAACTAGAAGCATGCTTAGCTGTCCTTTTGTGAAGTGTGTTGTTGTTTAGAAGGAGTATATGTACTCTATGGCTGTGTACTAGTGTCCAAAGTTGCAATTATGCAAGAATCTATTAAATATGTTGCTGGAAGCTATCTATGCTGAGCTGTACTATGATGTTTAAGAATCTATTAAGTATGTTGTTGGAAGCTATCTATGCCTAGCTATACTATGATGTTTAAGAAATAGTTGAACTCTACTATAATGTTATATGTTGAAACCTACAAACCCATCCATTTAGGGTATCTCGATGCCAAGAACCCCCTAAACATGCAAACTCATCCATTTAGGGTCTCTCGATGCCGAGAACCCCCTAAACATGCAAACTCATCCATTTGGGGTCTCCCGATGCCGAGAACCCCCTAAACATGCAAACTCATCCATTTAGGGTCTCCCGATGCCGAGAACCCCCTAAACATGCAAACTCATCCATTTAGGGTCTCCCGATGCCGAGAACCCCCTAAACATGCAAACTCATCCATTTAGGGTCTCCCGATGCCGAGAACCCCATAAACATGCAAACTCATCCATTTAGAGTCTCCCGATGCCGAGAACCCCCTAAACATGCAAACTCATCCATTTAGGGTCACTAGTAGAAAACGGACCTTTTGTCCGCAGCTTTAGTCCCGGTCGGGTTTTGAACCGGCACTAATGTGACCATTAGTCCCGGTTCGGGACGGGCATCATTAGTCGCGGTTCGTTCCGGACCTTTAGTCCCGGTTCGTAACACGAACCGAGACTAATGTGGTGGTGGTAGGCTGGTGTCAGCTGGGGCCCCCACGAGCCCCTTTCACTATAGGAATCAGCTGCTTTGCCGTCTGCCATAGCAGACGGCAAAGGCATACTTTGCGGACGGCAAAGCCTTTGCCGTCTGCCAGCAGACGGCCAACACTCCGGCTGAACGGCTGCCGGCAAAGGCCTCTTTGCCGTCTGCTGGCAGACGGCAAAGATCCATAGCTCTTTGCCGTCTGCTGGCAGACGGCAAAGCACCTGGACGGCAGACAAAAGGTGCCAGCCCCGTTAGGGGGCTAACGGCGCCCTTTGCCGTCTGCCAGCAGACGGCAAAGAGCTGCAGCTGACGTCAGCTGACGTCATGCGTCAGCTGGGCCAACGCAGGCTCTTTGCCGTCTGCCAGCAGATGACAAAGAAGCAAAGGTCTTTGCCGTCTGCCAGCAGACGGCAAAGAGGCCAAATAGGCCAGCCCAGGTTGCACAGGCTGCTGCCACGTGCCCACTTTGCCGTCTGCTAACAGACGGCAAACCTCTTTGCCGTCTGCTAGCAGACGACAAAGTGGCTATATAGCAACTGTTTTTTCTGTTTTTTCTTATATCAATTCATTTTCACAGAAATTCAAACACACACACACACACACACACACACACACACACATATATATATATATATATATATATATATATATATATATATATATATATATATTCAGAATCACATAATAAGGCAAAACATTATGTCTTATCCACCACATAATATGTCTCATCCACCACATAATAAACAACACATATGCAAATAATATGCAAGCCATATGGATATGATCATCCAACACATACCAAATCAAAATATATGCAAGTCTCATCCATACATATGCAAGTTTCATTCATCTATACATACATATGCAAGTGTCACATTGTTGATCCTACAAAATCAAAACAAAATGGAAGGACAAGGACTCCATGAACGCAAGCTTCCGTGAAGTGAATCAAATCTGCAAAATGATAAAGAAGAAAGTTAGAAGAAGAAGACTAGAAGAAGACTAGAAGAAGAAGAAGAAGAAGACTAGAATTTTTCTCCTCTTTTTGTTCTTCTTCTTATTGCTTACTTGTGTCATTTTAGAGCTAACCTAGGTAAATAGGCCATTTTTGACCTAAATATGCTAAGTATATCATAAATGAACTAAAAAAAGCTAAGTATAGGTCATTTTTGTGCTAACATAAGTAATTATGCCATTTTGAGCTAATTAAGCATATTAAGTCATTTTGGAGCTAAATAGGTCATTTCTTAAGCATATTATGTCATTTTTGAGCTAGCTAAGCATATTAAGTCATTTTGGAGGATTAAATGCTAAGTATAGGTCATTTTAGAGCTATCCTAGGTTAAATAGGTCATTTTGGAGCTAATTAAGGTTATTATGTAATTTTTGAGCTAGCTAAGCATATAAATTCATTTTGGAGGAATAAATGCTAAGTATAGGTCATTTTAGAGCTATCATATGTTAAATAGGTCATTTTTGAGCTAATTAAGGTTATTATGTCATTTTTGAGCTAGCTAAGCATATAAATTCATTTTGGAGGAATAAATGCTAAGTATAGGTCATTTTAGAGCTATCCTAGGTTAAATAGGTCATTTTGGAGCTAATTAAGGTTATTATGTCATTTTTGAGCTACCTAAGCATATTAAGTCATTTTGGAGGAATAAATGCTAAGTATAGGTCATTTTAGAGCTATCCTAGGTTAAATAGGTCATTTTGGAGCTAATTAAGGTTGTTATGTAATTTTTGAGCTAGCTAAGCATATAAATTCATTTTGGAGGAATAAATGCTAAGTATAGGTCATTTTAGAGCTATCCTAGGTTAAAGAATGAATACCTGACATGAATAATATGTATATAATTTAAGTGTATCATCATCATGAACATAATAAAAAATTGAATACCTAACATGAACTAATTAATAATATATATTTACATAATAATAATTGAATACCTGGCATGAACTATAATATTAATCTTCATCGTCATCATTAATAAATGCATCATCATCGTCTATATATGCTTCGGGGTCAATAAATGCATCATCATCATCATCACTATCAGTAATGACGTGCTCATCATTATCATCAATAAATGCATCAACATGTGGAAGGCCTCCTGTACGTAATCGGTCAAGCATTGACAGGTCATCCGCAGCAGTAACCTCTTCTTGTTCCGGCTCTTCTTGTTCCGGCTCTTCTTGTTCCGGCTCAGGCTCGGATTCACTGCCGCTGTCTACTTCAATGTTCTGGTGTGAAGTAGAGCGGTTCTTGAAACGTTTTTTGGAAAGACGTGTTTCTTGGAAGAATTCTCCTTCATTTGTGTGTTGGTTAATGTGAGGTTCATAATCCTCTTCAGTGGGGGGAGGTGGTCTAACACGTGGCGACACTTCATAAACGACATCCCAACCATTCAGATTTGGATCAGTTTGGCAGGCCCACGGTAGATAGAAAACTTGGGTCGCCTGTTGAGCCGTAATATAGACATCGGGAACATCCAAATGGGTGCTTTGTTTGATTTCGACTAGCCCTAGATGTTCATGAGTCCTTCTAGTCTCCTTCGGCTGGAACCAATAACATTTGAAGACTACGACGTTCGGTGGGTTTGCACCATAGAATAGAAGTTCATAAATTGCTTCAACTCTTCCATAATACTCGGTACCTCCTTCACCGATAGCAGAGACACAACAATTTGTAGACTTTCGGTCGGCCATAGATAGCTCTTTGCCATAGGTACGAAAGCGATACCCGTTGATGTCGTATTTGTCAAATGAACGGACCTTATAGTCAAAACCATTTGCGACTTGTCTCAATTCGGCGTCCATAGACTCTGAACTAGCCTACAAGTTTAATATGAAAGGATTGTTGCATTAGCCGGAAATTAGACGAAGAAATGAAATGGTCTAATGGAAATTACCGTTTGTTTGAACCAAGAGATGAAACCGGGATAGCCGCCTCCATGCATTGCCAGAAGCTCATACTCTTCGACGGAATCCTTTTGGATCACCGCTCCATACGAGAATTCGGCGACGTATCGACTGTATCAAATATCCGGGAATAAGAGCAGTTCAAAGGAATTAGAGGTTGCGAAACAATGTACCGAGAACTTACTCGATGTACGGCCGCACTTCTGTTAGGTTGTTCAAGATATACAACGTAATGGTCCGCCATTCGTCGACATCCAACGATAAGGAAGTATAAGCACCGGCTGGTGCGAGCTTCCCTTTGAATAGTCTGAGGTTGGATCCACCCTTTTTAGGGTCGCCAGCATTGTACCGAGGCTTCGGATTATGCAAATGACGATTTTTGGCTTCGTAGTGTGCTGTCACGAAGTTTGCCGCCTCCTCAGTAATGAATGCCTCGGCCATCGATGCTTCAATTCGATGTTTATTTTTACATTTTTCTCGAAGCGTCTTCTGCATCCTCTCAGTTGCGTAGCACCAACGATTCAGCTCGGGCCCCCCCAATCGTGCCTCGGTCGGGAGATGCAAAATCAAATGCTGCATTGGATTAAAGAAGCCCGGTGGAAAGATCTTCTCTAACTTGCAGATCAACTCCGGCGCCAACTCTTCCAGTTCTTCTAGCAAGCCAGGCGATAGTTCTTTCGCACAAAGAACACGGAAGAAATAGCTCAGCTCTGCCAGTACTAGCCATTCATCCTCAGGGATAAAGCCACGCAACATCACCGGCATTACCCGCTCAAGCCATATGTGCCAATCATGACTCTTGAGACCAAATATTTTCAATTTTTCAAGGCTCGCTCCCCTCTTTAGATTCGCTGCATACCCATCGGGGAACATCAACTCATTTTTCACCCACAGGAGTATTTCCCTCATAACTGGCCTTCCAAGATTGAACCATGCCTTTGGCTTCGTCCAGTTCTTCTTTCCTTTCGGTTGTCGCATGTTTTGTAGCGGTCTATCACATAGAGCCTGCTGATCGACTCTAGCCTTAGGATTATCCTTTGTTTTCCCCTCTATGCCGAACAATGTACCAAAGAGGGCCTCGCCGACATTCTTTTCAGTGTGCATCACGTCGATGTTGTGTGGGCAAAGGAGGTCTTTGAAGTAAGGCAGATCCCACAAGCATGTCTTGTGAGTCCAGGCGTGTTCCGAATTATACCCCTTGAAATACCCTGGACGCTCTGGATCCGGCTCGAGAGAGTTTAACTGATCCAGGGTCTGTTGGCCTGTCAACGCAGGTGGTGCAGAGTTTTTGACAACTCTACCTTCCATGAAGTCGTTTTCCCATGCTCGGCTCCGGATCCGACGCAAAATTTCGGCAGCACCTCCCCGCTGTTCTCCTGATACACGTCTCGGCAATAAGCAGAGAGGATGTGTACCCGGAGAACAACAGGGAGGCACTGACGAAATTCTGCATCGGATCCAGAGTAGAGCATATGGGAAAATGAACCCAATCTACACATACTCGGGCTGTCCATGGATAACGTTGGACAATTCGAAAGAACCACGGTTATAAATATGCAAATGCATGCATATTTATAGATGTAACCCTTTCGAACGGGAGACGCATAGTGGTCACGCATACTGATGATTGACACCTATAGCTAGCAAGTTTCATCGGCACGAAGACCGAAATAGAGCAAATGAAGGGGGGAGGAGGAGATGTCATTTGTGGTCACCCACGAACGCAGGGGCGGAGCTCGTCGTACGCACGGGGAGGTCGTCGAACACCAGACCCTCGCAGCAACGAAAGAACTGCACATTTAAATCCACCCGATCAACACAAATATATATGATGTTTTTCATAACAAAATAGGGAAATATATGACCCCGTCGGCCTCTGGAAGGCCGAAGAGCACCTTTTCGGTCAACAGGAGGCCGAAGAGGTGTCGGGGTCGGGGGTGTCGTGGTGTCGGGCTGTCGTGGTGTCGGGGTGTCGGGGTGTCGGGTCGGGGTGTCGGGGTGTCGTGGTGTCGGGGTGTCGGGGTGTCGTGTCGGGGTGTCGGGGTGTGTCGGATGTCGTGTCGGGGTGTCATGTCGGGGTGTCATGTCAGGGTCGGGGTGTCGGGGTGTCGTGTCGGGGTCGGGGTCCGGGTGTTGGGGTCTTTTTTTCCTCTTTTTCCTTTTCTTCTTCTTCCTCTTCTTCCTTTTCTTCCTTTTCTTCCTTTTTTCCTTCTTCTTCTTCTTCTTCTTCTTCCTTTTTCCTTTTTCCTCTTCTTCTTCTCCTCCTCTCCTCTTTTTTCTTCTTCTTCTTCTTCTTCTTCTTCTTCTTCTTCTTCTTCTTCTTTTTTCTTCTCCTCCTCCTCTTCTTTTCTTCGTCCATTCCTTTTTCCTCTTCTTCTTCTCCTCCTCTCCTCCTCTTCTTCTTCTTCTTCTTCTTCTTCTTCTTCTTATTTTTTCTTCTTTTCCTTTTTCTTTTTCCTTTTTTTCCTTTTTCCTTTTCTTCTTTTTCTTTCTTCTAGGTTTCTTTCTACCTAAATGTCTAAATATCTAAAAACCTAAACATCTAAGTATCTAAACTCCTAAATGTCTAAATATCTAAAACCTAAACAGAAAAAATAATAAAAAAACAGAAAAAAGGGGCAGGAGGGGGAGCTCACCAGAGGGGGGCAGAGGGGTTGGCCGGCGAGGGGGCGGCGATGGGGCTGGCCGGCGTCCGGGCCGCGACGGGACGGCGAGGGGGCGGCCGGGCCGCGACGGGGCGGCGAGGGGCAGGCCTAGGCGCGGCCGCGCGGACACGGGGCGGGGCAGTGGGCGGCGTCGGCGGTCGCGGGTGCGGCGGCGGCGAGCGGCGGGCGGCGGGCCGGGGCGGGTCGGGGGCGGCGGCGGGTGCGGCGGCGGCGTGGGGTCGGGGTCGGGAGGGGAGAGGCAGAGAGAGTGGAGAGAGTGGAGGGGGGGTGGGCCGTTAGGGCCATTAGTAGGTATTTTCTTTGCCGTCTGCTAGCAGACGGCAAAGATTCTTTGCCGTCCGCTAGCAGACGGCAAAGAGGTGGGGTGGGCCGTTGCAGTTAACTTGCCTCCACTGGGCCCCACCCCACCTCTTTGCCGTCTGCTAGCGGACGGCAAAGAAACTTTGCCGTCCGCTGGCAGACGGCAAAGAGCTGGCTGATGGCAAACAGTGTCTTTGCCATCAGCGAGATCTTTGACGTCTGCTTTCCCAAAGCAGACGGCAAACAACCTCTTTGCCGTCTGCCAGCAGACGGCAAAGAGCTGGCAGATGGCAAAGTCCCTGATTCCAGTAGTGTTTAGTCCCGGTTGATATCACCAACCGGGACTACATGCCCCCCCTTTAGTCCCGGTTCGTAACACGAACCGAGACTAAAGGGTGGTGGCAGGCTGGTGTCAGCTGGGGCCCCCACGAGCCCCTTTAGTCCCGGTTGGTATCACCAACCGGGACTAAAGGCCCCCCCTTTAGTCCCGGTTGGTGATACCAACCGGGACTAAAGATCCCCTATATGAATTCGGCCAGCCCGATCACAGTACTCCTCCCTTTTTTTCCCCTTCTTCCCCTCCTTTGTTCTTCCTCTTCCTCGAGCTGATCCTCCATTTTTGCCAAAATTTGTCAAGATTTGGAGGCACCCCATCCATCCAAGTGTTCACAAAGGTTAGCAACTTTGTCCTTTCATCTCTCATTGCTAGATTAGCTCTTGCAATGCTCTATAAGTATAGTGATTTGTGGGTTTTAGTTTGGGCCGGAGTATTTATATGTGGTAGTTCATTTGATTTATATGCAATTTGAGCTCAAATTAACTTCTTACTTTGTATGTGTAGGTGTGGTTTACTTAGTGCCTTCCCGTCCCCGTCCTAACCACCGTCGATCGCCCGCACCGTCCCGTCGCCGTCACCACACCTTGGTGAGCCTCTTGTTCGTTCTTATCCTTTTTATAAAAAAAAATCTTATTTGTATGATTTAGATAGTTAATTGTATAATTTTCTTACATGTATGACTGTTTGTTATACATAGTGCCATGACTTTGATATCCGTCCCCGTCGGCCCTCGTCCGGTTTATGATTCGGATGTGGTATATATATTCTCTTTTATAACTATTTGTTGCATTTCGCGTTTATGACAATTATGCCCATCAAGTTGACATAGATATTTTTATCTAGGAGGTATGTGAACCTGCAACCGACATAGATATTCTTGTCAAGAAGTTAAATTTAGTTGAAAAAGAAAACGAGTATTTGAAAGAAAAATTGAAAAGAGTTGAAGAAGAGAAGATGAAACTGGAGTTGTATGTTGCCGATGTCGTCGATGATCACAAGATCAAGATGGATGCAATGCGCTCAAAGATTAGAAAATTTAAAAAATATGCCATTGATAGTGAGACTTGGTATCACTATGCTGTTGGATCAATTGTTACCTTAGTTGCGATCTTGATCGCATTTGTTGTTGCATTTAAATGCTTTAACTAGAGAGTTTGTATGTTGCTTTATGAGAACAAGTGTGTATGAACTTTATGTATGAACTTGTATTAATTTGGTCTTTTCGGTGTTGTGTAATGAAGATGAGCCGGCAATGGATGTACGATGACCGATGCTCTCCCCAGTTCATTAATGGCGTGCATACTTTTCTGGTTGCGGCTGAGGCAAACAAGCGGGCAGATGGTTTTATGTATTGTCCATGTGCTGGCTGTAAGAATGATCGAAATTACTCTAACTCAAGAACCATTCACGTCCACCTGTTTGAGTCCGGTTTCATGTCCGGCTATAACTGTTGGACCAAGCACGGAGAAAGAGGGGTCCTAATGGAAGAGAATGAAGAGGAAGAGGATGACGATAGCTATCCTAGCCATGGGTTCCATGAATACGATGGTACAACAATGGGGGAAGAAGCTGAGCCGGCAATGCAGGAAGGAGCTGAAGAAGAGGCATCAGATGAGCCCGCTGATGATCTTGGTCGGGCCATTGCCGATGCAAATAGAAACTGTGCAAGTGAAAAGGAGAAGCTGAAGTTGCAGCGCATGTTAGAGGATCACAAGAAATTGTTGTACCCAAATTGCGAAGATGACAAGAAAAAGCTGGGTACCACACTGGAATTGCTGCAATGGAAGGCAGAGAATGGTGTACCTGACAAGGCATTTGAAAAGTTGCTAAAAATAATGAAGAATAAGCTACCAAAGGACAACGAATTGCCCGACAGTAAGTACGAAGCAAAGAAGGCCGTCTGCCCTCTAGGATTAGAGGTGCAGAAGATACATGCATGCCCTAATGACTGCATCCTCTACCGCGGTGAGTACGAGGATTTGAATGCATGCCCGGTATGCTGTGCATTGCGCTATAAGATCGGCCACGATGACCCTGGTGATGTTGCGGGCGAGCGCCCCAGGAAGAAGATTCCTGCCAAGGTGACGTGGTATGCTCCTATAATACCACGGTTGAAACGTTTGTTCCAAAACAAAGAGCATGCCAAGTTGATGCGATGGCACAAAGATGACCGTAAGAAAGACGGGAAGTTGAGAGTACCCGCTGACGGATCACAGTGGAGAAAAATCGAGAGAAAGTGGAAGGACTTTGCAGATGACGGAAGGAACGTATGGTTTGGTTTAAGTGCAGATGGCATCAATCCTTTTGGGGAGCAGAGCAGCAATCATAGCACCTGGCCTGTGACTCTATGTATCTATAACCTTCCTCCTTGGTTGTGCATGAAGCGGAAGTTCATTATGATGCCAGTGCTCATCCAAGGCCCCAAGCAACCCGGCAACGACATTGATGTGTACCTAAGGCCATTAGTCGAAGAACTTTTAGAGCTGTGGAATGGAAAAGGTGTATGTGCGTGGGATGAGCACAAACAGCAGGAATTTGACCTGCGAGCGTTGCTGTTTGTAACCATCAATGATTGGCCTGCTCTCAGTAACCATTCAGGACAGACAAACAAGGGATACCACGCATGCACGCACTGTTTAGATGATACCGACAGTATATATTTGGATAAATGTAAGAAGAATGTGTACCTGGGGCATCGTCGATTTCTTCAGAGCAGGCATCCCGTAAGAAAGAAAGG
Source organism: Elymus sibiricus (assembly GCA_039707655.1). Taxonomy (NCBI): domain Eukaryota; kingdom Viridiplantae; phylum Streptophyta; class Magnoliopsida; order Poales; family Poaceae; genus Elymus; species Elymus sibiricus. Next base: position 469,221,121 of record CM077675.1, read on the forward strand.
CAAGCATTTCAAAGGTGAGGCAGATCACCGGAAGAAGCCTCGCCACCGTACTAGTGATGATATACTTGATATGGTCAAGGATTTAAAAGTAATCTTTGGAAAGGGTCCTGGCGGACAATCTGTTCCGAATGACGCTGACGGACGCGCACCCATGTGGAAGAAGAAATCTATATTTTGGGACCTACCCTAGTGGAAAGACCTAGAGGTCCGCTCTGCAATCGACGTGATGCACGTGACGAAGAATCTTTGCGTGAACCTGCTAAGCTTCTTGGGCGTGTATGGGAAGACAAAAGATACACCGGAGGCACGGGAGGACCAGCAACGTATGCACGGAGAAGACGGCATGGATCCAAAGCAGTTTCAGGGTCATGCCAGCTACGCTCTTACCAAAGAAGAGAAGGAAATCTTCTTCGAATGCCTGCTCAGTATGAAGGTCCCGTCTGGCTTCTCATCGAATATAAAGGGAATAATAAATATGGCAGAGAAAAAGTTCCAGAACCTAAAGTCTCATGACTGCCACGTGATTATGACGCAACTGCTTCCGATTGCATTGAGGGGGCTTCTACCGGAAAACGTTCGATTAGCCATTGTGAAGCTATGTACATTCCTCAATGCAATCTCTCAGAAGGTAATCGATCCAGAAATCTTACCAAGGTTACAGAATGATTTGGTGCAATGTCTTGTCAGTTTCGAGTTGGTGTTCCCACCATCCTTCTTCAATATCATGACGCACGTCCTAATTCACCTAGTCGAGGAGATTGCCATTCTGGGTCCTGTATTTCTACACAATATGTTCCCCTTTGAGAGGTTCATGGGAGTCTTAAAGAAATATGTTCGTAATCGTGCTAGGCCAGAAGGAAGCATCTCCAAGGGCCATGAAACAGAGGAGGTCATTGAGTTTTGTGTTGACTTTATTCCTGACATTAAGCTGATTGGTGTTCCTGAATCGCGGCATGAGGGCAGACTGGGTGGAAAAGGCACGCTAGGAAAGAATTCAGTAATATGCCGGGACGGGCATTCTTTGGCGCAAGCACACTACACAGTTCTACAAAGTTCCGCCTTGGTGGCTCCGTATATCGAGCAACACAAGAATATTCTATGCTCCAAACACCCGGAGCAGTCTGACGACTGGATTACACATGAACAAACTGTGCTTTCGCCGGTTGGTTGCAGACACGTCTCATGCATGACGACACTGTTGCAGATGACCTGTACTTGCTGTCCAAGTTACCATCTTCGACTATATTGACTTTCAAAGGGTACGAGATAAATGGGAATACATTTTACACGATCGCCCAAGATAAAAAGAGCGCCAACCAAAACAGTGGTGTCCGCTTTGATGCAGCAAACACCAATAGGCCAAAGGACACATATTATGGTTACATAGAGGAGATATGGGAACTTGACTATGGACTTGGTTTGAAGGTCCCTTTGTTTCGGTGCAAATGGGTCAATCTGAGAGGAGGCGGGGTAAAGGAAGACCCGCAGTATGGAATGACAACAGTGGATCTCAACAATCTTGGGTACGCAGACGAACCATTCGTCCTAGCCAATGATGTGGCGCAGGTTTTCTATGTGAAGGACATGTCTACCAAGCCGAGAAAAAGAAAAGATAAGGAAGCGAATACATCATACGATGAGCCAAAGCGCCACATAGTTCTTTCAGGGAAAAGAAACATCGTGGGAGTGGAGGACAAGACAGACATGTCAGAAGATTATGAAAAGTTTCATGAAATTTCTCTCTTCACAGTGAATGTTGACCCGAGCATCAAGTTAAACGATGAAGATTGTCCATGGTTACGGCACAAAGGGACACACGCGAAGAAAAAGTTTTATATCCAAAGATCCCACTCTGGGATGTGACCGGCTTCTCTAGTTAGTTTCCGGACTTATATATCTGGAAAGTCCCACTTCGGACAAACCGGAGGGAATCTTTGTAATAGAACTCCGACTTATGTGTTTTCGCATTTGAAACGCGAAGAAATATTATGTCCAAAGCCACGTCATCAATTTTCAACCCTTTCTGACTTCATTTGCTATTTTTCATGCATTTACTGATTTTTTGAGCTAAATGACCCTGAAATTGAAAAGCACTACAAATCACAATCAGAAAAGGTTGAAAGTTGGCATGGTATCATCATTTCACCCACATAGCATGTGCTAAAAAGTTGAGAGGGTTACGGCAAAAACTGGATGCACTTCGTGTACAAAATGGACAATCTCTTTCGAAGTATCACACTTTCGGACGAAAACTCGTCTGTTACAAAGGCATTTCATTTTTTTTAAATAACCTAAGAATTACCAAATTGAATATAATGATAAAACACACTAATATTAAACAGCAGAAAAAAGAATCACTGAAAAATCTTTTTTTAAAATAAAGTTATTCACAAACTAGTGATTCACACAAATTTCAAATAATTCAAATTTGAAAACTACCGGCACTAACAGAAAGTTTATATTTTTTTTTACCTAAAGGAAAAAGATTCACTCAGAAACTCTAAATAAAGCAAAAAACAACCAAGAAACAAAAGAAAATAAATATAGAAGAAAACAAAAAAAAACTGAAAAGTAAAAAAAAACCCGCCTACTGGGCCGCCACGGCCTGCATACGACTAGACACCCACTAGTTGGGCCAGGATGCAGGCCCGCAAGGCCCAGTATGGCCCACAGGGCAGGAAAGAACGGTAGGCCTTGTAGGCCTGCTTTAGAGAGGAGCTCGAATGAGCTACCGCGCCGGGGTTTATAAACCAGTGCGAGCACCCTTCGCTGGGCGAGGTGGGACTAAACATCCACCACACTGCGCCGTGCCAGGAACAGGCCTTTAGTCGCGGTTGGAGCCACCAACCGCGACTAAAGGGGGGCCTTTAGTCGCGGTTGGAGCCACCAACCGTGACTAAAGGTGAATTTCATCCAGTCCAAGCGGCGGGAAGCGAGACCTTTAGTCGCGGTTGGTGGCTCCAACCGCGACTAAAGGTGGCCTTTAGTCGCGGTTGGAGCCACCAACCGCGACTAAAGGCTCTCATATATATAAGTCCACTTACGATCCTCTCCATTCTCTCAACGCCAAACACAGACGACGCCGCCAGGCTGCTGCGCGCCGCCGCCTGCCCCGATCGACGCTGTCGCCGCCCCCGACGCCGGCCGCCCGTCCCTCCTCGTCGACCCCTACTCCGGACGCGCCCTTCCTCGCCGATCCCCGACGGCACCGCCAGCCCGCGCGCGCGCGCCCGCTCCTCGCTGCGCCGCCTGCCCTGACGCCGTCGCTGCCCCCGATTCGCCTCGCCTCGCCGTCGCCCCGTTGTGAGCTCAGTTCCTCCCTCTCCCCCCCTCCCTCGCCCCCTGCCGCCATGGCCGCCCGTCCCCGAGCCCCCCCACACACACACATGCATGAACACACACACACACACACATTTTCTATTTAGATGTTTTAGTTGTTTTTCACTAGTATATATGTATGTATGAATGCATGTTAGATGGATATAATTAGTGTTTAATTAGTATAGATTTTTTTATATAATGTTGTTTTTCTGTTTTTTAATGGATGTATAGAAGTATGCTTAATTAGTGTTTCTTTTTCTGTTTTTTAATTTTTTATACTTTTAGTTATAGAAATGTTAGATGAATGTTTTTTAGTTTTTTATACTTTTAGTTATAGCTAGATAAATGTTAGATATAAAAACGTTGAGGAATTTTGACATTTGATCCAATGTATAGCAATTAGTATTTGCAAAAGTTGCATATTTTAATGTTGTATTTGCAATAGATTTTCTTAGTCCTTTAAGGGATTAATTATCAGGAATGCCCCCATTATGGATGTGCACAAGTTGATCCAATTTCTTTCTGATCTCATGCATCTACCTTTCGGATCTCTGAATACTAAATTGTTTTATCTTTCTTCTGGATTAGTTAAATAAAAGCTATGGACAATACCGGCAGAGAAGGAGAAGAGGCTGTGTTCGACATCATACGCTCCACGAGCCCAGATGATCATGATGACGGCTCGCAATATCTGAACCCTTCGGGTGAGGGTATGATGTTTGATGAAGAAGAACGAATAGATGAAGGTGACGACAACGATGTTGACGAAGAAAATGTTCTTCAAATGACCGGCGAGGTATATTTAATATATAAGCCATCCGGTGATCATTACATGTCTTAATTGATTTGTATGTATTAACGAATCGATCTTTCTTCTTTTAGGCCTCCGGATCGAGCAAATCTTGTACAAGCGACAGGGTAGTTCGAGGCCCGGCCAAAAAGTTGGACAAAGGCGTAAAGTTCAACATCGATTCCATCAAAACATCAACTGGCGAACCGCTTGAACCTAAGAAAAATGCGACCACGTTCAAGAATCAATGCGGAGTTATTGTCAGGGACCAAATCCCGATCTCCGTTCAAGAATGGAGAAAGCCAGCAAAGGGAGATCGAGCAGGAGTTACTTTTGTCGACGAAAGGGCAAAAGATGTGCTTTGGACTACGCTCATGGAACATTTCACGCTACCAGATAATTTGACAGATGCAGATCTGAAGAAAGTCAGAAACTATGCTCTTAAAAAGATGGCGATCGCATTCAACACCTTCAAGAAAAATGCATGGGCTAAGTACGTCAAATCAAAAAAGAAGACTCCAGAATTCACGGGAGCACTGGTGAAGGCAAAAGATCACTGGGACGCTTTCGTGAAGTTCAAGGAATCGGAAGAAGCTAAGGAACTGTCGAGGAAAAACAAGATTAATGCTGCGAAAAAGAAGTGGCACCATCGTCTGGGGCCAGGTGGCTACCAGGTGGCCCTGCCTAAGTGGCATCAATCTGAGCAAGAGATGATTAGTAAACGGGTCAGTCCAGTTACATTGACATGGCCCCCCAGGTGCAGGACATGGTTTTATGCGCATGGGGGGAAGTTGGACCCAGAGACAGGGCTGGTTATGGTGAAGGCAAGTCTTAAAGAAGCGACAGACGAAATACTTATTGCAATAGAAGAAGCTCGATCGGGGGTGTTCACGCCCAACAGAGATAACGACGAGCTTACGCGCGCCCTGAAGAATCCTGAACACCCGGGAAGAACACGAGGCAAAGGCGTTGTTCCGTGGTATGAGGGGTTTGCGGATTGGAACGACGACTATAGAAGCCGTGCGAGAAAGAAGAAGCATGAGGAGCAGAAGAAGAAGGAGGAAGCACTCCGCCTTGAAGGCCTAATATCCTCGCACCTGGAGTTGGAACGATTTGTCAGGCGGCAGCAGGAGCAGATCGACTCACTCAGCCAGGAAAGGGCGTCTCAGCGGCAGCATGAGCAGATCGATCCAGCATTGGATAGCACCGTCCCATCTATGCCGAGAAGCAGCATGGGTTCCGCCCCGGCCGATATCGATAATGCACTGCTAGCTAGCTACCCTGTGGATGATATCAAAGACAGGACTAACTGTGAGCTACACATGAAAGTGAAGAACTTATCCATGAAGGTGGCGGACGACTATGCTTTAGCAAATCCCCCTGAAGCAACCTTCCATTGCAATCCCATTCCAGCTGGCTATGCTCGTGTCGGGGTTGATGAAGTGATGTCAGGATATCACGAGCTATAACTTGACATTCTTGGAGGTGACGAGGAGAGAACACTGGGAGAGGCCATACATCATATCATTCTATGGAAAAAGGATTGCATCGTCTTTCCAAGGCCACCGACTCCTCCTTCTCCAAGTCCTCCGCCGCTTCAGTCGACTCCTCCTCCTCCAAGTCTGGCACCGCGTCAGCCGACTCCTCCTCCAAGTCCGGCACGGCGTCAGCCAACTCCTCCTCCTCCAAATCAGCCGACTCAGCGTGCTCCGCCTAAGCAACAGCGGAAGAGAGAGGCCGCAGCTACGACGGCTAGCGGTACAACAGACAAGAAATTCAAACATGGTCCAAGCCTCAAGCCTCTTCCGAAGTTGTCTTACCACCTGACTCAGGAGGAACTCGACGACGCATGTGATGCCCAATTGAAGGCCCATTTTGCACCGAAACCGCCCGCGCCGCCAAAGGAGAAAGTACCTGAGCATGTATCACAACACTTTATTGATATGGCTTGACCGGCTGACAATCAGAAGGACTCCGACTATGTGCGGTCTATCAAGAAGTCATATTCTGCAGGGCAAAAGGAGTCGAGCTCGAGCTCGAGCCAAGCAGTTGGCAAAAAAAGCGGGAAAACTGTTCCCCAGCTGGGAGAACAAGCAGTGCAATCGAGCCCCCCGCTCATTGTACAAACACATGTGAGTACCGCCGATCGGCCGGCAATAACCGACGATCTTAGAAGGCAGGCTAAAGAGGCCGGTGTCACTGTTGAACAACTCCTAAGCCTTGAGGAAATCCCCGGGATTACATAGGAGGAAGTAAAATACCAATATGTCCGTGGCAAACCTCTGGTCAAGCCTGACGATGTCAAGCTTCTACCAACGAGAATGTACAATTTGCATACGTGGTACATGCAAAAAACAGCAAATACCAATGAAGAGTCCCTCATGGTGAAAGTCAAGCCAGAGCATTACTTCCATGGAAAAGATGTGTGGATTGATTTTTCAGAGTTGTTTCAGTTATTCCAACAAGACGCACTAGACAAATCTATCGTCAGTTGCTATTCTCTGTAAGTGATTTCTTTCTGTAATTTAAGTCTCTAGCTAGCTAGCTAGATGTGCTCTCGTTCATTAACTGTAATTATCCTCACTATATTCTTTTCTGTGGTATTATGCAGAATGAAGATGTATGAAATGAAAAAAACTAGACGCAATGGAGTTGGGTTCATTGACCCAAATACGATTAATCAGGCGATATGGGAAGATCAATATTCGAGAGAAGACACAGAGAGATTCCTGCTAGAGTTTTTGAAGCAACTAAACACCCAACCAAAAATACTACTTCCTTACAACTTCGGGTGAGTGTTACTATATCTTGTACTACAAATTCTATTTTTTGCTTACTAGATGTTAATAAGTGTAGTTGATGAGTTATGCACATGCCCGCTTATTTATAAAAAACGTGTGCGCATGCAGTTTCCACTGGATCTTGTTAATCATTGAAGTTGACAAGGGAAAAGTTGAAGTACTGGACTCACTATATAAGGATCCATCCGAATACGCAACCGTGAAGGGGATGTTCGACAGGTAATTTCAATCATTATCGCACTATGTCTGCCTCTTTACTTCATTTCCTGATATCAACTAGTTAATAACTCCTTTATTCATTTTCTTTGCCGGTGGGCAGGGCTTGGAAAAAGTTCATTGAAGAGGTCCCCGGCCAATGGAAACAACAGCTGAAATGGGTGCGACCCAAGGTAATTAAGTAGTACTAGCTAGCTACGTCTGTGTATCTCTTTAATTCTAGTTTCAATACCATTATCATGCTTGATTAATTATTACCTGATTGAATTTTATTCTCGTAAAGTGCATGAGGCAGGAGAAGGGGAATAGTTTATGCGCATACTACGTTTGCGAGAATATTCGCATGATCACGTCTGAAAGGAGCATAGATGAAAAAACTCTTTGGGTACGTTTGCTAGAACACTATCCATAATTTTTTTATCATGATCTAGCTAATATATATACACACAACTAATATATTCATCTTGATCTCCTGATTATAGATGATAGAGATGCGGGGCGAGCTCCTACCAACGGCTCGCGTACGAGCAATTCAAGAGGAAATAGCTGGATTTCTGGTCGACCAGGTCATAGATCCCAAAGGAGAATACCATTACAAGATCAAGCAGTAATGCCCTACATATGTAATGATCCGCAAATTGTAGGAGAAATTGTATATACCAAATTGTATATATATATGTATGTGAATGGTCGTCGTACGAGAAATTCGATTTATATATATATGCACAACGTGTACAGTATGTAGTAGCGTAATATATGTTTGAAATGAAAAATAATTAAATGGAAAACACAAAATTAAAAGGAAAAATAAACCAAAATTAAAAGAATTAAATACTTTTAGTCCCGGTTGGTGTTACCAACCGGGACTAAAGGTGGAGCCTTGTCCCCCAGCGCACGGCCCTGACAGGCGCCACGTGGTGGGCCTTTAGTGCCGGGCCGTGACGAACCGGGACTAAAGGGGGGGGGCCTTTAGTCCCCCCCCTTTAGTGCCGGTTGTAGAACCGGCACTAAAGGGCCTTACAAACCGGGATTAAAGGCCCGTTTTCTACTAGTGGGTCTCCCGATGCCGAGAACCCCCTAAACATGCAAACTCTTCCATTTAGGGTCTCCCGATGCCGAGAACCCCCTAAACATGCAAACTCATCCATTTAGGGTCTCCAGATGCCGAGAACCCCCTAAACATGCAAACTCATCCATTTAGGGTCTCCCGATGCCGAGAACCTGTAGGAGATATGCCCTAGAGGCAGTAATTTCAGTTACTTTTGTATCTCCGAGTTTGTAATGAATGTTTATGATCCATGCTATAACTGCAATGATTCTCGAGTCTACAATAACCACGAGGCTTGGAGGCAAACTCATGTGCACGTGTGGTATAATAAACGGTAAATTGTATTCCTAGTCTTGCCTCTAAGACTGGCTCAAGTATTGCATGATGATCCTGTTTTCCTGATCATGGGCATGGCTATGCCGGCAATTTTGAGGGCACGATGTTGGTAGAACACTTGTGTTGAATCGACCCAAATTGATTTTATGCTATGAGATTCATTTGTCACAAGTTAATGGTTAAATAACACAGAGATAGTTAATGTTTGCATAATTCCTTAGACCATGAGAGTATCGAGTTCCTTCGTGCTTGCTTCGTGAACTTTGGGGTTTGTTAAACGTCATCCGTTACTGGGTGGCTATTACGGCGGCTTACGGGTTCACGGAAAAGTATGGCAAGTAACTTAATAGCTCGAGATTGGGATTTGCTCCTCCGACGATGGAGAGATATTCTCGGGCCCTCTCGGTGTTACGGTATCCATCATCGTCTGGCCAGACACAGTGTGATTTGATCACAGGGATGCCGGAACATGAAAACGAGAAAAGAGAACAAAACCGGTAACGAGGTAACTTGCATAGTGGACAAGTTGTTGATCCACGGGAATGCAGAAAATCTCACCTCGGGTGTTTGTGAAATATCGCGAAGCAACAGGAATAGCACACGGCAACTGGAGGTTCACTCGAATATTCATTCGTGTGGGTATAGGGGTCAATATGGGTGTCCACGGCTCCGATGTTGATCATTGATCGGAAGGGGTTCCGGGTCATGTCTATGCTTCACCGAACCTATAGGGTCACACGCTTTAGGGTCATCTATCTGCTGAATACTAGACAGGGAGTCTGAGAGAAAATCACCGAAAAGGTTTCGGACAGCGGAAAAGTTCCGCAGAGAGAACACCGGAACAATTTCGGTAAAACTGAAAAGTTGTTTCAGGGGATACCATTAAGTCAAATTGGTTTTGGCACATGCCTGATAATTCTTGGAGGGTGCCAGAATCATTCTGGAAACTTTCTGGAATTTTCCGGGATGAAAACCGGAAATGTTCCGGAGCTGCCGAAACCGCTTCAGATGCTTTTCGCAGATGAAAATCACTAAACCGGAATTGTTCCGGATCGCATTGAAAATTATTTTAGTGGGTACTGGAAATGTTCTAAGCCCACATAAATATTTTTAGTTCGACCGGACGCTGAAAAATGTCGTCATGAATAGTGAAAGTGCTTTTTGGTTGCTTCTTGGAGAAGCTACCTTGAGGGCATTTTGGTAATTTTCATAGTGGATGGAAATATCTGAAAATATCTAGATAACACTATTCATGAATAGTGTCTATTCATGAATAGTAGAATCACTATTATGAATAGTGAAAATATCTGAGGGCATTTTGGTACTTTTACCATTGTCTCTCACCCTATAAATAGAGGTGGAGGGTGCTCTCATATATGACATCCATTTGCTCTCATACACATGCTATGCTTTGCTAGCTCTCTCCCTCCCTCCCACGAAAAGAGTTTTTCGTAGAGCCGAAAGGCTGTCTGGGTTCCGGCAGGAACTAGTTCTGGACGGCGAAGCCCTGCCGGATAGATGACACCGTATGTGTGCAACCCCGTAGAGAGGTCGTAGTTTCGATCTTTTGCCCGAGGGGCTGTTCGTGTGTCCTCCCGAAGGGCTGTCCGAGTCTCCGTTCGAGTTTCGGGGGACTGTCCGACCGCCTCCCGAAGGGCTGTCCGTGACATCGTCCGGGGGACTGTCCGACTGCCTCCCGAAGGGCTGTCCGACGAGGGAGTACATCCTCGCGGTTGGGAGGTTGTAAAATCCTAGCTGCGGGGATCTGCACCAACGATCTCCACCGACTCTTCTTCCACTGCGCTTCGAGTCGGTACGGATCAGATCAAACCTTGTATGCAGTCTTCATAGTGGTCCTGGGCGTGCTCGCTATACCGGAAATTTTTATTTTCTGTCGCGTTCCCCAACAGAACCCCCTAAACATGCAAACTCATCCATTTAGGGTCTCTCGATGCCGAGAACCCCCTAAACATGCAAACTCATCCATTTAGGGTCTCTCGATGCCGAGAACCCCCTAAACATGCAAACTCATCCATTTAGGGTCTCCCGATGCCGAGAACCCCCTAAACATGCAAACTCATCCATTTAGGGTCTCCCGATGCCAAGAACCCCCTAAACATGCAAACTCATCCATTTAGGGTCTCCCGATGCCGAGAACCCCCTAAACATGCAAACTCATCCATTTAGGGTCTCCCGATGCCGAGAACCCCCTAAACATGCAAACTCATCCATTTAGGGTCTCCCGATGCCGAGAACCCCCTAAACATGCAAACTCATCCATTTAGGGTCTCTCGATGCCGAGAACCCCCTAAACATGCAAACTCATCCATTTAGGGTCTCCCGATGCCGAGAACCCCCTAAACATGACAAAAATACCTACTTCCATATGAAATATCACATAGCTAAAACATGATAGAAGAGTAACTACACATCACATCATTTGAACCTTAGTAAACACATGACATGCCATAGATGTGATCATAATAAGTAGCCAACAACAGTAAGGTTCAAAAGCATACATAGTACCACATGTTTAGTTGCATACATAGATGTTCACAAACAAGTACTCATTACACAGTTTTTCAAAGAACTTATTCTTCTCATATGTTTCCACTGGCAGTAAAATAAGCCATCCATCCAGAATGGCTTGTTGGGCCAGAAGTTGAAGCACCAGAAGTTGAAGCACCAGAAGTTGGAGCTCTTGGGGAAGAGAATGGTCTTTGATAGATTGCAGGTGCAGATCTTGCAGCTGGCTGTGATCTTGCAGCTGGGGGCTGTGATGTGGTAGTTGGGGGCTGTGATCTTGCAGCTTGGGGCTGTGATCTTGATGCTGGAGCTGATCTAGTAGCTGTGGGCTGTGATCTTGCAGCTTGGGGTTGTGATCTTGCAGCTTGGGGCTGTGATCTTGATGCTGGAGGTGAGCTTGAGGCTGGGGGTTGTGTTCTTGCTGGTGCCTTCAAATCAAAAAAGTAAACCTTGTAGTTAGTCATACTCAAGCATGATTGTTAGTAAAGAATACATAAATACAAAAAAATTAAACTACAGTGGGAAGGGATTACCACATGCTTATTTTTCCTCATTGCCAAATCTGGTTTCAAAGGCTTCTTGCAGTTGGTGTATCTATGGCCTTGGAGCCCACAATTACCACATGTTATCGTGGCCATTCTAGAAGTGTCCTTTGGCTTTGGAACTTCAAACCTGCCCTTAATCCTCTTTTCTTTCTTCCTTCCTCTCTTCACATGGAAGTCAGATGGATCTATGTCTGGTCCAGGAGTCTTTGTCCAATCATGTTCACCAGGAACAGGGTATATCATAGGTTCATATGATGCTAGGTACATAGGTTTTTTGAAGAATTTTGAAACATAGTCCTCTGGAAACCTTTTTGCCTTATTGATTGCTGATATAGCATGGTTGCATGGTATGCCAGACAGGTCCCACTTTCTGCAACCACATGTATACTGTTCCAGGTTAACTGGATGTGTTTGTTGCCCACTTGTCACTTGCCATAGATTAACACCAGCTTGAATTGGTTTGCAAAATCTGGCCCTTTCCTTTTCCACCTCTAACTTCTCAGCACAATGAGGTGTGATCTCCCACGTTGCTACTTTTCCTCTCTCTCTATTCCTATGCCACCTCACCATCTGCTTGTCCTTAATACCATCAACCATAGTCCTAATAGGTTTTTTCCTAAAATCTAAGATGTACTTATTGAACACCTCTGACAAGTTGTTAACAACCAAGTCTTTCTTGCAGTTAGTGTCAAAAGCATGTCTAGCCCATGTGTGTTTTGGTATTCCACTCAACCACTTCCAAGCTTCCTTACTCTCATTTTTCAGATCATTCATTGCAATGTTAAACTTGTGTTGGTTATAAGCATAGCTGGCATTATCCATACATTTCTTAAGATCTTCCCCCCTAAACCCAACATTCTGGAAATTTGCATACAGGTGTCTAAGGCAAAATCTTTGATGGCGGTTTGGAAAAACTTGATTTACTGCATTTAGTAGCCCCTGTTCACATAATATAACATACTAAGCTACTGAGCAATGATGGTATAACATAAATATAAACAGGGACATGATTGCATACCTTCTGTCTATCAGACATGATTGTGTAAGGGCCATATTTCCCATATTCACCTCCAATACATATCTTGAGCTGGTGTAGAAACCAACACCAATTTGATGTGTCCTCCTGTCCAACTATAGCAAATGCCTGTGGAAATATGTTGTTATTTCCATCTCTCCCAGTGGCAGCTAGGATTTGAGCACCAGTATTCAGCTTAATAAAGCACCCATCAACACCTAATTTTACAAGAAAGCAACATTTAAAGTCAACATCTATCATTCACAAGGTGTGATCTACAAGCATTCTATATAAATGAAACAAACATGTTACTAACCAATGAATGGCCTGCATCCATTGAGAAATCCCTCTCTTGCTCCATTTATGCAGAAGAACATAGCATGAAACCATGGTCCAGGATGTGGCCTTTTTGTTGTAGGTTTTGGAGTTACTGTTGTCACAACAACTCTACTTCTAGGGTTTGTGTCCATGATGGTTTGAGCATAGTCCCTCAGCCTGGGATACTGCTGCTTGTGCTCTCCTAATACAGCTTCCACAGCAAGGTTCTTGGCCCTATAGGCCATGTGCCTGGGCACATCAACACCATACTTCTCCTGGCAGTTGTCAATCATAGTTGCTATACTAGTGCTTGGATCAGATCTGAACAATGACTCATAGGTCTTTGCAAGCCACTTTGCACTAACCCTAGATGACTATGTACTGCTAGGACAAGTGTGGTGCAGCCTCATCTTCTTAATAGCAAATGTCTTTTCCCCTTTGATAACTGCAGCAACTATACAGAACTGGCACTTCTCATTTTTGCAACATGCAATTATCCTTTTGTCTGAGTTTCTGTGGTACCTGAAATTTCTTGCCTGTGTAATGTGCAAGCTCAACAATGCTTCTCTGAATTGCTGTTGATTCTTAAAGCACATGTACAGACACAACTGCTGATGTGGTTGCTCAAGTTTGTTATTGTACCATATCCTAGGTTTTATTTTCTTGGCCCTACTTTTCTTGCATTTTTTAGGACAAATGCTGGTTCCTCATATCCATCATCCTCACTGTCAAACAACAGCCCATGATCTTCCTCATCTGATGGAATGAAATCAGGTTGCACCTCCTCTAGAACACTAGAGTGTGACCTAGTGGTGGGACCTCTCCTAACTGGTAGCTTCTGTCTCTTCCTTGCAGGTTGTTGCATGGGTGGCTCTTCTGCTGAAACACAATTCACCTCCTCATCCTCATCCTCCTCCTCAAACAAATCCTCAACATCAGTGTCACCCTCATAATGTAAGTGCTCCTCTTCTGATTCTTCATCTGAAGCTTCATATTCATCTTCCTCTTCATCTTCTGGATCAGGAATCATGTGATTCTCCAGGCTGAAAGGGTTGTTATCACTATTATATGCATTCTCCTCATCAGTACTCTTATATCCCTCCTACTCCTCTTCCTCCAACAGAACTTTCAGGTTCCCCTTACTGAGATTTCTACTCTCTTGTGTGCACATAGTAGCATGTTGAGTAGGTTGCATACTACTACTGTTGTTGCCCTCACTGTGAAAAACTACACCATTATCATCAACAGCAAGAACACCTGGATCACTGAGATCATACACAACAGGTGCTTCATATAAGATTGCAGCCAAATCATCTACTCTGTGCTTAATGTTGCTCTCTCTAACAAATCCTGAACTGACAGGTGTTGTTGCCCTCACTAACAAATTCAACACTAATGAATGCTCATACTGCTTCTTTAGCTGTTGCAATTTGATGTTTGTGTCAATCAGTTCTAGTCCATGCTCTCTGTCATCTCCTGCAGCAGTCTTCTTCATGTGGTACAGTTCATCATTGAAATTAAATCCTACTGCTGTCAATAGTGCATACATATTCAGAAATGTGACATCTGAGCTACAAATTTTCCTATCCAAATTATGCCCAGCATCAAAGTGAATCCTCACATCCCATATAGAATCATCTAACCTACAATCCACGGCAAAATGGACATTTTTCAGTGCTTTACAACACAAACCCTAGCCCTCTGATTTGAACATGACAAAATAAAAAATGGAGGGACTTACATCACTCCACCTGCTCCACTGGTCCAGTGATGGCTTGTGGTGGGGTTGGCCAACCACATCTCGGCTAGCCGCACCCGTTGCTCCATTGACAGGGGGGCCTCCTCCTCCTCTTCCTCGTCGCCGGTGTAATAGGACGAGCTGGAGCCGTCCAGCCCCACGTGGTCATCGCTCCCGAGCCCAGGAAGGTCGCCGTAGCCGCCCACGACACCGCCGCCGTCGGGGGGTCGCCGCGGTCATGGCCTGAGATCCGCGGGGAGAGAGGATAGGAGAGGGGGGAGAGGAGGGGGGAACTCGATCTAGGGTTCGTCGGGCCGGGGGCGGCTCGGTTCGACCGAGCCCGTTAAGGGCGACCGCGCCAGCCTCGTCCTAGTCAGCGCACCGGCACGCGCCGATTGGCCAGCGTGGCGCCTGATAGGTGGGCCCGCGATGTCAGATACACGGTCAATACATGCTTATACGCCTGTCAGTCCATTTTGTAACGATTAGGCCGAATAGTGGTACTGAATTGCGACATGCAGAGATGGTGGTACTGATTCGTTACATGGTGCGCAAATGTGGTATGTCCTTGCAATTAACTTTAGTATATAGGAGCGACAAAAGAAGAGAAAAGAAAGGAGGAGGTTTAACTGGGCCAGGAGACCGATCCATCGACGATGGCGGCGCGCTTGAGCGACGATGAGATCCGGTTGATCGGGATCGCTCAACCAAACTACAATGTATCGATCTCCCCAGGGATAGAGACAGGGAAGAAGGCTAAAAGGACGGCGGGCACGATCGACGACGATGTACTCCTCGAGATACTCTTCCGGGGTTCTGCAGACATCGCTGCCCTGTTCCGTTGTGCCGCGGCGTGTAAGCGCTGGTGCGCTCTTATAGCAGACCCGTCCTTCCTCCACCGCCGGTGGCCGGAGAAGACGGGCCACCCGTCAGCTCTCCTCATCTTCTTCATTCAGCGGCAGCGCAACCGAGGCGACTCCCCCGAGCCTCCGGCCTTCGTTTCTGCACCGTCGGGGCCAACGCTCGGCAGGGCTTGGTGTTGTTCCCTCTCGTCGCTCGTCCATGGCATGGGGGCCATGGACGAGCGACGAGAGGGAACGACATGGACGAGCGACGAGAGGGGTGGTCTCGTCCTGTTGCGCCTTGTTCGTGGTGGTTCCTGCACCAACTCGATTCAGCTTGGCCGTGTGTGACCTCCTCGCCCGCACATGCGAAATGCTCCCCCCGCTTGAGTGTCCAGTATCTACCATTAGTTGCGCTCTTCTAACCGGTTCAGACTATTGCTCCTCAGGCCGGCACCGGATGCAGCCATCAACTCCGGGTTACTCGACATTTTTTACCGTGAAAACCCTTGTCAATTCCATTCACGTAAAGGAGCATTATACGTGTGATCTCTACATGTTCTCATCTGCCAAGCCGGGTTGGAGCGCGCCTAGAAGCTGCTTTGGCAACAAAATCTGGTCTTTTCCTCGCAAGAGCGGCCTTTGGATGTCATTCGGGAACCATAGCCAACATAAGGCCGTCGTATACGGTGGCATGGTGCACTGGGTCGTCACGTACCTATCAGAGGGTACTGTCCCACAAAAGTATTACACCTTCAACGTCAACATCCAGACCGGCCACGCCTCCTTGACGGAGATCTCCATCCCCGCCGACCAGTTCACCAAAAAACGTTATGATTGGCCAATGCTTAGTGTCGGTGTTGACAGGACACTCATGCTGTTTTACGTGTATGAGCAAGTTGGCATTCGGCGGCTATATATTTGGACGCGCAGAGAAGACAACGGGAGGTTGAGTGCAACCTTCATCTGGCTCCCTGTTGGGGTGTTCGACTTAAAATCGCCCAAAAAGAAGTGGGATCCTGGACAGATCCGTGTGTGGTCGGGAGAGAAGAGCAACACACTTTTCATCTTAGACAGATCAGTTCGCGCGCACACGCTCGACACCCAAACAGGAGTGATGGAGGATGTAACTGGATTTTCATCGCGACTTGTGTATCAATGCTATGTTTATGGAGATAGACTGGCCGACATTGTTCCTATCTCGGCTTGGTAGATATTTATGTTAGTAGACATCTGTTATTCTCTCTAAAAAAGGTACATACTCCTACCTGTTAATTATTTCAGGCCCTAACTTATTATTAATTTCCCATTTTGATTTAACTATATGGTGGAACTTAAGCCAATAACATAATAGACTTTGTAAGGGCTCAGGCCAACAAGAGACTTTACAAAGGTTCAGTTCAAGACGCAGGGTTCTAGGCAGTGAGAGAAAGAAAGTGAAAGGTAAAAAAAGGTGTAAGGTGAGCTTCCTGGTCGTAGCTTCCATCAGTGTCGGATGCAGGAATAATTTGTAGGTGGACAGAGTTTATAAAGGAGAAAACAATGTATAATACAACTCTGCAAAAGCTCACTAAAGTACTTGATGCATATTAGTACTATGTGTTCAACCAATACAACCGAAAATCAAAGTTTAAGTATTAGCAGTTTAGCACTGAGAATACCTCACAAGATAAAGATTACATGCATGACGAATGAACAATTTGTCATCTATATTATTAACTAGCTAGACGGATATGAAAATGATTTACAAAATATGGAAACCATATACAAATAATAAATTAGTACTAACTAGCTAGTAGGATAGAATCATAAAAAACACATTCTGCAAGTGAAGATAGAAAGAAAAAAATATCTATAAAAAATTGATCTTCTATAGCCCTATATAGCGTGCGAATAACATTGAATATTGGTCATTGGATGAAGCCAATCAGACGATGCAGAGGTGGCAAACCCAAGCACTACTGGTTGTTAGTATCTTCATCATTTCATCGATTGTGCAACATGTACAATCTAGAAGATTCCTTGGTTGAGCTTAAACATAATGATGCGTACTAAATCTCAAAACATAAGCACTTCTCTTTTCTTCTAGAATCTTCCATGTCCACATGG
Organism: Elymus sibiricus; assembly: GCA_039707655.1. Lineage (NCBI taxonomy): Eukaryota > Viridiplantae > Streptophyta > Magnoliopsida > Poales > Poaceae > Elymus > Elymus sibiricus. The sequence continues at coordinate 469,238,726 of CM077675.1, forward strand.
GGCTTCTTCCACTAGAATGATCATGTGGTGCAAAATCATCTATGATAGTTATTCTGCTCCTAGAATGTCTGAAATGTCCTAACTATTTATCACAGCTAAGCTCAACTTTAATAGCTTCTTTTCATGTGCTTTATGGTCTGGTCTTTCCTGTATTTTTACTTTTTAATATAATTTAACATTTTTCTTATTACTCATGAATAATTGGTAAATTTATTGAATCAATATCTGTTGCAAGATCTGATCTACAAATGGGTTTATTGTCCGATACGAGGTTTGGGTTGCAGAAGGTATGATGGTAGACATAGATATAGTGAACCTGCTATTGCAAAAACATGGAGATGCAAGGTGCTTATTTTTCTTTTAGTGACTATTGTCTTGAGACTTGAGATGGATAATTTGCAAACTCTATTGTATTTTCTAAATATTTGTTCGACGTGTAAAGTTGGCTGCATTGTTCACGCTTTCGGATGGGGGTCTTTATTTCTTCTTCCTTTCAGGTCTCCTCGGTTGAATGCATTGTTCACACTTGCAGACTGCGATCTTAATTTCCTTTTTTTCCGGGTCACCTCTACTATGGGCTAAAAGTTTTAACAAGATCCTTCAAATTATTTTTCTTCAGCTCAGATGAGTCATCGGTAATTTGGTGGAGTGATTAAGATGAGTCATTGCCGCGTTGGTGGAGCAATCAAAGGTAATGCCTACCATAGTGATTTTATGCAGGAAAAAAATCCCAATATGCCTTGCAAAATGATATTTTGCAGCCAATCAAATGTTATTAATGGCCTCATTTACCTATCAAATGTACTTTGTCCTGGATTAGTGGAGTTGGCATGTTACATTAGATGTACCTTCTTAAAATGTTTTCTTAAAATAATATTTTGTGACATTGTACAATATCTTTGGGCTTCAAAGATACACCATTTTTCCACATTGTGGGACGGGGAGTAGCTTTTCTGGACATTCTTAAGTGAGCTAAAATATACAACTTTCGTAGAGGCCAATTTCTACAAATGCGAACGACTTATGTTGGTGATCACAAATCATGATTATTCCAATGGGAAGTATAGTAATAGTACAATAGTGAAAAATAGTAAATTGCAAAAGCCACTACAATTGCAGGCGAGTTCTCGAACAAGCATCAATCAAATAGTTTGCGAAAGACCACCAATTTTCGATAAGTTCTTTGACGAAAGCACTACATGGCCCCTTCAGCGCGTTTGACATAGAAACTGAAAGGTGGTACCCACTATAAGTGTTGACGTGACATTAAAAATGGACGGAGGAGACGGAGTTTCTCTCTTCCTGCACTTTCTCAGAAATTTCGTCGAACACCTTCTAGGCAGCACGAGGGATGACGATGCCAGCACCTCCGGTCACGCTCTTCATGGCCATCACTAGTAGAAAACAGGGCATCAGTCCCGGTTTCAGAAGGCCTTTAGTCCCGGTTCTGCAACCGGGACAACACGATCGGGACTAATGCCGATCACTTTTAGTCCCGGTTGGCTTACGAACCGGGACCAAAGGTGCTCCACGTGGCCGCTATGCGGCGCCGAGGCAGGAGGACCTTTAGTCCTGGTTCGTAACATGAACCGGGACAATAAGGCGCTAGTTTTTTTTTTTTTTGGAAAGGGCTGTGTTTCATTTTTTGTTTTCATTTTCTTTTATATTTATATTGTATTTTCACACGGTTAAACATATTAATATACAACATCATCAGTACAAATTATGGAAAAAACAACCAACATCAGTACAAATTAGATGGATGCAATAGACCAAGTTGAATTAGAGGACGTATACGTCCTCTAATTCAACTTGGTCTATTGCATCCATCTAATTTGTACGTATCGTCCTCTAATTCAACTTGGTCTATTGCATCCATCTAATTTGTACTCGTATATGTCATATAACAACTCATCATCATCATCTTAATCAACTCTTCATCATTCAACATCCAACAACTCATCATCATCTTAATCAACGATCCTCATTATTGTAGTTATCAAAAGGTTGAAACACTAACTAATGCTAGGTAAAAAAGCAAAATAAAGGCGAACTCCGCCATCTCTCGATTGAAGAACACAGATCAACCTATCTCCAACTTGTGGGATGCGCAAGTATTCCTCTCCAAGTGGTAGTGTAAATGCTTGTATTGCATTTCTCCATCCTGTGATTTGCAGGGTTTCTTCACTTTTAGATATCCTGTAGCTACCACTGTAATTAATCGGAAGTGGCCGTAAGCTAACCATTTGCAAATCACCATTTGTGAACATCCATCTAGGCACGGTCTCTGGGGGGAGTACCTATTGAAAAACATTAGTAATAATAACATAGTTAGCAAACTAGTTTTGCTTAAGAACAATGTATATATGAAAAAGATGGACTAGTGATGCAATGGTAAAAAAATTCTTACAAAGTTGTTTGAAGTGATGTTATGATGGTTCAACTTGTGCACTAGTGGCACATATCCATTATAAATGTTGCCAGTCCGGTAATGTTTAGCATGATCCTCAACATCATGAATAAATGAGATGAGATGATTTATCTCCGAACAAGTAAGTTTGGAGTCATGACTATAGTACGTCCGATCTATTATCCGTCGGGTAGTTCTTGTAGCACGGAAATAAGCTGATAATTAAAAATAAAGAAATTTAGTCGGGATGAGTACCAAATACTTTTCAATAATCAATATAAAGTACCTAACAAATCTGTTGACAAACGCACCTGGAGGTAGCACCGGAATCAAGTCATCCTCCGCATGCACCCAAATATCTATATTATTATCACGAACATCGTCATTACCAAGATCGAAGGTAATGTTCATATCCTCATCCAATCCATACGCGTTGCAAAATGCTCTCCAATTAGAACAACCAAAATATGTGTGATCTTCGTTATTTTTCACCGTAAGAACAAAAGTGTAATGCTCCGTTCTTAGGTGAGCTATCTTAGGCTCTCTACTATCCTTCTCTTTGAAATGGAACTTGTCCAAGACAGCGAATCTTGCATGACAGGGAACGCACTAGTCGAATTGTACAAAAGAAAATTAAATGTTAATTAAAGCAAAAAAGCACACGTCATACTTCATTAACAAAAAATACACGTCGTCTGTACATACCGTAATAATACTAAATTCTTCTGTTAGCTTGACGATGAACGACCTATCGTTGTCCAGGTGAGGATAAATGTCGCATAGACCCCTGTCGTCCCAGCACAAAGGGCACTGAGGGATCCTATCGTCGTCAGACGACGTCGACATTTCCTGTGTTCATGATTCTAAGATTAAAAATCGACGGCAAAATTTTGAAGCAAGATCATCATATAATATCACTAATACATATGATATCACCGACGATCGTCAGGGACTCTTCATATAATATTATCATATAATTTTTATATCACTAATACATCTTGAATAATCCAGTTAATGAAGCATCGAATATTATCGCTAATACAGCTCGAATATTATCATATAATATCATTAATTAATACAGATCGAGTTGACGTCTCACGGCGCAGGCGGTGGACACCCAAAGAGAAGGAACCATCCCCGGATCATAGCTCGGGTGAGATCCCTGAATAACCTGCCAGGTATTGGAGAACCTGGCGTCCAACGCGGCCATGTAGCGACGGACGTGCTCGTCCTCCTCCCTGACACGACGACGTACCACCTCCGCGGGGGCCGGCTCCCTCTGCACCGATAGTGGCCCACGCGACCGCCACCAAAGAAGCTTCGGGTCGACGACGAGACCCGGATTTCTCACCAAGGTGCGCGCCCCGGAAGGTAGCACCTCCCAGTGCCCGCCCGGTGGAGCCAAGTCTCGGACATGGCGCCTCTCAAACTGTTGTCGGCGCCGAGTCGACGACGAGGATGCGGGATTGGCATCGTCGACGAGAACAAATTGTGGCTATATAGCAAATATCATTTTATTTAACAACAATAACACCAATACCATATTTAATATGCATTCCTATCCCTACATAGGATTGATTCCTATCCTCCACATTTCAAAGGAAAACAAAAAAGAGCCTAGACAATACATGACAACATTTTTGCTTCTAATTCTCAACATACAGCTTGAGTTTATAGTTGCAGTGTTCTTCTAACTAATGACGCTATCAATTGTACCTACCTAGTATGTTTCACTGATTTTATTAGATGAACTGGCATGTCAATTCTATCCCACACTGCTTCGACCGGCGACGGGGATGGGCGATGACGGTGACCACGGGGGGGGGGGGGGGATAGGAGGAGGGGAACGGCGGTGTGCCGGCGGCTCACCTAGGAGGAGGAGGGGAGCGGGCTCGGGGCGGCGACGGCGTCGGGAGGCGGCGACGGGGACGGCGACGGGGACGGGGTCGGGGGCGTCGACGGGGACGACGTCGAGGGCGGCCACGGGGGCGGCGCGACGAGGAGCGGGCTCGGGGAGGCGACGGCGCGGTCCGGCAGCCTAGCGGCATCGAGGTTTTCTTCGGCGCCGTCGGGGGAGATGGAGATCGAAAGCTGCAGACGGATTTTGGTCCACTTATATACCCCAGCCTTTAGTCCCGGTTGGAGCCACCAACCGGGACTAAAGGGCTGGGCTTCCCGCTCTTTGGGCTGCTGAAATTCACCTTTAGTCCCGGTTGGAGCCACCAACCGGGACTAAAGGTGTTTAGTCCCGGTTGGTGGCTCCAACCGGGACTAAAGGGGGACCTTTAGTCCCGGTTAGAGTCATCAACCGGGACTAAAGGGTTGGTCCTGGCTATGGTGGGAGTTTAGTCCCACCTCGCTAGTTGAGGAGCACGACGACCAGCTTATAAGCCCCGCTGTGAGAGAGGCAGCACGAGCCTCTCTCAAACCAAACATGTGCCTACTATGTCGCTGTTACTAAAGTGAAAATAGATGCTCTTATAGAGAAAATTCAACCTAAATTCAAATGCAATTTTTTATGTTATTTTTTTGCATATTAAAAGTTCTTAACAGAAAATACTTTATGAATATTCTTTTTGCTATTAAAGTTTTAACAAAAATAACTTTGATAATTTTAGTTGCATAAATTTTATATAATATTAAGTTAAATAACTTTGATCGGACGAAAACACGTCTATTACAAAGGGATTTCAATTTTTTAAACATATTTTAACTCAAGACTTTTTCTGCATTCAATATGCACCATTCAAAGCCAGATCATCACTTTTCAACCCTTTTCTGACTTCATTTGCTATTTTTCATACATTTCATGATTTATTTTGAGCTAAAATGACACTGAATTGAAAAGCACTGCAAATGAAGTCTGAAATGGTTGAAAGTTGGCATGGTATCATAATTTCACCCACATAGCATGTGCAAAAAAGTTGAGAGGGTTACAGGAAAAACTGGATGCACTTCGTGTACAAACTGGACAATCTCTTTCGAAGTATCGGGGTTTCGGACGAAAACTCGTCTATTACAAAGGGATTTCAATTTTTTAAACATATTTTAACTCAAGACTTTTTCTGCATTCAATATGCACCATTTAAAGCCACATCATCACTTTTCAACCCTTTTTCTGACTTCATTTGCTATTTTTCATGCATTTCATGATTTATTTTGAGCTAAAATGACCCTGAATTGAAAAGCACTGCAAATGAACTCTGAAATGGTTGAAAGTTGACATGGTATCATAATTTCACCCACATAGCATGTGGTAAAAAGTTGAGAGGGTTACAGGAAAAACTGGATGCACTTCATGTACAAACTGGACAATCTCTTTCAAAGTATCAGGGTTTCGGACAAAAACTCGTCTATTACAAAGGGATTTCAATTTTTTAAACATATTTTAACTCAAGACTTTTTCTGCATTCAATATGCACCATTCAAAGCCACATCATCACTTTTCAACCCTTTTGTGACTTCATTTGCTATATTTCATGCATTTCATGATTTATTTTGAGCTAAAATGACCCTGAATTGAAAAGCACTGTAAATGAACTCTGAAATGATTGAAAGTTGGCATGGTATCATAATTTCACCCACATAGCATGTGCTAAACAGTTGAGAGGGTTACAGGAAAAACTGGATGCACTTCGTGTACAAACTGGACAATCTCTTTCGAAGTATTAAGGTTTCGGACGAAAACTCGTCTATTATAAAGGGATTTCAATTTTTTAAACAAATTTTAACTCAAGACTTTTTCTGCATTCAATATGCACCATTCAAAGCCACATCATCACTTTTCAACCCTTTTCTGACTTTATTTGCTATTTTTCATGCATTTCATGATTTATTTTGAGCTAAAATGACCCTGAATTGAAAAGCACTGCAAATGAACTCTGAAATGGTTGAAAGTTGGTATGGTATCATAATTTCACCCACATAGCATGTGCTAAAAAGTTGAGAGGGTTACAGGAAAAATTGGATGCACTTCGTGTACAAACTGGACAATCTTTTTCGAAGTATCAGGGTTTCGGACGAAAACTCGTCTATTACAAAAGGATTTCATTTCTTCACATGTAACTGCAGTGATATTCTAGTTGAAAGCCATCATCAGAATAGTTGTGGAGAGAAAGTCTTCACTTTTTCTTCGCGTGTGTCCCTTGCTTATTGCGCCGTAACCATGGATAATCTTCATCGTTTAACAAGATGCTTGGGTCAGCCTTCACTTTGAAGGGAGGAATTTCATGAAACTTTTCATAATCTTCAGACATGTCTGTCTCGCCCTCCACTCCCATGATGTTTCTTTTCCCTGAAAGAACTATAGGAGCATACCACATCACCTTGGCAGGAACCCTCTTCCTAGGGCGCTCGCCCTCAACATCACCAGGGTCATCTCGTCTGATCTTATACCGCAATGCATTGCATACCGGGCATGCGTTCAATTCCTCGTACTCACCGCGGTAGAGGACGCAGTCATTAGGGCATGCATGTATCTTATGCACCTCTAATCCTAGAGGGCAGAGAACCTTCTTTGCTCCATATGTAGTGTCAGGCAATTCGTTATCCTTTGGAAGCTTATGCTTCATTATTTTCAGTAACTTTTCAAATCCCTTGTCAGATAAACCATTCTCTGCCTTCCATTGCAGCAATTCCAGTGTTGTACCGAGCTTTGTGTTGCCATCTTCGCACTTTGGATACAATCTTTTTTTGTGATCCTCTAACATGCGATCGAACTTCAACTTCTCCCTTTCACTTTCGCATTCTCTCTGTGCATCAACAATGACCCAACGAAGATCATCATCGGGCACATCGTCTGGTGCCTCTTGATCTTCAGCCTCCCCCGTTGCAGTATCACCGAATTCAGGGTACATAGGATGATAGCTGTCATCATCCTCTTCTTCTTCGTTGTCTTCCATCATAACCCCTCTTTCTCCGTGCTTGGTCCAAACATTATAGTGTGGCATGAAACCCTTCTCAAGCAGGTGGAAGTGAAGGGTTTTAGAGTTGGAGTAATCCTTCGTATTCTCACAGACAGTACATGGACAATACATAAAACTATTCTGCTTGTTTGCCTCAGTCACTTCGAGAAATTTATGCAGGCCCTCAATGTACTCGGAGGTGCGTCGGTCACCGTACATCCATTGCCGGTTCATCTGCGTGCATTATATAATTAAATGTATCAAAAACCATTACAGAACATCATGAATAGAGAAGTGATCAAATTAATACAAGTTCATCATCACATTAAAACCAAAGTACAATAGTGATCAAATGTTATTACTAAAAAAATAAATACATAAAGTTCATACATAGTTCTCATAGAACAACATACAAGTAAGAAAATTATACAAGTATCTATCTAAATCATACAAGTAAGAATTTTTTTCTTTTAAAAAGAAGATAAGAACAAGAGGCTCACCACGGTGGTGCCGGCGACGAGACCGGCGCGGGCGATCGACGGCGGTGAGGACGGGGACGGGGACGGCACCCTACACATGTGCAGACTCTAAGAAGTTAATTTCAGCTCTAATTGTGCATCTAAATCAAAAGAACTCCTACATACACTCCTCCACTAAAACCCACAAACCACACTCTACTTCTAGAGCATTTGAAATGAGCTAAACTAGTAGTGAGAGATAAAACGATGAAATCGTTAACCTTTTAGAACACTTGTGTAGTTGGTGCACCGCCAAACCTAAACAAATCTTAGGAAAAATGTAGCTTGGAGGTCGAGCTTGGAGAGGAGAAAACTTAAGTGTGGCTACGGCATTTCATCGAACACCTCATGTGCATAGGAGGTGAGAACAGAGAGCAACACACCTCCCAAACGCCGGCCGGCCAAAAAACAGAGGAGTGAGCGGGCAGGGGCGAGCATATATATAGGCGTTGTATAAGTCCCGGTTGGTGGCTAGCACCGGGACTAAAGGTGCCTCTTTAGTCCCGGTTCCAGCCACCAACCGGGACTAAAGGGACTGGGCCAGGAGCGAGGCCCTTTAGTCCCGGTTCGTGTCTGGAACCGGAACTAAAGGGGTCAGACGAACCGGGACTGGTTCCTGCCGAGGCCCGGCCGGCGCCCTGGCCTCATGAAGCGGGACTGATGCACCCATTAGTCTCGGTTCGTAACAAGACCGGGACTAATACAATATTTTGACCCGTTTCAAAGCCCTATTTTCTACTAATGCATGAACCCCGGTGCGTAAGAGTGGTGCCTTGCTGTACGCTATTCCGGCCTCAGTGTAGTGTCGTTTCACCTGGGGCTATTCATGCACCACGCTGGCCTATGACAACAACAACCATGGCTACGCTGGAGCCCACACAGTGGTGGCCAGGGGACGAGGTGTGGTTCAACTCCAAGGATGCCGCGCTAGTGCTGTTATGTCAACACACAATTGGCGCCGGCGGGTAGGTGTCCTGGTCCGCTGCTCGATGTGGTGCATCTTGGGAAGCCAACAACCTCGTGTCGTGAACATCAAATGGTGAGACTACCCACAATGGAGAGTAACATAGAGTAGTAACATACATATGTTACTAGTCTAAGTTACTATTTCCACAGTGGATAATAACATAGTGGTAGTAACATTGGGTCTTTCATTTATTATCTTATAGACTCATCTTGCCTTGGTATGCGTTATGTTACAGTAACATGCTAAGTTACTCAATTTCTCTCTCTTCTCATTAATTAGTTGACACATCATATTTTTTGCTTAGATGGCATCTATGTTACTACCTATGTTACTCTCATTGTGGGTAGTCTGAGTGAGAAAGCTTCGCCCATGCCCGATGATGCAGGCGTGCATGCGGTCCATGCGGCGAGCAGCAAGGCCATTCAAATAAGAACCCAAATTATTAAAAAATGGGAATTTTATTTTGATAAAACAATTCATATTATTCCAAAATCTTATTATTTGTTTGTTTGTTGCCTAGAAAAACCCTTTGGTTTTGGATGCTCGTTACCGCTGGATAATGATCTTGATTTTACTAAAGAATGATATTGTACTATGAAAACATAAGTCTTTTCCTTTCAAATATTTTTACTAAAGAATGAGATTGTACTATGCTCCTCGAGATACTCTTTCGGGTTATGGCAGACATAGCTGCCATGATCCGATGTGCGGCGGCGTGCAAGCGCTGGTGTGCTCTTATAGCCGACCCATCCTTCCTCCACCGCCGGTGGCCGGAGAAGACGGGCCACCCGTCAGCTCTCCTCGGCTTCTGCATTCAGCGCAACCGAGGCTACTCCCCCGAGTCTCCGGCCTTTGTCCCTGCACCATCTGGGCCAATGCTCGGCGGCGCCCGGTGCCGTTCCCTCTCGTGGCTCGTCCGTGGCGTGCCGGCAGGCCTCTTAGACGGTGCGAAACCGCTCGCGCCTGCTGCGCCTTTCCTGCACCAACTCGATCCACTGGGCCGTGTGTGACCTCCTCGCCCGCACATGCGACATGCTCCCCCCGCTCGAGTGTCCAGTATCCTCCATTAGTTGAGCTATTCTAACGAGTTCAGACTATCCTTGCTCCTCAGGCCGGCAGCGGCAGCGGACATCAACTCCGGGTTACTCGACGTTCTTTACCGTGCTAACCCTTGTCAACTCCATTCACGGAAAGGATCGTACGTGTGATCTCTACAGCTTCTCATCTGCCAAGCCGGGTTGGAGCACGCCTAGAAGCTGCTTTGGCGACAAAATTTGGTCTGCTGCTGGCAAGGGCGGCTTTTGGATGCAATTCGGGAACTATGGCCAGCATAAGGTCGTCGTACACCATGCCATGGCGCACTGGGTCGCCCCGTATCTGTCAGAGAATGCGGTCCTACAAAGGTATTACACCTTCAACGTCAACATCAAGACCAACCACGTCTCTTTGACGGAGCTCTCCATCGCCGCGGACCAACTCACCAAAAACCGTTATGATTGGCCAATGCTTAGTGTCGGTGTTGACGGGACACTCGTGCTGTTTTACGTGTATGAGGAGGCTGGCATTCGGCGGCTAGATATCTGGAAGAAGGACCGACAAGACAACGGTAGAGAGAGTGCAACCTCCTTCTGGCTCCGTGTTGGGGTGTTCGACCTAAAATCTCCCAAAGAGAAGTGGCATCCTCGACATATCCATGTGTGGTCGGGAGAGAAGAGCAACACATTGTTCATCTTAGACGCATTGTTTCCCGCGCACAAGCTCGACACCCAAACAGGAGTGATGGAGATTGTAACCGGGTTATTTCAACGAGAATTGTGTATCGGCGCCGTGTTTATGGAGATAGACTGTCCGACATTGTTCCTATCTCGGCTTGGTAGACATTTATGTTAGTGGACATCTGTTATTCTTTTTTTCAAAAGGTACATACTCCTACCTGTTAATTATTTAAGGCCCTAACTTATTTTTAACTAGATGACACCCCTTGTGTTGCCACGGAATTTTGTTGCAGCCAAGATGATAACAATTGGAATCGGTTATATGATCAATTTTATTTGCATGCAATGAATTTTGTATTTGTTTTTTTTAACACGCAACACTGGCAGATGATTTAAACAATTGAAAAGAAAAGTATATTGGAAAGCCCAAGAGGTGGCTCCTGACTTTCTGCATTTTCCTTTATGGTCTGCTTGTAAACATTGTCAAATGGCCATATAAAATCTATAATGTGAAGATCTAATATCAGAATAGAGACCAATTACATTGTTGTAATTTATTGTTGTGCAAACTACAAAAACATATAGAGAATCTGAGTGGTATTAATCACATCATATAGACCATGGTTTTTTTATTTCCTTTCGATTAGTACAAAAATCAACCACTATTATCACTAGACACTCGTACAACCACATTTCCCGTGTTTCAGCAAAAACAAAATTGTTGTGAATCCACGTATCCTGGCATACGTGTAGTCTCTAATCTCTACTCCTAATTGCTCAGTTGGTAGAATAGCATCCAGGTTTTTTTTCAACCGGTTTAATTTCGTCTCCCCCCCTCCATCGACTGTTTTTTTTCGTCTCTCCTCCCACTATCCCTCCCACCCTGGTCCATCGGTTTATTTTTCTCTCTACTCTTTCATTACAAATCAACACTTTCCTAACGTATGACAAATCACATATCTACTTTCTTAAGTTATCCAAATCAATCGATTCCTCTCATTAGTGCAATTTGTTTTAGGAAACAAATAATAGGTTTTTAGGAAACAAATACATATTTTAATCTGACTTTCCTAACTTATCCAAATCAACCGATCCCACTTATTAGTGCAATTTATTTTAGGAAACAAAAAATAGGTTTTCAGGAAACAAATAACAATTTTTAATCTAACTTACCTAACTTATCCAAATCAAGCGACCCCTCTCAATTTTTTTTGAGGACCTCCGATCCCTCACATTGGTGCAACTTATTTTAAGAAACAAATACCGGATTTTCAGGAAACAAATAAAGGATTTTAAGGAAATTAATATCTAAATCATGACAAACAAATCTCGCACGGGTGACTTGGTAGTGTGCGTTCCACGTTTTTTTTCCGTATATCCACCCACCTCGCACGTAACGATCCCTCGCACCTAAAAATCCCCCTCGCATGAAAAAATCGGTTGACGACCACGTATTGAGCCCCCCCCCCCCTGCACGAAAAAAATCGGACGAAGACCATGTAGCGAGGCCCCCTCGCATGAAAAAAACCCCGCCCGCAAAAGAAAAAACCTGGCGACCGAGGCTGCCCTCGATTTATTCGCTACAAGGATGGGACCCACGCCCTAGACGTCATCGCGGATCCTTTCGCCGCCGCCGATCTATTCACTAGGGTTCCTCGCACCACGTGATTCCCGGAGTGCCATTCCTACGACGATGGACAGAGACTTTGTGGCACCCCGGCTCAGCGAACCGGATTACCAGTGTTTCCAACCCAGAGATCATGTCTTCTGGAAACACACAACAACTTGGAACAGAACAGAACTGAACTTTATTGATAAACTTCGGGTACAAGCTCATATTTTACATCGATAGCGAGGCCAAAGGCACACCTGGTGCTATGACAATATCTACATTATTTATGAAACATAGCGGGCCTCGAAACTACTAGGGAAACTCTATGGCGTAGCGGAACATAGCGGAAACTCCATCCACAGGGACACTGCTGGGACACAGCCTAGTTAGCGTAGCACAAACCATCGGGACCTCCGTCCTCGGCTTCTCCTACATCTGGCATGATACGCCAGGTGAGTACTTTGAATGTACTCGTAAGCTCACGATAACCAAGTAATGCAGCAAACAATAGCATGGCAATCAACATGTTAAATTCTTAAGTGATTCACTTACTGTCATCAGTTATCAACTTACTCTCTTTCGGGTTGTCCCACAACCCTCGGAATACCCATAAGCCATCGAGTACTTCCAAACACAAGACGAGTTCTTCCATCATTATTATCACTGTTACGGTTGACCACCTAGTGAGGCCTGGACGGACTGTCCAATACCGTGGACGTGGCTATTCAAATAGATTTTTCACTCTGCAGAGGTTGCGCTCTATACCCACATCATGAAGCACCTGGCCTCGTGATCCCATTCGGGTGGACCAGCGTTGCTCCAACGAAACCCACCTGACCCGTGACTCTCCCATCGTACCACCGGCATTCATCCTCCCCTGGAGTCCTGCCTTGGGTGGCCCCTGTGTCACCTCGTGACACCTGCCACCATCGTGGCCAAACTAAACTGTCCCAAAAGGTGACGCCGGCACAATAATCAACTGGGCTCACAGGGTTACCGCCGTCTACCTGATCAGGGCAGCATGCACGCATAACCCTCCCTGTCTGGAGGTACCGGTGAAAGAGCACGGAGCCAGACCAAGTCAAGGTCGTCCCATACCGGCAAATGTGGTTGCACGGATAAGCCCGGACAGGTGACTCCAGAGCAACCGACTAAGTTTCATTAAGCAAGCATGTGGTTTATCACAATAACTTAAAATGGCAGCAACTAAGCATTTAAATTAAATTGCTATGAATTATTATATAGCAAATAAATGAACATAATGCATTGAAATATGCAATGCTATTGAAATGCTTCAAAAGATGGATGTCCTGGCTTGCCTTGCTCTGTTGGGTTGCCCAAGAACTCCTGGTCTTCAAAGTTACCAAAGTTTCCCTCTGAAAATATTTTTAAACAACAATTTAAAATGTCACATAACACTGTTTCAATCACCAGAAATTCTGTGAGTGTGAGAAAAATACCAAACTTTACCAGAAATTAGAGGAGATCAATACAAACCAAGTGCAAAAAGAATCAGTCAATTTGGACCTATGGTTAAAAAGATATGGACGGTCAAAGATACTGGTCAACTATGGAATAAAACAGAAAATAGAAAATCTGATAGGCGGCCACGTTGAAAGCGTAAAGTGGAAGTGCGCTTCCACTTACCGCTTCGGCGCGCGCGCGGCTGAGCCGCTGACGGGCGGGCCCCATGGCTGTGTTTGAACCAGAGAAAGAGGGAGAATAGAGAGAGGAGGGGTTCCGGCGATCGTCACCAGCGATGTGGTCGACGGCGAGGTCGGGAGAGAGCGGGGATGGGACGAGCTCACCGAGGCGAACACGCACGTACCCGCAGTTCAGCAAGAGGTGGCCAGACGGCGTCGACCCCTTCTTCTCCGGCGGCGGCGGCGTTCGGGTGTCGACGGAGACGGCGATTCTGGCGATGATTCGGTCGGGCAGGAGGTCGGGCGTGATCAGGGGAATGAGCTGTGCTCGAGGGTGGCGTCAGTGGAGGCCGGGGAGGAGTGGAACGGCGAGGCGACTGGGCTCTGGTGGCGGCGGATCTCCGGCGAGGTTCGAGGCCAGAGGGCCTCTCGGCCGTGGCTCGCTGCTCGGGGAGGCGATTGGGAGGAGGTGAGGAGTGGTGATGAGCTCTGGAGGGCCGGGCATGGCCTTTTATAGGCTGGAGGCGAGCGCGGGCGAGCTCTCCAGAAGCGGCGAGGTGCGGGACACGTCGCCAGCGCCAGGACGTCGTGCATGCTGGCAGCTTGTGGGGCGACGAGACGGGAGAGGGCAGGGAGGAGTAATGGCGCGGTGGAGGCTAGTGGAGGAAGAAGACGAGCGCCAGAGTCACTGTGGCCGCACGGGCGCCACAGTGCCCGAGTGCGTGGCAGCCGCCGGGGAGGTGTCCGGCGAGGAGATGGATCCAGAACGGCTAGGTGGGAGGAGGGGAAGACGTCACCGCGCGAGGACAAGGCTAGGCCACGCGGGGCAGCAGGGACGCATCACTTCAGACATGGGCGTGGTGCAGAGCGCGTGCATTGCATGCCAATGCCATGCTCACCATAGCTAGTGGTGTCTGGAGGCCTCCCGGCCCTGTCCAGCGCACCATGTCTGGGGTTTTCTCCTTTGGTCATCTAGTGCCTCTGCATGCTTGGTTTGGCTAGGTTCACTCTGCTGTGAAGTGTAGCTTCAGCTACAGTTTCTGACAGCAAACTCGAGAGAGATCCAGAGGAGAGGTGAGCTGGAGATGGAGCCAATGGAAATGTCTGGAGTGATTTAGGTTGGAAGGACTATTGACTGGCCAAATTTGAGATAGTTTGGAAAAGTTTTGAATGGGGTTCATGTACAAACTGTCATACTGGTCCAAACACTTGATCTGCTTGTGGCACTCATATGGTAGATCGGATGGAGCTGAAATTTGGCATGGTGGAGTTATTTGAGGTAGAGAGGATGCCATAAAAATTTCATGGCAGTTGGCCGTTCCTAGCTGGCACTTCCTTCACAAGAGTTTCAGAAATGCAATAACTTGGCAGAGCCTTGTTGCTCAAAATTTGTACTGGCAAAAGTGATATTTTTGGATATTGTGGCTAGATAGGATCCCTAATATCTCAGGAAATTTACTGGGAATTTTCTGAGTTAGGAAAATAGGGGTTGCTTCACAATTGACCAATTCTGACCAGAGAGAGAATAATTATTCTGGCCAAAATTTTGTATGGGACAATGGAATATTTTTGAAGATTATGGGATTATATGATGATAAGAAGGTGTGACAAGAGTTTGGGATTTTATTGATCATCCAAACTATAGGTTGCTTCACAACCCATAGTGATGACATAATTTCCAAAGGAATAAAAGAATTATTGGAAAGTATTAGAAAAATGGATTGTGGTCCAGAAGGTGTATGACATGGTGTTGGCAAGATTTAGACAAGGTGATGAGAGCTTTGGGTTACTTAGGAAAAGATTCAAGGATTCATAAGTCCATAGTTGACTGAAAAACCAACCAAAATGCAAATAAAACCAAAAAGATTTCGAAAAGAAAAAGTTGCCAAAAACCAGGGTGTCACAAACCTACCCCCCTTAGGATGAATCTCGTCCTCGAGATTCGGTTGCTCAGGGAACAGGTACGGGTATGCGGATCTTAGGAAATCTTCTCTTTCCCAGGTAGCCTCTTCCTCAGTATGGTGCTCCCACAATACCTTGTAAAACTTGATCACCTTACTCCTGGTAGTCCTTTCCATCTCATCCAAGATTCTGATAGGTTTCTCTTCGTAGGTCAGATCCTTAGCCAGTTCTAGCTCTCTCATATCTGCCTGCTTGATCGGTCGTGCAATGCACTTTCTTAACTGTGATATCTGGAAAACATCGTGAATATCAGATAACTCCGGTGGTAGTTCCAACTGATATGCTACCCTGCCTTTCCTAGCAATTACTGGAAAGGGACCGATGTATCTTGGTGCAAGCTTTCCCCGGGTATGAAACCTCTTTACTCCCTTCATGGGGGTTACTCGAAGGTAAGCATATTCTCCGGGCTCAAAAGTCACTTCTCGGTGCTTTGTGTCATAGTAGCTCTTTTGGCGGGACTTGGCTGCTCGAAGACGCTCCTGAATATCCTTGACCTGCTTCTCAGCCTCGAGCATCAAGTCCGTGCCAAAGATACGGCTATCTCCTGTCTGGGACCAATTCAATGGGGTGCGGCACTTCCGCCCATATAGTGCTTCAAATGGTGACATCTTGAGACTTGACTGATAACTATTGTTATAAGAAAATTCCGCATAGGGTAGGCTATCTTCCCATTTGGGTCCATGGGTGAGAGCACAGGATCGAAGCATATCTTCCAATATCTGGTTCACTCGTTTGGTCTGTCCATCTGTCTGTGGATGATATGATGTGCTATGCTTTAGCACGGTTCCCAAGGCTTGGTGCAATCGCAACCAGAATGCTGAGGTGAATAAGGAGCCCCTATCTGAGGTGATAGACTTGGGTACTGCATGAAGGCTGACTATCCGGGACATGTAGAGTTGTGCAAGATGATTTGCATTAAAAGTGGTCTTTACCGGAATAAAGTGAGCCACTTTCGTGAGTATATCCACAATGACCCAGATAGCATCATGGCCTCTTGTTGACTTGGGTAGTCCAACAATGAAGTCCATGCATATGTCGTCCCACTTCCACTGGGGAACTGGTAAAGGTTGTAGTAGCCCAGCGGGTTTCTGGTGTTCAGCCTTGACTTTGTTGCAGATGTCGCAGCAGGCGACATAGTATGCTATGTCCCTTCGCATCCCTGGCCACCAAAAGGTTTCTCTCAGATCCTGATACATCTTTGTGCCTCCCGGGTGGATAGAGTACGCGGACTCATGAGCTTCTCTGAGTATTTGCTGCCTCAGGTTATTCTGATCGGGCACACATATCCGTTTCTCAAACCATAAGGTGCCTTGGTCATCCACACGGAAAGACTTGGCTTTCCCTTGCTGCATCAGCTCCTTGATCTCTTTTATTCCTTCATCTGGCCCTTGAGCCTTCTTAATTTCTTCCATAAGTGTTGGAGTAATCTCCAAAGTATCCGGGTTAACCGGGCCGCATAGCACCATGTTTAGCTTGGCAAACTCCTCTTGCAGCCTTGGCTGGATGTGGTCTTGTTTTCTACTGAGAGCATCAGCGACCACATTAGCCTTTCCCGGATGATAATTTATTCCAATGTCATAATCCTTGACCAATTCAAGCCATCTTCGCTGTCGGAGGTTCAAGTCCGGCTGAGTGAAAATATATTTGAGACTCTTGTGGTCTGTATATATTTCACATCGTTGCCCAATAAGGTAATGCCTCCAAATCTTTAAGGCATGAACCACGGCTGCTAATTCCAGATCATGTGTGGGGTAGTTTTCTTCGTGAGGTCGTAGCTGTCTGGATGCATATGCTACAACCTTTCCTTCTTGCATTAACACGCAGCCGATTCCACGTCTGGAAGCATCGCAATATATATCAAAGCTCTTGTGGATGTCTGGAAGAATTAAGACAGGTGCTGTAGTTAGCCTTGTCTTTAGCTCTAGGAAGCTGTTGTCACACTCCGCAGTCCAGACAAACCTTTGATTTTTCTTTAGCAATTCTGTCAGTGGCTTAGCTATCTTGGAGAAGCCTTCTATGAAACGACGGTAATAGCCTGCCAATCCCAGAAAGCTACGGACTTCGGTCACCGAGGCTGGTGTCTTCCAATTCAGTACGACAGTTACTTTGCTGGGGTCGACGGCTACTCCTTGTTCTGACAGAATATGCCCCAGAAATCCCACCTCTCTTAGCCAAAATTTGCATTTACAGAACTTGGCATACAGACGATGGGTCCTTAATCTTTCCAGGACAGCACGGAGGTGTTGTTTATGCTCTTCTTCATCCTTGGAATATATCAGGATATCATCGATGAACACCACCACGAATTTTTCCAGGAAATCCATCATGCTCATGAAATAAGCTAGAGCATTCGTCAGTCCAAATGACATGACTGTAAACTCATACAGACCATATCGGGTGGTGAAAGCTGTCTTGGGTATATCCTCTTTTCTGATTTTTAGCTGATGATACCCGGTTCGGAGGTCAATCTTGGAGAACACCCGTGCTCCGTTTAGCTGGTCAAACAAATCATCAATGCGAGGGAGCGGGTACTTATTCTTGATGATGACCTCATTCTGCTGGCGATAGTCTACGCACATTCGTAGACTTCCATCCTTCTTCTTGACAAACAGTACGGGTGATCCCCATGGTGAGATGCTTGGGCGAATATACCCTTTTTGCAGCAACTCATCCAACTGCTTCTTTAATTCCACCAGCTCTGGGTTCAGCATACGATAGTATTTCTTGTAGATCGGGGCAGTACCGGGAATCACCTCAATTGCAAATTCTAATTCCCGGTCGGGTGGCATCCCTGGTAGTTCCTCGGGAAATACATCCGGAAATTCACAAACTACCGGAATCAAGTTCATATCCGTTCCGGTAGTTTGGTATGCCATTCCCTTTCTTGACGTCATCTTGCTGGCAAGGAATTGAACTGTTTGTCGTGCCGGATTAACTAGTGTCACTGTCCTGGTGGCACAGTTGATGCACACTTGATGTGGTGTCAACCAGTCCATCCCCAGTATTACATCCAATCCAGGGGATTCAATGGCAACAAGTGTAGCCGGAAATTTAACTCCATGTATCGAAATTTCCAGACCTTTATATATCAGATTTGTTCTGAGTAGGGAGCCAGGGGATTGTACCACCATGATTTTATCCAAAAGCGAAGGAGAAAATTTGTGCAAGGTGGCAAAACTCCGCGAAATAAACGAATGGGAAGCCCCATAATCGAATAAAGTTACTGCAGGTATGTCGTTAACAGAAAACATACCAAGGACTACGTCTGGAGCTTCGCAGGCTTCCTCAGCGGAGATATGATGGATGCGTCCATGGCAGAAGTTAGGGTTTGGGCGGCGTCCAATATTGTTGACTTGTGGCTTGAAGTCGGATACTGGCTTCCCGTTGTTGGCAGGGCACTGCTTGGAATAGTGTCCACTTTGGCTGCAAGTAAAGCAGGTGTTATTGCGGCGGCAGTCCTCTATCACCGGCTGTTTGCCGAAGGTCTTATTCTGGCTAACCGTCTTATTGTTGTTGTTGCCATTGCTCCATGTGGGCTTGTATTCAGAGGGCCCTGGCTGCCAGGTGCGTGGCTTCTGCACAAACTGCTCACGGTTATCCTTCTTGGGTTCAAACTTCCGCTTGCGGTCATCATATCTGGACTTATGCTCTCGTTCAGCTATGAAAGCCTTGTTCACCAAAGTCTAGAAGTCCGGAAAGTCCAGCATACAGAGTTGACAACCGAGAGCGTGATTCAGTCCTCCTAGAAACCGATCAATCTTCCTTTCTTCGGTGGACACGTCATGGGTAGAGTACCGTGCCAGATTGTTGAACTTGTTCAGATACTCCCCCACGGACATATTTCCTTGTGTAAGGGCAAGAAATTCCCTTTGCTTCACTTTCATTATGCCTGTAGGGATATGATACTTGCGGAATAGCTCCTTGAACTTCTCCCAGGAAATATCTTCTCCAGAAGGCCACATTGTTTTTGTGTTGTCCCACCATATAGCTGCTGGCCTTTCTAGGTAGTGAGTGACAAAAGGAACCTTATCTGATTCTTCATAGCGGGCTATGTCTAGCTTCTTTTCCATGGTCCTCAACCAATCATCAGCTTCTATAGGGTCCACAGCCTGACCGAAACTAGGTGGCTTGGTGCGCTGAAAGTCAGACAACTTAGAGTGTGTTCCATTGTTGTTGTTATTCTGGCCCACCATAGCCTGCATACTTTTCAAAAATTCCATGAGATCCTGGTTTCTTTTCTCTTCAAACATCCTCATGATCTGATCAGTGGTCGGCGCTTGAGGTGGTGGAGGTGGTAAGTCTTCTCGTGGTTGTCCTGCTTGTCTGGCGGATCGACAAACGGGGGTTCCATCGCCGCCTTGGCTACTAGCTCTCTTCATCCTAAATTTGTTCCCATTGCAAGATACCGAATCGATGAGCAACATCCATAAGGGAAACACAGTAATATGACACCAGAAAGAGAATTTACGAAAAAGGCGAATAAAGTAACAACATAATTATACAAGATAACCCAACATCATACACGGCAAGCTAGTAGGGGGATATCATGGCTAGACTGCTCATGATGGTAGTGGTATGGAACTGGTGCCATCTACACTCACAATGCCAACGGTTAGTAAAACAATGAATCATGATGCATGCTATCCAACAATCAAATGCAGCAGGCAAGATGCACACTCAAAGCCCTACACTAATCGTGGTTCTAGCGCGGGTTAACTAGGGTGTCCTACAGTCAGCACGGCTCTGATACCAAGTGTTGTGGCACCCCGGCTCAGCGAACCGGATTACCAGTGTTTCCAACCCAGAGATCATGTCTTCTGGAAACACACAACAACTTGGAACAGAACAGAACTGAACTTTATTGATAAACTTCGGGTACAAGCTCATATTTTACATCGATAGCGAGGCCAAAGGCACACCTGGTGCTATGACAATATCTACATTATTTATGAAACATAGCGGGCCTCAAAACTACTAGGGAAACTCTATGGCGTAGCGGAACATAGCAGAAACTCCATCCACAGGGACACTGCTGGGACACAAGCTAGTTAGCGTAGCACGAACCATCGGGACCTCCGTCCTCGGCTTCTCCTGCATCTGGCATGATACGCCAGGTGAGTACTTTGAATGGACTCGCAAGCTCATGACAACCAAGTAATGCAGCAAACAATAGCATGGCAATCAACATGTTAAATTCTTAAGTGATTCACTTACTGTCATCAGTTATCAACTTACTCTCTTTCGGGTTGTCCCACAACCCTCGGAATACCCATAAGCCATCGAGTACTTCCGAACACAAGACGAGTTCTTCCATCATTATTATCACTATTACGGTTGACCACCTAGTGAGGCCTGGACGGACTGTCCAATACCGTGGACGCGGCTATTCGAATAGATTTTTCACTCTGCAGAGGTTGCGCTCTTTACCCACATCATGAAGCACCTGGCCTCATGATCCCATTCGGGTGGACCAGCGTTGCTCCAACGAAACCCACCTGACCCGTGACTCTCCCATCGTACCACCGGCATTCATCCTCCCCCGAAGTCCTGCCTTGGGTGGCCCCTGTGTCACCTCGTGACACCTGCCACCGTCGTGGCCAAACTAAACTGTCCCAAACGGGGATGCCGGCACAATACTCAACTGGGCTCACAGGGTTATCGCCGTCTACTGAGGGAGTCCTGGATTTAGGGGTCCTCGGGCCGCCGGCTCATCTCTCAATAGGCTGGCTTGATGGGCCGTTCTCTGAAGAAGGGCCGGACACATCAAGATTCCACGTTCCAGAAGGGAGCCCCGAAGGCGCGTCGTGCACTCCAAGTCAAGATGAGAAAGTCGACATCTCCATTCTCGGCAGGAGGCCCATCATGTGTAAACCCTAGGTACCCCCCAGTGTCTATATAATCCGGGAGGGTTTTAGATCATACGACACAGAAACTCATCTAGGGTTTTAGCTAGTCGATCTCGAGGTAGATCAACTCTATAACCTTCATACCATCAATATAATCAAGCAGGACGTAGGGTTTTACCTCCATAGGAGGGCCCGAACCTGGGTAAACATCGTCTCCTTCGTCCCTTTGTTACCATCGATCCTAGCCTCACAGCTCGGGACCCCCTACCCGAGATCCGCCGGTTTTGACATCGACATTGGTGCTTTCATTGAGAGTTCCGCTGTGATCCCCAAAGGAATCGATGGCTCGTGTTGTCATAAACGAAGAGGTCCGTGAATGGACTCCTTCGCCCCTGGACAGATCTTCGCTTTCGGCAGCATCGTGCTGCACGCGGACCCGACCGGCCGCGTTGGCCGAGTCGGGAGTTTCGCCCCTGATCAAGAAGTCAGATTCGGGAACTTAGAGTTCTCCGTTGACCCTCGGGGCGATCTCTTGCTCACCGGGTGATAACCCACAAGTATAGGGGATCAGTTGTAGCCTCTTTCAATAAGTAAGAGTGTTGAACCCAACGAGGAGCTAAAGGTAGAACAAATATTCCCTCAAGTTCTATCGACCACCGATACAACTCTACGCACGCTTAACGTTTGCTTTACCTAGAACAAGTATGAAACTAGAAGTACTTTGTAGGTGTGATAGGATAGGTTTGCAAGATAATAAAGAACACGTAAATAAAATCGGGGCTGTTTAGATGAAGAAACAACTAAGTTAGTCTTAGTAGAGAGCTTTTTGTCACAAGAAAGTTATTTGTCCCTAGGCAATCGATAACTAGTCCGGTAATCATTATTGCAATTTTATATGAGGGAGAGGCATAAGCTAACATACTTTCTCTACTTGGATCATATGCACTTATGATTGGAACTCTAGCAAGCATCCGCAACTACTAAAGATCATTAAGGTAAAACCCAACCATAGCATTATAAGGTATCAAGTCCTCTTTATTCCCATATGCAAACAACCTACTTACTCGGGTCTGTGCTTCTATCACTCACGCCACCCACCATAAGCGAATCATGAACATATTGCAAACCCTACAGCGGGGATCCCTCACGCTTGCGCGACACGGAGAGCACCATAGGACAGCACCAATAATAAAACATGCAACTCAAACCAAACATGATCATCAATCAACCCATAGGAAAAAACAGATCTACTCAAACATCATAGGATAGCCATACATCATTAGGACATAATATATAGCGTTGAGCACCATGTTTAAGTAGAGATTACAGCGGGGAGAAGAGGTATTGAACCGCTGCATAGAGGGGGAGAGAGTTGGTGATGACGGCGGCGAAGTTGTTGGTGTAGATCGTCGTCACGATGATGGCCCCGGCGGCGTTCCGGTGCCACCGGGAGAGAGGGGGAGAGAGCCCCCCTCCTTCTTCTTCTTGATTGACCTCCCCCTAGATGGGAGGAGGGTTTCCCCTCTGGTCCTTGGCCTCCATGGCAGCGGAGGGGTGGGAGCCCCTCCGAGATTGGATCTCTCTCTCTGTTTCCTTCTGTTTCTGCCTTCCCAGATTCTGGCCTTTCACCGTTTCTTAAATTCCCGGAGATCCGTAACTCCGATTGGGCTGAAATTTTAACACGATTTTTATCCAGATATTAGCTTTCTTGCGGCGAAAGAAGGGCACCAACCGCCTTACGGGGTGGCCACAAGCCCCCAGGGCGCGCCCTTGCGGCTTGTGGGCCCCTCGGGGACCGCCTTCTGTTGATTCCACTTCCCAAAATTCACATATATTCCAAAAAAAAAAATCGGTAAGTTTTTATCCCGTTTGGACTTCGTTTGATATGAATTTTCTGCGAAACAAAAAACATGCAACAAACATGAACTGGCATTGGGCACTGGATCAATATGTTAGTCCCAAAACGTAGTATAAAAAGTTGCCAAAAGTATATGAAAGTTTTAGAATATTGGCATGAAACAATCAAAAATTATAGATACGACGGAGACGTATCAACATCCCCAAGATTAATTCCTGCTCGTCCTCGAGTAGGTAAATGATAAAAAAGATAATTTTTGATGTGGAATGGTACCTAGCATAATCTTGATCATATAATCTAATCATGGCATGAATATTAAGACACGAGTGATTCAAAGCAATAGTCTATCATTTGACATTAAGAAAATAATACTTCAAGCATACTAATAAAGCAATCATGTCTTCTCAAAATAACATGGCCAAAGAAAGTTATCCCTACAAAATCATATAGTCTAGCTATGCTCCATCTTCATCACACAAAGTATTAAATCATGCACAACCCCTGTTTTAGCCAAGCAATTGTTTCATACTCTAGTATTCTCAAACTTTTTCAACTTTCACGCAATACATGAGCATGAGCCATGGATATAGCACTATAGGTGGAATAGAATATGATGGAGGTTGTGGAGAAGATAAAAAGAAGGAGATAGTCTCACATCAACTAGGCGTATCAACGGGCTATGGAGATGCCCATCAATAGATATCAATGTGAGTGAGTAGGGATTGCCATGCAATGGATGCACTAGAGCTATAAGTGTATGAAAGCTCAAAAAGAAACTAAGTGGGTGTGCATCCAACTCGCTTGCTCATGAAGACCTAGGGCAATTTGAGGAAGCCCATCATTGGAATATACAAGCCAAGTTCTATAATGAAAAATTCCCACTAGTATATGAAAGTGACAATATAGGAGACTCTCTATCATGAAGATCATGGTGCTACTTTGAAGCACAAGTGTGGAAAAATGAATAGTAGCATTGCCCCTTCTCTCTTTTCTCTCATTTTTTTTTTGTGTGTTTTTTTTGGTGGGCTTCTTTGGCCTCTCTTTTTTATTTGGGCTTCTTTGGCCTCTTTTATTTATTTGTAAAGTCCGGAGACTCATCCCAACTTGTGAGGGAATCATAGCTTCCATCATCCTTTCCTCACATGGGACAAATGCTTTAATAATGATGATCATCACACTTTTATTTACTTACAACTCAAGAATTACAACTCGATACTAGAACAAAATATGACTCTATATGAATGCCTCCGGTGGTGTACCTGGATGTGCAATGATCTAGCGTAGCAATGACATCAAAAAACGGACAAGCCATGAAAACATCATGCTAGCTATCTTACGATCATGCAAAGCAATATGACAATGATGGTGCGTGTCATAATAAACGGAACGGTGGAAGTTGCATGGTAATATATCTCGGAATGGCTATGGAAATGCCATAATAGGTAGGTATGGTGGCTGTTTTGAGGAAGGTATATGGTGGCTGTTTTGAGGAAGGTGGGTTTAATGCACCGGCGAAAGTTGCGCGGTACTAGAGAGGTTAGCAAAGGTGGAAGGGTGAGAGTGCGTATAATCCATGGACTCAACATTAGTCATAAAGAACTCACATACTTATTGCAAAAATTTATTAGTCATCGAAACAAGGTACTACACGCATGCTCCTAGGGGAAGGGTTGGTAGGAGCTAACCATCGCGCGATCCCGACCTCCACACAAAGGATGACAATCAATAAATAAATCATGCTCCGACTTCCTCACATAACGGTTCACCATACGTGCATGCTACGGGAATCACAAACTTTAACACAAATATTTCTACCAATCCACAATTACTCACTAGCATGACTCTAATATCACCATCTTTATATCGCAAAACTATTGCAAGGAATCAAACATATCATATTCAGTGATCTACAAGTTTTATGTAGGATTTTATGACTAACCATGTGAATGACCAACTCCTGTTAACTCTCTAAATAGATATAAGTGAAGCATGAGAGTTTAATTCTTTCTACAAAAGATATGCCCATGCTCTAACAAATATAAGTGAAGCAAAAGAGCATTCTACAAATGGCGGTTTTCTATGTGTAGAGAAACACGCAATCCAAACTTCAAATGATATAAGTGAAGCACATGAAGCATTCTATAAAGCCATACTCAAAAGATATAAGTGAGGTGCAAAGAGCCTTCTATAAATCAACCAAGTACTTTCTCATACCAGCATGGTGCATTATTAAAAGAAAAATAAAAAGCACACGATGCTCCAAGATTTACGCATATCATGTGACGAATAAAAATATAGCTCCAAGTAAAATTACCGATGGTTGTTAGAAGAAAGAGGGGATGCCTTCCGGGGCATCCCCAAGCTTAGTTTCTTGGGAGTCCTTGAATATTACCTTGGGGTGCCTCGGGCATCCCCAAGCTTAGTCTCTTTCCACTCCTTATTCCTTCATCCATCGTGATCTCACCCAAAACTTGAAAACTTCAATCACACAAAACTTAACAAAACCCTCGTGAGATCCGTTAGTATAATAAAGCAAATTACCACTTCAAGTACTGTTGAAAACCCGTTCACATTTTTTTTTGCATTGTAGATACTGTATTATAACTTCTTTATGGCTTATACCACCGATACAATTGGTAGTTTCATCAAAACAATCAAAACAATGCATCAAAAACATAATCTGTCTTAAACAGAACAGTCTGAAGCAATCTGAACATTTACTATACTTCTGTAACTCTAAAAATTCTGAAAAATTAGGAAAAAATAAAAAAATTGCATAGCAGTACTGTGTAAATATTTCAGAAACTTTTGACATTCCAGTAAAAAATGTAAATTCACGTACTACAACCAAAGTTTCTGTTTTTGCACTGCACACACCAAACAAGCAATCTAATCATCCTAAAGGCAAATCTTGGCACACTATTTTTATAATACAATGGATTTATACAAGGGGATAATTATTTTTGTTGAAAAGTTTCTGTAATTATGATTCACAAGGTTTCCATGGGCATGAACAAAGTTCAAGGCATGCTCCCATTTTAACAATGCTCGTCTCTCTCACTTTCTCTTTTCTTTTTGAAAAAGTTTTAGGTACCCCTCTTTATTTTTTTGTTTTTTAAACTATATAAAAGCACACAACAGAATAAAATGACTCTCTAAAACTTCCGGGTTGTCTCCCTGGCAGCGCTTTCTTTAAAGCCATTAAGCTAGGCATAAAGTGCTCAAGTAATGGATCCACCCGGATCCCAAGGTATATCAAAGCCAATTTTAATTAACAATGATTTGTAATTTAGTAGTGAGCACAAAGTAACATATATCATGCAATGACGAAGTCTAACTCTCTTCCTATGCATCGGCATGTCATAAAAGAACAATTCATGCACACAAAGTAAAGGCCAATGCATAGTATAAACAATTTCTTGCAATTTTATCGTATTGGAAACATAGAGAGGCGGAGATGTAGTTCCTCTCTCATAATAATTGCAAGTAGGAGCAGCAAGCACATGCATATTATATCTATCAAAATCATCATGTGTAATAGTAAAAGGCAACCCATCTATATAATCCTTAATAAGTGCAAACTTCTCCGATATAGTGTAGTTGGGAGAATTCAAAAAGATAATAGGACTATCATGTGTGGGTGCAATAGCAACAATTTCACGTTTAACATAAGGAACTATAGCAAGTTCATCTCCATAAGCATCATTCATATTGGCATCATGGCAACAAGCATAGCAAGCATCAAGTTCATCAAAAAGGGATATTTCAAACGAATCCAAGGGATCATAGCAATTATCATAGCATTCATCCTTCGGTAAGCACGAAGGCAAATTAAACAATGTATGAGTTGAAGAGTTACTCTCATTAGAAGGTGGGCACGGGTAGCTAGTCCGCTCTTCCTCCTTTTGTTCTTCGCTCTCCTCGTCATCTTTTTCATCTAATGAGCTCACAGTGTCATCATTTTCTTCTTCCATAGTTTCCTGCAAAATATTAGTCTCCTCTTGGACAGCGGAGGAGTCCTCAATATATGGCTTAACATAAGCATTAGAAGCATAGTTTTCATAGCAATATTTAAGTATGGCAAAACTTTCAGATTTGTAAAGAGTAGCATCATACTTTTCAATCAAAGAAGCAATTTCATAGGCACCCTTAAAAGCAACAAATTCTTCAATTTGCTCAATATCATAGTAATTATAAACACCCTTGACATAAGAAGATACGATTCCATTATCCTTAAACTCACATTGATAGGGAAGGTGTTTTTTAGGGTCTTCAGAACAACAAGTAAAATCATAAATTTCGCATAAATTCCAAGCATAACATTGCAAAGTATTAATATGATGCCATAAAAGTTTCCCTTTTTTAGATAAGCGGTGTCGCACATAATAAGCATGCTCATTTAATGATTTTCCCTAAACTAAGCTAGTTGGGGTTTCAGCACGAGCACAAACGGATCGAAGATGATCCAAGTAAAAAGCTTCAACAGTGTGATAGATTTTGGGTGGTTCTTCAACCATTGGTGTAGTAGGTTCAACTAATTTTTTTGGTATTTCGTGTTCCATATCCATAACTAAAGATAGAGAACAACTTAGAACAGCAAATAAAATCTACTTAGTGATAAAGCAAACAAGCACACACGAGAATATTCACCCCACGCTATAGGGGATCGGTTGAAGCCTCTTTCGATAAGTAAGAGTGTCGAACCCAACGAGGAGCTAAAGGTAGAACAAATATTCCCTCAAGTTCTATCGACCACCGATACAACTCTACGCACGCTTAACGTTCGCTTTACCTAGAACAAGTATGAAACTAGAAGTACTTTGTAGGTGTGATAGGATAGGTTTGCAAGATAATAAAGAACACGTAAATAAAATCGGGGCTGTTTAGATGAAGAAACAACTAAGTTAGTCTTAGTAGAGAGCTTTTTGTCACAAGAAAGTTATTTGTCCCTAGGCAATCGATAACTAGTCCGGTAATCATTATTGCAATTTTATATGAGGGAGAGGCATAAGCTAACATACTTTCTCTACTTGGATCATATGCACTTATGATTGGAACTCTAGCAAGCATCCGCAACTACGAAAGATCATTGGTAAAACCCAACCATAGCATTATAAGGTATCAAGTCCTCTTTATTCCCATACGCAAACAACCTACTTACTCGGGTCTGTGCTTCTATCACTCACGCCACCCACCATAAGTGAATCATGAACATATTGCAAACCCTACAGCGGGGATCCCTCACGCTTGCGCGACACGGAGAGCACCACAGGACAGCACCAATAATAAAACATGCAACTCAAACCAATCATGATCATCAATCAACCCATATGACAAAACGGATCTACTCAAACATCATAGGATAGCCATACATCATTGGGACATAATATATAGCGTTGAGCACCATGTTTAAGTAGAGATTTCAGCGGGGAGAAGAGGTATTGAACCGCTGCATAGAGGGGGGGAGAGTTGGTGATGCCGGCGGCGAAGTTGTTGGTGTAGATCGTCGTCACGATGATGGCCACGGCGATCCGGTGCCACCGGGAGAGAGGGGGAGAGAGCCCCCCTCCTTCTTCTTCTTCCTTGACCTCCCCCCTAGATGGGAGGAGGGTTTCCCCTCTGGTCCTTGGCCTCCATGGCAGCGGAGGGGCGGGAGCCCCTCTGAGATTGGATCTCTCTCTCTGTTTCCTTCTGTTTCTGCCTTCCCAGATTCTGGCCTTTCACCGTTTCTTAAATTCCCGGAGATCCGTAACTCCGATTGGGCTGAAATTTTAACACGATTTTTATACGGGTATTAGCTTTCTTGCGGCGAAAGAAGGGCACCAACCGCATTACGGGGTGGCCACAAGCCCCCAGGGCGCGCACTACCCCCCAGGGCGTGCCCTTGCGGCTTGTGGGCCCCTCGGGCACCGCCTTCTGTTGATTCCACTTCCCAAAATTCACATATATTCCAAAAAAAAATCTCCGTACGTTTTTATCCCGTTTCGGCTTCATTTGATATGGATTTTCTGTGAAACAAAAAACATGCAACAAACAGGAACTGACACTAGGCACTGGATCAATATGTTAGTCCCAAAAAGTAGTATAAAAAGTTGCCAAAAGTATATGAAAGTTGTAGAATATTGGCATGAAACAATCAAAAATTATAGATATGACGGAGACGTATCACCGGGCTCGCAGTCTCACCTGACGCGCCCGAGGACTCCGGGGCCTTAACCTCGGATGTCATTTTCAACCCCGCTCACGTGGCCAATCCCGGTGACGATCTGGACTTAAGTCCGGATCCGGCTATAGCGCCAGATTGCCGGGCACCAACTCCTGCCGAATACACTTCTTGTGCGGACGCGGCGGAGGTTAACTCCGAACACGCCAGGCAGATCAACCCGATCGAGCTCTCGGTACTCGGCGAAGCTCTAGATCGGATCTTGTCGATGAAAACTACTGATGACCCAATCCCGATCCACACTCAGATCGGTCTTGAGGCGGGTCAAGAGGATTTTTTTGTCCCACCCACCACCCACTTAGTAGCCACTATCGAAGACTTAACCGATATGGTGGACTACCCCTCCGAGGAGGCAAAAGACATGGAGGAAGAGGATCGCGCTCCCACCCCCGTTAACACCGGGCGATGGACCGCCACCTCCACCTACGATGTCTACATGGTGGATACGCCGGCCGGTAACGGCGAGCGCACACCAGCTAACAATGGCGATGACTCAGGTGAGGCGCCGTCAAGGCGCCGGAAACCGCGTAAGCGGTCAAAGACAAAAAAGGGGAGGGAAGCTATTGCTGGCACCGGGGAAAACGATACCCCGGAAGACCTCGGCGATCCCGACATACCCGAATATCCGTTGGAGGACCAGGAAAGGCCGGAGGACCAGCGCGACCCCGAAGATCCAAATGACTCCGAGGATGACAACTACCTCCCCCCTTTAGAGGAGGAGGACATCCCGGAAGACGAGGACCTCATCGTCCCCGAAACCATCGAGGATCAGGAACGGTTCAGCCAACAGCTTTTAGCCACTGCCCGGAGCCTAAAGGCAAAAGCGCGGCAGCTCAAGGCCGAGCAAGACACCCTCAATGATAGATGGACAAGGGTCCTATCAGCCGAGGAAAAACACGGCGCCGATCTATGGGACCAACCCAAGAGTTACCCACGCCGGCGGTTGCTGCCACAATTCGACGACGAGCTCCCCAACACGCCGTCCCCCAAGCACACTCCATACGACCAGCCGGACCGCCCTCCCTGAGGACGAGATAGGACGGCTGGCGAGGCCGGTTATAGGCTGGCGATACCCCGCAGACGGGGAAAAGAGCCAATGGAGCCTGACGACAGGTATGACCTGCGACGCGACCTGGATGAGAGAACAGGCCGCACGAGATCCATCTACGGATCCAGAGGGTACTCCCCTGGTAGAAGGGACGAGTACCGGCCCTGGCACGACCGAACCAACAGAGTCCGGGAAGAAAACCGGGCCAGAATAGACGCCGACTACCGGCGTGATATAGCCCGGGTCAGAGGCGCTGCCCACCCACTCTGCTTCACTGACGAGGTGATGCAGCATCAGTTCCCTGAAGGGTTTAAACCCGTGAACATCGAGCAATACGACGGAACAACTGACCCAGCAGTGTGGATCGAGGATTTCCTCCTCCACATTCACATGGCACGAGGAGACGACCTCCACGCCATCAAGTACCTACCCCTTAAACTTAAGGGGCCAGCTCGGCACTGGTTAAACAGTCTCCCCGAAAACTCTATCGGGAGCTGGGAGGACCTCGAGGATGCATTCCGATCTAACTTCCAGGGCACCTATGTATGGCCCCCGGACTCCTGCGACCTAAGCAATGTCGTGCAAAAGGCAGGAGAGTCCGCTCGACGATTCTGGAACCGGTTTTTGACCAAGAAAAACCAGATCGTCGATTGCCCAGATGCCGAGGCTATAGCTTCCTTCAGGCACAATATCCGGGACGAATGGCTGGCTCGCCAGCTCGGTCAGGATAAACCTAGGACCATGTCCACCCTCACATCACTCATGACCCGCTTTTGCGCGGGCGAGGATAACTGGCTCGCGAGACGAAGCCACAACCCCGAAGACCCCGGCACCTCTGAAGTCCGGGATGGAAGCGGGAAACCACGACGTAAAAAAAACAAACGCCGGCACAACACAAGTGACGCCGACGACAAGGCCATTAACGCCGGCTTCCGCAACCCTCGATCAGGGCAAAGGAAGAAGCCTCCTAAAGGTAACCGCGACGGGCCCACCCTGCTGGACAAGATCATGGAGAGGCCTTGCCAGATCCATGGCACTCAAGAAAAGCCCGCCAACCACACCAACCGTAACTGTTGGGTGTTCAAACAGGCCGGCAAACTCGCAGCCGAGGAGCAGAGCAAAGGCCCACGCAGCGAGGACGACGAGGAGCCCCGTGGTCCGAGCAATGGAGGTCAGAAGCAATTCCCTCCAGAAGTAAAAACTGTGAACATGATATACGCCACTCATATATCTAAAAAGTAGAGGAAGCGTGCCCTTTGAGAGGTCTACGCCGTAGAGCCTGTAGCCCCGAAGTTTAACCAGTGGTCGGCCTACCCGATCACTTTTGATCGACGAGATCACCCGACTAGTATCCATCACGGAGGTTCGGCAGCCCTCGTCCTAGACCCCATTATCGATGGGTATCACCTCACTAAAGTCCTAATGGACGGAGGAAGTAGCCTCAATCTGATCTACTCAGATACGGTGAAAAAGATGGGCATAGATCCGTCAAGGATCAAGCCTAGCAACACTACCTTTAAAGGAGTGATCCCAGGCGTCGAAGCCCGGTGCACAGGCTCTGTTAGCCTGGAAGTAGTGTTCTGTTCGCCCTACAACTTCCGCAGCGAGGAATTGATCTTCGACATCGTCCCCTTCCGCAGCGGTTATCACGCCCTGCTGGGCCGAACAACGTTCGCTCGCTTTAACGCCGTCCCACACTACGCATACCTCAAGCTCAAGATGCCTGGACCCAAGGGGGTCATCACTGTCAACGGCAACACAGAGCGTTCCCTCCGAACTGAGGAACATGCGTTGGCCCTTGCGGCCGAATCCGATTATGAGGACGGTCGGCAAACACCTAAATCTGCCATAAAGGCCCGTAAGGTCGACAAACGAGTTCGGTTTCAATCCAAACTCCCAGATTCCTCTTCTCCCCAGAGATAGGGATACGCCCCCCATTGCACAGCTCTAACACCCGTCAAATACGTGCCAAGAAGGCACTACTTCGCACTCAAGATTCCATGGGCAGCAATGGGGAACCACCATCAAATGGTAAGTGTTCGGCTGGACCGACCAATACCAATACACGTCCTTGGACAAAGCACAGGTACCATCAAGGACTTGCTAAAAAGCGTAAAGCTCAGCGATACTTCGGCGACTTCTCAAGACCTTCTTCCCAAGGTCCACTCGGCGACAGCATCACTCTTAATGGGATGCAACCCCCACAGAGGAACATGAACGGACAGGCGACAAGGCACATCGAGGACGTCATGTCATCAATCGAAGACTCCTGGTACAGCCTCCCCTCTGTAAATTTTATATTTCATCTACCTGTAAACAGTTGCTTCGGCTATCCAAGTTATAAGAATTATTGAGCAAGTACAAAACCATTATATATGGCCACTTCGTTGTCTTTTATACATCCTCTGTTCTTCCCTTGGTCACGCTTCTTGCGAAAACTATTCGGTATATATTATGATGCAACCGGCTAATAGACCGGGGGCTCGAATTTAAAATCGCTTTGAACATCACCCCAGTACAACTGGTTGTGTGTTCGGCGTCTTGGGTTTTGCTTTATATGCATCGGATCCGAACTATGTCTTGGGTCAATAGTTGGGTTGCCCGGCTCCTGTGCTTGCCCTCTTACGTTCCGCTCATTCGGCTAAAAGGGCAAAGGGAGAACCACTGCGATTGTGCTTCCAGCTCGTCTGGTCAAGCACCTCAGGGGAGAAAGCCGAAAACTGACTGTCATAGTAAGCGAGAACCGGTCCGCAAATCCGAGCATAAGTGTCATACTAATAGATTGATAGAGGTTATTCCATGTTATACGATGGGTTTCGTTCTTGTACAAACCATGTGGTGCTGGCTTCGGCCCCGAACATCACACTGGGGGGCTGGTTATCAGCCCCCCGCATTTTTTTCTACGCTCCTACGGCTAAGTGAAAGCGATAAAGCATCATAGTCTGATTGCCTTGTCCCCCCCGCACTGCCGCCTTCGGGCACCGATACTTCGGCTAAAGGGTCACAATGCGGGTACAGAGACACCCCGCGTAGTATCTACGTGGGGGCTGAAGCCGACGACTCGCAACTTTCAGATAAACCGGCCACACAGGAGTCAAAATAAAAATCAAAAACTTATAAGACATGGTAAACCATGCATCACTAGTTATAAAGCGTTAAAAGTCTTCAGACATATTACAACGCGCTCATTCATACAAAACGTCCTTGGAGCATTGAGCCTCTATTGACTGAGCACCCTCCATCACTGCGGGGAAGTATCTCTCGGGGCGCCTATACTCCTTTCCAGGAGGCGGAGGTGCGGTAGCCATCTCGGTTGGCTTGAGATTCGGCCAATGCACCATGGTCTTCGCAAAGGCCATCCGCGCGCCCTCGATGCATGTAGAACGCTTCAGCACGTCGACCCGAGGCGCGGCTTCGCATAGTTTCTGCACTAAGCCGAAGTAGCTGCTCGGCAATGGCTCATCGGGCCACAGACGGATGCAGAGGTCCTTCATGGCCAGCTCTGCCACTCTGTGCATCTCCATCAGTTGCTTCATTTGCTCGATGAGGAGAGGAGAGCGCTCGGGGGATTCAAACTGCGCCCAGAATAGTCGGCCTTCATCATTCTCCGCCCGCGAAGCATAAAGCTTGTTCGCGTCCGCTGCACTCTTTTGGAGATCCGCACAGACGCCTAAGGAACGCCACACCTGGGTGAGCAAAGCAAACTTGCTACCTGTAGGACCGAAAGTAAGTCTAGAGGGGGGGGGGATTAGACTACTTGACCAAATAAAAATTCTACCTTTTCCCAAATTTTAGAGTTGGCAGTTTTTAGCATTTCATGGCAAGTCAAGTACACCCTACACATGCATGTCTAAGAGTATAGCAGTGGAAAGTAACAACAAGCATGAGTAGAAAGGATAGGGTAGGAAGATCAAACGCAATTGTAGACACGATGATTTTCCCCGTGGTTCCGATAGGTGGTGCTATCGTACATCCACGTTTATGGAGTTTTCAACCCACGGAGGGTAACGGTCGCGAGAGTCCACGGAGGGCTCCACCAATAAGAGTCCACAAAGTAGCAACCTTGACTATTCCATAACGGCTTCCGTCCACGAAGGACGACTAGCCTCACTATGGGTAGATCTTCACGAAGCAGGTGATCTCCTTGCCCTTACAAACTTCTTGGTTCAACTCCACAACACGAAGTAGGAGGCTCCCAAGCGACACCTAACCAATCTAGGAGGCACCACCCTCCAAAAGGTAATAGGCTCGGTAATGACGATGAACTCCTTGCTCTTGTGCTTCAAGATGATAGACTCCTCAACACACAATCACTCTCTCACAGATTTGGATTGGTGGAAGAGATGGGATTGGTGGAAAGCAACTTGGGGAGGCTAGAAATCAAGATCCATATGGTTGGAGTGGATGATCTTGACCTCAACACAAGGGTAGGTGGCTCTCTCTCAGAAAACTGGATGGGGCAAGTATGGAATAGTTCTGAGTGCTTCACTTTAGAGTGGGTGGTGGTGAAGGGGTATATATAGGCATCCCCAAAAATCCAACCGTTACACACAAAATGACCAACTCGGTGACACCGATGTGTTAATCTCGGTGGTACCGAAGTGACCAAAAGGTGGCAACTTTTGAATCTCGGTGAGACCGATATAGGAAACTCGGTTGCACCGATAAGGTGACCAATGGTCAGATTGCCATTTTCGGTGACGCCGATCCAACAATCTCGGTGGTAACGATATTGTGAATTTGCGTAACAGAAAGTTGGCAACCTAAACTCGGTGGCACCGAAGCAGAATCGGTTGCACCGAAGTGGCTAGGGTTTGGCTGAGTCTGTCTGAGATTGGGAATCAGTGGCACCGAGTGGAAAGTGTTGGTTGCACCGATTTTGAATATTTGGCTATGAATAGACTTTTGTGGAAGAGCTTGTGGGTGTTTTTGGTGACTATCACTTGTGCACGTATGAGCATTTTGTTCACCAACAAAACCTTACCCCCTTTTAATAGTATTGGCTTTCCTATGGACTCAAAGTGATTTCTCACAAATGTAAAATGTAGAGTCCTCTTGCTTGAAGCTTTGCCAATCCATTTCCTTGCCTCTTGGGGTATTTCCACAATCTCCACAATCCTTTTTGCCATCCCTATCATTGAACTTTTCCTGAAATATACTTAGTGGAAACATTAGTTCAATGACTTATATGTTGTTATTAATTACCAAAACCACCAAGGGAGAAAATGTGCTTTCACTACCACTGAAGGTGCATTGCAGTGAATATGGCTTACCATCGATGACAGCCTTGACTTGGCGAACCTCCTCTTCAAAGGACCACCTCTCCACCCGCTCCTTTTGGAGCTCGGATTTTAGCGCGCTGCTAGCTCGGTGGCTTGCTCCTTGCCTTTCTGCTCAAGGGCCTCGCACTTTGTGCCGGCATCCTTGAGCTCTTGCTGCACCTCCTCCACCCGGGCCTCATGCTTGGCACAGGCAGCTTTCAAAACGGAAAGCACGGCTGCTGCTTGTTCGGCAGCCGTCTTCTCCTCCGCGGCCTCCTGCTTCATTTTCTGGAGCTCGGCCTTCAGTTTTTCGACCTCCGCAGCTAAAGCTGTGGAAGCAATAGACAAACGGTCACACTGGGTTACTAGTGCGTATCATTACCGATATATAGCCCGGAAATTACAATTCGGCTTACCTTGCGCCTCGTCGAACCTCTTGTTCAGGCTATCAAGCTCCTCTTCGGAGACCTTGAGCTTTCGATTTAGCTCAGTAAGTTCAGCGGCATTCACGGCCGCTGCCGATGACGAGGCCTGCAAAAAACAAAAAAATATGCATCCAGTTATGTGCGTTTAAACCCCCGAACTATGAAGGATATGACTCCCTGTTCGGTCCTTTCAAGGAATTTTCCGAACATTGCAGGACCGAATGGTGCGTTGTGCATCATTGTTCACTCCTCACTATTTGACCCCCAGATGCGTTTTTGCATACCCATCCAGGGCTCGGGGGCTAGTACATATATAAAGATAGCACAAACCTTAAAATTAAGCATTGTTCGGGAAAAGGGTATTACTTGACTCACCTTGAAGCCCGCCAAGAGACCATTAAAGGCCTCCTTCAGTCCGTTATCAACGGACTGAATTCCTTGTAAAACCGCACCCATAAGAGTGCGGTGATCCTCGGAGATGGGGGCGCTAGCTAGCGCCTCCTCCATTACCGGCCACCCAGTCGTCGGTGGCATCGGTGTTGACCGGACAGTCCGATCTATGATCGGAGAATGAGTCGGTAGCTCCGGAGGCACAGCGTGCTCCGGAGACATCCTCGGAGGGGACTGGGCATCCTTTCGCCTTTCCTCTTCGGCGGCTAGGGGGATATTCTCCCTCTGGTCCTCAGCGGCCTGGGGGATTCCTTCTCCCTGGCCTTCGGCGGCCATGGCGTTAGCCTCGGCCATGGCATGGTCGCCCCCGCCGCCCGTGTTCGGCTCCACCGGAGCCTGGCTGGATGACATCCCCGTGGCGTCCTTCGCGGCCCCCGGAGGTGTGGGGTGCGATGCAGTCCCACTCTCTGCCAGCTCGGCGGGCGGAGACTCCCCGTCCGATATTTGATCGGTGGGGAGAACACGCGGTGGGCTGCAGACCAAAAGGCGCCCATGCGTTTAAAAGCTATTACATACTTTGCGTAAATAACTCAGTGAGTCCTCGGATTCATTACCTTTGAGCAGGGGGATTGACCCTTGGGTTCCTTCGGGGGACCCTCTCAAATTCCTCGGATTCTGTGTTAGAATCTGAGCTGTCGTCGGGCAGGATCAACCTCGCCTGGCGCGCCCTCTTCAGGGTGGGAGGAGCTGCCTCCTCCGCGGCGTCCGATGACGCCGCCCTCTTTCTTGCAGGGGGGGGGGAACGCCTCCCCCCCCCCCCGTCATCATGCTCCTCCTCATGGCTAGAGGAGGCATGGGTTTCCTCGGACGCAGCGTCTCGCTGGTCCTTAATGCAGAGGCCCTCTCTAGCCTTCTTCTTCTTCTCTTTCTTTTCGGGCGCCGAGTACGGCGCCACGACAAGCATCGCCGCCAACAGCTCTGACCTGGGGTCTTCCGGTTGTGGAGCCGGGCAGTTAACCTTCGTGGCTTTGCTCAGCCACTTCTGCGAAAGTAGGGGGGAAGGCGTTCAGACTTTCTGCCGAAGAAACAGAGTCAATGAATTGAAATTATACCATACCTTGGTCGGTGGGTTGACGGCGCTTAGGCCCGTATCCTCTTCCTTGGTCGGCCAGCTTTTCTGAGGCTTGAACAAAGCCCTCCACAGCTTCTCAGGGGTGGTGCGGAAGAATTGGCGCACGGTAGGCTCGTCGTCAGGACGGTAAGCCCACATGGGGGATGCCCGACGCTGGCAGGGGAGGATACGGCGATGGAGCATGACCTGGACCACGTTGACCAGCTCCACCTTGGCCTCGATCACCGAGGTAAGGCGCTTCTGCAGCAGCTTCACCTCAGCATCCGACCCCCAGTCAAGGCCCTTCCTAAGCCACGAGGTCAATCTCGTTGGGGGTCCGGATCTAAATTCGGCAAGCGCCGCCCAGCTCTCATCCCTTGGCTCAGTGATGTAAAACCACTCCTTCTGCCAGATCTTGATTGTGTCGATGAAGGTGCCGGGAGGCCACTCGACGTGAGGGAGCTGCTGATTACCGCCCCTCCGCAGTCTGCGTGCTCGCTAGCCACGGTCTTCGGCTTGACATTGAAGACCTTGAGCCACAAGCCGAAGTGCGGTTCGACCCGCTGGAAGGCTTCGCAGATGATGATGAATGGCGATATGTGCATGAAGGAGTTCGGCGGAAGGTCATAGAAGTCCAGCCCATAGAAAAACATAAGACCCCTGATGAAGGGGTGGAGCGGAAAGCTCAGTCCCCGGATGAAGTGGGGGACGAACACCACCCTCTCGCCTGCCTTGGGGGTGGGAATCACCTGGTTCTTCTCTGGGGCGTGGTGGAAGACTTTGGCGGGGAGGTATCCGGCCTGCATTAGGTCCCGGATATCCTGGTCGGTGACCGTGGAGGCCTCCCACTTGCCATTGGAGCCCGAACCCGCCATGGCTAAGCTCGGAGGAAAGGGCGAGGAAGAACTAGATCTGGGCTCTCGGAGCTTGGAGAGATTGAGGAGGCGGAGGAGGTGAATGGGAAGCGTGAATAGGCCTTGGTGTTTTTTCCCTTTTTATGGGACGTGTCACCGATTAGCCTCGCTTACTACACCACAAATCCCTCCGCTTCCCAAGACATGCGTGCCGTTATGCGCGTGTGGAGATTAATCATATCCCATGTGAAACGGAGCACGCTCTGCGCATTGATAAGTCGTGTCGCTGTAAAAACGGCCCCGAACCGCGAATCGAGTTTTCGTAACTGGTTCAGTGGTCATGATAGGCCACGACCCTTCGTCAGAGGGGGGTGTCAGAAAACATTGTTTACACTTTGGCGATTGGCCTTCGGGGCTAAGCAATTCATGGTGTTCGGTCAATCATATGATCGGAAGAAATATGTGTCATCGGAAACCGAACTAGTCTCAGCCAATCATGGAAAGGGAAGAAGAACTCACCCCGCAAGCCGAAGGCTCTGATCATACGAAGCAGCTGGAGCTGAGACCCTTGGCGTTGGGGGCTAGTTCGGGGGCTACTGAGGGAGTCCCGGACTTAGGGGTCCTCGGGCAGCCGGCTCATCTCTCAATAGGCCGGCTTGATGGGCCATTCTCTGAAGAAGGGCCGGACACATCAAGATTCCACGTTCCAGAAGGGAGCCCCGAAGGCGCGTCGTGCACTCCAAGTCAAGATGAGAAAGTCGACATCTCCATTCTCGGCAGGAGGCCCATCATGTGTAAACCCTAGGTACCCCCCCCCGGTGTCTATATAAACCAGGAGGGTTTTAGATCATACGACACAGAAACTCATCTAGGGTTTTAGCTAGTCGATCTCGAGGTAGATCAACTCTGTAACCTTCATACCATCAATATAATCATGCAGGACGTAGGGTTTTACCTCCATAGGAGGGCCCGAACCTAAATAAACATTGTCTCCTTCGTCCCTTTGTTACCATCGATCCTAGCCTCACAGCTCGGGACCCCCTACCCGAGATCCGCCGGTTTTGACGCCGACATCTACCTGATCAGGGCAGCACGCACGCATAACCCTCCCTGTCTGGAGGTACCGGTGAAAGAGCAAGGAGCCAGACCAAGTCAAGGCCGTCCCATACCGGCAAATGTGGTTGCACGGATAAGCCCGGACAGGTGACTCCAGATCAACCGACTAAGTTTCATTAATCAAGCATGTGGTTTATCACAATAACTTAAAATGGCAGCAACTAAGCATTTAAATTCAATTGCTATGAATTATTATATAGCAAATAAATGAACATAATGCATTGAAATATGCAATGCTATTGAAATGCTTCAAAAGATGGATGTCCTGGCTTGCCTTGCTCTGTTGGGTTGCCCAAGAACTCCTGGTCTTCAAAGTTACCAAAGTTTCCCTCTGAAAATATTTTTAAACAACAATTTAAAATGTCACATAACACTGTTTCAATCACCAGAAATTCTGTGAGTGTGAGAAAAATACCAAACTTTACCAGAAATTAGAGGAGATCAATACAAACCAAGTGCAAAAAGAATCACTCAATTAGGACTTATGGTTAAAAAGATATGGACGGTCAAAGATACTGGTCAACTATGGAATAAAACAGAAAATAGAAAATCTGATAGGCGGCCACGTCGAAAGCGTAAAGTGGAAGTGCGCTTCCACTTACCGCTTCGGCGCGCGCGTGGCTGAG
Source organism: Elymus sibiricus (assembly GCA_039707655.1). Taxonomy (NCBI): domain Eukaryota; kingdom Viridiplantae; phylum Streptophyta; class Magnoliopsida; order Poales; family Poaceae; genus Elymus; species Elymus sibiricus. The sequence continues at coordinate 469,279,215 of CM077675.1, forward strand.
CCGCTGACGGGCGGGCCCCGCGGCTGTGGTTGAACCAGAGAGAGGGAGAACAGAGAGAGGAGGGGTTCCGGCGATCGTCGCCGGCGATGTGGTCGACAGCGAGGTTGGGAGAGAGTGAGGATGGGACGAGCTCACTGAGGCGAACACTCACGTACCCGCAGTTCAGCAAGAGGTGGCCGGACGGCGTCGACCCCTTCTTCTCCGGCGGCGGCGGCATTTGGGTGTCGACGGAGACGGCGATTCTGGCGATGATTCGGTCAGGCAGGAGGTCGGGCGTGATCAGGGGAATGAGCTGAACTCGAGGGTGGCATCAGTGGAGGCCGGGGAGGAGTGGAACAGCGAGGCGACTGGGCTCTGGTGGCGGCGGATCTCCGACGAGGTTCGAGGCCAGAGGGCCTCTCGGCCGTGGCTCGCTGCTCGGGGAGGCGATTGGGAGGTGGTGAGGAGTGGTGATAATCTCTGGAGGGCCGGGCATGGCCTTTTATAGGCCGGAGGCGAGCACGGGCGAGCTCTCCAGAAGTGGCGAGGTGCGGGACACGTCACCGGCGCCAGGACGCCGCGCTGGCTGGCCGCTTGTGGGGCGACGAGACGGGAGAGGACAGGGAGGAGTAATTGCGCGGTGGAGGCTAGTGGAGGAAGAAGACGAGCGCCAGAGTCACTGTGGCCGCACGGGCGCCACAGTGCCCGAGTGCGTGGCGGCCGCCGGGGAGGTTTCCGGCGAGGAGATGGATCCAGAACGGCCAGGTGGGAGGAGGGGAAGACGTCGGCGCGTGTGGACAAGGCTAGGCCACGCAGGGCAGCAGAGATGCATCACTTCAGACGCGGGCGTAGTGCAGAGCGCGTGCATTGCATGCCAATGTCATGCTCACCATGGCTAGTGGTGTCTAGAGGCCTCCCCTGTCCAGCGCACCATGTCTGGGGTTTTCTCCTTTGGTCATCTAGTGCCTCTGCATGCTTGGTTTGGCTAGGTTCACTCTGCTGTGAAGTGTAGCTTCAGCTACAGTTTCTGACAGCAAGCTCGAGAGAGATCCAGAGGAGAGGTGAGCTGGAGATGGAGCCAATGGAAATGTCTGGAGTGATTTAGGTTGGAAGGACTATAGACTAGCCAAATTTGAGAGAGTTTGGAAAAGTTTTGAATGGGGTTCATGTACAAACTGTCATACTGGTCCACAAACTTGATCTGCTTGTGGCACTCATATGGTAGATCGGATGGAGCTGAAATATGGCATGGTGGAGTTATTTGAGGTAGAGAGGATGCCATAAAAATTTCATGGCAGTTGGGCGCTCCTAGCTGGCACTTCCTTCACAAGAGTTTCAGAAATGCAGTAACTTGGCAGAGCCTTGTTGCTCAAAATTTGTACTGGCAAAAGTGATATTTTTGGATATTGTGTCTAGATATTACTGGGAATTTTATGAGTTAGGAAAATAGGGGTTGCTTCACAATTGATCAATTCTGACCAGAGAGAGAATAATTATTCTGGCCAAAATTTTGTATTGGACAATGGAATATTTTTTAAGATTATGGGATTATATGATGATAAGAAGGTGTGACAAGAGTTTGGGATTTTATTGATCATCCAAACTATAGGTTGCTTCACAACCCATAGTGATGACATAATTCCCAAAGGAATAAAAGAATTATTGGAAAGTATTAGAAAAATAGATTGTGGTCCAGAAGGTGTATTACATGGTGTTGGCAAGATTTAGACAAGGTGATGAGAGCTTTGGGTTACTTAGGAAAAGATTCAAGGATTCATAAGTCCATAGTTGACTGAAATACCAACCAAAATGCAAATAAAACCAAAAAGATTTCGAAAAGAAAAAGTTTCCAAAAACCAGGGTGTCACAGACTTCGATGCGGAGGCGGGCAAGGGGGAAGCGGAGGAACGGTGTCGTGGTTTTGTCACGGCAGATGTCCTAGTGAAAGGACTTAGGTTCGAGGCCATCGCTAAGGCGGTGAGCTCGAAGGGGTTGATCGGAATCGAGAGACAAGGGTTACCCAGGTTCGGCCCCTCGGAAAGAGGTAAAAGCCTACGTCCTGCTTTGAGTTGTATTGACTGGATATCGATTACAAGGGAGCGAGTTCGCTTGACCTAGCTATCGATGAGTTGTCTCGTGGTCTAAGCCGCCCAGGTAACCCGCCTTTATATACACAGGTCGAGGCCCTGGGCTTACAAGAGTCCGGGCCGGGTCATACTTGATAACCGACCTCACCCCTAACTATACCTGCCTTGTCTAACAAGCCGCCACCGGGTTACACATTGTCTTCCGGCTCTGGGCCTCCAGGCCCATTGAGCAAGCTTATTCCAAACCTTATCGCTAAGCCACCAACCTCATGACCCGGCCCCACCTGGGCGGGTCTCACCACGGGGTTATATCCCCAACATTAGGCCCCAGATTGATTTGAACCGGTTCATGTCAATCTTCAAGTCTTCTGGTTGGCGAATCTTGCATTCTCTGATAAATCTTCATGACCCGCCAAAAATGGGCGGCGTTGTTTCTGACAAATCTTCATGACCCGCCGTGACGTCATCTCAGGAAAATCAAAAAGATTCCCCTGACGTCACAACGGATCTTTCTCTATTAATATGACCAGCCCGAGAATCGAAGCACTTTCTTAGTCCATCATCATCGAGTATCCTCGATTCCCGCAGCGGACGGTTGCTATTCCATCATCTCCTCTTAAATAGGCATGGGGGGCCCCATCATTTTTACTTTCTCCTGCCGCCGTCTTCTTCTTCTTCCTCGCGACGCCCGTGCCGCCGAAGCTCGCCGCGCCGTCCGGGCCTCGCCGTCGTCTCCAACACTGGCCGCTGCATCACCCTGATTACGTCCAGGGCATTTCCGCGTTCGCCCGCATCTTCAAGGTTCCATCTTTGCCCTTGTTTAGATCTGCACTAGCTTTCTCAGATTTCCCCCGAGTTCATCGGGTTTTCTTCGTGTTCTTCACTGCTCATCGGAGTACTCTTCATAGATCAGAGAAAAAACACTCCTTTAGGCCTTATATTGTAGCTCGAATCATGCGGCCATCCGCTCAATAGGCAGGCCATGCTCATTATAGATTTCTGGCTCACTCTAATCCGTATAGGAACTGCCTGTTCTTCCACTAGTTTTTATGGTTAGTAATATTTTTTCCTATTACCTCGCCCGTAGATCTTCAAGCAATAGCTGTAGCCGTTGGAATCTGTTTCTCCATACTTAGTAATTTTTTCAATACTCACTGGCAAACTTGACCCGCCGTCGTACTGCCGGCTCACATTGTCATATTGCGGCCTTCTTCGGCGGCTCATAATTTTATACTGACCCGCCAAATACCGTCACCATTCTTAGAGTCATAACTGCCTTGGTCATAATACGTCTTTAACCCGCCATATATTCATGCCCTTCCGCAGTCTTTTAAGCCGCCGCCATGTCTAGAGTCCCAGCTTCATGCAACTGGGTAAGGTCCGGGGTGACTAAGGATTCACTCAAGGACTTTGTCACCATGGGAGTTCTGTCGGCTCAGGATATTATCCACTGGCGGGTTCCGGGCAATGAAACCACTCCTAAGCCCGAGGATGGGGAAGTTATTGTATTCACAGACCATCTTCTCCGCGGTTTTTCTCCACCCGGGTCTAAGTTTTTCCGAGACGCCTTACACTCATTCAACCTGCACCCCCAAGACATTAGCCCCAACTCTGTCACCAACCTGTGTCAGTTCCAAACCCTCTGCGAAGCTTATCTGCAAGAAGAGCCGTCTGTTGACCTCTTCAAGAAATATTTCTACATCAACCGCCAAACAGAAATGGCGGATGGATTAAGCCTCGAGCTTGGAGGCGTCACTCTTCAAAGACGGAGGGATGTACTCTTTCCAGCAGCAACTCTGCCGAGTCATCCCAAAGAATAGAATAAGACTTGGTTTTACTGCAAAGACACTTCGCCAGGAGGGGAGAACCCACTACCGGGTTACCGTCCTTACCGGCTCAACACTGATACAGAGCTCCCAGACCGGATGTCCGCTGCAGAACGCGCTCAATATGGCCCAACCTTCTCAAAAATAAGGGCCCTATTAGCCAACGGGTTAACAGGTGTTGATTTGACCCACTGCTGGGTCTCTTGGAGGATTCTGCCGTTGAGCCGCCACAGTGCTTTAATGTGCCAATATACCGGTGAAGTGAGAGACCCTCAACGCTTCAACCAGACCCCTTTGACAGACCAGGACCTCAATACCATTGTCAAGTCTTTGCTGGTAGAAACTCAAGCCGCCTGCAGCAAGATAGGGTTAAATCCCTTTTATGCACTTAACCCGGCTCCAGAAGTGAGTCTTTCCATCCTAACCCTCATCCATTCTTTTAATGTTGTACTTCATATATTTTATTAACCTACCTGCCAATGCGTTTTATCATATGTAGGCCGGCTCTTCCTTTTGGAACAAAAAGTTACCCGCTACCCTCAAGAAGAAGAGCAAAGTTCCCAAGGCGACCAAGGCCCGTGTTCTGGGTCGTAAGAAGAAATCAACCGCCGCCGAACTGCTCGAGTTTGATGACTCGGAGGTAGAACTTGACTCCCTTGGTCTTCTCTTTATGCAACTCATTGACAATGATTACTCATAGGAGGAAGCAGAAACAAGTCATGCTGATGCTGCAGAGGTAACCATTAACTCCTCTGACTCGGAACTTTTACCAATAAAGAGAATACGGTTGGCTGTACGGAAGGTAAAATGTTCTCGCCCTTTTGCTCACTTGGATCCCAACTTTCTTTTGAAGAAGCAGCAAGATGACAACAGACGTCAGACCCGGAGCACCGGCTCTAAAGATCTTTTAGCCGGCTTACCAAATGATCCGACACCCCAGAAACGGCGCACTGAAGTACTTCCTTGCCTTGAATTTATTTCTTTTATATGCTAATCTTGTGTTGCAGCTTACCTGTATTTGACAATGTTAACTTTCCAGGATTCGCCTCCTTCTTCCGGTGACTCAACCGCCTCAAAGTTGCCTCCTCTTATTATCAACCCGGGGTAAGTATTTTTATATTCCACTCCGTGCGTTAATGGTCTATCCTTGCTTATTGACGTGTAACTTCACCTTTGCTCATAGGGCTCAAGCCAAACGGAGGAAGGTAGGCGGGTCAACCGCTACTCCTGATGCTCCAGAGTCGGAAAACCCAAAGCCTAACACCCCTGAAGCTCACATTGAGCTGTCTAAGGCTGACAAAGACGCCCATGAAGAAACTCCTCAGCATAATGAGCCGGCTGATATGGATACTGAGGCTCCTGAGGCCCATCCAGAAACTGATCCTAAACCGCCCAGCCCCCAGCCGATAGCTGAAGACGTGGCTTCTCATGAAGAAGTTACTGTTACCGGGGCGGCTTACAAATCTCCATCTCCCTCCCATGTACTATCAAAACATACCAGTGAAGACGAGGCAGCTCCTCCTAAGGAAGAGAAGACTCAATTTGACCTTCCTAACTTAGAAAAACTTACAGCCGGCAAGTTGCACTCTGGCTATCTGAGCCGTCTCTCTGCAAGCCGGGACATGGAGGCCAACTTGGTTGGCATGATGAAGAAAAAATACAAGGTACTCCACTTCCCATGCTTTTCCATATATATACCTATGTAGCCCCCAAGAGCCGGTTTACCTCTCAAAAGGTCAGCTGGGTCTTCAATCACTTGCAATCTTTCAATGAATCGCCATGTAGCCCCCAAGGGCCGGATCATTATGTAAGTAACGAGTCGGCACTTAATCATAGAATAAGAGCCAACTGTAACCCCCAAGGGCCGGATCATTATGTAAGTAATGAGCCTGCACTTAATCATAGAATAAGAGCCCACTGTAGCCCCCAAGGTCCGGATCATTATGTAAGTAATGAGCCGGGACTTTTTATAAACCTGATCCTTAGACTTGTAGAGCAACGTGTAGCCCCCAAGGGTCGGATTATCTTCATGGAAATGATCCGGGTCTTATGTGCCTTGTAAACATAAGAAAGAAACTGAGACACATTAGCCCCCAAGTGTCAAGTATATTGCTTGCAATCTGCTTGGGACTTGTAATGACTCTGCCAAACTTCTAAAAACCGGTATGAGCCGGACAGGCGGCTTAAAACTGACAATGTTGCCTAGTTATGACTTGTCTTGTGCAGGAATCTTTAAACGCCACTGAGTCGAACGTGTCAGACCTTAAGAAGAGTCTGGCACTGCAACAAGAAGGCCGAGCGGAAGCCGACGCCAAGTATCAGATCGCCTTGACTGAGCTGGATGTAATCAAGGCTGAGCTCAAAACACTCAAGAAATCTGCGGAAACGAACCCTGACCCAGCGCGCAGAAGACGCAGAAGGCCGTCTTAAAACGGTGACGGAAGAGTTGCCCGGCCTGAAGCGGCACATAAACCGGATGATCGAAGCCGTCTTTGGTAAGTATCTATTGACTTGTAATTAAGCTTTGACGTGACCTACGGAGACTCGCCCGGCGACTTACGATCTCAATCTCTGTTGCAGGCCAACGAACTCACCAACTTCCGGATGATAGCCTGATGAAGTTGAAGGCTTTATATTCACTTACTGAACAACTGTATGCCGGATCCTTTTTCACCATTAAAGCTGTTATGACTGAGAAGGGCGTCCCAAAGTTTATGAAGGGCGTGCTAGAAGTCATCTCCACCATCCCAAAGCAGATAGAAGAGCTGAAGAGATCAGCCGCCCGTAAGGGCGCAATGGCTGCTTTGAGCCGGTTACTGGCTTATGCACCCGAGCTTAACCCGGCTGAGATGATGGATGGCTTTCCTCAGCTGTAAACGATGGCTCGCAGTTCACTCAAGATGACTATGCCCGTTGCATAAAGGCATCCCGAGTCTTGGCAAGCCGACTGGCCGGAGAAGCTGACCTGTCGTCATATCAGGCGGCTTACTCTGAGGACAATAAGCGAGTTCGAGGGCCCACCTTTGAAGAAAAAAGTCTGATTCCTCAACGCCGTAAGCACCTCTTTGCCCCTGATGTTGACCCATCTCCCGTCATGCATGATGAAGCCAAATTTGAGGCCTTAACAAACTGCAACTGGGATGTGGACAACCTTCAGATCTGGGAGACCGAAGACCCGGCGCAGGATGACCCGGCGCAGAGTTAAATAAAGAGTTAGCTTCAGATGAGGTTAACCCGGCCCTGTTGACATGCCGGGTTATATTTTGCTGCAAAAAACTTAAGTCCGCAGATTTTGGGCTCCTTGATAGCCTTGTAATAGCAGTAGAAAACACTTAATCGCCTGCTCTCGTGCCTTCGTGCACTTTTTAAACTTCTTTCAGTCCATACACCGGCGACTTAGCATAATTGTCTTGATATATAATCGTCTGACTGCCTTGACTCGCCCGACGGGTTATATTCCATGAGCAATGCCAAGCTGGAGTTACCCAAAAGACTTAGAATCTTATCATGAAAAATACCTGCAAAAAACAAGTAATTTGCATATCTCTTGCCCTATAAGCCGGCCTTAAAGGCACAACAGGACAAGATAGTTCTTGTTTTTGTGAAAAAAAATTGTATTGCTTCCGAAGAAACTAGGCATAAAAGCCTGAAAACCTCGTAAGCCGGCTCTCACGTGACATAAATCCGTCATTTAAACCTTAGCAAGTTCAGGGTCTTTAAAAGATTGACATTGCTAAGAGTACGAACGGGCCACATAGAGGAGAGACTACAGCAGACAAGGCGAGTTTATCCTAGCTCACTGTAAGCCGGCTCTCTCGTGACAAAAGCCGCCATTTAAACCTTGACAAGTTCAGGGTCTTTGTGCGAGATTGACTATGAAAGTTCAGGGTCTCTAAGCAAGATTGACTGTCAAGAGTTCGGCGGGTCACATGGCGGAGTAGCAAGTTGCAAACAGGCAGGTTTAACTCGAACATGGCATATAAAGCCTGGCCAAGAGGGTATGAAAGCTAAACCCAGAGGGTTGGAAGCCCCCAAGTGACCTGATGAAGGATCAACTCCTTTGCACGAAACTTGGTGCGAGAAAACGGCAGAGGCCCCGAATAATGGGGATGCCAACTTTATTATATCATAAAATATGGTATATACAATGACAGGGGTATGTACATAGATGAGAGCCGGACCGGTGGCTCAAGTATAGTATGGCCGAAGGTGAGCAATATTCCACGGCCTTTTAGTCTCTTCACCAGAAGTGCGTGACTTGTCACTCTCCCGTATATCGATGAGGTAATAGGAGCCATTGTTGAGATTTCTGCTGATCACAAACGGTCCATCCCAAGGAGGTGATAACTTATGCATATCTGACTGGTCTTGAATCAACCGGAGTACTAAGTCGCCTTCTTGGAACGTCCGGGTCTTGACCCTGCAGCTATGATAACGACACAGGTCTTGCTGGTAAATCGCAGACCGAGCTGCTGCAAGATCCCGTTCTTCGTCTAAGGCATCCAAAGCATCCTGACGCGCCGCCTCATTATCCGCTTCCACGTAAGCCGCCACTCTAGGCGAGTCATGACGAATATCACTGGGGAGAACAGCTTCCGCGCCATAAACCATAAAGAAAGGCATATAGCCTGTTGACCTGTTGGGAGTGGTTCTTATGCTCCAAAGAACTGAAGGTAACTCCTCCACCCAACAACCCGGCGTGCGCTCCAAAGGAACCATAAGCCGGGGTTTTATCCCTCTCAAAATTTCCTGGTTAGCACGCTCTGCTTGACCATTAGACTGCGGGTGAGCCACAGAAGATACATCGAGGCGGATATGCTCATCATCACAAAACTCCTTCATAGCCCCCTTGGATAGGTTTGTGCCATTGTCAGTGATGATACTATGAGGATAACCAAACCGAAAGATCAGCTTTTTGATGAACTGAACTGCTGTTGCTGCATCACACTTGCTGACCGGCTCAGCTTCAACCCACTTAGTGAACTTGTCAACCGCCACCAAGAGGTGGGTCTTCTTGTCTTTAGACCTCTTAAAAGGTCCTACCATATCAAGCCCCCAGACTGCAAATGGCCAGGTGATTGGAATCATCCGTAACTCTTGAGCCGGTACATGGGCACGTCACCCAAATTTCTGGCACCCGTCACATTTACTGACCAAGTACTCTGCATCTTTATGAGCTGTTAACCAGTAGAAACCGTGTCAAAAAGCCTTGCCCACCAAAGATTTTGACCCGGCGTGATGACCACAATCGCCGGCATGTATCTCCTGCAGGATTTCACGGCCCTCATCAGGAGAAACACATCGCTGGAAAACGCCAGTCACGCTGCGCCTGTGTAACTCGCCATTGACAATAGTCATAGATTTAGACCGCCTTATAACCTGCCGCGCCAGAGTCTCATCTTGAGGTAACTCGCCGCGGGTCAGATACGCCAGGTAAGGCAACATCCAATCAGGGATCGCGTGGAGAGCCACCACCAATTGTCCTTCTGGGTCAGGCACAGCCAAATCCTCCTCCGACGGTATCTTGATCGACGGGTGATGCAATACGTCCAGGAACACATTAGGCGGCACCGGCTTACGCTGAAAACCTAGTCTTGACAACGCGTCAGCCGCCTCGTTCCTCCGCCGATCAATATGATCCACTTGATAGCCCTTGAAATGGCCAGCAATAACATCAACCGCTTGGCGATAAGCCGCCATGCGAGGGTCTTTAAAGTCCCACGTGCCAGAGACTTGCTGAGCCACCAGGTCTGAGTCGCCAAGACATCTGACCCGGCTCAAATTCATCTCCTTGGCCACACGGAGCCCATGAAGCAAAGCCTCATATTCAGCTGCATTGTTAGTACAAGGAAACATTAACCTCAAAACATAACAGAATTTGTCACCTCGCACTACTAGAAAAAATGCCTATTAGTGGCACACCTGTTTTCCCTATTAGTGGCGCACTATAGGTGCGCCACTATTAACACGCCATAACTAACAAATAGTAATGGCGCACCCTTGGTGCGCCACTGTTAATCCAGATAGTAGTGGCGCACCACCTGGTGCGCCATTGATAGTTCCTCTGGTGCGCCATTAGTAATGCATTTGGGGGGCCCTGGTAACCCTATAGGTACGCCACTAATATACATACAGGTGCGCCACTGATATTTCGCAGGGTGCGCCACTAAAGTGCAGGATGGTGCGCCACTACTATTAATTCAAGCAAAGATTTTTTTTTCTTTTCTGGTATTTGCACAGATTACAAAATACAATACACAGCATAGAAAAATATGCACAGAATATTCAACCTGATAAATAGATAAACTCCCATTTATATAGTACAATATAGCACCACAATTAGTCAAGTATAAACAGCACATAATACAATTCATCACATTAGTCTCCGAATTCGAAATAGCGAACAAAGTTCAAATATTAGACAAGTTTAGGTCTCGAGACCGAGTAGCGAGTTTGTCGTCACATTACAAAGTCGATATCATCTAAACTACCATCACATAGAAGAGAGCTGCGGTCACGATGAGCATCATCGCGATGAAACTGGTCTTCATCCGGTTCCTCCTCCGCTCCCTCCTCTCTCCCGCTAGATAGCGCGCGTATCTAGCTTCCGCCTCCGCCCTAGTGGTGTACCCTTTGTAACTGTTACCGCTGAAACGGTGAACCTGTCTCCGACACTCCTCCCAGTCGTCGTAGACTCCGGGAACCTCACCCTTGTACACGACATACGACGACATCTCTATGCACTAGACAAACAAAACGTTAGTAGCAATTCACAGATAATATATAAGCAATATATAAGTATGCAACAAAAGGATCGGAAGAGAAAAGCAACACATTAATTAGCACAGTTCATGGTCCTACTAATAAATAGCATCGATTACATATAAGTTGAACGACTGTCCAAACTAAAGAGACATACAAGTTCATTAAAGTTTAATTACAACATGAGCTAATCGATATTTCAGAACTACATAGCATCAATAATTTCGACTCGACTCAGGGACCGGAGCGTGGATGAAGCCGCCGTCTTTCGTGATGGTCATGAATGTGCGGTCGTTGTCAGCCTGCATTTGTAGCGTTGTTTCTATTTCACTGTTGGACGGTTGATAGTTGAGGTAGAACTGCCCCGAGGTACGAAGGACATCTTGATAGATGATTTCCGCTAACTCCGACTGGATGCGAAAGAATTCTTGTCTGATGTCGTCGTCCTGGATTGCCGACAAGCGTGCGGCCAATTCTTTGAGACTATTTGGTAGCATACGCTGATGATGGTTCCGTACGATCGCCCGCATGTGATGGAGGGCGTAGTAGGCATCCTTCTGACTGCCAGGCGGCTGCTTGACGCAGGGGAACGTCGTTACGTGGGTGAACACGTGCTTGCCGTACCTACAAATTGGCCTCCTGAAGGTGCCTCCAGATTTGGCGTAGCCGGGGAGAGCATCATCAAGAACTTTCTTGATATTTGTGTAGTCTTTCTTCGACTGACGGTCCGAGTCGAAATACGTGGCCATGGAATATTTCGGGCTTAAGAGGATGAGTGTGCACTGTGTGTCACTGCACAAAGCACGGAATGTTAGAAAAAAATAAAGAACGATCGAAATCTAAGAAATCATATGTTACGGGGCGGTGAGGGGATGACTTACTCGGAAAAGTAAGGCACGAGGAAGTTATCCTTATCTGGGTTCGCCAGAATGACGCCTTCGAGGTATGAACTCGCGACTTGCCGGTCCCCAGCGCTACCCAAGATCTTGGCACGCATGTAGAAGGGGTCGACTATCACGATGTCCGGGGTCTTGTCTCTAATGATCCGCATCTCCATACTGAGCGAAAATAGCCGAATGAAGGTGTAGTGCAGCGGATAAAGGTTAAACATAGCGAAGATGTCATCAAACCGCAGGACGATCATACGCCCGATGGTGCTATCGACAAAGCCCTTGCCCTCTAGCACCTTGGCCACGAAAACCGGGTATGCCACATCATTCTCGGAGAGATGCTGCTTCTCCATAGAAAGAACACCGTCATGCAGACTCCGCATAGCACCGGTTGCAGCATTGAGCAGATTAGTCGGTAGCATCGGCCTACCCGCCACATGCACCCTCCTCGAGATATCCTTAGGTATTGGTGGCCCGTCCTGAGCACGGATCGTACTCGGTGCCGGCTGGCTCGCACCCTTGTTATTTTTTCTTTTCCGTCCCTTCTGCTTCTTCTGCTGTAATGGGATCGAGTTCTGCTCAGAGACCACCTTCTTGAGTGTGTTGGGGCTGATAATATTTCGCACCTCGGCTGTTTGAGTCTCAGTGAAGGCGGCAGCTGGAGGCGTCTCCTGAGAACTGAACAGACGACGCCTGTTGCAATTGGGTTTCTCCGCGGTACCAGCTAGATCGCGATCGTCTTTTGCAGGGTTGGGTTCTTCAGAAGGAGGCCCCAAGAATTCGTCACCGTACCCATGTTCGTTGATGTACTTATCGACGTTGGAAAATGTACCGTCGTCGTCGTCCGGATCCTGTGCCATATGCATGTCCGGATCAGCTGACGGCGGTAGCGTTGCGGCGGTCTTGCCATGGCTTGGCGCCGGCACGACTGGCGGTGTTGTCTATGGGGTGGTGTCCCCCGCCCCCAAACGAATCTGGCTCTTCGGCCAAAGCATGGACCAGTTTAAGCAGGCGTTGAGGGTCATCACATCATCTTCGTCGGCCCCAGGGGGTCGATACGGAGGTAACACGTCATCGCAGCCCCGCAGCACCCGAACCAGTTGAACCCTATACACGGTGGGTGGCATCGGATTACCGTGGAACACGCAGTTGCCCGGTTCAATGATTTTGGCCTTGGCGACATCGATCAACTCGCCGTCCACGAAGTGCAGGAGAGTGCATGGAACGTTGGCGGCGCCCTGCGAAAACATGTAGGGCGTCAGGGATGCCTAGTCAAAGGCAAGGAGATGAAGTCATCGGCCGAGGCTTAGTTACCGTGATGGCGTCGAGCTCGGCTAATGTCGAGGCACCGCCAACGGCGGGCGTGCAAGTGACGGAGGGGCCGCTTGCTGCCGAGGTGCCGGCCGGCGTATTCTTCCCACACCCGGGTGCATTAAGCTCCAATACCGGCGCCGACGCCGGAGACACCAATGCCGCCTCCACCGGAGACACCAATGCCGGCGCGTTGTGCGAGTTGCTGCCCGTGAAGCTGGGAATCGGGGGCGGCCCCTGTTGGCCGCCCGCAATCCACCCCCGCAGCCCCTCAAGCAAGGAAGGCATAATGGCGGTGATCGTCGCTCCCAGTTGGTCTCGCACTTGCTCTTGGACTATCTCCGGAATCCGCGCCACTTTTGCCATGAGTTCTTTAACCTCGCGCTCCTGGCTTTCCGAGCTGGTCTTTCTCTCCTTTCGCCCAGCCTTATAGTATTCCGACCATTTCGTGGACAAGCCTTCGCCGGCCACACGACCGGCTGACGATGGCTTACTGAACTTATCCTTGTGTTTCATTACGTTCAACGCCCTATTTAAAGTGGTGTCCCAAGGGGCAGACGGGGAGCTCTGAGACCCCGCGCTACTGCTTTCAGTTTCCTGCGGAAGGAACGTGAACCATTTAGAAATTTGGTTTCATTAATTAGAATGCAACCATATGGAGCTAATTACGCGGGGGTGTATTCCTTACCAGAACACGCTCAAGATCCTTCACCTTCGGATCCGTGGTAAGCTCCTTTGTTACCGGGTCCACCTTGTACCGGGCCCTGACATAGTTCCTGGTCTGCTTTTCATGGTATTTATCGAAGAGGGGCGGTAGGCCTTGCTCGGCATGCTCCGCGTCCTCCTTGTCCCATTTAGGTTCCGCCACTCTGTAACCGCCGCGACCGAGTTTGTGGACCCCTAAGTTCAAGTTCCGCATATCTTTCCCCCACTGACTTGATTCCGCGGATGCGTTGCTCTCGCACTTGATCTTGAACTCCAGGTAGTCAGCTTCGCTGATCGAAGGATTTGTCTCCTTGATCTTCTCATAACTATCACCTCTTAGAATCCTTCTCTTCACCGCGGCTCTCCAAGTAGCCAGGGCTGTGCTCATCTTCGTGAGGGCGGCACTATTCACTTTATTCCCTGAGAGGCGTGTGTTTGCGAAGTCACCGGGGAACTTGTATCGTTCGTGCAGCTTCGTGAAGAGGAGGTTGCGCAAATTCCCTCGGTCACGATGCCTTAGGTTCTCGGTGTTGATCGAGACGGTGCTCCGGAGAATGCACCCGAGTTGTCCCGCGTACCCACCGACTAATTCTTTGGGCGCCGTTGGATGCCCACTGGAGGACACTTCAGTAAATTCCTCCTTGACGGTGCCGAGCACGTTCGGGCGCCGGTCCTTCCGTTGCCTCTTCGGTTGGCTACCATCTGTGCGTTCGCTGCCATCATCAGTGGTGGCATCCCCGGCGGCACCATCAGTGGTGTCATCCCCGACGCCACTAGGGGTTGTGTAGTCGGGATCGGTGTCTTCCACGGCGTCCTCGTAGCGGGGAGGTTCTTCCTCCATCTCCTGGGACAGCTCCCAGAATGGCTTGCCCGAACCGCCGGCCTCATCGTTGTCGGCCATGTTCGCTCTAAATAGGAAAAAATGGCTAATAATTAGTGCCATGGTGATCTTAAGCACATTGCTCCTCGTACTATCTATCTTAAGCACATGGCTAATAATTAGCTAGCAACATAAATTCTAGGAAAAATTCGGCATGACCTTTGCTATTTTCTTGACCTAGAAGTGCCCATTTTTCGCCGAAACGGAAATGAATCAACATTTCGGCGATAACGGGCACAAATCCCTGCATAGATATGAACAGCAGCACTGCTAGCAGGATATGAACAGCAGCAGCAGCAGGATATGAAGACATCCATAAAAGGGTATGAACAGCAGCAGCAGCAGGATATGAACAACAGCTAATCATCGCAAAGAACTGAATCATGCCATGTCAATGTAGTAGCCACGTGAAGGGGGCTGCCGCTGGATGTGGAAACAATAGTGGTTGCTTCTTCGGTTCTTCCTACCAAGCATACATATATGCCTAGCTGGCTGGACCCTCTCCCCTTCAAAGCATACATACATATATGCCTGGACTGGCTGGATGCCCTGTTTACTGAACTACACATACATACAGTGAAAATAGAATGGTAAAGGAAATTCCACTGTTTGGTCAGTGAAAATAGAGCCAGGTAATTTTGCAGCAGAATTGGTAAAGGAAATTCCACTGTTTGGTCAGTGAAAATAGAGCCAGGTAATTTTGCAGCAGAATTGGTAAAGGAAATTCCACTGTTTGGTCAGTGAAAATAGAGCCAGGTAATTTTGCAGCAGAATTGGTAAAGGAAATTCCTCTGCATTCAGTTGATAATTAAGAAGCAGAGCAGTACGTGTGAGCCAATTGTGGATTAATTCTGTGACTGGTCCTCCTCCTTGATAAATTGGAGGTCACTCTCCTCTTTGTATCCACCTAGCTAGGGTGGTCACTGGTCGCTCACTCAGTCACTAGAGAGGCAGCAAAAGAGATTGTGAAGATGCATACGGACCACAAAACTACAGAATGCTGGACAACTTGTGAGCTTAACATGCCAATTTAATTAACTCAATCTAAGATTTAATTAACTCAATCTACTAGTACATATTTCTTATCATTTGTCTGAAGCAAAGCATTCATATCCAGAATCCCCACGAAGGGCTGCGGGTCATGGCGGATCTCCATGCTGCTCCAACTCAATGACACTAGCAACAGCAAGCAGAGGAGGAGGTGCAGGGGAAGTCGAGGCTGACCGGCGAGGAGGAGGTGAGGAGGGCGCGAGTGACTGGAGGCCGGAGACGGCGGTGGCCCCGAACCCTAGCGTGGGCGGCGGCTGGAGGCCGGAGACGGCGGCGGCCCCGCACACTAGCGGAGGGGAGGGCGGCGGTCTAGGGAGGGCGGCGGAGGGGAGGGCGACGGCGGAGGCCTTGCACGCGCAGAGGGCGACGGCGGAGGGGAGGGCGGCGGTCGAGGGAGGGCACAACTCGCGGAGGGGAGGTCAGGGGAGGGTAACTGCAGGGGGGAGGGTCAGGCCGGGGAGAGAGGAGAGGCTGTGTAGTGGGGGGGCTGGGTAACAATGGCGCACCTGGGAGGGGTGCACCATACATACATATAACAATGGCGCACCTCTGCCTGGTGCGCCATACATACCCGTATAGCAATGGCGCACCTCTGCCTGGTGCGCCATACATACCCGTATAGCAATGGCGCACCTCTGCCTGGTGCGCCATACATACCCGTATAACAATGGCGCACCTCTGCCTGGTGCGCCACTGCTATTTTTATTTTTTTTTAAATTTATTTTAACCTTGTAATAAATATCCAAATACTCTAAAATAAATAAGCACACATAATTATAATTATGTAGTGTATTTAAAATAATATAATATCTAAAAGAAAATATATAGTATATGACTATTAAGGTTGTTAAAATGTGTAGATTAACAATATGCCATATCCATCTCCATAGAAAAATGATACATAATATAATATGCGCACATACACACGCGGCCGACACGTCGTGATTCGATCTTAGCTATCTTTTCACAATCTTCTTGCCCTTCTTTCTCGCGGTTGAATAATTTAGCCCCGGAACCCCTTGAATTCTTCTCTTGAACGGACGTCCTTTAGGTAGGGTGGTCCTGCTTCTTCTTGTGGTGTATGGTACTTCATTGTCGTCGTCATCTTCCATCTTCGGGTCGCCGTACTTGTCGAAGTCTTGCTCATTGGCGACTCCATCCATTCCGATGATGTTCCTTTTGCCTCTCCTCACGACAACACGACTGGGCTTTGACGGGTCGGTAATGAAGAAGCATTGGTCCACTTGGCAAGCCAGTACCCATGGTTCATTTTTCGCGGTGACGTTTGCGCCCGCGGTCTTGGATTTGGCTTCGGGTATAACCATGGTGGTGAAATACCGGTCTTCTTTTAGGACGCTCTTGGCCCATCTGACACGGAACATCGGGACCTTCTCTCCAGCGTAGCTCAGCTCCCAGATCTCCTCGATCCTTCCGTAGTATCTGTCCTTGTCGTTACCGGTGTAGGATTCCATCGTTACCCCGGAGTTCTGATAATCGCTCTTCATGTCCTTTTCCTCGGTGTAGAATCTGTAGCCGTTGATATCGTACGCCTGATAGGTCATCAGGTTGTGCTCGGCGCCCTATGACAAGGCGAATATGAGTTTTTCTTCCGTGGAAGAATCCTCATGTAAAGGGTACGACAGAAGCTTGTCCTTGAACCAACGCGTGAAACATGAGTTGTGCTCTTTGATTATATCTCCGTCCGTCCTCTGTTGGCCTTGGTCATTGTACGTCTTCTCAATAAAGGTTTTGTGCTCTACCACCCAAGGATCGACCACGTCTATGTGTTGTAGCGCGACTAGGTTTGCTCTTTCAAAGTCGGCGAGTCGACCCTTGAAGTCGACATGCATTTCGCGGCGACCCTCACGGTGACCCCATCCAGCCAGCCTGCCGAGGTGCCTGTTGACGGGCAGACCAACGGGGTTCTCAATACCTAGATAATTCGTGCAGAAGGAGATGCACTCTTCGGTCAGAAAGCCCTTGGCTATGCTTCCATCTGGACGTGCCCTGTTGCGAACGTATCCTTTGATGACACCATTCATCCTTTCGAACGGCATCATGCTGTGCAGGAACGTCGGCCCGAGTTGGATGATATCCTCCACGATATGGACCAGCAGATGCACCATAACGTCGAAGAATGCGGGCGGGAAGTACATCTCAAGCTCGCATAGTATCACCACGATCTCTTCCTGTAGCCTTCTGAGTTGCCTCACGCCAACCGACTTCCGAGAGATGACGTCGAAAAAGTTGCATAGGCCAAATAGCGTTTCACGGACGTGCGCGTCCATGATCCCACGGATTGCAACTGGAAGTATCTGCGTCATCAGCACGTGACAGTCGTGAGACTTCATCCCGCTGAACTTCTGCTTCGCTGAGTCTAGGTATCTGCTTATCTTCCCCGCGTAACCGTAAGGAAGTTTTACTCCTAGGAGGCAGGTGAAAAACTGCTCGATCTCCTTCTGACTTAGAGTGAAGCACGCGGGAGGGCAGTCATATTCGATCTTCTTGGCCTTTTTGCCTTTGCGACGACTTTCTGTGTCCTTCGCCTCATCATCATCATCATCATTAGGGCATTTTGCGTGAAGCTCCTCCCTGATGCCCATTGATTGCAAGTCTGCCCTTGCTTTCGGCCCATCTTTGGTCCTCTCTGGCATGTTGAGCAGGGTACCAAGCTGACTCTCGCACACGTTCTTCGTGATATGCATGACATCAAGGCTGTGAGGCACACGGAGGATCTTCCAGTACGGCAAGTCCCAGAAAACAGACCTCGTTTTCCATACCTTCAGCAGCGGCTCTGGCGCCTTTCGCTTCTTTCCCGGCGGTGGGCACTCTTTCCAATTTTTCAACAGCTCGTCTATTTCCTCGCCGCTCCTCGTACGTGGGGGTCTTCGGGGTTCGGTTTCACCATCGAACAGATCCTTGCGTTTTCTCCATGCGTCATCGTCGCGAAGCCACCTTCGATGTCCCATGAACACGGTTTTCGAAGACCCGGGATCTCTATCTAGCTGGCGATACGTTGTGTCATCCATGCACCTGACGCATGCACAACATCCGTGGACCACCTGCCCCGCGACATATCCGTAACCGAGATAGTCGTGCACCGTCGTGAGCAGTGCGGCTCTCATAGGGAAATATTGTTTCGCTGTGGCGTCCCACGTATTGGCTGGCGTTTTCCACAGCGTGTCTAGCTCCTCTTTCAGCAGCCCTAGATACAGATTGATGTCGTTCCCTGGTTGTTTCGGCCCTTCAATTAGCATACTCATGTGAATGTACTTCCTCTTCATGCACATCCAGGGGGGAAGGTTGTACATCCACACAAACACAGGCCAGGTGCTATGTGTGCTTCTCTGGCTGCCAAATGGATTGACTCCATCGGTGCTCGCGCCCAGCATGATGTTCCTTGGATCGTCCCCAAATTCTGGGTGTTCGAAGTTCAACGCTTGCCACTGGCTCGCATCCTTAGGGTGACTCAGCATCTTGTCTTTTTTATTTATCTCCGGATCATTTCCGTCATCTTCTCGCTTCTTCTCCTTCCTATCCGCGTGCCAACGCAGGAGCTCTGCTTGCTTAGGGTCCGCGAAATACCGCTGCAGACGAGGAGTGATCGGAAAGTACCACACCACTTTTCGAGGAGCTTTCTTCCTCTTCTTGTATCGAGTGACGCCGCACACCGGACATATGGTAGACTCCGCGTGCTCGTCCCGATAAATGATGCAATCGTTCATGCACACATGGTATTTCACATGCGGTAAATCCAGAGGACACATGATTTTCTTCGCCTCCTCGAAACTGGTCGGGCACTTGTTCCCCTTGGGAAGACGTTCGTGCCAGAATGACATGTTCTCGTCGAAGCATGCGTTGGTCATTTTGTGTTTTACCTTCATCTCCAGAGCCATGAGCGTTACTTTCAGGCGGGTATCCTTGGGCCTGCATCCTTCATACAATGGAGTAACCGCGTCTATCTCCAGTTGATCCAGCTTGGCTTTCTCTCGGGCGGCAGCTCTTGCGTTACCCGTCTGCTTGAGAAGCAGCTCTTGAATATGAGGGTCCTGCACCCAGCCCATCGATGGTCCATCGTCGTCTGCTCCGGCATCTTCATCTTCATGATCATGCCCTTCGTCTTGATCTTCCTCATCATCATGTCCGACATCTTCTACATGATGACTGTGTCCTGCATCTACTTCGTGATCATGTCCTGGAGATTCTTCGTCTTCTCGCCCGCCCTCGCCGCTATTGTCTTGCTGCCCTTCCTTATTTCTTGCCTGGCCCCCATGGACGACTTCATAATCATCTTCATCACCTTGCCACCGATAGCCATCCATGAAACCACGCACGAGCAGGTGGTCCCGCACCAGTCTGGAATCCGGGTCCATAAGGCTCTTCAGCTTGCATCTTCGACACGGACATCTTATCTCCGTCTCGTTCTTTTGAAGCATCTCGGCCTTCGCGGAGCTCAAAAACCTATCCACGATGCCTTCGGTCATCGTGCGGACCATGGTCGCCTGCGGGGTAGAGAAAAACGATATTTTAGAACCAAAAAAAATTTGGCATGACTTTGCCTAAAAATAGGACCAAAAAGAATGCATAGTGCCAAATTCTCGCCGAAACGGAAATGAATCAACATTCCGGCAAAATATTGGCAACTATCGCATTTCAAATACCGGTACCTGCAAACACAAACATATGCAACACCACAAACATACGTAGATCTAGCTCAATGAGAAAAGTGTAGATCTAGGCCATAAAAAGTGTGTACGTTGGAGGGAGAAAAAAGTAGATCTAGAACATAAAGAAAGCTTTCCCCTTACTTACCTATCAAAAAAAGGAAATTTAACCACTTAATTTGGGTGAATCTATGGTGCAAATGAGGTGAGGAGGAGGAGGCAGCCGAGACCAAGCTTGGTAGAGGTGGAGAGAATGAAGTGGGGAAAGTGAGTGTGGTAGGTGGCTGTCAAAAATATCTAGCTGCTCTCAGGTTACCAATGGCGCACCTCCTAAGAATGCGCCATTGGTAACCAGGGTTACTAATGGCGCACCTGGTGTGTGGTGCGCCATTACTAGTTTTGAAAAAAAAAATTGAAAAAAAAATTGTTAGTAGTGGCGCACCGTGGGTGTGGTGCGCCATTACTAGTTAAAACTAGTAATGGCGCACTTTCCCCTGGTGCGCCATTACTAGTTTTGAAAACAAAATTGAAAAAAAAATTGTTAGTAGTGGCGCACCGTGGGTGTGGTGCGCCATTACTAGTTAAAACTAGTAATGGCGCACTTTCCCCTGGTGCGCCACTGCTAAGTCTGGGGAGGGGTGTGGGGCCAGGACAAACTTAGTAGTGGCGCACCACATGCAATGTGCGCCATTAGTAATATGGCCATTAATGGCGCACCCATATCTGGTGCGCCACTACTATATAGCAGTGGCGCACCACATACATGGTGCGCCATTAATGTCCATATTAGCTATAGCCGTTTTCCTAGTAGTGTCGCCGGGAAGTTAGAACAACTCCAGCCCCCGAGCCTTCCAATTGCCTGGAACCATCAAAATGAATCGTCCAATATGTATTGTCCGGCTTCTCCTCAGGTGCTTGACACTCCGTCTAGTCATTGATAAAGTCCACCAGGGCTTGAGATTTTACAGCCGTCCGGGGCACATACCTCAAATTAAGAGGCCCAAGCTCAATTGCCCACTTAGCAATCCTACCAGTAGCTTCTCTGTTTTGAATGATATCTCCCAAAGGAGCAGAGCTGACCACTGTGATCGGATGCCCAAGGAAATAGTGCTTCAGCTTGCAATTGGCCATGAATACACCAAACACCAGTTTTTGCCAATGCGGATATCTTTGCTTGGACTCTGTCAAAACTTCACTGACATAGTAAACCGGCCGCTGGACTGGGTACTCCTTACCCGCCTCTTTGCGCTCTACCACAACGGCAGCACTGACAGCTCTGTTGTTAGCCGTCACATACAAGAGCAAAGGCTCCTTTTCCACCGGAGCAGACAAAACGGGCGGCTCAGCCAACTGCTTCTTGAGCGCCTCAAACGCCTCATTAGCCGCATCACTCCAGACGAAATCATCTGTCTTCTTCATCATCTGATACAGAGGAATAGCTTTCTCACCCAAGCGGCTTATGAATTGGCTCAGAGCGGCGATACGACCCGCCAGGCGCTGAACATCATTAATACATGCCGGCTTAGACAAAGAAGTGATAGCCTTTATCTTGTCCGGGTTAGCTTCAATGCCACGCTCGGAGACCAAGAATCCCAAGAGCTTGCCTGCAGGTACACCAAACACACACTTTGCCGGGTTAAGCATCATCTTGTAAACCCGTAGATTGTCAAAAGTTTCCTTCAAATCAGCCAACAGAGTCTCCTTCTTCCTTGACTTGACCACAATATCATCTACATAAGCATGAACATTGGGCCCAATTTGACCATGAAGACAGTTCTGCACACAGCGCTGATAAGTTGCCTGAGCGCTCTTGAGCCCGAAAGGCATAGACACATAGTAGGAAGCTCCAAAAGGCGTAATGAAAGATGTCTTCTCTTGGTCTTTGACTGCCATCTTGATCTGATGATAACCCGAATAAGCATCCAGGAAACATAAACTCTCACAACACGCCGTTGCATCAATGATCTGGTCGATACGGGGAAGAGCAAATGGATCAACCAGACACGCCTTGTTGAGATCGGTGTAATCCACACACATGCGCCACGTGCCGTTCTTCTTGAGTACCAACACCGGGTTAGCTAACCACTCCGGGTGAAAAACTTCGACGATGAACCCCGCTTCCAAGAGTCGGGCCACCTCTTCTCTAATAGCCTTACGCCTCTCCTCATTGAAATGACGGAGGAACTGTTTGACCTGCTTAAACTTAGGATCCATATTAAGGTGGTGCTCAGCGTATTCTCTCGGTACACCCGGCATGTCAGAAGGCTTCCATGCAAAGATGCCCCGATTCTCACGGATGAATTCGATGAGCGCGCTTTCCTATTTGGGATCCATATTGGCCCCAATAGTGAACTGCTGCGATGAGTCGCCAGGAGTGGAATCCACCAGCTTGGTATCTTCTGCCACAAACTTAAGGGGCGGCTCAGATTCCGTGCTGGGCTTCTTCAACGGGGTCATATCTGCCGGGTCAACATTCTCCTTATAAAACTTGAGCTCCGCCTCAGCACAACTTGACTCTGCATACGCAGCATCGCCTTCCTCGCACTCAAGAACAATCTTCCGATCACCATGCACTGTAATCGTTCCGTTTAATCCGGGCATCTTGAGCTGCAAGTAAACATAACAAGGCCTAGCCATGAACTTGGCATAAGCCGGCCGCCCAAATAAAGCATGGTACGGGCTCTTGATTTTGACCACCTCAAACCATAAGGTCTCCACCCTATAGTTAAACTCATCACCAAAAGCTACTTCTAGGGAAAATTTTCCGACTGGGTAAGCCGATTTTCCGGGCACCACACCGTGAAAAACCTTCGAAGATGGTTTAAGATCCTTGTCAAGCAAGTTCATCCGGCGGAACGTGTCATAATACAGGATGTTGATGCTGCTGCCACCATCCATAAGCACCTTGGTGAACACGTAGCCTCCTACTTGGGGGGCCACTACCAAGGCCAACTGCCCCGGGTTATCCACACGCGGCGGGTGATCCTCCCTGCTCCAACTTATGTCATACTCAGACCACTTCAAGTACTGCGGGAGAGCCGGCATGATCGCACTAACCGCCCGTTTGCGCACCTTCTGATCCCGCTTGTCAAGGCTTGTCGTAAAGACATGGTATTGGCCTCCATTAAGCTGCTTTAGGTTACTCTGACCTTGGTAGCCAGAACCTGAGCCGCCTGCCCCAAAGCCGGTCCCATGTCCTGACCCGCCGGACGGTCCGCTGCCGCCACCCTGATGCTGGTTAATGCTGTAATTCCGGAACTCCCGCATGACCCAACAATCCTTCCAGGCATGAGTGAATGGTTTATCGGGAACACTATGTTTTGGACAGGGGGCATTCAATATTGCTTCCATATTGAAAGGCTTAGACTTGCCAAAAGGCGGTTTACCATTGCCCTTGCCACGGTTGCCTCCAGCACTAGTGTTGGCCACCAGGTCTGACCCGTCGTCCGGGTGCTTCCGCTTTCCGCCGTTGCCATCATTATTACTTCCTCCCCCGTTCTGCTGTTGACTCTTGCCATTGCTATTCTTCTTACCCTTAGCCGATTTCTCATCATCAGAACCAGGGTCCTTCGTGTTGTCAGAGTCTGCATACTTGGTGAGAGACGCCATGAGTTCCCCCATGTCCTGGCACGAACGTTTGAGCCGTCCAAGCTTCTGCTTCAGGGGCAAAAAGTGGCAATTCTTCTCCAGAATTAGAACCGCCTGAGCCGCCGTGATATTATCAGAGGAGTGGATAATGGTTGAGACCCGCCGGACCCAATGGTGGGCCGACTCATCCTCCCGCTGCACACAATGATCCAAATCCACGATTGTCATGGGCTGTTTGCACATTCCTTGATTTTTTTTTGATGAATTTCGCCTTCAACTCGGCCCAGGAATTAATGGTATTGGGTGGTAAACCCTTCAACCACGTGCGAGCCGGCCCCTCCAACATCATGATAAAATACTTAGCGCAAACTGCATCACTGATGTCTAGCATCTCCATGGCTAGTTCATAACTCTCGATCCAAGCTTCCGGAGGCAGATCGGCCGTATAATTTGGCACCTTGCGGGGACCCTTGAAGTCCTTCGGCAGGCGTTCGTTTCGTAAAGCCGGCACTAAGCATGGCACTCCCACAGCCCTGGAGGTTACTCTGGCTCCCACACGAATAGAAGGTGCTACTGTGGGTTCTTGATAAGCCGCCGCAGCCGCCG
Source organism: Elymus sibiricus (assembly GCA_039707655.1). Classification (NCBI taxonomy): domain Eukaryota; kingdom Viridiplantae; phylum Streptophyta; class Magnoliopsida; order Poales; family Poaceae; genus Elymus; species Elymus sibiricus. The sequence continues at coordinate 469,303,563 of CM077675.1, forward strand.
CTGCTGCCGCCTCTCGCTGTGCTATTGCACGATCTACCAGCGCCTGGGCATCGACAGCAGGCGGGTCATCCCGTGCTGGATTCCGACGTCGATCGCTGCTAGAGATCACAGGCGATTCTATACGCCGACTATAACTGCGGCTTGGGATAGGGGTCGAGTGCACGCGGCTCCGGCTTGGTTTTCGGCCGTGACCTCGGTTCCCATCAGAGTCATAAGTTCATTCATCAGATCCAGCAAAATTTGAGTCGGCGGCCTGCCTGATCCAGATCCGGTCGCCCCGGCAGCCGTGCTACCAGGAGCTGGTGCCGATCCTGCCATGAAGACAGCGGCTCGGCTCAGCGGCTCATAGCATTCCGGGTCCTAGTAGCTCTCGAAGTAGCCCCCAAGCCCATCGTTGTGAAGCTGGTAGATGGATTCCGCCTCCCCGCTCAAGGATCCATCCTCTGAGCAGATGAGGGTTTCCTCCCGCGACATGGAACCTTCAAGTTCTGCGCCTTGGGTAAAGCCGACGAAGACGCGCTTCCGGCCCGGGTTAACCCGGGCGGGTTGCGCGCACCGGGCCGGCTCGACGAGGTCAGTGCAGATGTCCGGCCCGGACTTATATCCGCCGATCTTGCCAATGAAGACGTCAATTCCGCCGAAGGGGACCCGGTACCTGTACTCGATTGAATCGGCCTCGGGGCCCAGCCAGCGTCATCGATGTAGAGCTAGCCGCGGCGACTCTTGGTCATCCTGCCAACGGCGTATCCCTCGATCCCTGGGAGAGAGCCCTTTGAGAACTCCACACCACCGCGCGCTAGCCCCACGGTGGGCGCCAACTGTCGTGGTTTTGTCACGGCAGATGTCCTAGTGAAAGGACTTAGGTTCAAGGCCATCGCTAAGGCGGTGAGCTCGAAGGGGTTGATCGGAATCGAGAGACAAGGGTTACCCAGGTTAGGCCCCTCGGAAAGAGGTAAAAGCCTACGTCCTGCTTTGAGTTGTATTAACTGGATATTGATTACAAGGGAGCGAGTTCGCTTGACCTAGCTATCGATGAGTTGTCTCGTGGTCTAAGCCGCCCAGGTAACCCGCCTTTATATACACAGGTCGAGGCCCTAGGCTTACAAGAGTCCGGGCCGGGTCATACTTGATAACCGACCTCACCCCTAACTATACCTGCCTTGTCTAACAAGCCGCCACCGGGTTACAGATTGTCTTCCGGCTCTGGGCCTCCAGGCCCATTGAGCAAGCTTATTCCAAACCTTATCGCTAAGCCGCCAACCTCATGACTCGGCCCCACCTGGGCGGGTCTCACCACGGGGTTATATCCCCAACAAACGGAGGCCATGGCTGGGGAGCAGGTCACGCGCCGCCGTAGGGACAGGAGCGTCAGCGTCGGATCCAGGTACGCCCTCGGCGTGGTCGCACGCGGGATGCCCTCGGGTAGGTCCATGTCGTAGCCCAGGTCTGGATCGGGCTCACAACGGTAATGGCCACTCCGTTCAACAATGCACATAGGCCCCTAGGTCCAAGGCACAAGTATCACTACCAACATGTTGAACTGATGGATATTGGTATTTAAATCTTGCCCTATGGACCAGAACGATGTCTATGGAGGTGTTTTCAGAATCGGTGGTGCATCAAAAAAATTGATGTGAAGAACCTGCGCAGGACGAGATAAACGATTCAGATATGGTCTCTTTTCCATCCCTCTGTAGTTCTCCTTATGCTGCTTCTCATTGAATTTTTCATTTTTACCTTTGTTCCCATATGGCTGCAAGCAACCTTGAGAACGGAAGCTAGCTAGCTCAGTGTGGCACTGCCGAGGACAACGCCTGGCTCGCTATCAAGGTCATTTGCACATAGGCGTTGCGGAATAGCAGGCGCAACACTGACAGTTGTTGCCCTGATGTAGTGATGCGGGCCAGAGCGAGCTGGGATGCATGTGGCGACGAGAGGATGTATATGCCAGCTCCTCCGCCTTCAACATGTCAATTATATGTGAGTTTTTTTCCTTTCCCCTTTTTACTTTTGATTATGCAAGTGGATAAATGTTTTAGGTTGTGTCCTCTCTTTTCTTTTAATGCTCAGGTGTGTCCTTTTACAATGAAAGATTATCCATATTGGCAGCTCCTATTTTTTATGTGTGTTTTACTCTTCATATTTTGATGCCTATGCATTTAACTGAAAATGTAGTATAGAGGACCAAAATTCTTCCTGGGAAAGTAACCATATCATAACTAAAATTATTCTACCTATTTTTATGTGTGCTTTATTTTAATTTTCTATCAGTGTATAATTTTTGTTTGTGAATGCTAGGTTTGAATTAAACTAAATCCAAGCAGAATAACTCACAAATGAAGATGCCATGCTGCGTATCGACGTTCTAATTTTGACTGCATCTTCAACCTTGGCCGACAATGCCATACACTGCTTCTTTAACCTCCTTCGCAACCCTTCCTCATGGACGCCAAGCTTGCCATCCTTCCCACTGCCAAAATGCTAGACAAAAGTTCACCAGAAAAAATGATTCCATCGCCGGGATCAACATCGCAGGGTCGTTGACTTGGTTTGTCTCTTCGATGTAACTGACATTGGTGGGTCCATGTGGTTGGAGAGCCCGTTTCTCCAGGATGCTGATGCTATCATGCTCATGTACACGCTGGCATGACCGTGCTTGACTTCTGGGAGCAGGTCGGCAACCGCCGCCTCTTGGACCAAGTAAGCTTTGCTGGCCATCTAAATAACCCTACTCTCTTGTTCTTTTTCTGATTGATGATTGATTCGATTTGCATGGAGGAATTCTGTAAGAAAGAGTACAAGCTAACCCAAAATCATCTCTTAGCTGATCAATCTTGTGATTATAAAGCGAAATTAAGCTACCAAAATGATTTAGTTTGTAGAGAATTTTGCAATATTAACTTCTTGGTTTAGTTCCCTATGCAATGGAGAACCCATGCAAATTAAGAATGAAAGGTTGATTGTTATCTGACAATCTGCTTTTCTTTCTGCTCTACATTTTCAGAAACTATGTACAACCTCATGCGCATAGGTTCAGGGTTGGTATATTTCCTTATGTAGCCTTTGTTGAGGTAAATCAGACAGACATGTGGACTATAGGTAGCTTCTCTTTATACCCATCTTTGTTATTGTTAATGAGTCTAACAATGAACTGACTACATCTTCATCTTTTCACCTTTGTTACCAGAGAGCTTCTCGGCACTTTAAGTCTCCCATTTCGATTATTGTGATTTGCAATTTGTGAGTGGGGCCAGTAGTAAGCTCTTTCTCGTGCAGTTACGTTGTTGCCAGGTGCTACATTCTCCTCTGATTGTTCAAGCTAAGGTTCTTGAAAACAACATAGCCATGTATGCTGCTTCTATTAGGTGTGGCTGACAAAGACGGGGGGGGGGGGGGGGGGGGGTTAAGGCACGCGAAACTCCCTTACAATCCAGACAGATCCTACGTTGGAACCATCTCGATGTTCTTCGCCAGCTTCGTCGCATCGATCCTGCATATATACTATTGGACAAGTCATCTTTTGTTCCCATGATTATTTAGCAAATGCAGAAAAATATTGTTGTTCATATTATATGTATATTGTTGGGTAGGAGTTTTACCCACTAGATATGAATATTAGGAAGGATATATCTTGTAACATATCAGATTCAGGATCATGTCATGATTTCTTAAGGGCCTCGTGATTGTTGTTGTTTTTTTTATTTCAAAAATAAAAACACCTAGGTGATTATCCTAACTATCATAATTGTATAAGCAAGATTATCAGAATAACTAAGCAATTTTTCTTCAGATTAAGTATAGAGTTTAGGGTAAGTTTTTTGTATACAGATTTATATTGCCTAATTTGAATCAACAAGGACAATGATATTGTAAGGCTTGAAATTTAGACCCACTTTTTATGTCAAGCTAATATTTGACATGCGTAATGCTTATATATACAACCAGTAATTTTTTGAAAATGCCCGTGGCAACGCACGGGCATTCTACTAGTCAATCAAATTGCAAAGTCCAAAAGACCAAACAAAAGAAATGTTATCTGTATTCAAACTGATGTACATAATTAACTGAGGAGAAGGCAGCTGGGCTCAGACAATAAAATCGGCAACACAGTGCAAAATAATGGATTAAAAAAGGGAGCTCCCATCTCCCATGTGTGCCGGCCGTCACGCGGAAGGCATAGGGGTAGAGGCAGCAGTGGAGCATGGTGAGTAGGAGAAGAAGGCGGACAACCCCACGCGCACCGGCCTCTACTGCGAGGTACTCCCTTCGTCCCAAAACGCTCTTATATTATGGGGCGGAGGGAGTACAACGAGAACTCCCCGGTGGACATCAACACAACGGCGAGCGATGCGCTGGATTCATAAGCTTGGCGTTGTGCAGGATAGGACGGTGTTCCTAGGTCGGACGGTCGTGAACGACGTGATGGGGTCGACCATGATATGATGCACTATGTTGCTTGGCGGCGACATGGAAGGCGTCGGGATGACGCATCCAGGGCCGGCCCTGGGGAGGGGCAGGGGCAGCCATCCTGGGCCCCCACAGTCGAGGGGCCCCCTCCCAGGTACGTACGCAGGTTTGCGATAGGCAGGCGTTCTGGTTAGCCGACGAGAGGACACAACGAGCAATAGTTAGAGCTGCAACAAAAGCTCGACGCTCGTGAGCTACTCAAGATCGTCTCGCATTTTGGCTCGACTTGAGATCAGACTCGGAAATAAATTGAGTTAAGTATGAACACTTTATGTAGCTCGATCGAGAAATGAGCTGGTCTTGAGCCAACACCGACTCCCTCAATTTTAGATCGATAGCACGATATCATAAAATTATATTACATAATTTTGATATATATTAAAACGAAATTTGTAATTTCCGAACGTTCGGATTATATCATCAGATCCAAACGACCTCAAGGACGTCCGATGCACATCGTGTGGTGGGAGGCTCTCCGGGCAGTTACAATGGACTACTCGTGCAGCGGGTGCGTGGAGCTGCGTTGGAGGACTGACGGGACTGGCGCGTGCGTGGGCCTGTGTTCCAGGACTGACAGGGACCACGTCGGATGCCCGATGAAAAAAGTGCTACACGCTCAGCTCAGAGAAAAATAAATCGCGGGTCATGGGATTCGATCCCATGAAGATGGCTTAAGAAATACGTCAACGCTTATAGCCATCTAACTCCATGTTCAATTGTTGCACAGAGAAAAGAAATCAAGCTATTTGACTGGGGCTTTAATACTGGCTAGCGACCATGCACAATCCATTTTCAGTTTTCTAGCTATTAACATCGGTAATGGTGGGTGCCACCAATGCACGCTAATCTCAGCTCCATAGCCAATGCAAGCAACAAAATAAATAAATGTATGCATAGATTGTACCTTTTAATTTCACAATTATTTTCTCTGATGTTGAGATTTAAATCCCTACATGTGACTTCTCGTATTTTTATTTCCCTTGGAATAACGGACATGCAATCGTTGCCCTTGGTCCAATAGAGTCGCCAGAAAGAGTAGTTAGTATTCGCGTGTATTCTGCAAAAAAAAGTTTGTTGAAAAAATATTCCGGTAACTTCTAAGCATCGCAACTCTGATAACTTATGTACAAACACTGCGGTAATTTTCGACCCGAGGAAAAGTTGTTAAAATATACATCCGATAACTTCTGTGTAAATAGTATGGTAATTACGCAGCACAGATCTGATAACTCACGTACAAACACCGCGGTAACTTTTGACCCAAGAAAAAATATTGGAAAGATAAGCCGATAACTCTATGTATATAACATGATAATATACGCACAACAAAGCTGATAACTCGTGTATAAACACCGCGGTAAGTTTTGACCCACATTGAAAAAGTTGTTAAAAATCATCCTAATAATTTATGTATAAATAACATGATAATACATGCACAACAGACCTGATAACTCATATACAAACACCCGCGTCACCTTTTGACTCTGGAAAAATGTTGTTGAAAACATTAGCCGGTAACTCTATATAATTAGCATGGTAATATACACACAACATAGCTGATAACTTGTGCACGAACATTATGGTGGCATTTTACCCGTAGATATTTTTGTTGAAAACATACCTCAATAGTTTTTGTGTAAATTACATGATAATATACACACTGTAAGTGTGGTAACTTTTGACTAAAAAAGTCATCGGAATATATCAATATGGGATACAGTCTCGAAGGTCTCATCATGATGGATTTTGTATGTGACACATTTTTTAATGGTACCGACGTTTTGAGCTATAAAACATTTTAAAGTTTCAAAAGAGAAAATCTTGGATGACATTTGCCTTTTGTCTTCTAGCGTATGTATCCATGTGCATGCTTGGAGGAGGTCAAGGAAACTGCCTTGTAATTTCTATATAAACAGTATGGTAACTTATGTATTACAAACGTGATAACTTAAGTAGTACACATGTGGTAACTTTTTACTCGAAAAAAATTCATCGGAACATGTCAACATGAGATCTAGTTTTGAAGCTCTCGTCACGACGAACATTTTAGGTGAAGACAGTTTCGCAATCGGAACGACGATTTGAGCTACAAAACATTTTGAATATTTAAAATACAGAGAATATAGAGTGATGTAAGCAATTTTGGTGTACATGCATGCGTATAATTAAGCATTCTGATAAGTGGCATGGAAGCGGAAAAAAAGCACTAATCATCATGCATGTGGAGAATGACTGCGTGCCCTCCCGCTTGACCGCTGCATGCGAATCGTTCGGACTTTTTGTTTAGATCCGAACGATCGGAATATAGTACAGTCCATATTAAAATATAAATCGGAAAATTATTACCATGTAGACGGTCAAAGAAAAAAGTTACCATATATGTTGTGTGCGGCTTTTCTTCATTTGACCTACTACCATACATGTGGAGAAATGTTAGCCATTTGCAAAATATCATGTTATTTTGGTCAATATTTGAGATTAGAAACACCTTCGTTTTCTTCTTTTGCTAGTTCATCCATGATCTCTTGCTATTAAGTACTAGTCTTCAGTTGAGAGAGAATAAATTGAATTATATAGTGGGTTTTTTTTTGTGTTTTCGCATGTCTTGTTTAATATATTTTTATAGATTATTTACAAAAATCGTCTTATTTAGCTCAAAACTAGCTCGGGATCGATTCGAAATTGTTACAAGCTTAGAAGGAGCCAATTTTTACATCTCAATCTTGAACTTCACTCAGTTTGAGCTCGCTCGAATTTTTTGTATAAATTGAGTTGAGCCTAATACAATTCGCTCGAACTCGATTCGTTTGCAGCCCTAGCAGCAGTACGCGTATGTTTTGTTGTTTCTTGCGATCAGACAACAGGCCCCTAGAGAGAGCAGCGGGAGTTACTGGGGCTGGCCTGGCCACGGGCGGCGTGAAGATTGTTACGGAAGCCCTCCAGCGTAGAACGCCCACTTATTCCCCAATCTTTGCCTAAACAAAATGTATTCCCCAATCGCCGCAGCCGCCAGTGCTGTAGGGCACCGACGGAGGAGAAGCACGCCAGTAGGCTTGCCTTGAGATTCTGGTAAGAATCGTTTTGGTTCTTATCGTATTCTCTAGGGCTTTATGGATTTTGAGATTTATACTCGTGCTTCCTACCGGCGTAATAAACTGGAGTCACTATGAACACTGTGAGCATGATCTACGCTTTAGATCTGAAAATTAGGAGCCATGGTGTTGTTGTTTGATTACAAAAATTAGGAGCATGTGATGATGTCTGCTGAGGTGAGATTAACCACTAAGTTGTGTCAAATTCTTTATGAACTCGTTTGTTTAACTAGATAATCGATTTTTTTGGTTTTGTAGTGATGCTCCGAAAGTATTATCTCAAAGCCATTCATATGGTTCTTCTCCATAGAAAAAGCATCTTAGATCTTGAGGATAAAAGTAGACATGATGTTTTTGGATCTGCATATGATAACAAGTAATATAGTGAATTTAATGAATTTTCTATTCAATGATTTCCTCAGAGTTAATGAAATTTGACTCACTGTTCTAATTAATTATACGAGATGGTTCATCAAAATGCAAAAAAACTTATCACGAAGAACATGTATAAGGACTAAGGAGGCACATGGGAGATGAGAGTTGTTCAAGGGAGACTTGATAAGAAAGTCAACCTGTGTTGAATAGTGATATGTGTATTAAGTTCCTGGTATTTGCTGTCGATTTTTAATCTTTCAATTATGAACACAGCAAAAGGATGCCGACAATAGGATCCCCGAGTGCTATGACTGTTCCGACGATGAGGTATGTGCGACAATCCTCAATTGGAAAACGATAGGTGCTTCTCCCTCAAACTAAGTAGGCCTTCGAATATTTTACGGTATATAACTTCAGCGACACATATTTCTTCTTAATTAAGCATGTCTTAAGATTTTTGCTTTAACATGTAATTTCCGTTTTTCTGTAATTTGACTAGTGCATCCCATGCTATGCAAGACGGTATATGTCCTAGAGAAGCTCTCTATCGATGACATGGAAAAGGTGGATACGTAGAAAGCTTACCTTAAGATGAAACATGGTTTCGTTTTTGGGGCTAAGCTCTACAATGAAGTTGGTCACACACATTTTGGTTGTGCAAATTGGGAAGAATTATGCAAGGCTTACGGATTTGAGGAGGGTATGAGAATAACCTTCGATATTGGTATTCCTCAATATGATCCCGCCACCGGTCCTCAACATGATAAAGCCATTTAGGTGGATGGACATGATTCGAATTCTACCTCCGTGTGAGTTTGTTAAAAAAAATCTTACATGTTCTACATTCTTTATTTAAAAATATTAGTTATTCATCTCTACTTAATTTGTTTATTTATATTTAACGGATTTTTTTTCTATCTTCGAAAAATACACGAAATATAGTAGACGAGACCTTTACGCTGCTAGCTCAGAGCTAACTTGGGAGGAGAAGAATTATCTTGTCTCCTTTGTTAATGATGTTCTGTCTTTTAAGAGCTACTATGGAGCTGGCCGAAATACTATAAGATACGAGCCACTAGTCCACAAGTTGAGCTTATATTGCAAATTATTTTTATCTCATTATCACTTTGTCATCAAATAATGCTATATGAGATTTGATGATCTAAATTTTCACTCGGTGGAATATGTAGAATTTTTTGTGTTGCGTCTACCTAAAGTGATCGTTGTCGGAGCTGTTGGTCCTCGGTCATCACTCCGTTGTTTGACTACTTACTCTACAGCCGAGGGTGATTTAAAAGTTCACATCCTCCGCTCTTTGTTTCATATCACTAAAATTTTCTGTCAAGAGGGGTAGGGTTTGTACCTTATATGTATTTAAGCGGGCGTTTTGCAGGGAACACCTTCGAGTGGCCTATATTGCAAATTTCCGGCACTCAATATGTCAGATATTTAGTAAAGGGCATTATGAATTTTTTTGTGGATGATGAATTTTTATGCCATTGTTCGATATATGTAATGTTAACTGATTGATGCTTAGGGTTGACTTTCAGTCTGTTGGGGCTCTTTGTGTGATACATTGATGTTCTTGAAGGAAGAATCCTGACTGTTGTTGTGGGACTCGCTTCTCTACCTTTTCCTCGTGATAGACCTTGGTAATGTACGAGGTGAAGGGGGGAGCGACCATCACCGACGATCGAAATATCAGTGAGGAAGTGTCCGTCATATACACCGACATATACAGTCGAAATATCAATGAGAAAAAAATCCCAACTGTTGTCGTGGGGTCGCTTCTCCTTCTTCCCCGTGTTTTGGTAATGCACTCGGGGAAGAAGGAAGGAGTGAACATCACCGACGGTCGAAACCATGACAATAACAGGCAACTACTAGACAGCTATTAGAAAAGTTTAGAATGAAAGGCAGGAAACTGTATCAATGATATCAATTTCAAAAAGCCATATCAAGGACTCAATGTCATAACTGACGCGATATCTCGTACCTATCTCATACCTATCCCATGATGCGTACTTCAAAAAGGAAAAGGCCTACCTGCAAAATCAAGAGGAACTCCTGGCAAATTAGACGAGCAAAATCTACTGCAAAAAATCTCCGTAGCGAAACCAATGCCTCCTCCCACCCGCACCCTCCCTCGTTTCTCACATCATCTCATACCCCCCCTCCCCCCCTAGACAAACGCTTCCACACACGCATCCACACCAAAAATCGTGCGCATCCAAGGCTAGCACACCATGGAATTAAAACACGAGATGCAGAGAAAACGAGAACACGATGATTACCGAAGTTGCTCTTCCTCCACGCAGTCGATTTGCTCTTCCTCCACCGCTCACTGCATCACCTCTCCTCCCTCCGCACTGCTAGTTTCCAAGCGCCCTTGCAAAGATCCCCTTCATTGATGGAGCAGCGCGGTAGCTCGTCACCACCTCAACCACTGCTCCGCAACCCCGCGAGAAAATGATGCGCAGCAAGTGGAATCGACGGGAAGACAAGGATACGGAGTGGGGATAATGGGGAAACGCCAGATTCGTCGCTGGATATGGAGCACGGGGAAGAGAGGAGTGGCGCTTTCGAAAATGGAGCACATGAAGAGAGGAGACGTTCCTCTCCGCGGGGTGGGGTGGGCGGTGGAAAGAGCGAATAATGGGCTGCGACGTGGAGGGTGGACTAGTCGCTACACTGGATGAGGGGTGGTGGTCCACACCGCGTGGCACCTGGAAAAAAACGAACACCCCGACCGTACGGCACCTGCACATCTGATCCAGATCAGACGACGGGAGGGTGCGCTCACGAAGACAAAGCAACACAGCTGCCGAGATCACTAGTTAGCGAGTACACCTTTTAAAGATCACTTCCACCTTCCCAGTTTGTGACAAGTGGCGCACTGCATGCGTGCCACTTGTCGCAACCTGTGAGTTTTCCCTTTTTTCGTAGATCCGTATTTTCAAAACGTTTTATCTCCTAAACCGTGCATTCAAATCTCGAACCGTTTTCATCGTTGGGTTTCTCGCGTCGAGATCTTCAAAACTAGATCCCATGTTGATAGGTTTTGACAAACTTTTTTTTCACGAAAAAAACCGGCCGAAAAAACCGGTGCGAAAAAACCGTGCCTCGCGCGAGAGAAAAAAACAGAAAACACATTTTTCAACTTTCCGAGAGGCAAAAACCGTGCCTCTCGCGGAAAAAAAAAGAAAGCAGAAAACGCGTTTTTTCCCTTTTCAAGAGGCACGGCCGTACCTCTCGCGATAGCAAAACCGTGCCTCTCGCGGAAGCAAAACCGTGCATCTCGCGGGAAAAAAGAGAGCAGAAAACGCGTAATTTTTTTCCTTTCCGAGAGGCACGGCCGTGCCTCTCGCGAAGGCAAAACCGTGCCTCTCGTGGAAGGAAAACCGTGCCTCTCACAAAAAAAAACAGAAAACACGTATTTTTTTTCCCTTTCCGAGAGGCACGGCCGTGCCTCTCGCGATAGCAAAACCGTGCCTCTGGCGAAAACAAAACCGTGCCTCTCGCAAAAAAAACGCGTTTTTTCGCGGAATTTTTTTTTTTGAATTTTTTTTCGTCCAAAAGCTAAGGAAGACCGGTGGTAAACCGGAACACCAAAAAAACCGAAAAAAAACACTCTAAAAAGCTGAAACGCGTGAGAAAAAATTAAAAAAAATCCGAAGGAAACGCTCGGAGCGCGACACGTGGCGGCGGCTGAGAACGCGTCAAGTGGCGGCGCGTAGGAGTGATCGTTGGAAGGCTCCCAGGGAGTACTCGCTAATTAGTTGCTCCCCACAGCTGCACTTTTTAGAATTTGGAAATAGAAAAGGTCAGACAAGTATCGGGCCGGCCCCATAATCGAAAGTGCTTTTGCTCGTTGTTGACCAAATGAGTCTTTTTCTAAGATTTTCTAATCTGATGCTAAAGGATTGTCTCCTATGCTACATAGGAATAAGTATTCATTCCTATAAACCAAGGGAAAAGCTTGGGTTCACCCGGCGGACCGCACACGAGCGTCCGCCGCCTCGTCTGTGCGTCGCGTGTCCTGCATGGACTCACCTAACATTATCCCATTTATTAGTTTTGCAACTGAGCTCTTGTTGCGGTTTACCCTCCGCAACAACTCGCATGTTGCAAGAATATGGGTCGTCTTTCGTGCTCCTCCGAAGCTTCTATTCTATACGACGTTTTATCTTTAATTTCTGCAACATCATTCATGTTGCAAAATTTCTTTCGCAACATCATCTATGTTGCAAAAAAGTGAAGACGGAAAAAAAAATCTGCAACGTAATCTCCGTTGAATCTTTCTGCAGCATGAGCTCTATTACAAATGTTTCTGTAACAACGACTTTGTTGCAATAATGAAGACGTGGCCAAGTCGTTGGATGGACCAGATCTAACGGTTGTTAAGGTGATGGATCTTTTCAGATTATCAACCGGCGGACGCGTAGCGCTGCCCATAAACCAAAGCATCAAAGATTATTTCCTATAAAATTTACATCGTGTAAAATTCCTACAAACCGAAACCAAAGGAGGCCTTATTTGGAGTAATAAAAAAACCCAAATACTTATTAGTGCAGTTGCACTAATTGGACTTTCCGAGCGCACGCGCTACAGCCATCCACTGACTCACTGCGCGCACAACCATCACCGCATGTGCATTAATGCGGGGTTTCAAAAACTTAAAAAGTCATAACTTTTGATTCGAGTATTGAAATTCTGAACCGTTTTCACCGTTAGGTTTCTCACGTCGAGTTCTTAAAAACTAAATCTCATATGGATAGGTTTCGTCGAACTTTTTTTTTGGGCAACTTTGGGTGCAATTGAGGCAACTTTACTGTTATTTAGAAGCAACTTCTTTTTTTTCCGAGTAGGACTGCGTATTTGGTTGATTTGTATAAAAACGAGAAAATCACACAAAACATGAAGCGACTGAGTGTTAGATACCAGCAACTTCACTACACTATGTGTACTTGTTAAGTTACTAACATTTTCCAAACTTTTCAATGTATTGTAGGCAACTGAAATAGTAATGACAGGCAACTAAGAGTCACCAGTAGGCAACTTCATAATGTTTGTAAGCAAGTTAGAAAAATAATGATACAAAACTTCATAATATTATAGGTAACTAATGTGTAAAGTTAGGCAACTGAGCAGCAAAGTTAGGCAACTAATTATCAATAGCAAGCAACTAGGCATTTATACTAGGCAACTTCAAAGTCTTTGTGGGCAACTGGGACTCAACCATAGGCAACTGACGAACAACGGTAAAAAAAATTGAGCAACCGTAATAGCCAAATTGGGATAATGTTAGCAAAAATTCACGGGTACAAATAGCCCAGTGAAGTTGATTGCATGTAGCACTAAAGACGCCTCATATTTCATGTGATTTTTTTCATTTTTACATAAGCAAACATAACTGGTAGCCCTACTAGGCTAAAAAGGAGTTGCTTCCCTATAACACTGGAGTTGCCTCCATTGCACCCAAAAAAAAAGTTTGTCGAAACCTACCCATATGGGATCTAGTTTTGAAGCATTCGTCGCGAGAAACTCAACCGCGAAAACGGATCTCAATTTTGACACTTGATTCAAAAGATATAGCTTTTTGAAAAAAATAAGGAAAGTAATTAATTGACCTGGAGAAGACGCGCGGGTTTCTTTTTGAATTGTTCTGGTCGTGTGTAGGTTTGCTCCTTCCTTTTTTAAGCTGTCCTCGTACATACACGGCTGCTCCTTCATTTATGGGAGTGCCCTCCCGCAGGCGAACTAGCGCCCTGGCGAGTGTTGACCAAAGAAGTCGTTTTCTATGATTTTCTAATCTGTTGATGGTGCTGTGGAGTGTGAATAATTACAGCCAAAATATTATTGGCGCCACCACCAACCGCAACCAGGCGGCGACGAAGACTTGGTGGCCTCTCAGTCTCAGGTCCACGCCCATCCTCGCCGCCGGCGACACCCACAGATCCAGATCCAGAGGAGAGGAGGCTGCTCTGTTCTCATCCTGCCGGCGGGATGGAGATCGCGGTGGGCGCGCTGTCGGGCATGGTGGAGGCGCTGCCGGGCAAGCTGGCGGAGCTGGTGCAGCAGGAGTACGAGCTGCTCTCCGGCGCCCGCGGGGACGTCGCCTTCTTCCAGGCCGAGCTGAGGACCATGCACGCCGCCGTGCTCCGCTGCGAGGCCCTCGAGGAGCCCGACGTCCAGACCACCAGCTGGATCGCGCAGGTCCGCGACCTCGCCTACGACATCGAGGACTGGGTCGACCTCTTCGCCCACCGCGTCGACGCCGGCACCCACGACGCCACCTCCCACCGGATCTCCCGCTGGATCCGCCGGCTCACCACCATCCCCGACCGCCACGTCATCGCCACCGAGCTGAAGGAGCTCCGGGCGCGCGTCGTCGAGGTGAGCGAGCTGCGGAAGCGCTACAGCCTCGGCCCGCAGATGCTGTCCCATGACGCGCCCTCCGTCGACCCCCGCCTCTTCGCGCTCTACGCCGACAGCGCCGGCCTTGTCGGCATGGACGGGCCACGGGACGAGGTGGCGGGGATGGTGACCGGAGCGGGCTCGGACGGCCTCAAGGTCGTGTCCATCGTCGGGATGGCCGGCTCCGGGAAGACGACGCTTGCCAGGGAGGTGTATCGGTTGGTCGGTGCGGGGTTCAAGTGCCGCGCGTCGGTGTCGGTCGGCCGGAGCGCGGACGTCGGCAAGGTGCTCGGCAATATGCTATCCCAAGTGGACGGCGTGTACAGCAGGGGACGAGGTGATGCTGGCGATGTGAATCAATTGATTGGGAGGCTGAGGCAGCATCTGCAAGATAAGAGGTAGTCAATTTGCTATTTCGGTCAATCCACTTTAATTTTTACTGAAGATTTTTAACCAAAACAGTTAGTTCAGTGAATTATTTTTGTTCCACCATTTATATTGACAATCATCGACGACCATTTATGCTGAAAATGTTGCTCCAGTACACTGTTATTCTGTGGTTCAATTATTATTCTGTCGAGTGTCGACCATCATTTATATGAAAAATTGTCTTCAGTACACTGTTATTCTGTGGCATATTGTCGTCATTTTACTGAAAAACTGTCTTTAGTACACTATTTTGTGGCACTTGCTATACTCATCTTGGATAAAACTTAGTCCTGCTTCCTCTTGGTTGAGATGCATGTACACTCTCTGACTCATTTCCCTCTTGTCATCAAACAGGTATCTTGTTATGATTGATGATTTATGGAGTGTTCAAACCTGGGGGATAATCAAACACTGTTTTCCAGAGAACAATCTCGGGAGTCGGATAATCACTACAACAAGAATTGAGGCTGTTGCAAAAGCAGCTGCAGGTGCCCGTGTTTACAAGACTTGTCTTCTTGACGAAGCCGATGCCGAAACCTTGTTTTCCCAAAGAGCTTTTGGGAGTGTGGGTGGGTGCCCTGCACATTTGAAGGATATTTCAGCTCAGATCATGAGAAAGTGTGGTGGTTTGCCACTCGCTATAGTGAGCGTGGGTGGCTTATTAGCCAGCAAGGTGCGCACATGGGATGAATTTGAGCGGTCAGGACTGGAATGGCGGACAAATTCAGAGCTACAAGGGATGAAACAGATAATCAAACTCAGCTACAGTGATCTTCCTGCCAATCTCAAGGCATGCCTATTACACCTAAGCATATTTCCCGAGAACCATGAGATCGAAATAGAGCGTCTTGCGAGGCGTTGGATTGCAGAAGGTTTCATCAGTGAACAGCGTGGCACAAGCATAGAGGAAACAACGAGAAACTACATCAGTGAGCTCATTGGCAGAAACTTAATTCAACCATCACAGATGAATCATGATGGCACCCATAGGAGCTACGTTATTCATCCAGTAATACACGATTTCATCATTTGCAAGTCCATGGAAGACAACTTTGTTGCTCTGGTACATGCTAAACAGCAAGATGTCCCACCTGGTAATGGCATTGTCCGAAGGCTATCTTTGCTGAATAGTGGTAAGCATGATCAGGCTGCTCCACAAATCGGTGGGGTAAAAGTACCTCGTGCTCGCTCGATCACCGTATTTTCTCACACCGGTCGCACGCCTCGTCTGAATGAACTCAGTGTACTGCGGGTTCTTGACCTGGAAGGCTGTCAAGGTCCACTCTGCCTTGATGGTCTCTGCAGATTGCTGCTTCTGAGGTACTTGAACCTCAAGGGAACAGATGTTTGCGAACTCCCTGCACAGATCGGGGAGCTAAGATGTCTGGAGACACTGGATGTGAGATCGACAAAGGTGAAAGAGCTGCCTCCTAGCATTCTCAGGCTGGAAAAGTTGATGCATTTGCTCGCAGGGAACGCCAAGTTGCCGAGTGGGATAAGCAAGATGAAGTCATTGCTGACACTTTCATGCAGCAATATCGGGAAGAGCGCTGATGCGAACATCATTCAAGAGCTCAGTGAAATGGTAAGCTTGAGCGAACTGGAACTATTTTGCAATGTTACTCAGACGTCTGGGGATAAGAAACAAGTCGCATTTCCGAGTGGTGGATTTCGTAGTCTTAAGAAGCTTTCGATAAGGTGCAGCTTGCCATCAGTGACCTTTGTGACCGACGCTTTATCGAAGGTTGAAGTGCTTGAGCTAAAGTTTGAAGAAGGCCTTTCAGAGCAGTCGAGTGGTGTGTCTGGCATACAGCATCTGTCAGGCCTGAAGCATATGATCGTCGAGTTTTCGCAGCATGATGCGGGTGCTGCAGCAGCAGTTGCTGAAGTAAAGAAGACTGCTGAGAAGGTCCACCCTAATTGTCAAGTGATCATCATGAGGATTGATAAGAAAATCGACGAATAGAGTTTTGGAGCATTGTGCACATCTGATTCCGAGCAAGCATGAGCGATGTCCGGATGTGATATACCTTCTGATGGAGACGGTCAAGGGGCATTTGATGATTCATTTCAACACACTTCCTTCAACAGCGTTCTTATGATTTGTGTAGTTAATTGGTTTGAATAAGTGATGCCCCTTGAACTCGGCATTTCATTCCTCAAATTAAGTGTATGATGTTTTCTGCCATTGTTACTTGCTTCTATGCCCATGGCCGTTAAGCCGTGAACAATGCATTGTGACTTTATTTTGCTTTCAGTTTCAGTCCAAACTAAACTTGCAGAGTGACCCTATATTGAGTTCATGTGAATACTTTTGTTTTGTAAATGACTGTATTCTGTATCCATTAATCAGTATTTCCAAATTCAGTTATTTATGGATTCTACATGGATTTCAAGTGAATACCTTTGCATGTAAATGATTTTTTTTTGTATCCACGTCATATGGATATCTGACCAGTATCATATATATTTAAAATTTAGCCATTTACATTTAGCATAGATTCACAAATAAATGATTTAACATGGAGTTCGTATACATAACAAATTGTTAATTTCTATAAGTTCACCAAAATATTTTCATACCTTTTTATATTGAACTTAATTTTTAAAATAGAGTACCATTCTTTATATACATAAGAAGAAATTAAATTATTACTTCATTTGTATTCCATATTTATAGTCTTGTATTATTTATCCTCCTAATTATTTTTCTATAAAATTGTTTATTTTATATTTTCATATATGAACATTATGATATATTTTATCCATCTACTAAGCCCACACACTTGCACATTCATATATGTCATGTAATGCCTAGGTTCCCAGTCTGCATATTCTAGTCGGAGGGCGACCAATTGGAGCGTCCGCGTATTCTTACGCCGCCTTCGTTTATTCCTCCCGACTGACATTCCAAAGGGGAGGCAGTTTGGGCTCTGGCTGGCGTCTGCAACTCTTTTGTCCGGCTAGCCGCCGGTGGTGGAGCCGCGGCTAACTCATCGTACCAAGTGGTTTCGTCCCTGGCGACAATGGGCTCGGCTCAGTACTGAAGCCCTCCACAAGGACGGAATTGCAATCTTGCTTTGTGATGTTGGGTCCTTTTTGTAATATGTTAGGACTGGTATGTAAGTTTCTTTCTTTCATGGGTCCCGGTGTAAAATGTAGTCTCATGTCTGTCTAATGAAAAAGTTTAGGACCTTCAGGACCCTACTACTGTTCCAAAAAAAAGGTTCCCAGCCTATCCATTTTACAAGCTTTATATATATAGTCTTTATAAAAGGTTAAGCAAAATAGTGTCCATGTATCTAAAAAAAATGATCATGTGCCTTGAAAAAAGAGTTCACATGTTTTACCAAAAAATTCAGTTATCGGTTTTTAAATTACTCATGTAACTAGATCAAGCGTTAAAAAAACAATGTTCATGTAATACAAAAATTGTTCATACTTCTTTTAAATGTTCATGTAATTAAAATAAGTGTCCATTTTTTTGAGAAAAGTTAATGTAATTTTAGATGGTGCTCGGGGCTTCTATAAAAGTGTTCATACACATGTAACTAAAAAAATGTTTCCTATTTAAAAACATCTGTATGTTTCTTAAAAAAACCAAAAACTCACACAAAATAAATAATAAAAAACATTTAACCAGGAAAAACATATTCTCACAAGAAAACTCGAGAGGAAACAGCGTAAAAGGAATAATACCGCCAGAAAAAACTAATGAAAATCAACCACATCACTATTAGGCTCAGCACATCTACACACGTGTGGGCAACTTACACGTTTGGGGGCTTCTGTTTCCTTAGGTGAAACAAGTAAAAAAGTCCGTGCGTTGTAACGGAAGAAAAAAAGACCATACACTCCTAACACAATAACCATGTCTCAAGACCCCAATAGGTCCACGTCCTTTAATTTAACATGGCATCTTATCAGTCTTGTCGTTTATCCTACTTACCACCCTCACTGACGAACATGTGTGTTTAGAGATGGTTTCTTTTGTCTCGAATTTTTTTTGCTGAGGTGTTCATTTTCAATCTGGATTAGCACTGGTACGAAAGAAAGATAGGTTGTGCACTACTGCCTAAGGATAAATCCTAAACATCATTTTAAAAATTATTAACAAGTGACACAAGATCATATTCAGATTCTTAACATTTTTCTAATAAATTTTCATTTTATACTATTTCAAAATTGGAGTTAAGGTTTAAAAAATATTTTTAAAGCATTTGAATATGTACCTAAACAACATTTAAAAATGGTTAACGGGTAAAAAGAACATCATATTCAGATTCTATCTATTTTTTCTAACCAATTTTCATATATAACATTTTAAAATTGAAGTTAGGGTTTAAAAGATAAAATTATTTTTTAATCATTTGAATATGTATCTAAACATCTTTAAAAAGGGTCAACAGGTAAAAAGAATATCATATTCAGGCTCTATACATTTTTTAATTAATTTTCATATATAACATGTTAAAATTGGAGTTGCGGTTTAAAGGATATGAATATTCAAAATATATTTGAATCTGTAAAAAAATGTATTTTCTAGACGAACGTCTGGTTTATTAACCAAAGCATCAGGCGGGTTTTCTGTAAAAAGCGAAAAGTTTTCTATTTTCACTTGATATAGGCCCGCGGGTTTATTAACAGAAATCTCAAGGTTTTTTTTGCAAAACATGAAACTATTTCATTTCTCACTTAGAACGGGCCTGCGAGTTGAAATGCAAGAGAACGGGTACACGGACATCTTATCTCCGTCTCGTTCTTTTGAAGCATCTCGGCCTTCGCGGAGCTGAAAAACCTATCCACGATGCCTTCGGTCATCGTGCGGACCATGGTCGCCTGCGGGGTAGAGAAAAACGATATTTTAGAACCAAAAAAAATTTGGCATGACTTTGCCTAAAAATAGGACCAAAAAGAATGCATAGTGCCAAATTCTCGCCGAAACGGAAATGAATCAACATTCCGGCAAAATATTGACAACTATCGCATTTCAAATACCGGTACCTGCAAACACAAACATATGCAACACCACAAACATACGTAGATCTAGCTCAATGAGAAAAGTGTAGATCTAGGCCATAAAAAGTGTGTACGTTGGAGGGAGAAAAAAGTAGATCTAGAACATAAAGAAAGCTTTCCCCTTACTTACCTATCAAAAAAAGGAAATTTAACCACTTAATTTGGGTGAATCTATGGTGCAAATGAGGTGAGGAGGAGGAGGCAGCCGAGACCAAGCTTGGTAGAGGTGGAGAGAATGAAGTGGGGAAAGTGAGTGTGGTAGGTGGCTGTCAAAAATATCTAGCTGCTCTCAGGTTACCAATGGCGCACCTCCTAAGAATGCGCCATTGGTAACCAGGGTTACTAATGGCGCACCTGGTGTGTGGTGCGCCATTACTAGTTTTGAAAAAAAAAATTGAAAAAAAAATTGTTAGTAGTGGCGCACCGTGGGTGTGGTGCGCCATTACTAGTTAAAACTAGTAATGGCGCACTTTCCCCTGGTGCGCCATTACTAGTTTTGAAAAAAAAATTGAAAAAAAAATTGTTAGTAGTGGCGCACCGTGGGTGTGGTGCGCCATTACTAGTTAAAACTAGTAATGGCGCACTTTCCCCTGGTGCGCCACTGCTAAGTCTGGGGAGGGGTGTGGGGCCAGGACAAACTTAGTAGTGGCGCACCACATGCAATGTGCGCCATTAGTAATATGGCCATTAATGGCGCACCCATATCTGGTGCGCCACTACTATATAGCAGTGGCGCACCACATACATGGTGCGCCATTAATGTCCATATTAGCTATAGCCGTTTTCCTAGTAGTGTCGCCGGGAAGTTAGAACAACTCCAGCCCCCGAGCCTTCCAATTGCCTGGAACCATCAAAATGAATCGTCCAATATGTATTGTCCGGCTTCTCCTCAGGTGCTTGACACTCCGTCTAGTCATTGATAAAGTCCACCAGGGCTTGAGATTTTACAGCCGTCCGGGGCACATACCTCAAATTAAGAGGCCCAAGCTCAATTGCCCACTTAGCAATCCTACCAGTAGCTTCTCTGTTTTGAATGATATCTCCCAAAGGAGCAGAGCTGACCACTGTGATCGGATGCCCAAGGAAATAGTGCTTCAGCTTGCAATTGGCCATGAATACACCAAACACCAGTTTTTGCCAATGCGGATATCTTTGCTTGGACTCTGTCAAAACTTCACTGACATAGTAAACCGGCCGCTGGACTGGGTACTCCTTACCCGCCTCTTTGCGCTCTACCACAACGGCAGCACTGACAGCTCTGTTGTTAGCCGCCACATACAAGAGCAAAGGCTCCTTTTCCACCGGAGCAGACAAAACGGGCGGCTCAGCCAACTGCTTCTTGAGCGCCTCAAACGCCTCATTAGCCGCATCACTCCAGACGAAATCATCTGTCTTCTTCATCATCTGATACAGAGGAATAGCTTTCTCACCCAAGCGGCTTATGAATTGGCTCAGAGCGGCGATACGACCCGCCAGGCGCTGAACATCATTAATACATGCCGGCTTAGACAAAGAAGTGATAGCCTTTATCTTGTCCGGGTTAGCTTCAATGCCACGCTCGGAGACCAAGAATCCCAAGAGCTTGCCTGCAGGTACACCAAACACACACTTTGCCGGGTTAAGCATCATCTTGTAAACCCGTAGATTGTCAAAAGTTTCCTTCAAATCAGCCAACAGAGTCTCCTTCTTCCTTGACTTGACCACAATATCATCTACATAAGCATGAACATTGGGCCCAAGTTGACCATGAAGACAGTTCTGCACACAGCGCTGATAAGTTGCCTGAGCGCTCTTGAGCCCGAAAGGCATAGACACATAGTAGAAAGCTCCAAAAGGCGTAATGAAAGATGTCTTCTCTTGGTCTTTGACTGCCATCTTGATCTGATGATAACCCGAATAAGCATCCAGGAAACATAAACTCTCACAACACGCCGTTGCATCAATGATCTGGTCGATACGGGGAAGAGCAAATGGATCAACCAGACACGCCTTGTTGAGATCGGTGTAATCCACACACATGCGCCACGTGCCGTTCTTCTTGAGTACCAACACCGGGTTAGCTAACCACTCCGGGTGAAAAACTTCGACGATGAACCCCGCTGCCAAGAGTCGGGCCACCTCTTCTCTAATAGCCTTACGCCTCTCCTCATTGAAATGACGGAGGAACTGTTTGACCTGCTTAAACTTAGGATCCATATTAAGGTGGTGCTCAGCGTATTCTCTCGGTACACCCAGCATGTCAGAAGGCTTCCATGCAAAGATGCCCCGATTCTCACGGATGAATTCGATGAGCGCGCTTTCCTATTTGGGATCCATATTGGCCCCAATAGTGAACTGCTGCGATGAGTCGCCAGGAGTGGAATCCACCAGCTTGGTATCTTCTGCCACAAACTTAAGGGGCGGCTCAGATTCCGTGTTGGGCTTCTTCAACGGGGTCATATCTGCCGGGTCAACATTCTCCTTATAAAACTTGAGCTCCGCCTCAGCACAACTTGACTCTGCATACGCAGCATCGCCTTCCTCGCACTCAAGAACAATCTTCCGATCACCATGCACTGTAATCGTTCCGTTTAATCCGGGCATCTTGAGCTGCAAGTAAACATAACAAGGCCTAGCCATGAACTTGGCATAAGCCGGCCGCCCAAATAAAGCATGGTACGGGCTCTTGATTTTGACCACCTCAAACCATAAGGTCTCCACCCTATAGTTAAACTCATCACCAAAAGCTACTTCTAGGGAAAATTTTCCGACTGGGTAAGCCGATTTTCCGGGCACCACACCGTGAAAAACCTTCGAAGATGGTTTAAGATCCTTGTCAAGCAAGTTCATCCGGCGGAACGTGTCATAATACAGGATGTTGATGCTGCTGCCACCATCCATAAGCACCTTGGTGAACACGTAGCCTCCTACTTGGGGGGCCACTACCAAGGCCAACTGCCCCGGGTTATCCACACGCGGCGGGTGATCCTCCCTGCTCCAACTTATGTCATACTCAGACCACTTCAAGTACTGCGGGAGAGCCGGCATGATCGCACTAACCGCCCGTTTGCGCACCTTCTGATCCCGCTTGTCAAGGCTTGTCGTAAAGACATGGTATTGGCCTCCATTAAGCTGCTTTAGGTTACTCTGACCTTGGTAGCCAGAACCTGAGCCGCCTGCCCCAAAGCCGGTCCCATGTCCTGACCCGCCGGACGGTCCGCTGCCGCCACCCTGATGCTGGTTAATGCTGTAATTCCGGAACTCCCGCATGACCCAACAATCCTTCCAGGCATGAGTGAATGGTTTATCGGGAACACTATGTTTTGGACAGGGGGCATTCAACATTGCTTCCATATTGAAAGGCTTAGACTTGCCAAAAGGCGGTTTACCATTGCCCTTGCCACGGTTGCCTCCAGCACTAGTGTTGGCCACCAGGTCTGACCCGTCGTCCGGGTGCTTCCGCTTTCCGCCGTTGCCATCATTATTACTTCCTCCCCCGTTCTGCTGTTGACTCTTGCCATTGCTATTCTTCTTACCCTTAGCCGATTTCTCATCATCAGAACCAGGGTCCTTCGTGTTGTCAGAGTCTGCATACTTGGTGAGAGACGCCATGAGTTCCCCCATGCCCTGGCACGAACGTTTGAGCCGTCCAAGCTTCTGCTTCAGGGGCAAAAAGTGGCAATTCTTCTCCAGAATTAGAACCGCCTGAGCCGCCGTGATATTATCAGAGGAGTGGATAATGGTTGAGACCCGCCGGACCCAATGGTGGGCCGACTCATCCTCCCGCTGCACACAATGATCCAAATCCACGATTGTCATGGGCTGTTTGCACGTTCCTTGATTTTTTTTTGATGAATTTTGCCTTCAACTCGGCCCAGGAATTAATGGTATTGGGTGGTAAACCCTTCAACCACGTGCGAGCCGGCCCCTCCAACATCATGATAAAATACTTAGCGCAAACTGCATCACTGATGTCTAGCATCTCCATGGCTAGTTCATAACTCTCGATCCAAGCTTCCGGAGGCAGGTCGGCCGTATAATTTGGCACCTTGCGGGGACCCTTGAAGTCCTTCGGCAGGCGTTCGTTTCGTAAAGCCGGCACTAAGCATGGCACTCCCACAGCCCTGGAGGTTACTCCGGCTCCCACCGAAACAGAAGGTGCTACTGTGGGTTCTTGATAAGCCGCCGCAGCCGCCGCTGCTGCCGCCTCTCGCTGTGCTATCGCACGATCTACCAGCGCCTGGGCATCGACAGCAGGCGGGTCATCCCGTGCTGGATTCCGACGTCGATCGCTGCTAGAGATCACAGGCGATTCTATACGCCGACTATAACTGCGGCTTGGGATAGGGGTCGAGTGCACGCGGCTCCGGCTTGGTTTTCGGCCGTGACCTCGGTTCCCATCAGAGTCATAAGTTCATTCATCAGATCCAGCAAAATTTGAGTCGGCGGCCTGCCTGATCCAGATCCGGTCGCCCCGGCAGCCGTGCTACCAGGAGCTGGTGCCGATCCTGCCATGAAGACAGCGGCTCGGCTCAGCGGCTCATAGCATTCCGGGTCCTAGTAGCTCTCGAAGTAGCCCCCAAGCCCATCGTTGTGAAGCTGGTAGATTGATTCCGCCTCCCCGCTCGAGGATCCATCCTCTGAGCAGATGAGGGTTTCCTCCCGCGACATGGAACCTTCAAGTTCTGCGCCTTGGGTAAAGCCGACGAAGACGCGCTTCCGGCCCGGGTTAACCCGGGCGGGTTGCGCGCACCGGGCCGGCTCGACGAGGTCGGTGCAGATGTCCGGCCAGGACTTAGATCCGCCGATCTTGCCAATGAAGACGTGAATTCCGCCGAAGGGGACCCGGTACCTGTACTCGATTGAATCGGCCTCGGGGCCCAGCTAGCGTCATCGATGTAGAGCTTGCCGCGGCGACTCTTGGTCATCCTGCCAACGGCGTATCCCTCGATCCCTGGGAGAGAGCCCTTTGAGAACTCCACACCACCGCGCGCTAGCCCCACGGTGGGCGCCAACTGTCGTGGTTTTGTCACGGCAGATGTCCTAGTGAAAGGACTTAGGTTCAAGGCCATCGCTAAGGCGGTGAGCTTGAAGGGGTTGATCGGAATCGAGAGACAAGGGTTACCCAGGTTCGGCCCCTCGGAAAGAGGTAAAAGCCTACGTCCTACTTTGAGTTGTATTGACTGGATATCGATTACAAGGGAGCGAGTTCGCTTGACGTAGCTATCGATGAGTTGTCTCGTGGTCTAAGCCGCCCAGGTAACCCGCCTTTATATACACAGGTCGAGGCCCTAGGCTTACAAGAGTCCGGGCCGGGTCACACTTGATAACCGACCTCACCCCTAACTATACCTGCCTTGTCTAACAAGCCGCCACCGGGTTACAGATTGTCTTCCGGCTCTGGGCCTCCAGGCCCATTGAGCAAGCTTATTCCAAACCTTATCGCTAAGCCGCCAACCTCATGACTCGGCCCCACCTGGGCGGGTCTCACCACGGGGTTATATCCCCAACAAACGGAGGCCATGGCTGGGGAGCAGGTCACGTGCCGCCGTAGGGACAGGAGCGTCAGCGTCGGATCCAGGTACGCCCTCGGCGTGGTCGCACGCGGGATGCCCTCGGGTAGGTCCATGTCGTAGCCCAGGTCTGGATCGGGCTCACAACGGTAATGGCCACTCCGTTCAACAATGCACATAGGCCCCTAGGTCCAAGGCACAAGTATCACTACCAACATGTTGAACTGATGGATATTGGTATTTAAATCTTGCCCTATGGACCAGAACGATGTCTATGGAGGTGTTTTCAGAATCGGTGGTGCATCAAAAAAATTGATGTGAAGAACCTGCGCAGGACGAGATAAACGATTCAGATATGGTCTCTTTTCCATCCCTCTGTAGTTCTCCTTATGCTGCTTCTCATTGAATTTTTCATTTTTACCTTTGTTCCCATATGGCTGCAAGCAACCTTGAGAACGGAAGCTAGCTAGCTCAGTGTGGCACTGCCGAGGACAACGCCTGGCTCGCTATCAAGGTCATTCGCACATAGGCGTTGCGGAATAGCAGGCGCAACACTGACAGTTGTTGCCCTGATGTAGTGATGCGGGCCAGAGCGAGCTGGGATGCATGTGGCGACGAGAGGATGTATATGCCAGCTCCTCCGCCTTCAACATGTCAATTATATGTGAGTTTTTTTCCTTTCCCCTTTTTACTTTTGATTATGCAAGTGGATAAATGTTTTAGGTTGTGTCCTCTCTTTTCTTTTAATGCTCAGGTGTGTCCTTTTACAATGAAAGATTATCCATATTGGCAGCTCCTATTTTTTATGTGTGTTTTACTCTTCATATTTTGATGCCTATGCATTTAACTGAAAATGTAGTATAGAGGACCAAAATTCTTCCTGGGAAAGTAACCATATCATAACTAAAATTATTCTACCTATTTTTATGTGTGCTTTATTTTAATTTTCTATCAGTGTATAATTTTTGTTTGTGAATGCTAGGTTTGAATTAAACTAAATCCAAGCAGAATAACTCACAAATGAAGATGCCATGCTGCGTATCGACGTTCTAATTTTGACTGCATCTTCAACCTTGGCCGACAATGCCATACACTGCTTCTTTAACCTCCTTCGCAACCCTTCCTCATGGACGCCAAGCTTGCCATCCTTCCCACTGCCAAAATGCTAGACAAAAGTTCACCAGAAAAAATGATTTCATCGCCGGGATCAACATCGCAGGGTCGTTGACTTGGTTTGTCTCTTCGATGTAACTGACATTGGTGGGTCCATGTGGTTGGAGAGCCCGTTTCTCCAGGATGCTGATGCTATCATGCTCATGTACACGCTGGCATGACCGTGCTTGACTTCTGGGAGCAGGTCGGCAACCGCCGCCTCTTGGACCAAGTA
The DNA here is from genome assembly GCA_039707655.1 of Elymus sibiricus. Classification (NCBI taxonomy): domain Eukaryota; kingdom Viridiplantae; phylum Streptophyta; class Magnoliopsida; order Poales; family Poaceae; genus Elymus; species Elymus sibiricus. The sequence continues at coordinate 469,330,241 of CM077675.1, forward strand.
AGCTTTGCTGGCCATCTAAATAACCCTACTCTCTTGTTTCTTTTTCTGATTGATGATTGATTCGATTTGCATGGAGGAATTCTGTAAGAAAGAGTACAAGCTAACCCAAAATCATCTCTTAGCTGATCAATCTTGTGATTATAAAGCGAAATTAAGCTACCAAAATGATTTAGTTTGTAGAGAATTTTGCAATATTAACTTCTTGGTTTAGTTCCCTATGCAATGGAGAACCCATGCAAATTAAGAATGAAAGGTTGATTGTTATCTGACAATCTGCTTTTCTTTCTGCTCTACATTTTCAGAAACTATGTACAACCTCGTGCGCATAGGTTCAGGGTTGGTATATTTCCTTATGTAGCCTTTGTTGAGGTAAATCAGACAGACATGTGGACTATAGGTAGCTTCTCTTTATACCCATCTTTGTTATTGTTAATGAGTCTAACAATGAACTGACTACATCTTCATCTTTTCACCTTTGTTACCAGAGAGCTTCTCGGCACTTTAAGTCTCCCATTTCGATTATTGTGATTTGCAATTTGTGAGTGGGGCCAGTAGTAAGCTCTTTCTCGTGCAGTTACGTTGTTGCCAGGTGCTACATTCTCCTCTGATTGTTCAAGCTAAGGTTCTTGAAAACAACATAGCCATGTATGCTGCTTCTATTAGGTGTGGCTGACAAAGACGGGGGGGGGGGGGGGTTAAGGCACGCGAAACTCCCTTACAATCCAGACAGATCCTACGTTGGAACCATCTCGATGTTCTTCGCCAGCTTCGTCGCATCGATCCTGCATATATACTATTGGACAAGTCATCTTTTGTTCCCATGATTATTTAGCAAATGCAGAAAAATATTGTTGTTCATATTATATGTATATTGTTGGGTAGGAGTTTTACCCACTAGATATGAATATTAGGAAGGATATATCTTGTAACATATCAGATTCAGGATCATGTCATGATTTCTTAAGGGCCTCGTGATTGTTGTTGTTTTTTTTATTTCAAAAATAAAAACACCTAGGTGATTATCCTAACTATCATAATTGTATAAGCAAGATTATCAGAATAACTAAGCAATTTTTCTTCAGATTAAGTATAGAGTTTAGGGTAAGTTTTTTGTATACAGATTTATATTGCCTAATTTGAATCAACAAGGACAATGATATTGTAAGGCTTGAAATTTAGACCCACTTTTTATGTCAAGCTAATATTTGACATGCGTAATGCTTATATATACAACCAGTAATTTTTTGAAAATGCCCGTGGCAACGCACGGGCATTCTACTAGTCAATCAAATTGCAAAGTCCAAAAGACCAAACAAAAGAAATGTTATCTGTATTCAAACTGATGTACATAATTAACTGAGGAGAAGGCAGCTGGGCTCAGACAATAAAATCGGCAACACAGTGCAAAATAATGGATTAAAAAAGGGAGCTCCCATCTCCCATGTGTGCCGGCCGTCACGCGGAAGGCATAGGGGTAGAGGCAGCAGTGGAGCATGGTGAGTAGGAGAAGAAGGCGGACAACCCCACGCGCACCGGCCTCTACTGCGAGGTACTCCCTCCGTCCCAAAACGCTCTTATATTATGGGACGGAGGGAGTACAACGAGAACTCCCCGGTGGACATCAACACAACGGCGAGCGATGCGCTGGATTCATAAGCTTGGCGTTGTGCAGGATAGGACGGTGTTCCTAGGTCGGACGGTCGTGAACGACGTGATGGGGTCGACCATGATATGATGCACTATGTTGCTTGGCGGCGACATGGAAGGCGTCGGGATGACGCATCCAGGGCCGGCCCTGGGGAGGGGCAGGGGCAGCCATCCTGGGCCCCCACAGTCGAGGGGCCCCCTCCCAGGTACGTACGCAGGTTTGCGATAGGCAGGCGTTCTGGTTAGCCGACGAGAGGACACAACGAGCAATAGTTAGAGCTGCAACAAAAGCTCGACGCTCGTGAGCTACTCAGGATCGTCTCACATTTTGGCTCGACTTGAGATCAGACTCGGAAATAAATTGAGTTAAGTATGAACACTTTATGTAGCTCGATCGAGAAATGAGCTGGTCTTGAGCCAACACCGACTCCCTCAATTTTAGATCGATAGCACGATATCATAAAATTATATTACATAATTTTGATATATATTAAAACGAAATTTGTAATTTCCGAACGTTCGGATTATATCATCAGATCCAAACGACCTCAAGGACGTCCGATGCACATCGTGTGGTGGGAGGCTCTCCGGGCAGTTACAATGGACTACTCGTGCAGCGGGTGCGTGGAGCTGCGTTGGAGGACTGACGGGACTGGCGCGTGCGTGGGCCTGTGTTCCAGGACTGACAGGGACCACGTCGGATGCCCGATGAAAAAAGTGCTACACGCTCAGCTCAGAGAAAAATAAATCGCGGGTCATGGGATTCGATCCCATGAAGATGGCTTAAGAAATACGTCAACGCTTATAGCCATCTAACTCCATGTTCAATTGTTGCACAGAGAAAAGAAATCAAGCTATTTGACTGGGGCTTTAATACTGGCTAGCGACCATGCACAATCCATTTTCAGTTTTCTAGCTATTAACATCGGTAATGGTGGGTGCCACCGATGCACGCTAATCTCAGCTCCATAGCCAATGCAAGCAACAAAATAAATAAATGTATGCATAGATTGTACCTTTTAATTTCACAATTATTTTCTCTGATGTTGAGATTTAAATCCCTACATGTGACTTCTCGTATTTTTATTTCCCTTGGAATAACGGACATGCAATCGTTGCCCTTGGTCCAATAGAGTCGCCAGAAAGAGTAGTTAGTATTCGCGTGTATTCTGCAAAAAAAAGTTTGTTGAAAAAATATTCCGGTAACTTCTAAGCATCGCAACTCTGATAACTTATGTACAAACACTGCGGTAATTTTCGACCCGAGGAAAAGTTGTTAAAATATACATCCGATAACTTCTGTGTAAATAGTATGGTAATTACGCAGCACAGATCTGATAACTCACGTACAAACACCGCGGTAACTTTTGACCCAAGAAAAAATATTGGAAAGATAAGCCGATAACTCTATGTATATAACATGATAATATACGCACAACAAAGCTGATAACTCGTGTATAAACACCGCGGTAAGTTTTGACCCACATTGAAAAAGTTGTTAAAAATCATCCTAATAATTTATGTATAAATAACATGATAATACATGCACAACAGACCTGATAACTCATATACAAACACCCGCGTCACCTTTTGACTCTGGAAAAATGTTGTTGAAAACATTAGCCGGTAACTCTATATAATTAGCATGGTAATATACACACAACATAGCTGATAACTTGTGCACGAACATTATGGTGGCATTTTACCCGTAGATATTTTTGTTGAAAACATACCTCAATAGTTTTTGTGTAAATTACATGATAATATACACACTGTAAGTGTGGTAACTTTTGACTAAAAAAGTCATCGGAATATATCAATATGGGACACAGTCTCGAAGGTCTCATCATGATGGATTTTGTATGTGACACATTTTTTAATGGTACCGACGTTTTGAGCTATAAAACAATTTAAAGTTTCAAAAGAGAAAATCTTGGATGACATTTGCCTTTTGTCTTCTAGCGTATGTATCCATGTGCATGCTTGGAGGAGGTCAAGGAAACTGCCTTGTAATTTCTATATAAACAGTATGGTAACTTATATATTACAAACGTGATAACTTAAGTAGTACACATGTGGTAACTTTTTACTCGAAAAAAATTCATCGGAACATGTCAACATGAGATCTAGTTTTGAAGCTCTCGTCACGACGAACATTTTAGGTGAAGACAGTTTCGCAATCGGAACGACGATTTGAGCTACAAAACATTTTGAATATTTAAAATACAGAGAATATAGAGTGATGTAAGCAATTTCGGTGTACATGCATGCGTATAATTAAGCATTCTGATAAGTGGCATGGAAGCGGAAAAAAAGCACTAATCATCATGCATGTGGAGAATGACTGCGTGCCCTCCCGCTTGACCGCTGCATGCGAATCGTTCGGACTTTTTGTTTAGATCCGAACAATCGGAATATAGTACAGTCCATATTAAAATATAAATCGGAAAATTATTACCATGTAGACGGTCAAAGAAAAAAATTACCATATATGTTGTGTGCGGCTTTTCTTCATTTGACCTACTACCATACATGTGGAGAAATGTTAGCCATTTGCAAAATATCATGTTATTTTGGTCAATATTTGATATTAGAAACACCTTCGTTTTCTTCTTTTGCTAGTTCATCCATGATCTCTTGCTATTAAGTACTAGTCTTCAGTTGAGAGAGAATAAATTGAATTATATAGTGGGTTTTTTTTTGTGTTTTCGCATGTCTTGTTTAATATATTTTTATAGATTATTTACAAAAATCGTCTTATTTAGCTCAAAACTAGCTCGGGATCGATTCGAAATTGTTACAAGCTTAGAAGGAGCCAATTTTTACATCTCAATCTTGAACTTCACTCAGTTTGAGCTCGCTCGAATTTTTTGTATAAATTGAGTTGAGCCTAATACAATTCGCTCGAACTCGATTCGTTTGCAGCCCTAGCAGCAGTACGCGTATGTTTTGTTGTTTCTTGCGATCAGACAACAGGCCCCTAGAGAGAGCAGCGGGAGTTACTGGGGCTGGCCTGGCCACGGGCGGCGTGAAGATTGTTACGGAAGCCCTCCAGCGTAGAACGCCCACTTATTCCCCAATCTTTGCCTAAACAAAATGTATTCCCCAATCGCCGCAGCCGCCAGTGCTGTAGGGCACCGACGGAGGAGAAGCACGCCAGTAGGCTTGCCTTGAGATTCTGGTAAGAATCGTTTTGGTTCTTATCGTATTCTCTAGGGCTTTATGGATTTTGAGATTTATACTCGTGCTTCCTACCGGCGTAATAAACTGGAGTCACTATGAACACTGTGAGCATGATCTACGCTTTAGATCTGAAAATTAGGAGCCATGGTGTTGTTGTTTGATTACAAAAATTAGGAGCATGTGATGATGTCTGCTGAGGTGAGATTAACCACTAAGTTGTGTCAAATTCTTTATGAACTCGTTTGTTTAACTAGATAATCGATTTTTTTGGTTTTGTAGTGATGCTCCGAAAGTATTATCTCAAAGCCATTCATATGGTTCTTCTCCATAGAAAAAGCATCTTAGATCTTGAGGATAAAAGTAGACATGATGTTTTTGGATCTGCATATGATAACAAGTAATATAGTGAATTTAATGAATTTTCTATTCAATGATTTCCTCAGAGTTAATGAAATTTGACTCACTGTTCTAATTAATTATACGAGATGGTTCATCAAAATGCAAAAAAACTTATCACGAAGAACATGTATAAGGACTAAGGAGGCACATGGGAGATGAGAGTTGTTCAAGGGAGACTTGATAAGAAAGTCAACCTGTGTTGAATAGTGATATGTGTATTAAGTTCCTGGTATTTGCTGTCGATTTTTAATCTTTCAATTATGAACACAGCAAAAGGATGCCGACAATAGGATCCCCGAGTGCTATGACTGTTCCGACGATGAGGTATGTGCGACAATCCTCAATTGGAAAACGATAGGTGCTTCTCCCTCAAACTAAGTAGGCCTTCGAATATTTTACGGTATATAACTTCAGCGACACATATTTCTTCTTAATTAAGCATGTCTTAAGATTTTTGCTTTAACATGTAATTTCCGTTTTTCTGTAATTTGACTAGTGCATCCCATGCTATGCAAGACGGTATATGTCCTAGAGAAGCTCTCTATCGATGACATGGAAAAGGTGGATACGTAGAAAGCTTACCTTAAGATGAAACATGGTTTCGTTTTTGGGGCTAAGCTCTACAATGAAGTTGGTCACACACATTTTGGTTGTGCAAATTGGGAAGAATTATGCAAGGCTTACGGATTTGAGGAGGGTATGAGAATAACCTTCGATATTGGCATTCCTCAATATGATCCCGCCACTGGTCCTCAACATGATAAAGCCATTTAGGTGGATGGACATGATTCGAATTCTACCTCCGTGTGAGTTTGTTAAAAAAAATCTTACATGTTCTACATTCTTTATTTAAAAATATTAGTTATTCATCTCTACTTAATTTGTTTATTTATATTTAACAGATTTTTTTTCTATCTTCGAAAAATACACGAAATATAGTAGACGAGACCTTTATGCTGCTAGCTCAGAGCTAACTTGGGAGGAGAAGAATTATCTTGTCTCCTTTGTTAATGATGTTCTGTCTTTTAAGAGCTACTATGGAGCTGGCCGAAATACTATAAGATACGAGCCACTAGTCCACAAGTTGAGCTTATATTGCAAATTATTTTTATCTCATTATCACTTTGTCATCAAATAATGCTATATGAGATTTGATGATCTAAATTTTCACTCGGTGGAATATGTAGACTTTTTTGTGTTGCGTCTACCTAAAGTGATCGTTGTCGGAGCTGTTGGTCCTCGGTCATCACTCCGTTGTTTGACTACTTACTCTACAGCCGAGGGTGATTTAAAAGTTCACATCCTCCGCTCTTTGTTTCATATCACTAAAATTTTCTGTCAAGAGGGGTAGGGTTTGTACCTTATATGTATTTAAGCGGGCGTTTTGCAGGGAACACCTTCGAGTGGCCTATATTGCAAATTTCCGGCACTCAATATGTCAGATATTTAGTAAAGGGCATTATGAATTTTTTTGTGGATGATGAATTTTTATGCCATTGTTCGATATATGTAATGTTAACTGATTGATGCTTAGGGTTGACTTTCAGTCTGTTGGGGCTCTTTGTGTGATACATTGATGTTCTTGAAGGAAGAATCCTGACTGTTGTTGTGGGACTCGCTTCTCTACCTTTTCCTCGTGATAGACCTTGGTAATGTACGAGGTGAAGGGGGGAGCGACCATCACCGACGATCGAAATATCAGTGAGGAAGTGTCCGTCATATACACCGACATATACAGTCGAAATATCAATGAGAAAAAAATCCCAACTGTTGTCGTGGGGTCGCTTCTCCTTCTTCCCCGTGTTTTGGTAATGCACTCGGGGAAGAAGGAAGGAGTGAACATCACCGACGGTCGAAACCATGACAATAACAGGCAACTACTAGACAGCTATTAGAAAAGTTTAGAATGAAAGGCAGGAAACTGTATCAATGATATCAATTTCAAAAAGCCATATCCAGGACTCAATGTCATAACTGACGCGATATCTCGTACCTATCTCATACCTATCCCATGATGCGTACTTCAAAAAGGAAAAGGCCTACCTGCAAAATCAAGAGGAACTCCTGGCAAATTAGACGAGCAAAATCTACTGCAAAAAATCTCCGTAGCGAAACCAATGCCTCCTCCCACCCGCACCCTCCCTCGTTTCTCACATCATCTCATACCCCCCCCCTCCCCCCCTAGACAAACGCTTCCACACACGCATCCACACTAAAAATCGTGCGCATCCAAGGCTAGCACACCATGGAATTAAAACACGAGATGCAGAGAAAACGAGAACACGATGATTACCGAAGTTGCTCTTCCTCCACGCAGTCGATTTGCTCTTCCTCCACCGCTCACTGCATCACCTCTCCTCCCTCCGCACTGCTAGTTTCCAAGCGCCCTTGCAAAGATCCCCTTCATTGATGGAGCAGCGCGGTAGCTCGTCACCACCTCAACCACTGCTCCGCAACCCCGCGAGAAAATGATGCGCAGCAAGTGGAATCGACGGGAAGATAAGGATACGGAGTGGGGATAATGGGGAAATGCCAGATTCGTCGCTGGATATGGAGCACGGGGAAGAGAGGAGTGGCGCTTTCGAAAATGGAGCACATGAAGAGAGGAGACGTTCCTCTCCGCGGGGTGGGGTGGGCGGTGGAAAGAGCGAATAATGGGCTGCGACGTGGAGGGTGGACTAGTCGCTACACTGGATGAGGGGTGGTGGTCCACACTGCGTGGCACCTGGAAAAAAACGAACACCCCGACCGTACGGCACCTGCACATCTGATCCAGATCAGACGACGGGAGGGTGCGCTCACGAAGACAAAGCAACACAGCTGCCGAGATCACTAGTTAGCGAGTACACCTTTTAAAGATCACTTCCACCTTCCCAGTTTGCGACAAGTGGCGCACTGCATGCGTGCCACTTGTTGCAACCTGTGAGTTTTCCCTTTTTTCGTAGATCCGTATTTTCAAAACGTTTTATCTCCTAAACCGTGCATTCAAATCTCGAACCGTTTTCATCGTTGGGTTTCTCGCGTCGAGATCTTCAAAATTAGATCCCATGTTGATAGGTTTTGACAAACTTTTTTTTCACGAAAAAAACCGGCCGAAAAAACCGGTGCGAAAAAACCGTGCCTCGCGTGAGAGAAAAAAACAGAAAACACATTTTTCAACTTTCCGAGAGGCAAAAACCGTGCCTCTCGCGAAAAAAAAAAGAAAGCAGAAAACGCGTTTTTTCCCTTTTCAAGAGGCACGGCCGTACCTCTCGCGATAGCAAAACCGTGCCTCTCGCGGAAGCAAAACCGTGCCTCTCGCGGGAAAAAAGAGAGCAGAAAACGCGTAATTTTTTTCCTTTCCGAGAGGCACGGCCGTGCCTCTCGCGAAGGCAAAACCGTGCCTCTCGTGGAAGGAAAACCGTGCCTCTCACAAAAAAAAACAGAAAACACATATTTTTTTCCCTTTCCGAGAGGCACGGCCGTGCCTCTCGCGATAGCAAAACCGTGCCTCTGGCGGAAACAAAACCGTGCCTCTCGCAATAAAAACGCGTCTTTTCGCGGAATTTTTTTTTTTTGAATTTTTTTTCGTCCAAAAGCTAAGGAAGACCGGTGGTAAACCGGAACACCAAAAAAACCGAAAAAAAACACTCTAAAAAGCTGAAACGCGTGAGAAAAAATAAAAAAAATCCGAAGGAAACGCTCGGAGCGCGACACGTGGCGGCGGCTGAGAACGCGTCAAGTGGCGGCGCGTAGGAGTGATCACTGGAAGGCTCCCAGGGAGTACTCGCTAATTAGTTGCTCCCCAGCTGCACTTTTTAGAATTTGGAAATAGAAAAGGTCAGACAAGTATCGGGCCGGCCCCATAATCGAAAGTGCTTTTGCTCGTTGTTGACCAAATGAGTCTTTTTCTAAGATTTTCTAATCTGATGCTAAAGGATTGTCTCCTATGCTACATAGGAATAAGTATTCATTCCTATAAACCAAGGGAAAAGCTTGGGTTCACCCGGCGGACCGCACACGAGCGTCCGCCGCCTCGTCTGTGCGTCGCGTGTCCTGCATGGACTCACCTAACATTATCCCATTTATTAGTTTTGCAACTGAGCTCTTGTTGCGGTTTACCCTCCGCAACAACTCGCATGTTGCAAGAATATGGGTCGTCTTTCGTGCTCCTCCGAAGCTTCTATTCTATACGACGTTTTATCTTTAATTTCTGCAACATCATTCATGTTGCAAAATTTCTTTCGCAACATCATCTATGTTGCAAAAAAGTGAAGACGGAAAAAAAAATCTGCAACGTAATCTCCGTTGAATCTTTCTGCAGCATGAGCTCTATTACAAATGTTTCTGTAACAACGACTTTGTTGCAATAATGAAGACGTGGCCAAGTCGTTGGATGGACCAGATCTAACGGTTGTTAAGGTGATGGATCTTTTCAGATTATCAACCGGCGGACGCGTAGCGCTGCCCATAAACCAAAGCATCAAAGATTATTTCCTATAAAATTTACATCGTGTAAAATTCCTACAAACCGAAACCAAAGGAGGCCTTATTTGGAGTAAAAAAAAACCCAAATACTTATTAGTGCAGTTGCACTAATTGGACTTTCCGAGCGCACGCGCTACAGCCATCCACTGACTCACTGCGCGCACAACCATCACCGCATGTGCATTAATGCGGGGTTTCAAAAACTTAAAAAGTCATAACTTTTGATTCGAGTATCGAAATTCTGAACCGTTTTCACCGTTAGGTTTCTCACGTCGAGTTCTTAAAAACTAAATCTCGTATGGATAGGTTTCGTCGAACTTTTTTTTTGGGCAACTTTGGGTGCAATTGAGGCAACTTTACTGTTATTTAGAAGCAACTTCTTTTTTTTCCGAGTAGGACTGCGTATTTGGTTGATTTGTATAAAAACGAGAAAATCACACAAAACATGAAGCGACTGAGTGTTAGATACCAGCAACTTCACTACACTATGTGTACTTGTTAAGTTACTAACATTTTCCAAACTTTTCAATGTATTGTAGGCAACTGAAATAGTAATGACAGGCAACTAAGAGTCACCAGTAGGCAACTTCATAATGTTTGTAAGCAAGTTAGAAAAATAATGATACAAAACTTCATAATATTATAGGTAACTAATGTGTAAAGTTAGGCAACTGAGCAGCAAAGTTAGGCAACTAATTATCAATAGCAAGCAACTAGGCATTTATACTAGGCAACTTCAAAGTCTTTGTGGGCAACTGGGACTCAACCATAGGCAACTGACGAACAACGGTAAAAAAAATTGAGCAACCGTAATAGCCAAATTGGGATAATGTTAGCAAAAATTCACGGGTACAAATAGCCCAGTGAAGTTGATTGCATGTAGCACTAAAGACGCCTCATATTTCATGTGATTTTTTTCATTTTTACATAAGCAAACATAACTGGTAGCCCTACTAGGCTAAAAAGGAGTTGCTTCCCTATAACACTGGAGTTGCCTCCATTGCACCCAAAAAAAAAGTTTGTCGAAACCTACCCATATGGGATCTAGTTTTGAAGCATTCGTCGCGAGAAACTCAACCGCGAAAACGGATCTCAATTTTGACACTTGATTCAAAAGATATAGCTTTTTGAAAAAAGTAAGGAAAGTAATTAATTGACCTGGAGAAGACGCGCGGGTTTCTTTTTGAATTGTTCTGGTCGTGTGTAGGTTTGCTCCTTCCTTTTTTAAGCTGTCCTCGTACATACACGGCTGCTCCTTCATTTATGGGAGTGCCCTCCCGCAGGCGAACTAGCGCCCTGGCGAGTGTTGACCAAAGAAGTCGTTTTCTATGATTTTCTAATCTGTTGATGGTGCTGTGGAGTGTGAATAATTACAGCCAAAATATTATTGGCGCCACCACCAACCGCAACCAGGCGGCGACGAAGACTTGGTGGCCTCTCAGTCTCAGGTCCACGCCCATCCTCGCCGCCGGCGACACCCACAGATCCAGATCCAGAGGAGAGGAGGCTGCTCTGTTCTCATCCTGCCGGCGGGATGGAGATCGCGGTGGGCGCGCTGTCGGGCATGGTGGAGGCGCTGCCGGGCAAGCTGGCGGAGCTGGTGCAGCAGGAGTACGAGCTGCTCTCCGGCGCCCGCGGGGACGTCGCCTTCTTCCAGGCCGAGCTGAGGACCATGCACGCCGCCGTGCTCCGCTGCGAGGCCCTCGAGGAGCCCGACGTCCAGACCACCAGCTGGATCGCGCAGGTCCGCGACCTCGCCTACGACATCGAGGACTGGGTCGACCTCTTCGCCCACCGCGTCGACGCCGGCACCCACGACGCCACCTCCCACCGGATCTCCCGCTGGATCCGCCGGCTCACCACCATCCCCGACCGCCACGTCATCGCCACCGAGCTGAAGGAGCTCCGGGCGCGCGTCGTCGAGGTGAGCGAGCTGCGGAAGCGCTACAGCCTCGGCCCGCAGATGCTGTCCCATGACGCGCCCTCCGTCGACCCCCGCCTCTTCGCGCTCTACGCCGACAGCGCCGGCCTTGTCGGCATGGACGGGCCACGGGACGAGGTGGCGGGGATGGTGACCGGAGCGGGCTCGGACGGCCTCAAGGTCGTGTCCATCGTCGGGATGGCCGGCTCCGGGAAGACGACGCTTGCCAGGGAGGTGTATCGGTTGGTCGGTGCGGGGTTCAAGTGCCGCGCGTCGGTGTCGGTCGGCCGGAGCGCGGACGTCGGCAAGGTGCTCGGCAATATGCTATCCCAAGTGGACGGCGTGTACAGCAGGGGACGAGGTGATGCTGGCGATGTGAATCAATTGATTGGGAGGCTGAGGCAGCATCTGCAAGATAAGAGGTAGTCAATTTGCTATTTCGGTCAATCCACTTTAATTTTTACTGAAGATTTTTAACCAAAACAGTTAGTTCAGTGAATTATTTTTGTTCCACCATTTATATTGACAATCATCGACGACCATTTATGCTGAAAATGTTGCTCCAGTACACTGTTATTCTGTGGTTCAATTATTATTCTGTCGAGTGTCGACCATCATTTATATGAAAAATTGTCTTCAGTACACTGTTATTCTGTGGCATATTGTCGTCATTTTACTGAAAAACTGTCTTTAGTACACTATTTTGTGGCACTTGCTATACTCATCTTGGATAAAACTTAGTCCTGCTTCCTCTTGGTTGAGATGCATGTACACTCTCTGACTCATTTCCCTCTTGTCATCAAACAGGTATCTTGTTATGATTGATGATTTATGGAGTGTTCAAACCTGGGGGATAATCAAACACTGTTTTCCAGAGAACAATCTCGGGAGTCGGATAATCACTACAACAAGAATTGAGGCTGTTGCAAAAGCAGCTGCAGGTGCCCGTGTTTACAAGACTTGTCTTCTTGACGAAGCCGATGCCGAAACCTTGTTTTCCCAAAGAGCTTTTGGGAGTGTGGGTGGGTGCCCTGCACATTTGAAGGATATTTCAGCTCAGATCATGAGAAAGTGTGGTGGTTTGCCACTCGCTATAGTGAGCGTGGGTGGCTTATTAGCCAGCAAGGTGCGCACACGGGATGAATTTGAGCGGTCAGGACTGGAATGGCGGACAAATTCAGAGCTACAAGGGATGAAACAGATAATCAAACTCAGCTACAGTGATCTTCCTGCCAATCTCAAGGCATGCCTATTACACCTAAGCATATTTCCCGAGAACCATGAGATCGAAATAGAGCGTCTTGCGAGGCGTTGGATTGCAGAAGGTTTCATCAGTGAACAGCGTGGCACAAGCATAGAGGAAACAACGAGAAACTACATCAGTGAGCTCATTGGCAGAAACTTAATTCAACCATCACAGATGAATCATGATGGCACCCATAGGAGCTACGTTATTCATCCAGTAATACACGATTTCATCATTTGCAAGTCCATGGAAGACAACTTTGTTGCTCTGGTACATGCTAAACAGCAAGATGTCCCACCTGGTAATGGCATTGTCCGAAGGCTATCTTTGCTGAATAGTGGTAAGCATGATCAGGCTGCTCCACAAATCGGTGGGGTAAAAGTACCTCGTGCTCGCTCGATCACCGTATTTTCTCACACCGGTCGCACGCCTCGTCTGAATGAACTCAGTGTACTGCGGGTTCTTGACCTGGAAGGCTGTCAAGGTCCACTCTGCCTTGATGGTCTCTGCAGATTGCTGCTTCTGAGGTACTTGAACCTCAAGGGAACAGATGTTTGCGAACTCCCTGCACAGATCGGGGAGCTAAGATGTCTGGAGACACTGGATGTGAGATCGACAAAGGTGAAAGAGCTGCCTCCTAGCATTCTCAGGCTGGAAAAGTTGATGCATTTGCTCGCAGGGAACGCCAAGTTGCCGAGTGGGATAAGCAAGATGAAGTCATTGCTGACACTTTCATGCAGCAATATCGGGAAGAGCGCTGATGCGAACATCATTCAAGAGCTCAGTGAAATGGTAAGCTTGAGCGAACTGGAACTATTTTGCAATGTTACTCAGACGTCTGGGGATAAGAAACAAGTCGCATTTCCGAGTGGTGGATTTCGTAGTCTTAAGAAGCTTTCGATAAGGTGCAGCTTGCCATCAGTGACCTTTGTGACCGACGCTTTATCGAAGGTTGAAGTGCTTGAGCTAAAGTTTGAAGAAGGCCTTTCAGAGCAGTCGAGTGGTGTGTCTGGCATACAGCATCTGTCAGGCCTGAAGCATATGATCGTCGAGTTTTCGCAGCATGATGCGGGTGCTGCAGCAGCAGTTGCTGAAGTAAAGAAGACTGCTGAGAAGGTCCACCCTAATTGTCAAGTGATCATCATGAGGATTGATAAGAAAATCGACGAATAGAGTTTTGGAGCATTGTGCACATCTGATTCCGAGCAAGCATGAGCGATGTCCGGATGTGATATACCTTCTGATGGAGACGGTCAAGGGGCATTTGATGATTCATTTCAACACACTTCCTTCAACAGCGTTCTTATGATTTGTGTAGTTAATTGGTTTGAATAAGTGATGCCCCTTGAACTCGGCATTTCATTCCTCAAATTAAGTGTATGATGTTTTCTGCCATTGTTACTTGCTTCTATGCCCATGGCCGTTAAGCCGTGAACAATGCATTGTGACTTTATTTTGCTTTCAGTTTCAGTCCAAACTAAACTTGCAGAGTGACCCTATATTGAGTTCATGTGAATACTTTTGTTTTGTAAATGACTGTATTCTGTATCCATTAATCAGTATTTCCAAATTCAGTTATTTATGGATTCTACATGGATTTCAAGTGAATACCTTTGTATGTAAATGATTTTTTTTTGTATCCACGTCATATGGATATCTGACCAGTATCATATATATTTAAAATTTAGCCATTTACATTTAGCATAGATTCACAAATAAATGATTTAACATGGAGTTCGTATACATAACAAATTGTTAATTTCTATAAGTTCACCAAAATATTTTCATACCTTTTTATATTGAACTTAATTTTTAAAATAGAGTACCATTCTTTATATACATAAGAAGAAATTAAATTATTACTTCATTTGTATTCCATATTTATAGTCTTGTATTATTTATCCTCCTAATTATTTTTCTATAAAATTGTTTATTTTATATTTTCATATATGAACATTATGATATATTTTATCCATCTACTAAGCCCACACACTTGCACATTCATATATGTCATGTAATGCCTAGGTTCCCAGTCTGCATATTCTAGTCGGAGGGCGACCAATTGGAGCGTCCGCGTATTCTTACGCCGCCTTCGTTTATTCCTCCCGACTGACATTCCAAAGGGGAGGCAGTTTGGGCTCTGGCTGGCGTCTGCAACTCTTTTGTCCGGCTAGCCGCCGGTGGTGGAGCCGCGGCTAACTCATCGTACCAAGTGGTTTCGTCCCTGGCGACAATGGGCTCGGCTCAGTACTGAAGCCCTCCACAAGGACGGAATTGCAATCTTGCTTTGTGATGTTGGGTCCTTTTTGTAATATGTTAGGACTGGTATGTAAGTTTCTTTCTTTCATGGGTCCCGGTGTAAAATGTAGTCTCATGTCTGTCTAATGAAAAAGTCTAGGACCTTCAGGACCCTACTACTGTTCCAAAAAAAAGGTTCCCAGCCTATCC
The DNA here is from genome assembly GCA_039707655.1 of Elymus sibiricus. Classification (NCBI taxonomy): domain Eukaryota; kingdom Viridiplantae; phylum Streptophyta; class Magnoliopsida; order Poales; family Poaceae; genus Elymus; species Elymus sibiricus. Next base: position 469,345,552 of record CM077675.1, read on the forward strand.
ATTTTACAAGCTTTATATATATAGTCTTTATAAAAGGTTAAGCAAAATAGTGTCCATGTATCTAAAAAAAATGATCATGTGCCTTGAAAAAAGAGTTCACATGTTTTACCAAAAAATTCAGTTATCGGTTTTTAAATTACTCATGTAACTAGATCAAACGTTAAAAAAACAATGTTCATGTAATACAAAAATTGTTCATACTTCTTTTAAATGTTCATGTAATTAAAATAAGTGTCCATTTTTTTGAGAAAAGTTAATGTAATTTTAGATGGTGCTCGGGGCTTCTATAAAAGTGTTCATACACATGTAACTAAAAAAATGTTTCCTATTTAAAAACATCTGTATGTTTCTTAAAAAAACCAAAAACTCACACAAAATAAATAATAAAAAACATTTAACCAGGAAAAACATATTCTCACAAGAAAACTCGAGAGGAAACAGCGTAAAAGGAATAATACCGCCAGAAAAAACTAATGAAAATCAACCACATCACTATTAGGCTCAGCACATCTACACACGTGTGGGCAACTTACACGTTTGGGGGCTTCTGTTTCCTTAGGTGAAACAAGTAAAAAAGTCCGTGCGTTGTAACGGAAGAAAAAAAGACCATACACTCCTAACACAATAACCATGTCTCAAGACCCCAATAGGTCCACGTCCTTTAATTTAACATGGCATCTTATCAGTCTTGTCGTTTATCCTACTTACCACCCTCGCTGACGAACATGTGTGTTTAGAGATGGTTTCTTTTGTCTCGAATTTTTTTTGCTGAGGTGTTCATTTTCAATCTGGATTAGCACTGGTACGAAAGAAAGATAGGTTGTGCACTACTGCCTAAGGATAAATCCTAAACATCATTTTAAAAATTATTAACAAGTGACACAAGATCATATTCAGATTCTTAACATTTTTCTAATCAATTTTCATTTTATACTATTTCAAAATTGGAGTTAAGGTTTAAAAAATATTTTTAAAGCATTTGAATATGTACCTAAACAACATTTAAAAATGGTTAACGGGTAAAAAGAACATCATATTCAGATTCTATCTATTTTTTCTAACCAATTTTCATATATAACATTTTAAAATTGAAGTTAGGGTTTAAAAGATAAAATTATTTTTTAATCATTTGAATATGTATCTAAACATCTTTAAAAAGGGTCAACAGGTAAAAAGAATATCATATTCAGGCTCTATACATTTTTTAATTAATTTTCATATATAACATGTTAAAATTGGAGTTGCGGTTTAAAGGATATGAATATTCAAAATATATTTGAATCTGTAAAAAAATGTATTTTCTAGACGAACGTCTGGTTTATTAACCAAAGCATCAGGCGGGTTTTCTGTAAAAAGCGAAAAGTTTTCTATTTTCACTTGATATAGGCCCGCGGGTTTATTAACAGAAATCTCAAGGTTTTTTTTGCAAAACATGAAACTATTTCATTTCTCACTTAGAACGGGCCTGCGAGTTGAAATGCAAGAGAACGGGTACAACTTGTCCATTATTTATTATTTGGTAAAGATTATTCAGGCGGCTGGGAGCATCCCTTAGTTGGTCCGGCACATATATGCTTCGTTGTTTCTTCTGTTTTTTTTTGTTTTGTTTGTTCTACTGATTTTTCTTTTATTTTTATTTTCCTCTTTTGTTATTTACATGAACAGGCAAGCATGCCACCTCATCATAAAATTGTGGATAGGATAAGGCCCACCTAATATGTGATAATGCATGAAAGAAGACCCACCACAATATTTAAAAATATTTTTTATTCAATTATATCTGGCTTACATCAATATTGTTACAACTATAAATAATTAAATATAATAGCTCATATGTTTTTATTTATTTATTTTGATTCTCACGTTGTCAATCCAAAATTTCATCAATCATTTCCGCAGCAACCCGTGAGTTATCCTCAAGTTATGCAAAAATTTCTCTTGTTATTATGAAAACGTTTGTCACATGTTAAGAAAATATCCATCGTATATTAAAAAACCTTCACCACAAATTACAATTTAATTATCTTAAATTAAGAAATTGTTCAGCGTATTTTATAAAAATGCCCAATGTTTATTTAAAAAAGGTCCACTCTTTTAAAACAAAGTTTGGAGTATATTAAAGAATGATCAGTGTGTAATTTGAAAAATGTTCACCATATATTAGAAAAACGGTTATAGTGTAAAAAGGAATAAAAATAAAAGGTGAATTTTTCTAAAAAGGAATAAAAATAGTTAGAAAAGCCAACAAAAAACCTTTTCGCTATAGTGAAACGGTTCGCTACAGTGACCTGTTTTTTTGTTTGAGAAATACTACAGTGAACTGACTGCTACAGTCATGCTGCCGCAACAGTGAACTTTACTGGGCCGGCCCATTGCGTTCGTGCCTACGCATCTTGGGTCAGTTTGGTTATAGGCCTGGACAGCGTGCCTGGGAAAATGCATGCCTGGATGTAGCCTCAGTTGGTGGAAAATTTTGCCTGGTCAGGCTAGCCTGGCGCGCATGCGTTTGGATTGCACCCTGGCCCTGATGCTGCCCGACAGTACAATTAATGCATAAAGAAACCTATACCAATCGATTCTCTGCAAAAAATATATAATACTAATCATTTTTTAGGCTTTGCATGCCAGGCTAATATCTCATATCTCAGGACACCAACCAAATAAGAACCAGGCAGGTCTCAGGGAAGCTCCAGGCCAGGGAATCTTGCGCCAGGGCAACAACCAAACACTCTCCTCTTCCTCTGTTTTGACGCCCTGTGCATCTCGTGTGTACGCTTGCCTTAGTGGGAACTCCTAGTCAGCGTCTTTGGTGCCGACTAAGGAAATCAGAGTGCAAGCGCTTCGCTCGTCTGGGCCGGCTTAAAACAGGCCACCGCTCGCTCGCCTGGCTACTATGATCGCATGGATCCGTTTGGTAAGTAGTTTAATTTCAAAAATTCGTGCAGTAATTTTTTTTTCAAAATGTATTTCGAAAATCCGCAAAAATAAAATTTCGTGAATTCCAAAATGTTCATGGATTTGTAAAAAAGGTTCATGAATTTGAAAAAGTTCATCGAGTTGAAAAAAATCATTGAATTTCAAAAATGGTTCATTGAATTTTTTAAAAGTTCATCGATTTGGAAAAAATTTCATCGAATTAAAAATAATAATTGATTTTAAAACAGTTCATAAAAATTAAAAGAAGTTCGTGGATTTTAAAAAAATCAGTAACTTTTTAAAAGTTTTATTGATTATTAAAAACATTGTCAAATTTCAAAAAAGTTCATCGAATTGAATAAAAATATCACCAATGAGAAAAAATGCACATTGATTTGTAGAAAATTTCACGAGTTTTAAAAAAACAAGTCGAACCAGGAAAAAAAATAAAAAAATGAAAAACTGAAAAAGGAAAAAGGAGAGAAGAAAGAAAAGAAGGAAAAGGAGTTTTTTTTAGGGAAAGCCTGCCGGCACGTTTTCGTTATTATATGAGGCAAGGTGGCGTCGGTGGTTAGTGGCGCGTACTTCATTGCTGGATCTCTCTTGTTCGAATCACAGCCACGTGCTTTTTGCAATTAAAAAACAGAAAAATAGGAGGGAGATGAGCCGGCCCAGCGAGAGGTTGTGTGTGCGCCAATTTGCAAACTGTATCTGGCACTGAAGCGCCAAATAGGAAGGGCTGGCCTAATAGAATTGTTTTGGGAAGGTTCTATAGACCAGTATGGACCAATTATAGAGCTTAGAGACCCTAAACAAAATCTAGAGTTTAGAACCTTCCACTTCGTTTTTTTCTTTTTCCTTATCCATCTTCTTCAGTTTTTATATGTGCTTTTTATAACGGTTTTATTTTTATCGGCATTCTTTTGTTTTTTCTTTTAATTTTTTTTAATTTTGACTGGGACTGTAGGGAAAACCCCACAGCATTCAAACCTTTATTAAAAAAGCATACAGGGTACAAAGGTTACAAGATGTAACCAGAAAGTATAACTAAAGAAAAGGAAACTAAAGGAAAGCTAATATACAAGGAGAGAACAAAGAAGTTCAAGGAGGTAAGTATGAAATCCATCTTAGCAGCTCATCCTTGAAAGTTGTTTTGATCCTGTGCTGCATAAGTCAAATTTCATGGATAAAAGCAGCTCTCCACCTGTTAAACCTAGGCCTTTCATGGCTGAAAACTTTTGCATTTCTGATGATCAAGATATTCCAGCAGGCAATGAATACCACTTCAGAGAAAAAAGGCTTTGAAAAGTCCCTCCTGGCCTGTGTGACCACCTCCCCCATTGTATCACCCTAAGACCAATCAATCTGAAGGGAGTTCCACACCCTTGCACTAAAGTTGCACTGAAAGAATAGGTGATCTTTGGTTTCTCTTGTATGCAGGGGACACATAACACACTCTACTCCATCATCCAGGTGCCAATGCCTTCTTTCAACCATATCTTTGGTATTTAACCTATCCATGACCAACATCCAAGCAAAGACCTTTATTTTCAAGGTGCAAGATGATTTGCAGATCCAGAGGAGCAATGGATTAAAGTCCAAATTTGAGTGCATGTGGATGTAAAAACTCTTGGGCTTGAACTCCTTGGAGGATCCTTGCCAGAACCAGGAATCCTTAAGGTCTTCATTTCTATCATGAGCCCCCAATGAAGCCTGAAGGGCCAGATAATCATTGAAGGCTTGCTCAGACAATGACAGGTGAAACAAACCAGTCGGCTCATGTAGCCCAAAAGCCTCCTTAACAGAAATCCAGAGATCTTTCACATAAGAAAAAAGCCCGGGGTATCTTAACTCCAGTGTGGTAACACTATCACCAAGTTTCCAACTGTCAGACCAGAATAAAACATTATCTCATGCATTAACTTTCACCCAAGTTGAGGATCTGAATTGATTTAGAATTTTGCAAATATCACTCCACCAAAAAGATCTACAATCTTTAGTTGCCTGAGGAACCCTTTCATGGTAGTTTGTTTCCCAAACTAGTGACACCTAGGGCAGATCTTTTTTGTTAAGGAAGTGATTAGCATGCTTCAACAGCAGTGCTACATTTTGAACACCAAGATTCATGATGCCAAGTCCCCCCTTACTCATAGGTCTACAGACCAAGTCCCAAGCAGAAAGTGAGGGGGCAGGCTCATCCTTGTGCTTCCTGCAGAGGCATTGTCTCTGAATTCTCTCCAGTTGCTTAAGGATACCTGGAGGAATAGCCAGGCTACTCAGGAAGAATATGGGCATGGAGGACAAAGCTGAGTTTAAGAATTGTAATCTTCCCCCCTAATTAAGAAAGGCAGAGCTAGCAGACATCCTTCTTTCCATGCAATCAAACAAAGGCATAAAATCCACCATCTTTGGCCTTGTAGTTCCAACTGGCAGTCCTAGATAGGTGAAGGGCATTTTACCAATTTGGCAGGCAAAAGCTGCTGCCAGTTCTGTCATAGTTGCATCATCCACATTGATTGGAATGATGAAAGACTTATGATAATTAACATCTAGTCCAGTGGACTGAGAGAAAACCTTGAGCATATCCTTGAGAGCAATTAACTGATCTGTGTCAGCAGGCAGGATGATTAGGGTGTCATCAGCATACTGGATGATAGGGTAATCCTGGTCATGACAGGGAATTGGTAGCTGAAGGATGCCCCTCCTATGCATGTCATTAACCACTGACTGCAATAGATCAGCAGCAATGACAAAGAGAAGTGGAGAAACATGATCTCCTTGCCTGACCCCTTTCTTACACAGAAACTTCCTCCCAGGGACCTCATTAAGCAGCACTGATGAAGTTCCAATAGACAGGAGTTGTTTCATCCAATTGATCCACTTATCACTGAAGCCTTTATATCTCAAGATTTGCACAACTGCCTCATGTTCTAGTGAATCAAAAGCTTTTTGAAAAAACCAGCTTAAGGATTACAATAGGCCTCTTTGATTGATGACATTGATGCAAATATTCAAAGGTCCAACCAATGCAATCCTGGATGGTTCTACTCTTGATGAAGCCATATTGATTTTTGTGAATGCATTTCATGATTATTTTTTGGAATCTATTTGCAGCCATCTTGGAAAGAAACTTCAAACCCATTCCAGCCAGTGAGTGTGACGCCCTGGATTTGTGCTACAGTAATCCTTGTAATTAAGCTACAGTAATCCCACGCTAATGTTGCCACGTCACCATGATTACTGTTGTTAAACTCGCGTTGGTTCAGACCCCGTTCAATTTCGCTGCAAATTTAAATTCGTTTGAAAGGTGGTTCTAAAAGTTGTGCAAAACCAGATTTAAAAATGTTGGATAGGTTGCAAATATTCCCTAAGCTATTGTAAAATGGTAACCAGCATTTTCAAAGTGTTTTGGTGGCTCAAATTAAATGTAGCAGAGGCCAAATAAATTATTAAATGTCCTTTTTGTTTTGGCAGATTACAAATCAATTCAATAGTGCCTCAAACTTTTTGAGAAACTGCCTAATATTGCAATGCTATTATTAGGCCCAGTTCCATATTTTTACAGAGGTATTTTCTCACTAAAATGAATAATAACAGAAAAAAAGGGAACCCCCCCCCCCCCGGCCCAGCTGGCCTTCGGGCCAACCAGGCCGGCCCAGCCGGTGGCTACTAAGCCACCAGCGCCCGAAACCCTAGCGCCCCGATCCCCTTTCCCTCCCCCCCGACGGCGCCCCGCGCCGCCCGTCGCCCGCCCCCCCTCCCGCTACGGGCCTGGCCCGAGCCGCCCTGCCCCGCCGCCCGTTGCCCCCCCCCCCCCCCCGTCGCCGCCGGCCGCCCCGCGCGCTCGCCGCCTCGGGCCCGTCCCGCCCCGCCGTCTGGATCCGCGCTGCCGCCGCGCTACTCCGCCGTCGCCTGCGCCGCCCGCGCCCGTCAGCCGCCCCGCCTCCGTCCGCCGCCGACCGGCCCGCGCCCGTCGCCGTCTGCCCCGCGCCCACTGCCCTCCTCTCCCGCGCCTCGGTGAGCTCCGGCCTCCGGCCTCGATCCGCCCCCCCCCCCCCCCCCCCCCCCCCCCCCCCCCCCCGCGGCCGCCGTCCGCTCGCCGCTCGCCGCGCTGCTGGTGCCCCGCACACGCGCGCGCGCGGACATGTCCAGCCCCGCACGGGCACGCTGCGGACATGTCCGCCCTGGCCCTATGACGAGTGGGACCCCACCACCCTACAGAACGTTTAATAAAAAAAGGGATTTAAAAAGAATATAAATAAATAAATAGATATTAATATTAATAATTAATTAATTAGATTAATTAGTTAGGTAATTAGTTAACTAAGTAGGTGATTTAGATTAAATAGATTAATTAATTAAATTGTTAATTAATCTATTGATTAGTTAATTTAATTAATTAATTAATTAGTTAATAAAACAGTATTTACTGTTTTGGATAATTCGAATTAATTAATTAAAAGAATTTCAGAAAATGATTAAATCTTTAGAAATTAATATAAAATAAACCGTAGTTCGGATTAAAAAGTTTTGAACATTAAAGTTGCTAAGAACGACGAGACGAACCCGGTTACGCTACCCACATGCCCGCCGGATACCTCTAACTGTCCGAACCTGGAACATTGCCCCCTCTAGTCATCTCTCTGACAGATGTCCAGAACCGGGAAAACTTTCCCGGATGGGTTCCCCCTTCATCGATAACGTGCAACCCTACGTTAGAACACACCCGTCACTGCCTATTGTCATGTCATACTTTGTGTAGCATTGTTTGCTTTATATTTATTGTTTCTTCCCCCTCTTCTCTCCGGTAGACCCCGAGACTGACGCTGCTGCCGAGTACGACTACATCGTTGACGATCAGCCTTTTGCCGCAGAGCAGCAAGGCAAGCAACCCCCTTGAGCATTCCGATATCGCCCATTCTTCCCTCTTATTCTTGCATTAGATTTTTGCTACTGTATTAGTTAGCTCCTATTCTGATGCATAGCCTGCTTTTGATAAACTGCTACAATACCTGTAATCATATCAACTGTTTAGTATAGGTTGATCAATGAATCCCCAGTGACCCCTTAGTCCCAGTTGCCCCTGCTTCTTCCTTGACGACTCGACGACCCGAAGACTCGGTCAACCGACCGACGAGCCAGGCCCCTCACATCACCTCACACCCCTTAGTTGTACGACTCTGCAGCGCTACTATCGAGTACCGAGGGTGACATCTCGTGAAGTACTCATGATGCTAGCTCTGTAGTGCAGCTAGTTGGTCGTGGTTATCGAGGGTGATTCCTCCTTCACCACTCCCGACGATGACTCTGTCATGCAGCCCCTCAAGTGTGGGACCCTCGAGGGTGATTCCTCTAAGTCCACCTTGACGGTTTCATCGAGCGGGGCCCCTTGAGGGTGATTCCTCAGGTTCCGTCTTGATGTTTTATACACACAATTACTATGACCAGGTTACTGAAACATGTTGGTGATGGGTCGGCCCTGAGGGGTACCCACGGTTTGATGATGATGAGGCGTGGACTGGCGAGAGAGGCCTTTGCCACACATCCTCGAGGCGGGGCGACGGACCGCACTTCATGGGTCGCGCTTTCCCCGCATTAATAAAATGCTAATGGGTTGGGTACTTGATCTGAGTTAGGTCGTTGGCCTTAATACGCACTAACCTTCACGTGGGGAAGTTATGGGTACTCAGCGTCGTTGTATCAGCCGAAGCTCTTCGGACGTCAGCAATGGAGCGGCGCGCGCCGGATTGGACTAGACGGTGCAGCTCTTGGACTGGAGTGTACTAGGTCTGTTTCCGGCCGCCCACGCATCGTGCAGGAGTGCAAGGGCAAGTGGGCCCACGAACCTGCGCGCTTAGGATTTAGACCGACGGACTGGCCTCTTCGTTGAGCCTAGGTGGGGCGATGACGTGCTGATATCCCGAGGCCGGGCATGACCCAGGAAAGTGTGTCCGGCCAGAGGTGACTCAGGCGTGTTGGGGAATATGTGGTGCACCCCTGCAGGGATGAATAATCTATTCGAATAGCCGTGTCCACGGTAACAGGACGACTTGGAATTGTACCTTGACCTTATACAACTATAATTGTGATTTAATTTGAATTGAATTGTGGCTCCGGGATTGCTTCCTCGCAGGGAGTCGAGGAAGAATCTCTGGGCGTGGTTACTTAATAAAATTGCTACAATAATATGACTATATATGAGATACCAGTCTACTCTCTTCTAATGCTGCAAGATGTTGAAGATGCTAGTCTTCGATAGGACTAGGCCTTCTCCCTATTCTTGCATTCTGCAGTCAGCCCAGATATACCCCCCATTCCTTGATACTGAGGCATAATTAGCATAGTTCTGATGTCCGTCTTGCGAGTACTTTGGATGAGTACTCACCGCTGCTTTGCTTTCTCTTTCCCCCTCGATACGATTCCGCGTTCAGACGATGGAGCCCTGGAGATGGAGTACGTCGGAGACGACTACTACACCATCGCTGGAGCCTACTACTACGTGGAGGCTGCCCCCGACGCTCAGGAGTAGTTAGGAGGTTCCCAGGCAGGAGGCCTCGCCTCTTTCGATCCGCTGCTTGTGTTTGTGCTAGCCTTCTTAAGGCAAAACTTGTTTAACTTATGTCTGTACTCAGATATTATTTGCTTCCGCTGACTCGTGCTTGTCGAGCTTTGTATTCGAGCCCTCGAGGCCCCTGGCTTGTAATATGAAGCTGTATGACTTTAATTTGTGTCTAGTGTTGTGTTGTGATATCAATCAGTGAGTCCATAATCTTGGTCGTACGCATTGTGTGTATGATTAGCGTACGGTCGAAATTGGGGGCGTCACAAGTTGGTATCAGAGCCGACTGCCTGTAGGTAGCCCCCTTTCCAACTCCTTGGCCGAAGTTGAGTCTAGTCATGGAAAAACTTTTACTAGCCTAGTTGTGTGGCTTACGGGCCCACATCTCAATCGGGTGGTATTAGGATCTTTTATTCCTCGTCTATACTCTGGGTTCTGATCTCTCTTCTCTTTCGGGTTAAAGATTTTCTTAACTCTAACTCCAGGTTCTCGTAACTACTTCCTCCCGGAGAGCCCCTCATACCAGATGATGGCTTGATTCATCAGAAGACTTCGGAGATATTCTCTGATGTTCTCCCGAGAACTTGTGCTCATCGCTTTTGCGATTCCCTTCTGCCGTCAACCCCTATGGATGACTACATGTAATTGTCGTTCATACTTTCATATCCAGTTGCTCTTGTTATTACAAGGTACATCAAATTATCTTACCGGAGATTCGTTCTTCCTCGGTTGATCATGTGTTTCACAGAATTCTTTGAAACGCTATTCGATCTTCCGTAATCCTCAGTAGCCTTTTGCTCTTGACCTTTCTCACCGGCTTGCATTATGGTTAATTCCATGTGTCTAGCAATATTAAGTAAATCCTTTGTGGTTTTCATTTGATTTTATTGATTCCACCTGTGTGTGAAGGCACGCAATCATCAGTTGTTTATCATAAATTGTCCGCCCGGCTCAGACTTCTTTCCAAACATGAGTTGGTTCCCGACAAATCAACCTTGATTGATTGCCCATCTAAGTCCTTTCTTGTTACTTGTATTTGATCGGAACATCTGTTTTCGATACACCAATTTGGAAATCTTAGTTCCCTTGGTTATTTAAGCATCGAGTTATTGGATGTTCTATAACCTGATGCCTTGCATTCTTTCTCCCTCTGATAAGTTGTATCCTATGCTCTTGTCAGCCATGCTCTGTTGTCAAGCATGTGTTAATTACTCTTGAAGCTTGTGGTATATGTTCCTAAGATGCCCCGATGGGTTGGACCTATGCCTTCCTAAATTCGTGTGAACCCGACAGTTTTCACGAGTCATACTCTCCTGGTGTTTTGCCAGTTAAACTTTCAAAACTACAACTTCATCAAAGGCGAGGTGTAAATGGAAGGTGATGCATTGATGAAGTGGGAGTCGACCTTGAACCGTGTGTTCATGCCCATGGAAACGATGTTGATCTTATCATACAAGCTTCTCCTTTCATATAATCATTCATTGTATGATTTGATATTGTATTTTTGATCTTGTCCTTTGCAATCGTGGTTCCGACCAGGTTGTTCTACTTTGATTTCATTCTTAGACAAGTTAAAGTGCTTGTCTTCCACAGATCAATACACCAGTCTAACCTCTATTCTGATCTACCTCCGGGTATTATCCCTGGTATCTTGATGAATATCACGGAGCTATATAACTTTTTATGAGCTCCTCATCAACTATGATATTTCACTGATTCCAGTTTCCTCGTGTTCTAAATTGTTGGACACTCAAGGACACCGATAATTGAATCGAGTCCGCATTACGATTCAACAACTCTTAGTAATCTTCTTTGCTTATGAGTTGTACTCGATCATGTCATTCCAAGCTGTTAATTGCTGAAGCCCGGTTATATTTCTTGAATGCATTAAATGTGTCACCTCTTGCAGGGATTGAAAACATTCCAGTTGTCCAGGATTTCCAAATGATTTTTCGGAAGAACTTCCAGGGATTCCCCTGCTAGAGATGTCGAGTTTGTCATCGACTTGGTACCTGGTACCACTCCTAGAGCCAAGCGTCCGTATAAGATGCCACCACATGAACTCCTTGAACTTAAGCAAGAAATTGGCAATTCGCTTCGTCTGGGTTTCATTCGTCCAAGTTCCTCTACTTGGGGAGCACCTTCTCTCTTTGTCAAGAAGAAAGATGGTACGAATCGATTGGTCCAAGATTACCGTCCCATCAACCAAGCAACGATTCAAAACAAGTATCCGCTTACTCGGTTCAACGACCTGTATGATCAACTTGCTGGTTCATCAGTGTATTCAAAACTCGACTTGAGGTTGGGTTACCATCATATCCGAGTTCGTGAAGAGGATATTCCCAAGACTGCATTTGTTACTCGCTATGGGTCATACGAGTACACCGTCATGTCCTTTGGCTTAACCAATGCTCCAGCAACCTTCTCTCGCCTGATGAACTATATATTCATGGATTACCTCGATAAATTCGTCGTGGTTTATCTGGATGATATCCTGGTTTATTCCAAGAATAAAGAAGAGCATGCTGAACATCTTCGTCTTATGTTGGAGACGGCATACAGATACATCCCGTATGTTCCTGCTGGAGTTGATACTGCAGCCGATGCTGAGATCTTGACCCCTTTCGCGCGTAGCAGTGTCCCGTCTGGCAGAGACCTCCATCCATGGCCACGTGCCATATGTCCTGGTCGATCGGTGGTCAGTCCCAGGTCTATCGTCCACGGTGACCTCTCAGCTGTTCTTATCCAAAGTGGAGAGGCGCCACTGTTAAACACAGCCTGGTCAGTCTGTCCATGGATGCGCCGGTACGGTACGTGTCACGCGTGTCCCTCCACGGGAGAAGCTAGCCACGCATGGACCCTCCGTGCCATGCATGCAACAATGGCACGCATAGCGAAACTCTCTACCAGGCTCGTGGGTCGGTGGATGGGTGGTGTTTACCGTCTCGTCCTCACGCAGATAAGGATCAATTATCTACACCCCCACCTCCCCGCAATAAAGAGCAACCGCGTCCACATCCACACCTCCGTGGATCTCACATACCCATTGTTGTAGTACCAATCGTCTGAAGTACCTGTTTACTCAGCCAGATCTGAATCTCGGTCAGATATGATGGTTGGGACTATTTCCAAGGATTATAATTTTGGTCCCTATATACTCGGTAAGGTGATGTCATGGCTAGCATGCCTTGCAGGAGGACCTATGGTTATAGTATCTTGTTCAGCAAGATTAGCCATTCTTCCATGAGAAAAATTGTATGACTTAATCCTATAAGTTGTTCCTAATAGATCGTTTTTGTTCCCAAACTCCGGCCCTTACCTGACGACCATGTCGATGCTACCTCGAAGAATGACTGTGGTATTCCGAATTTCATCAAGGACATTGGGGGCATAGTGCTAAGATGTTTCTTGATCAATTTTCCTAACACCGTTGTATGGGTAAACTTCGTAAATTCATTGCCCTATGTCTTAATGGTTACCTACACGGAGCCTTGTCATGATTATCTCGCTCTGCTTGCTCTTGGGGAGGATATACACCTAATGCTCGGGTGTACACATTTTCCTTTCCATTGGTCTGTTTAAGGTGATAATCACATTTCCCTTCCATTGGTCTGTTTAACCTTTCTTGAGATTTATTTGATTTGAGCAGTGATAATTCCCTGCTTAGGTAAACACCTCGGTGTACAACTCTGTCAGTAAGACCCTGTTACTATTGTTGTTAACATTCCGGTAATCGCCGGTGGACGAGAACTTTGCCTATTGGTCCACCTCGTTTCAACGAGCAGGAAGATGGTTCTCTTCGTCCCCCGCCCTTGGTACCGAAGTTGTTGCCGACATAATTGACAGATTTTCCTCCGACATGTCTTGCTACCATGACCGTGCAAGATGTCACCGCTCTCCATATTTTAACCCACATGATGGGCCCTTAACCCATAGTTCCACAGGACCGAAACCTGACTCTCCTGTACATCTTTAATTCCAATGTATCCTTTGCACTTGGCTTCGTACGTAATTTCCGAGCATCGACCAAGAGATGATCTATTCTGGTATCAGACGCAATAATTATTCTCATTGCTCTGAACCCCTTTTCACCTTCTGATCAGGCATCGAATGATTGCCTACCCTTTTGAAACTTTGGTACCACCGCATTTTGCTCTCAATAAATTCCCTGAGTAACAACTCGAGAAATAATTCATGTCTTCTTCCTTGAGTTCACTGTCAGGTGCCCAACTTTGTGGAGATACGATCTTCCAGAGTTTTCCCTCTCATCGCATTCGTAGGACAATGAAGATCTCGAAGAAAGGATGACGACTTCATCATGATGCCCTGATACAGCAAGTTAAAGACATCAATGCCATGGATCAACTTCTTCGAGAAGAACAACGAAGACGAGAAGATCCGTTAGAACTTCGTAACCAGAACTTTTTCCCTTACCCAACCTCTTAATTCTCGGGACGAGAATTCTTGTTAGACGAGGAGAATTGTGACGCCCTGGATTTGTGCTACAGTAATCCTTGTAATTAAGCTAGAGTAATCCCACGCTAATGTTGCCACGTCACCACGATTACTGTTGTTAAACTCGCGTTGGTTCAGACCCCGTTCAATTTCGCTGCAAATTTAAATTCGTTTGCAAGGTGGTTCTAAAAGTTGTGCAAAACCAGATTTAAAAATGTTGGATGGGTTGCAAATATTCCCTAAGCTATTATAAAATGGTAACCAGCATTTTCAAAGTGTTTTGGTGCCTCAAATTAAATGTAGCAGAGGCCAAATAAATTATTAAATGTCCTTTTTGTTTTGGCAGATTACAAATCAATTCAATAGTGCCTCAAACTTTTTGAGAAACTGCCTAATATTGCCATGCTATTATTAGGCCCAGTTCCATATTTTTACAGAGGTATTTTCTCACTAAAATGAATAATAACAGAAACAATAATAATAAAAAAGGGAACCCCCCGGCCCAGCTGGCCTTCGGGCCAACCAGGCCGGCCCAGCCGGTGGCTACTAAGCCACCAGCGCCCGAAACCCTAGCGCCCCGATCCCCTTCGCCCCCCCGACGGCGCCTCGCGCGCCAGCCCTGCGCCGCCCGTCGCTCGCCCCTCCCCCCGCTACGGGCCTGGCCCGAGCCGCCCTGCCCCGCCGCCCGTTGCCCCCCCGTCGCCGTCGGCCGCCCCGCGCGCTCGCCGCCTCGGGCCCGTCCCGCCCCGCCGTCTGGATCCGCGCCGCCGCCGCGCTCCTCCGCCGTCGCCTGCGCCGCCCGCGCCCGTCAGCCGCCCCGCCGCCGGTCCGCGCCGCGCCGTCTCCGTCCGCCGCCGACCGGCCCGCGCCCGTCGCCGTCTGCCCCGCGCCCACTGCCCTCCTCTCCCGCGCCTCGGTGAGCTCCGGCCGCCGGCCTCGATCCGCCCCCCCTGGCCGCCGTCCGCGGCGCACCGCCGTCCGCTCGCCGCTCGCCGCGCTGCTGCTGCCCCGCACACGCGTGCGCGCGGACATGTCCAGCCCCGCACGGGCATGCCGCGGACATGTCCGCCCTGGCCCTATGACGAGTGGGACCCCACCACCCCACAGAACGTTTAAAAAAAAGGGATTTAAAAAGAATATAAATAAATAAATAGATATTAATATTAATAATTAATTAATTAGATTAATTAGTTAGGTAATTAGTTAACTAAGTAGGTGATTTAGATTAAATAGATTAATTAATTAAACTGTTAATTAATCTATTGATTAGTTAATTTAATTAATTAATTAATTAGTTAATTAAACAGTATTTACTGTTTTGGATAATTCGAATTAATTAATTAAAAGAATTTCAGAAAATGATTAAATCTTTAGAAATTAATATAAAATAAACCGCAGTCCGGATTAAAAAGTTTTGAACATGAAAGTTGCTCAGAACGACGAGACGAGCCCGGTTACGCTACCCACATGCCCGCCGGATACCTCTAACTGTCCGAACCTGGAACATTACCCCCTCCGGTCATCTGTCTGACAGATGTCCGGAACCGGAAAAACTTTCCCGGATGGGTTCCCCCTTCATCGATAACGTGCAACCCTACGTTAGAACACACCCGGCATTGCCTATTGTCATGTCATACTTTGTGTAGCATTGTTTGCTTTATATTTATTGTTTCTTCCCCCCTCTTCTCTCCGGTAGACCCCGAGACTGACGCTACTGCCGGGTACGACTACATCGTTGACGATCAGCCTTTTGCCACAGAGCAGCAAGGCAAGCAACCCCCTTGAGCATTCCGATATCGCCCATTCTTCCCTCTTATTCTTGCATTAGATTTTTGCTACTGTATTAGTTAGTTCCTATTCTGATGCATAGCCTGCTTTTGATAAACTGCTACAATACCTGTAATCATATCAACTGTTTAGTATAGGTTGATCAATGAATCCCCAGTGACCCCTTAGTCCCAGTTGCCCCTGCTTCTTCCTTGACGACTCGACGACCCGAAGACTCGGTCAACCGACCGACGAGCCAGGCCCCTCACATCACCTCACACCCCTTAGTTGTACGACTCTGCAGCGCTACTATCGAGTACCGAGGGTGACACCTCGTGAAGTACTCATGATGCTAGCTCTGTAGTGTAGCTAGTTGGTCATGGTTATCGAGGGTGATTCCTCCTTCACCACTCCCGACAATGACTCTGTCGTGCAGCCCCTCAAGTGTGGGACCCTCGAGGGTGATTCCTCTAAGTCCACCTTGACGGTTTCATCGAGCGGGGCCCCTTGAGGGTGATTCCTCAGGTTTCGTCTTGATGTTTTATACACACAATTACTATGACCGGGTTACTGAAACATGTTGGTGATGGGTCGGCCCTGAGGGGTACCCACGGTTTGATGATGATGAGGCGTGGACTGGCGAGAGAGGCCTTTGCCACACATCCTCGAGGCGGGGCGACGGACCGCACTTCATGGGTCGCGCTTTCCCCGCATTAATAAAATGCTAATGGGTTGGGTACTTGATCTGAGTTAGGTCGTTGGCCTTAATACGCACTAACCTTCACGTGGGGAAGTTATGGGTACTCAGCGTCGTTGTATCAGCCGAAGCTCTTCGGACGTCAGCAATGGAGCGGCGCGCGCCGGATTGGACTGGACGGTGCAGCTCTTGGAGTGGAGTGTACTAGGTCTGTTTCCGGCCGCCCACGCATCGTGCAGGAGTGCAAGGGCAAGTGGGCCCACGAACCTGCGCGCTTAGGATTTAGACCGGCGGGCTGGCCTCTTCGTTGAGCCTAGGTGGGGCGACGACGTGCTGATATCCCGAGGCCGGGCATGACCCAGGAAAGTGTGTCCGGCCAGAGGTGACTCAGGCGTGTTGGGGAATATGTGGTGCACCCCTGCAGGGATGAATAATCTATTCGAATAGCCGTGTCCACGGTAACAGGACGACTTGGAATTGTACCTTGACCTTATACAACTATAATTGTGATTTAATTTGAATTGAATTGTGGCTCCGGGATTGCTTCCTCGCAGGGAGTCGAGGAAGAATCTCTGGGCGTGGTTACTTAATAAAATTGCTACAATAATATGACTATATATGAGATACCAGTCTACTCTCTTCTAATGCTGCAAGATGTTGAAGATGCTAGTCTTCGATAGGACTAGGCCTTCTCCCTATTCTTGCATTCTGCAGTCAGCCCAGATATAGCCCCCATTCCTTGATACTGATGCATAATTAGCATAGTTCTGATGTCAGTCTTGCGAGTACTTTGGATGAGTACTCACCGCTGCTTTGCTTTCTCTTTCCCCCTCGGGACGATTCCGCGTTCAGACGATGGAGCCCTGGAGATGGAGTACGCCGGAGACGACTACTACACCACCGCTAGAGCCTACTACTACGTGGAGGCTGCCCCCGACGCTTAGGAGTAGTTAGGAGGTTCCCAGGCAGGAGGCCTCGCCTCTTTCGATCCACTGCTTGTGTTTGTGCTAGCCTTCTTAAGGCAAACCTTGTTTAACTTATGTTTGTACTCAGATATTATTTGCTTCCGCTGACTCGTGCTTGTCGAGCTTTGTATTCGAGCCTCGAGGCCCCTGGCTTGTAATATGAAGCTGTATGACTTTAATTTGTGTCTAGTGTTGTGTTGTGATATCAATCAGTGAGTCCCTAATCTTGGTCGTACGCATTGTGTGTATGATTAGCGTACGGTCTAAATTGGGGGCGTCACAGTGAGGTAGGTCTGTAATCCCCTACCTCCTCAGGGGCCAGTTTCTTTGGCACCAATGTAATATATGAACCATTAATATTCTCAAGAGTTGTTGTGCCATCGTAGAAAGCTTGGGCCAATTCATAGAATTCATTGCAAATAATGTGCCAACATCTTTTGAAGAGAAGACCATTGAATCCATCAGTACCAGGAGCCTTATCAATGGGCATATGTTTCACAATATCATCCATCTCCTCCTTCTCAAAGGGTTTAATCAGCACATCAAGCCCCTCAATGGGACAGAGAAGTGATGCCAGATCAAAACCCATAACAATGCCCCTAGACACCCCCATTCTGTTTTTGAAACAACTCCAGATGATGCCTTCCATTTGAGAGTGCTCAGTGACTACAGTCCCATCAGACAACTTCAGGCTGGCAATAGAATTCCTTCTGTGTCTCTCAGTGGCCATTGCATGGAAGAATATGGTATTTTCTCCACCCACTTTAATGTACCTAACAGTACATCTCTTCTTCCTATACAAAAATTGCAAATGAAGAAATTTTTCCACATGCAGCTTGGCAGTCTTTCTGAAATTAAACTCATGCCTAAACAGTGGCCTAAGTTTTTCCAATTCATCCAGCAACAAGATCACCTGATTGCATTTAGCAATTAAGGTTTTAAGTTTAGATACACTAGTCTGCCACTTTTTAAGATCCATTCTCATTAATTTTAGTTTGTCAACAATTCTGGCTGTTATATGACCCTTCCTTGATTGTTTCTTCCATGAGTCC
Source organism: Elymus sibiricus (assembly GCA_039707655.1). Classification (NCBI taxonomy): domain Eukaryota; kingdom Viridiplantae; phylum Streptophyta; class Magnoliopsida; order Poales; family Poaceae; genus Elymus; species Elymus sibiricus. The sequence continues at coordinate 469,363,963 of CM077675.1, forward strand.
TCCACACACTGCATAAAACCATCCAGTTCCAACCAATAGTTTTCAAATCTAAATATATTGGACTTTGGAATTGAAGTTTTAATTTTGACCATACAGGGGACAGGATCAGAGGCAGTTTTGGCTAGGGGGAGCACTTCAGTCATTGGATATGCAGATATCCAGTCAGTAGAAGTGAAGAACCAATGCAGCTGCTCCAAAAGTGGACCATCCTGCATATTTGACCAGGTGTAGGATCTTCCCTTCAAAGGCAATTCCAGAAGACCCAAGTGGCCAATAATTTCATTAAAAATGAACATATCATTTAAATCCCCTCCAGGTATGTTTCTGTTTTCCATGGACCTAATAAAGTTGAAATCACCTACAAGAAGCCAATGCTCTCCCAAGGGAATGTGAAGGTTATAAAGCCAACTAACAAACAAATCTCTTGCTTCACCTTGACATGGTCCATAAACAGACACTAGAGTCCACTGCTCATTATTCTGTCTTGAGGTAAAATTAATCACCACAACAAACTGATGAACTTCCAATAGAGTAACCACAAAGACAGAAGAGTTCCATACCACTAAAATACCCCAGAGGCACCCACAGAAGGAGAAAAGGCAAAACAATCAAACTTCTTTGGGCAAAAACTTTTAATTGTTCTAATATCAAATGAAGAGCACTTAGTTTCTTGTAGGCAGGCAATGGCACATTGACTTTCCTCCATCGTTTGCTTAACAGCTCTTTGCCTTTTCCCAGAGTTAAGACCCCAAACATTCCAGCACAACACATTCCAGTTTCTACATTAAGTATTCATGAAAAAAGGAATTTAAATAAAGCATAAAGCCTGCTGACACCCAATGTCACAGGTACAAGTTGCAGGAGCCCAAATGCTAAGGATATTACACAAAAGAACCCAACATTGCAAGGGCATAATTCAGTACATAGGAAAGCATGGACAGGGGCCTACCAAGCCCAAAAAGCATCAGTCACACTAATCATCAGAAGGGTTGTTCACAGAATCAAGTGGATCAGCTGTAAGCGCTTCCACTGTAAGAAACTTTCCTTCAATGCCCAGCTCTACACCAATTTCCTGGATCTTCTTGATCGGAGTCGCAGGAGGTACAGCGCCAGAGTCAGCAGAACTAGCATGGTCTTCAGAGAGCATTGCTGAGAAGGGCTTGGACTTGGGCTTCTTCCTCTTGGGCTGTGAGGTCAATTCATGAAAGGTGGGCTTGAATCCATCCCGCTGCACTGACCCCCTCGTGCACCTCCTGACTGCAGTTTCCACCACAGGCGTTGGCGCCAAAGTTTTCCGAGGTCTTCTAGCCTTTTTGTCGCACTGGGTAGGCAGCTGCACTTCTGCAGAGACCCCAGGTACCTGAGAATCCCCATTGTCAGGCTGTGGGTAGAGAAAAGAGCTCACGCAACCGGCCTATACTCAGGAGATTCCTGCTCCCTCCAAGTGAGAAGTGGCAACTCATTCACAAACACCAACTCCCAGGTTCTCTTTGACAGAACTAGCGGGGAGACATGCATAACAGGCATAGGCAGGGGAATTTCATATCTGGTATCACACTTCATCAGATTTTCGAAAGTCCTCTTCCAAACAAGCTCAGGTGGCAAAGAAGGACCTAGAGGCACCCTGACCTCCCGTGCTTGAGGTATCTCAAATGCTGGCGGCTGATACACTACGATTGCCCAGTTGTTGGTGTCTGCAGCAGCATCCGGTTGGGGAATCATCTCTTGGACAGGCTCCACCAGATTGTCCTCCTCAAGAACTACCAATGGGATTTGCGGCGGAGCAAGCATAGCTTCAGAGCCTAAGTGATCCGATAAATCAAGCACCATTGATTCCTGATCCTGCATCACAGGCTGTACATGCTCAGGCTCCACGTTCCAGTTCCCCCAGTTATCGTCTGCAGCTTCTTCATGCACAGCTGGTTCAGGTGGGGGTGGGGGTACATCATTCCACCCCATGGCCGGGTAGGGCATATCAGGAAAAGGCACCCCAGGAAGTGGATGCGGATTACCATTGATGGGCATCCAGTCTTCATCTTGCGACATCTGCTCAACAAAATTAGCCCCCAGGATGTACAGAGGAGCTGTCCAAGAAACACGGGCACCACCCCAATCAGCATAATCCGTGAAAACCACATCCCTCGGCACTAGGATATCCTCTGGAAAAGAAGCAAACACCAGTGTTTGAACCAGATACGGGTCCTCGCTGTTCCAGTGATGAAATTTACCGAAAGTGTTGACCGCTGCTCGGATGTTCTCAATGCTACGAAGATCCAAAGGAATACCCAGAAACATGAGCAAGCCCTGACGAAAGCCCTGCGCCCCACGAAAACCCTCACCCTCATCATGTTTCATGAACCGAACAAAACGATCATTACCCAAAGCTTGAGGGGGCATCTGAAGGAGGGAAAATCGAGCAGCAGCATCTCGAAGCTCAAAGAGACCAACAACGTTAATCCAAGGTTGCACCGAACGCACCACAAAACCATGATCCTCAAGCCAATCAGCAACCTCTTCTCGAGCAGGACCGATTTCATGAGGAGGAGGAATCGACATTACCTCGGCAAGCATGAACTCCTCATGCCGCCGCACAATTGGGTATATGGCGACACGAAGGTCCGCGGCACCCTGGCCTCCCCGCCATCAACAATATGGTTGCCAGCCGGCACATACTGCATCGGATTCAAGGGGAAGTTTGCCATGGAGGCTAGCAGTGGAGGGGGAGGACTCGATGGTGGAGGTGGAGTCTCAGGCGGCGCGGTGGATTTCATTTTTTTAATTGCTAGATACTTGTGGACTTTATTTAAATATATATTGATTTTTTTTCTTGTACATGTTGAACATTTTTCAGATACACGGTAAATATTTTTCAAATGCACGTTGCACATTTTTCCAAATATATGTTGTACATTTGGTAAATTCATATTGAATATATTTTAACTACACGTTGAACATTGTTTAAACACACATTCAAAAACAATCATAAAGGTCATGAACATTTTCTTTTAGACGTGCAAAGTTTTTTCAAGTGTTAAGAAGATTGTTTTTCATGCCATCAATTTTTTTGAATGTTCAGAAGCATATTTCCAATTTCACACGAACAGATTTAATATTGTATTAACATTTCTTTAAATGTCACAGACATATTTTTAAACACATGAACATTTTTTAATTTCATGTGCAATTTTTTGAATGATATGAACATTTTTTACAAGTTGGGCGTACAAATTTTTACATTATCAGACACACTAGATGGAGGATGGATAGTTTTCTCTCCAACCGGCCTTAGAATGTAATCCCTAGGTATCCAACTTTCTTCCCATATGAGCTTATATTATCCTATGTGAATTCGTTTGACAATGCCTAGTGTGTCCCTTCCCTCAAGTATAGCTCGCCAAATGCGATGGTGACGCCCTCGGTTCCGCCTCCAATAGGGAATTGGTTAGGGATTAAGTCTCCCGCAGTATTTAGAGGCTCAAAGATCTTGCAATAGTCTCCATGCTTGCTTTGCGAATAAAGCTAAGTTGAATAATTTGAAGTCTCTAAAGCCCATACCTCCCATGAACTTGGGTTGGTTCATATCTTCACATGGCACCCAAGCAATCTTCTACTAAGCCTTCTTAGTTTCCCAGGTAGTTTATGAAACATCCCATTGACATGATCAGAGTGCCCCCAAGGGATCCCGAAACAAGCCATCGAGAAAGTAGGAATATCATGAATCATATAAGGACCTCCTTATCTATTTACCCTTGCACACACTTCCAAATCATATCCAAAACATCCACTCTTCGACCACTCCACATCAATGTGGAGGCCCAGATATTTATCTGAGAGGGATCCACTTTGCACACCAAGAATTGTCATGATTTCTTCACTGGTAGAGCCATACACACCCTTGATGAAAAAAGAGAACTTTCTTTGTTTATAGGTTTTGACCCCAAAAGCAAATAACAGGTTAGCACTCCGATATCTTATCAAAGAGAAGTGGGTGCATCCTCACGGATGGCTTCGAGAGAGCTACTGCGGCGTGGACAAAGAAATCATGGCTCAACGGCACCGACGCGTTGCCCGACTCACTGAAGGCTTTTTCATCACATCAGAGCTCATGTGCTGTACACCAACTTGGCCATCTCTTATGCGCAACACTGAAATCAAGCAGCTCCATAGGTGCGCTTCCCCATCCCGTGCTTCCACAACCACTATCATTTTCTAAAACTAGCACCTAATGCAACATCCACGTTAAGCCACATCACCTAAAAATAATAGCCATTGGATTGTATCGAGTATCAATCAAGTCCATTAGACCTTGATAGTTGTGGCCTACAAACTGTCATGTATTTGGGTTAAAAGAAACATCCCTTGATTGTGAAAAGATGTCTATTTGTAAAAGACACACCCCTTACTCTAACGATGTACCTTCGTGGAAAGACATACTATTAGAAAACAATGAAAAGAAGCAAAACAATTGTTACATTAATCATAAAGTTCAGTTTGTAAATTTCAAAAAGATCTTACAATTAAATTTACCTTAACTATGCCAGAACTAATGTACCAAAATTTGACATTTTCAATTTGTTTATGCACTTCAACAACATTGAAACTTTGCAACTATATACTTAAAAAAAAATTAAATTAAATGTTTTTAAATAAACTCACAAAAATATCTGATAAAACCTATTTTACAACAAAGCGCGAGGATTTACACTGGTATTAAGAAGAAAACATGCATTATGCTTGTGGTGGTGATGTATGTCTAAGTGTCAATGGACTGCCCCATTAGGGCATCTCCCAAGTGGAACCTCAAACTGCCTGCAACCATCTGGACTGCACGGTCCGTACGTGCTTAGCCATCCAACGCGGGCCTGTATCGATCCGTCGAGCGGTCCAGACGTACTTTTTCCAACAAACGCGAGACAAAATTGGAGGGGGATGTGGGAGTCCGAATAGCAGCAAACGTAGGACTCCGACACCCCCACCCACCCGAAACCCCTCCCGGATCCCACGCCTTGATCCTCTCATTTTCTTTCCTGTCTTGTCTTTGCCCCCGCTCCACCATCCTGGTAGCCACGCCACACCCCTGTCGGAACTCAACGAGTTCGTCACCTTCAAAAGTACACCCGGGCTCGATGCCGCTTCTCCTCCACCGCAGTTCCACACTCCACTGACCGCCACACATGTACCATCTGCTCCTACGATGCTGAACATGCTCGACAACTGTTCGGTGAATTGCCCAAGCTAGTTTTTTTGTCCCTTCTTCCTTGAAGCAATGAATTCGGATATGGAATACATTTACGAGCACTGTGTTGAGTCGTCTGATGCCTCGTCCGACGAGGAGGACTACACGGATGAGATGACGATGATACAGGCAGTGCTCGCAAAAATGAAGCGTGCGGAGGAGCATGTTCTGCATTTCAAGGGATCGATCAAGGACCATCGAGTGCTCAATTGCAACTGAGCGCGCGGCCAACTGAAGAAAGATCTGAGTGAGCATGTGTGGGCGGTTGAGGGGGACACCAATGTTGGAGTGTAATATTTGATTTTTTTAATTAAAACTACTGCTGCATTTGAATACTTAACTATTTAGTCTATATATATATATATACGACTATTTGAACGTTCGAAGCTTAAAAAAAATAGGATCAGATATATGCGAGCAACGTTGGATGACCGTCTTCCACTTCCGTGTACGCGGCTGGTCCTCTCTATCTACGGACGGATGCAGGAGATAATTTGCAGGTTTGAAGATGCCTAGGAATTTTCGATTATTTTACTTTTTCCCAGACAGGCAAGGGCAGGTGATCGGTCACCGTCTTTGATTTTCAGTAGATGTTTCCATACAATATCTTTCCACAAGGAGTGTAACCATAAAATGTGTTTCCAAATTGTGGAAAAACCAATCCGAATCCTTCTCGATCAGGCTTCGTTAAATACCACAGCGGGCGATCATCCAGCCCCGCAGAAACTTGCGACGATGCCGACATCGCTACGAAAGGACCTCGCCTTCTTGCAGGCCGAGCTGCTTTGCTACGACCAACTGGAGGAGCTCGACGTCCAGTCCAGGGTCTGGGCCGCCCAATTCCGTGACCTCGCCTACGACATCGAGGACTGGCTCTGCCTCAGCCCTTCGGCCGCCGCGTCGACGACCACAGGCGCCGCCTCCTCCTGCTTCACCCGGTGGTTCCGCCCCGGCGTCCACAGGCATGCCGTCACCGAGCTGGAGGAACTCGGGAGGCGCGTCGTTGAGGTGACCGAGCGGCGGAAGCGCTATAGCTACACCATCCTCGGCCAGCAGATCGCCACGGTGCGGTCCCATTACATCGACCCATGGCTCATCATACGTCACGCCGGCAGCGGCAGCCTCGTCGGCATGGACGGGCCGCGGGACGATGTGGCGGCGATGGTGACCGGAGCGGGCTCGGACGGGCTGAAGGTGGTGTCCATCGTCGGCATGGCCGGCTCCGGGAAGACCACGCTTGCCAGGGAGGTGTATGGGCTGGTCGGTGAGGGGTTCGATTGCCGCGCGTCCGTGCGGGCCGGCCGGAGCTCGGACATTGCCAAGGTGCTCGGCGATATGCTATTCCAAGTGGACAACGAGTACAGAGGGCGAGCTGTTGGTGGCTATGATGTTGATATGTTGATCAGGGAGCTGCATGACAATTTCCAAGACAAGAGGTACGCACGCTATGGCACTTGACGTACACATGCATCATCCATCAACCATCCCGATAAAACTTAGTCGTGCATGCATGTGTCCTCTTGGTTGACATAAATTTATGCTCTCTGGCTGATAAAACTTAGCATGGTGAAACTTAGCTCCACTTTGGTCATGAAATAGGTATCTTGTCATGATTGATGATCTATGGAGTGTTCAAGATTGGGAGATCATCAGCGACTGTTTTCCAGAGAACAGTCTCGGTAGCCGGGTAATCACCACAACAAGAATTGAGCATGTCGCAAAGGCCGCAGGTGACCATGTTTATAGGACTCGCCTTCTCGACGAAGCCGATGCCGAAACTTTGTTTTGCCAAAGAACCTTTGGGAATGTGGATGGCTGCCCTGCCCATTTGAAGGATGTTTCAGCACAGATCATGAGAAAGTGTAGGGGTTTGCCACTCGCTATAGTGAGCGTGGGTGGCTTGCTAGCCAACACGGCGCACACAAGAGATGAGTTTGAGCGGTCTGGCCTGGAATGGCGGGCAAATTCAAAGTTAGAAGACATGAAACAGATCATCAAACTTAGCTACAACGATCTTCCTTCTCATCTCAAGCCATGCCTATTGTATCTCAGCATATTTCCTGAGAACCATGAGATCGAAATAGAGCGGCTTACGAGGCGATTAACAGCAGAAGGGCTGATCAGTGAATGCTGTTGCAGAGACATGGAGGAAACAACAACAAACTACATAAATGAGCTCATTGACAGAAACTTAATCCAGCCATCACGGCTGAACCATGACGGCGCCCATCAGAGCTGCATTGTTCATCCAGTAATACATGATTTCATCGTGTCCATGTCCATGGAAGATAATTCTGTTGCTCTGGTACATGCTCAACAGAAATTTGTCCCACATGGCTATGGCACCGTCCGACATGTGTCTTTGTGGAACAGTGGTAAATATGACATGACTGCTGCACAAATCGATGGGGTGAAAGTTTCTCGTGCACGCTCGATCACCGTATTTTCTCACACTGGTGGCATGCCTCGTCTGAATTATCTCAGTTTGCTGCGAGTTCTGGACCTCGAAGATTGTGAAGGTCCACTATGCCTTGATGGTCTCTGCAGATTGCTGCTTCTGAGGTACTTGAACCTCAAGGGAACAGATGTCGGCACGCTCCCAGCAAAGATTGGGGAGCTAAGATGCCTAGAGACATTGGATGTGAGATCCACAAAGGTAAAAGAGCTACCTCCCAGCATTCTCAAGCTGGAAAAGCTAAAGCATTTGCTTGCTGGGAATGCGAGGTTGCCGACTGGGATAGGCAAGTTGAGGTCAGTGCTAACAGTTTCATGCAGCAATATCAGGATGAGCGCCCATGCAGATATCCTTCAAGAGCTCGGTGAAATGTCAAGCATGCGTGAACTGGAACTATTTTGTAATGTTACTCAGATGTCTGGAGATAAGAAACAAGTCAAGTTTTCCAGCGATGGATTTAAAAGTCTTAGGAAGCTTTCCATTCGATGCAACTCGCCATCAGTTACCTTCATGACCGACGCTCTATCGAAGGTTCGAGTGCTTGAGCAGAAGTTGGAACAACGCGTTTCGGAGAATTCAAGAGGTGTGTCTGGCATAGAGCATCTGACACACCTGAAGCGCATGCTCATGGAGTTTTCGCAGCATGATGCGGATGCTGCAGAAGCAATGGCTGTAGTCAGGAAGGTTGTTGAGACTGTCCACCCTAGCTGTGAAGTGATCACCGTGAACGTAGATAACTAGCGACAGCCACGAATTGAGTTTTGAAGCATTGTACGCATTTGATTCCGAGCAAGCATGAGGCAGCCACAAATTAATGTCCGTAGGGATTATTATTCATGAAATAAAATGCGATGCTGTCTGCTGTTTTTTCCTTGGTTCTAATCCATGAGTGCGTGTCATCATGCTTTACTGTAATTGCTAAAGTCTTCATGAGGCTCAAACCAGTTCTTGTACTTACTGTTGGGTACATCAGAAAATATTTCGCAGAATATTTTAGAAATACTAATGCATAAGAAAATCCGTTTCCGAAGAGAATATTTTAAAAGTACGATATCGCCTGAACAAAATCGACAAATTTGAGAAATTTTTGAGTGATCACAAACATCAATACGAGAACCGCAACTTGTGGTGAAGTTGTGGGGGAATGACTTCACCTTTCAGGGTTCAAATTCTGATGCCCACGTTGTCTCCCGTACAATCTTTCAACAACAAAAAAACTTGAGAAATTTATAAGATTTGCCCCGATACCCACCAAGTGTGATAAGACTGATTAGAAGAAAACACTTGCAAAAAATGTCCGAGTATATTAAAAATATTATCCATCGCTAGTAGAACAAGTAAAATCTGAGAAACTGATATCCCAGCCGAGAAATTCCATGCAGTGGAAAATGGCCGGTCGCGGGCTGACACACACGCGTTCCATGGAACCCACGTCCCATGCACCCCAACCTCTACTCCCTCGCGACCTCCTACATTCTCTTTTTGCTACAAGGGTTGTTGGAGTCATCGGGGCACTGGGCCGTGCTGCATGAGCAATAGTGATGGGGACTACCTGCGCATAGTGGTTGCTGCTAGCCGGCGCTCGCCGTTGTTGCTACCATGTCCGGTGCGAAGAGGTGCAACAACCGGCGCGCGGCCATGCTACAAGAAGCATGTATTAGTGTTGTAACCGGCCCGACAGCGATGCTCACTACCAGTTGTGATCGGCGACGAGAAATGCTACAACCGTCCACGGCGATGTTCTCACCCGCACGGGGACGGCGCCATGAGAGGTGCTGGATACGACAAGGGTTATTTTGTTGGAACCAGCAAGGCAAATTGCGAATTGCTAGAATCGGTGAGGTTACTTGCTCGAACCGTGGTTCCCGGATGCTACCACGATGACTCTCAGATGCTACATCCAATGATCACCACATGCTGGAACCATGGTCACGGGATGCTGCATTGATGACCACCAAATGCTGGAAGCAGCAAGACGAGTGCTGCCAATCGGCGACGTTCTCGCCGCAGTCGCCGACATGATGTGAAGGGGTCCAAGACGGTGTCGAGGCAGGGCGGCCACCGGCGCCGCGGCAATATTCTGCCAGATTTCAGCGAGCCACGGCGAGCAGGGGATGCGTGGGGGTGGAAGAAAACGTCAAAAGGGCGCGCGTCATTTTGATCCTCTTCAATCTGTTTGTTATAGGAGAGCGCATCCAACGGGCAGGGGCGACCGACAGAAAATTGGGCCGCCTGGTGCCTAGCGCTGCCCTATGAATATTCGCTCAATATCCCCACTATAAAAAACAGAGAATATTCATCACATGTGTCGAAAAAAAGAGCCTCACGTTTTATAGGGGTTTGTGTGTCGCTCGAAAAAAAAGTGTATCACGTTGCAATGCACACAAGAGGTTCGTGGATCGGGGTAAGTAACGGTCCGTGAACACCATTACGTGGTAATGGGCCAAAAAATGTTCGGCCGTTTTGGCTGCCAATCCTGAATCCTTTTCGAGGTCTGTCTCGATCTCATCAGATCGGATTCATTACAAATACCAAGCAGGCAACCACCACGGGCGATCGTCCAGTGCCGCAGAAACTTGCGACGATGCCGCCGACGTCGCTACAAAACGACGTCATCTATGAGATACTCTCCTGGTTGCCGGTCAAGTCGGCATGCCGATTCCGGTGCGTGTCCATGGGGTGGCACACGCTCATCTCCGACCCCGCGTTCGTCTCAGCGCACCAAGCCCGCGACGACCCGCATCTCCTCCTCGTCGCCAACTCTTTCCATGGTCTAGCCGGCGAAGGACTCGGCGACCTGCGGCTGGTGGACATGGACGGCAGCATCCTGAGGGTGGTCGAGGCCGCGGGTGACCTCTGGTCCATCTTCTCCGGCCCCGACGGCCCCGTCTGCGCCACCCGCCACGACGATGTCGTCAACCTCATCGATCTGACGACAGGCAATGTGCTCATGACCTCCACAAGGATGGACTATGAACATGCCTATACCTTTGGCATCGGCTACGCCGCCCGGTCAAGCATGTACAAGATGGTCCGTATCATGAACAGCACACATGGTCAGAACACTTGCACGGTTCTCACATTAGAAGATGATGAAGCCAGAACATGGAGGAAGGTCCAGTCGCCACCAACTACGACAGCCGGCGGCCGTTATCACAAGAACGGTGTGGCCACGATAGATGGCGTCATGTACTTCCTTTACGGCCCGGCGAACGATGTGCTCCGCTTCGACCTCGAGAGCGAGGAGTGGAAGGACCCAATCAAAGGCCCAGCTAGATCAGGTGATGAGTTACCAAACAAGGTTCGTATGGTTGAGCTCAATAACGCTCTTTGCATTGTTCAGTTGGTGGGGCGCCAGACTAGCCGTCGACATGCAACTGTTTGGCTCATGTCTGATCTCGCCGGGGGCGCCTGGGTCAAGACGCACACGATCCCGATGCTTCCAACCATCGATTTCGTGAGGCCTTTGAGGATGATGCGTCGTGATGGGAAGCTATTGTTCTATTGCTTCCATTCTGGCAGGGCAACTCCGTCGCTACAACTCTATGATCCGCTCAATGGAACATGCACACACTTGGCGAAGCATCCGGGTAACCTCTCGGGTGATGTTGGTGTTTGGGGCTTGCACTTGAAGTGTTTTGTCTCCGGTAAGATCCCGCCGCTGGTGGCTACGCCAGATGAATCCTTGATCTCTTTTATAAAGGATTTTTTTGACAAGCCAAAACCACATGAATGCTTGATCTCTTTTATAAAGGATTTTTTCGACAAGCCAAATAATTTTATCTGATGTAACCCTAAACCGAATCTCTTGTGTAACCTACCAGTATGTTTTTCTATTGGTGGCTTGGAGGAACACGCAGGCACAAAGTGCGGAGCTCTGAATGACAATTATGTAAGAATTTCTAATGTAGCTTTATTTATATTTCCAAGGAACCGACTAGAGCCCTAAGTTTTCATTCGGATGGAAGAGAGATATTTACGAAAATGCTAAATTTAGCTCGGGCTCAAAGGAGCCCAAATTTGGAACAACTATATATCATCCTAGACTATATATTAATCAATCCGTTCTAAGAACACAACAAATTGGGAGTGGTCGGCGACGAGGCTGAGTTGAAGGAGGCTAGATGCAATGGCGTGCCTCGTGAGGGGAAGGTAAGGATGGGATTGAACCATTCGTGGTAACGAGTGGCGACCTCCAACGGTGGCAACGAAGGGGCGACCTTCTTCGGTAAGATCTGGCCCGGCGGCAACTGATCGAGAGAGGATTTGCTCCTCCGACGATGGAGAAAATATTCTTAGAGCCCTCTCGGTGTGACGACATCCATCATCGTCTAGCCAGACATAGGTGACAATTTTACGGGGATGCCGGAACACTTCAACAGGAAAGAAGAACAAAACAGGTAACAAGGAGAACGGTATTGTGAGCATGTGTATGACTCAAGAGGATACCGATACATCTCACCTCGGGTTTTATAAAGTATCGCAAAACAAAGTGAATAGCACATGATAGCCAAAGGTTCACTCGAATGACATTCATGTAATAATAGGGATTGATATGGACGCCCATGGTTCCGCTATCGGTCATTGAACTAAAGAGTTTTGTTCATGTCTATGTTTTTTGAACCTACAGGCCACAAGCTTAAGGTAATTATGATCTGCTGAGTGTTAGCAGGACAGGAGTAATGAGAAAATATTTATGAAATAGTTTCATTACTATTTGAAATAGTTGTGAGAAAGACCGGAAGTGTTTTGGCGTCACCGGAAGAATTTCGGAGGCTATCGAGTAATAACGAGTATTACCGATAAATAATATGTAGCTGGAAAATGTTTGCAAAGATGTCAAATTAATAATAAAAGACTCTAATTATAGTTATGAGGCTTTTATATTTAATTTAATATCAACGGGTCTTAAAAGGCCAAGTGATGAAAGGAGAATTGGGCCACTTGGACCCAATAGGTGGAGGTGCCCCCTCCCTGCTTGTAGAAGGAAGGGGGAGGCCGAATTGGAGGGGGTTCCCTCCTCCTTGGCCGACCAAAAGGGGAGGCTTTTCTTCCCCTTGTGGCTCCCCTCTCCCCTCCCTCCAACCTATATATACTTGAGTATTTTGTCCCTTTGATGAGACAAGTTTTGGAGCCTCCTCCAGTCTCAAATCTTGACATATATGCACCAAATGAATCCCTTGTCTGTTTTATAAATGATTTTTCCGACAAACAAAATAATGTGATCTGATGTAACCTTAAACTGGAGTTCTTGTGTGGACTTCTACCGTATGATATATCTATGATATTTGCTTTGCTGAGCTTGGGGTGGCGATTTGATTGCATTATTTTTAGCATGTGTCTCTACTTGTTATCCTTTCTTTCAGCTTGTTATAAACGTTTTGAATCAAGAGTATATTCCATAATGGCAATTCAATTTATGGGTAAATTTGAAGCGCCAATTGGTCCATGTGTGCGTTGAATATATTACTATCGTTCACCCCAAAAAAAAACACTATCGTGATGTATTGCTCTGGAGTTGCTTGTGGAAGAGTGTTCCCATGCTGGAAAATCTCTACTCCTAATTGCCCACTTGGTAGAATAGCTTCCTGGTTTTTTTTCAACAGGTTTTTTTTCGTCTCCCTCACCCCCTCACGTCCCCCCCCCCCCCCCCCCCCCCGCAACAAAAAACCAACTCAACTACAGAAAACCAGGTCGCAGCGTCTTCACGCCCATCGGTTCTAAACCAGAGACGCCCCCGTCACGCCGCCGTCTTCACGGGATCGCAGCGCCGCCGTCTTCACGGGGTCGCAACGCCGCCATCCTCTTCACGGGGTCGCAGCGCCGCCATCCTCTTCTCAGCGCCGCCGTCCTCTTCTCAGCGCCGCACCAACATCTACATGCCGCGCCGCCATCTTCAAGGAGCCGCTGCCGCGATCTCATGCCGTCTTACACCGGGATCGAGTCGGCCGACTTGACCGTCGTACTCTGGTGAACGACGCGCTGCCGTCTTCCCACTGCGCCGCCGTCTTCACGCGCCGCCGCTGATCTCGGAGCCGCGATCTCCTTCCATCGTCTGCTGGCGTGAGGCGTTCGGGATCCAGCCCGCAGCTGACGTACAAAACAACACGTCAGGTATGCTGATTCAGAAAATCACATTTATGCTGAAATTGTTTGTAATCTGCTACTATGCTAGGCACTAACATTGTATACCAACATGTAAAATTTCAATAGCGCCAGAATAACTTATGCAGATGAGGTTGCTGATGAAATAGCACCTAAAACATAGACTTTTAAAAAGCTTCTTAAGAATGCAGACTTTGTACACGAGCCACACATCAGTGTGCTGGAGATCTTTTTTGTTTTGCCTAAATATTTTTGTTGTGTTGTTCATTCATAGGTACATATGGGTAATCCACAAAGCAAGACAACAGAACAAATGCCAGCGTCAGATGTGCCTCCATGTATATGTTCAACTATAAAAAATGCAGTTCATGTCAATCACCACCACTTACTCGTAATGACATAGTGAGTTCTTGAGGTGTTACAGGTCGGATGAATGGGACAAATGTTGACGAGGACCCCCCAGAGGTTACACCCAAAGCTGACGTTGTTGACGATATTAACCCCAGCGTTCCGGGTATAAGTCTGTGTACATATAGTCTTATATGTTTTATGTGATCAATCATACCTAACATACTTGTACACGCACGCCATGTCTAATGTATCAAGCGTGTGACCTGTAGGAATTCATAATACTCCCTCGGACCGGGTGATACTTGAACCGACCGAACAACCAGTTCTACATTTGATTGCAGGTAAATATTCAATCAGTTCTACATATAAGACTGCTTATAGGACCCAGCAATATTCAATCAGTTAATTACTGCTTATAGGACCCAGCAATATTCAATCAGTTAATTACTGCTTATAGGACCCGGCAATATTCAATCAGTTCTACATTCATAGTACTTTCTAATTGAATTTCTGACACATATTTGTTATTTTAAGATGATGAAGGCAACCCAGCAATCTCAGACATGCATAATGAAGCTTCATTGCCGGCTACGAGTAATCTCACACAAGTTTATGCCACCGATGTAGCACAAAATTCATATGGTATTACCTGATACGTCTTTGATATGATTGTGCTTACAGGGGATTTGTTTTCCTATATTAACCCAACTTTTTGTAGGAATGCATAGTACTGCCTCAGAACGGATGAGACTTGAACAGACCGAACAACCAACTATACCCCAACACACTGATGATCATATCACAAATGTTGATCATACTTACCATTTAAGTGCAGGTAATTATTAAACGTATAGAATATGTTTTCCTGGGTTGAGATAACAACTAACTTTCTGGTTGTCATACATAAGATGCAGAGAACCCATCAATCTCAGTCATACATAATGAAGCTTCGTTGCTGGTTACCAGAAATCTCACACAAGTTTGTGCCGCGGACGTATCACAAATTTCAAATGGTATTAGCGCATACGTCCTTCACATGTTTGTGCTTATAGGGATTTGTTTTCGTATATTAACCTAGGTTATTGCTTTTATGTTGTTCCAGTAGCTATGGATGTGTTCCATAGCGATGTGGGTAGCCAAAAGGGATTAATGCGTCTGCTTGTGATTCCGGTCAAGTTGTACCCATGTCCAGCACAACATCCCAACACATGACAACAGGAGCGGTCATGAATGTCAGCCAAAAAACATTGAAAAAGCCCTTGATGGCCGAAAAAAGGGAAGAGATAAACGCCAGAAGGCGAGCGAATTATCGGAAGAAAAAAGAAGAGGCTACGGTCAAGATGCAAGATGAAAATCAACCTACCCCTACAATGTCGAGTATGGCTGTTAAATTTTTAAGCAATACGATGAAAAATAAATCATCTATACTTTGAACACTATGGTTATTCTTTATTCTTGTATAACAAAATATGCATAAAGTATGTTTGAACACTACTGTTGAACCATCTATACTTTGTTATTTTCCTGCATCGACTACTGTCACATCTGTTTTCTTTAATGTTTGAACTAGCTACCACCAATCTACAAGATGCTGCCGAAAATATTCCCCGCCCCCCTCTCGGTGATATCACTAATGGGTATCAGCACACCTCTGTGATACTTGATGAAAAAAAGGAGCTGTTAAAAGCTCGGAGGCGAGCTGCTTATCGAAAGAAAAAAGAAGAGGCGGCCGTCAAGCAACATGATGAGAATCTGCCTGCCCTCACGATATCAGGTAAGAATGTTTTATATTTCGGGACTACGATGATTGTGTTAATCTATGCCTGAGCAAGTCAGCCATGTCAAGGTTATATTCAGTATATAACCTTGTCTGCAATACCTTGCTTGAAAATGTGAATCTAGCTTGCGTGATGAACAAATAAAATAAAATAAATTGGCTTACTTTCATATTTTTTTCTAAAAACTTGTTCAACATGCACTTGTTTGACTTTTGAAAAAACAGATACACCCTATGTAAAGGAACAGAGGGAGTCTGTATAAACTCAACCATATATTCTACTGCCTTCAGTCTTGTTAGCGTATTGTTAGCATATAAACTCAACCATATATTCTACTACCTTCAGTCTTGTTAGCATATAAACTCAACAATATATTCTACTACCTTCAGGTAAATATTCAGTATATAACCTTGTCTGCAATACCTTGCTTGAAAATGTGAATCTAGCTTGCGTGATGAACAAATAAAAAAAATTGGCTTACTTTCATATTTTTTTTCTAAAAACTTGTTCAATCATGCACTTGTTTGACTTTTGAAAAAACAGATACAGCCTATGTAAAGGAACAGAGGGAGTCTGTATAAACTCAACCATATATTCTACTGCCTTCAGTCTTGTTAGCGTATTGTTAGCATATAAACTCAACCATATATTCTACTACCTTCAGTCTTGTTAGCATATAAACTCAACCATATATTCTACTACCTTCAGTCTGTATAAACTCAACCATATATTCTACTGCCTTCAACTAAGGGCCAGTTCTTTTGTAGCTTATTTGGAGTTGTGGAAATAAGCTGCCCCCTACCCAGCTTATTCTAGAAGCCCAAACTAAAATTTTATTTTAGAAGCCTACTAATTAAAGGTCAACTAGTAGGCTTCTAAAATAAAATTTAAGTTTGGGCTTCTAGAATAAGCTGGGTGGGGGGCAGCTTATTCTAGAAGCCCAAAATAAGCTACAAAAGAACTGGCCCTAAGTCCAGCTATACATCATTCTCAGAGGATGATGTAGTATTGCCTACTTCAAGTATCATCACTTCTGGTGTCATTCATGAACACGTAGAAGCTATCAGGCGACGTAATAGAGAACGCAAACACAACTTAACAGAATCGTAGAGAGAACAGACAAACGCACGCAGGCGATCAAAATATCGGGAGAATATTAATGAGGGAATGATCGATGTTGAAGAGAAAAATGGTCAGCTGCGAGAGTGGCGCATGCAACACCGAAAAAGCATGACTCCTGAGGAGCAGGGGGAGACAAGTGCTCAAAGAAGGGCAAAGTATGCCGCAAGACTGAAGACCCCTTGTGCTGAATCAATTGCAATGACACGTCCAACTCAAGATAGCACAACCTCTGACTCGCGGGCTTTCACCGAGAGTGCATCACCCGTCTTTCGGGACGCCTCATCTGCTTCGCCAGATGACAGCCCTTCCACAAGCATACCAACTTATAATGTCGGCACCGATGGTAAGAGATGTCTAATCTGACAAGCTTCTGCACAAAATTACACCCTCTTTTTTTCACCAGTTCAACAATGTTACATGCGACGTGGAAGCATTCTTAAGCGGCATCATGGGCGAGAATCCGATACCGCATGACCTCATCGATGACGAGTATTATCTATTTGGCGGACATGGTGTGTTGAACGGTAAACAAGCACAATGTGTGACTATTATTTGATTGAATATATTAGTCCATTAAGTCATGACTACGATGTTATTTTGCTAGGATCCGATGTTGGTAGCATGGATGGAGATGAAGACACGAACATGACTACCGCTGAGTCCATCGACATTGATCCGTTTGACTATGTCTACTCAAACCTTCCAGACAGCACACACATCCTGAAGCACGCCGCGAACTGTGATCACTGCAAGGCCAAGAAGTTTGAGTCCGAGACCGATGGCTTCTGCTGTCGCAACGGGCAGATCGAGCTCAAGGAACCGGATCCCGTCCCTGAGCTAATGAGGCTTTGGTCCAGCACGGATGCGGACTCTAGACACTTTCGGGAGAACATACGGTTCTTCAATGGTCACTTCGCGTTCACTACCCTAGGCGTCAGCCTTGATGAAAACTACACGAACATGAAGTCTGGGGTGTACACGTTCCGAGCGCACGACACCATATACCACAACGTGCATTCCTTCGGGCCAAACTCCCGTCCAGAGCATCTCCAGTTGTACTTCTATGACGACGACCCTAACCTGACCCATCGCAAGGCTGCCACCAAGCAATTGGACCAGAATGTCGTCAAGCAGTTAGTGGACATACTCCGGGGAAACCCGTACTCCCAGCAGTTTAGGAGTTTGGGTGCACACGAGGATAACCTCGACGATTACAGGATAGACCTCAACACCGACCAGAGGCTTGACCAACGTAGATATAATAGACCCGTGTCTTCTGAGGTTGCTGCAATCTGGGTCAAGGGCGCTGACCAGGCGAAAAGGTTTGATCGTAAGATTACACTTTGCGGTAATGACAACCAGAGGCATAGTATACGTGCTACTGATGGCTCATATGACCCGCTATCTTATCCCCTCTTCTACCCACGGGGGGAGCTCGGTTGGCATCCGAGACTGCCTAAACGTGATGTTCCTTGGGAGGTTGTACAACAACCAAGAAGGGGCCATGATGATGAGGAGGATGTAGGTAGGTCTTTTTTGTATTTTTACATTCTGGAAAATATATAATTCTCATATGAATATTAATTTCAACCTTACACATCCATTTGCAGAGGGTAATAGCAGGTTGTGCGTGTCCGTGAGAGACTACTACTGTTACAGGCTACAGACACGACCTGCGATATTCAATCCCATACTTTGTGGAGCACGATTGCTCCAGCAATGGGGGGTCGACATGTATATCAAGATTGAAAGTTGTAGGTTGAGATGGTACAGGAAGAACCAGACGAAGATCCGTGCCGACCTCTATAAAGGAGTTGTTGATGCTATCACTTCAGGGGAGACACGAGCAAGCGCGGTTGGAGTAAGGATAGTGCTCCCTGGAACGTACCCTGGTGGTGACCGCGACATGAAGCGGCGGAATATGGATGCCATGGCAATTGTCCATACTTATGGGAAGCCAGACATCTTCTTGACCATGACCTGCAACCCTAACTGGGAAGAGATATCGAACGAGTTGTTTCCTGGTCAGACAGCACAGGACCGACTTGATCTGGTGGCTCGCGTGTTTCATGGCAAGCTAGAGGCTATGAAAGAGATGTTGTTCAAGAAGCATATCTTGGGTGTTGTTGTTGCCTATGTATACGTAGTCGAGTTCCAGAAAAGAGGCCTCCCCCACGCACACTTTCTGTTGATCATGGATTCGGAATATAAGCTCGTCGTTCCAGAGCAGTACGACCGAGTCATTTCTGCCGAGCTGCCAGACAAGAAGAAGTATCCGGAACTCTATGCCTTGGTGGTCAAACATATGATGCATGGGCCATGTGGTGCTCTCAACCCCAAGAATGTGTGCATGCAACAGAACGAGTGCAAGTGCAGATACCCTCGGGCGTTCAATGAGAGCACGTCACAGGGCAAGGACTCATACCCAGTTTATCGTCGTAGAGACGACGGTCAAAGGGCTAAGGTCCGGGGAAAAAATGTTGGACAACAGATGGGTTGTGCCTTATAACCCTTACCTATTGCGGATGTTTAATTGCCACATCAATGTTGAGGTTTGCTCCAGCATAAAGGCCGTCAAATACCTTTACAAGTACATATACAAGGGCCACGATAGGGCTTCTTTCAGCATCGACCAGCCCGACGCCGATGGTGTCATTGATGAGATCAAGAGATACGTCGACGCAAGGTGGGTTACTCCTTCGGAATCGATGTACAGGATATTTGGCTTCCCATTATGGGCTAACTCCCCATCAGTCCTACAGTTGCCTCTTCATCTCCCGAATATGCACAGGGTGGCATTCAATGAGCAAGCTGACTTGAGCGATGTCGTCGCCTCTGAGAATGCTTCCAAATCCATGTTGACGGAGTATTTCAAGGCTAACCAGGATCACCCGTGGGCTAGGCATATATTGTACAAGGATTTTCCCGGGAGATTCACATGGCAGAGAACGAAGTATTGGAAGCCGCGGGTGGAACGTTATCAAATAGGTCGAATCGTGTCTGCCAATCCAGCCGAGGGGGAGCGATATCATCTGCGTGTGCTACTAAACCATGTCGCGGGCAAGACATCCTTCGAAGACCTGCTCACCGTGGACGGCGTTCTATGTGGTAGCTTTCGAGAGGCTGCTGAGAGGTTGGGACTCATCGAGGCAGACAACAAGCTCGACGATTGTCTTACTGAGGCAGAGCAGTGGGCGATGCCATGTTCTCTCAGGAGGCTCTTCGCAACAATCTTGGTGCATTGCGAGCCAGGCGACATGCGTGGCTTATGGGATAGGCACCTCGAGCCTATGTCTGATGACTACCGTCGATCACACACATGCCTGAAAGAGGTGGAGCAGATGGTGTTGCTTGACATTAGGGGTATGTTGCAATCCATGGGCAAAGACATCGTAGATTTCGCTCTTCCTGGCATCGACGAAACGTTCGACCCAACCGGCGGCGAGGCTAGAGAGGTGATCGAGGAATCCAACATCGAGTTTGACGTGAACGACACTAAATTGGCATCATCGCT
Source organism: Elymus sibiricus (assembly GCA_039707655.1). Classification (NCBI taxonomy): domain Eukaryota; kingdom Viridiplantae; phylum Streptophyta; class Magnoliopsida; order Poales; family Poaceae; genus Elymus; species Elymus sibiricus. Next base: position 469,384,524 of record CM077675.1, read on the forward strand.
AAACTTGGAACAGAGGGTTGGATACAACGAGATACTAGCAGCGGTTGACTGCGATGATGGTGGTGTATTCTTTGTTGATGGCCCAGGAGGTACAGGGAAGACCTTTCTGTACAGGGCGCTACTCGCTAAGGTTCGGAGCGAGGGCAACATCGCTATTGCTACGCTTCTATCATGCCTGGAGGAAGGACTGCCCATTCGAGGTTCAAGATCCCGTTGAGCTGCGACGATGGTGCCTCATGCAGCTTCGCCAAGCAGAGTGGGACCGCAAAGCTACTAAGGATGGCCTCATTAATACTATGGGACGAGGCCACCATGACTAAGCGACAGGCAGTCGAGGCACTAGACAACAGCATGCGTGACATCACGGGAAGAAGAGACCGACCCTTTGGGGGAAAGACTGTTGTTTTCGGTGGGGACTTCAGGCAGGTGCTTCCCGTCGTCAGGAAGGGGTCCCGGGGTCAGATAATCGATTCAACCCTCCGAAGTTCTCACCTCTGGAAGGGTATGCGCCAGCTAAGGCTCGTCACCAACATGAGGGCTCATAATGACACCTGGTTTGCGGATTACTTGCTTAGGGTAGGCAATGGCACCGAGGAAGCTGACGATCAAGGCAACATAACACTCCCTGAAGATATTTGTGTGCCTTCTACAGGCGAGATGAACGGACTACAGAAGTTGATTGACCATGTATTTCCTGGTCTAGATGACAACATGTTTGATCCCAATTACATGACTTCTCGAGCAATCCTCTCCACCACGAACGACAACGTCGACAAGATAAACATACACATGATAGAGCATTTTAAGGGATAAGAAGTAATATACCATAGCTTTGACAGTGCAGAGGATGACCCATATGGCTACTACGCTCTCGAGTTCCTGAATGGATTGACTCCCAACGGTTTGCCTCCTCATGCACTCAAACTGAAGCTGAACTGTCCTGTCATACTTCTGAGGAACATTGATCCGGCTAATGGACTATGTAATGGGACGAGGCTTGTTGTTCGAGGTTTCGAGAAGAACGCCATTGACGTAGAGATCGTGATTGGACAACATGCGGGTAGGAGGGTCTTTCTTCCTCGGATACCACTATGCCCATCTGACAACGACATGTTTCCATTCAAGTTCAAGAGGAAGCAATTTCCTTTAAGGCTTAGCTTTGCTATGACGATTAACAAGGCTCAAGGCCAGACCATCCCGATTGTTGGTGTGTACCTCCCTAATCCGGTGTTCTCTCATGGTCAACTCTACGTCGCGCTGTCAAGGGCCACCGCGAAGAGAAACATTAAAATCCTCATTGAGAAGGAGGAGGAGAAGGGCAAGAAGCAAGACAGTAAATCAAAGAAGCGAAAAAGACCCACCGTCACCTTACAGACGGTGATGAAGAACATCGTCTATAAGGAAGTCCTTACAGGGTGATGTCTGCACTTAAGAAACCTTGTGGGATTTGAATATGACAGAGCATTTACTCTTACGCTACAGAGAATCTGTTATCTTTGTTGTTTTCGTACGGATATTTATCTTTGGTTGTTTGCAATTGAGCTTTATGATATTTATCTTTGCCTCGGATCTGTGACTTTTGCATATTGCCAATTTTGACTGTATGTCACAATCTGGTACCAGCATTTGTGTTTTTAAAAAAATGTTTTAAATAGAATTTGTAGTGATTCTGAAAGGCAGATTGACAGTATATTGCGTCTTTTGCTTAATGTTTAATTTCTTGGCATCCTTTTATCCCCTTATTATTCAGATTGGTCATGTTTTTGTCTACTATGTTATTTTTCCCTTATTTAGAATAACTATGGGTGCTTGATTCGGTCCCTCGATCAGTAAGAAGCCCTATGGAACATTGAACAGTTTGACAAAACTAGCAATTCTCCCTTCATTGCCGCACAAGTACTTATCTTACAGTACTTAATTTATATAGTATGTAACATCTATCCTTCCTAATCAATTCGAATGTTTAATTCAAAGTGTATAATTCGAAGTATACATGCTCCTCACAAGGAGACTTGCTTTATATCTTGCATGTACTTTCACGAGGACGATTACATTAGTTATACCTCACTGGCCAATGATGAAAGATATTGAACATTGCAAGATTTTATTATGTCATATCATGGACAATAAATTTGAAATTTATACGATGGTATTTTTCAGATGTAATTCCCGAATACTCTGATCATCTTATTTTTACATGAAGCGTGCGTCCTTTCAACTTTCGGGTCTACTATATCAAAACCGTAAATTGTATTTATGTTGTTGCAGCTCACTCTATTTTGATATATCTGTCTTGTTAGAGGTTTAAATGTTATATATAATACGCCCACCTATTTTTTAAGTTTATGGGTCATTTTCGGAATAAACTTCTATGAACATTATGTACATGTCCTATTGTCTAAGTTGTGTCCCAGACTTTGTAAATACGTAAATGATGCTTAACCTTCATCTATGGGGCACCCCATGGGATGAGCCTACGCTAAGTGCATGCCGTTGATGCATCCCCTTCCCATTGATGCACGCCGTAAATGATGCTTAACCTTCAAGTCCTCTTGCCCCAAGTTCGAGATCATGTATGTACACGCAATTGAAAATCCACTTATAATTGTGAAATGCTTAATTATTTGTCATAAATTTTTTATTTTTGTTTGTATTAATGTAGATGAAAAAAAGGCATACCTATGACCAAGAGAAGTACCGTCATAACTGTATATAAAGACAATGTATTGGTAACCTGTAATTATATGTGGTATTACCTTTCATGATTAGAGAGAGGGAGAAGAGCACCAATGCACTATAGAGAAGGAGGAGAGACCTGTAGACGAAAAACGTCATTATAAAATCCTAGCTTATACCCTCTCCCAGGAATGTCTTCTTTATAATGAACCAAAGGGATGGGCCAGTCAAATAGAGCCGGAAGGCCAAGGACCTGTAGATGAGAATTAATTATTTCACTTTGTTTACTTGGTATCAGCTTTCACAGATTAATAACCATACTGTGATGACATTATCCAGAATAAACTTCCTACTATCATGAAATAGTCATATGCTTATTATTGTCTAATTGTACCATTTGTCTTTAACTCCAAGGACTGTAGTGATGACTGAATGTGATTAACGTCTGACAGTACATAATTCCAGTTATGTACACTTTTTCTTTGGGAAACTCCAGTTCTGTAGATGGAAGCAAGTGAAGAATCAGCCAAAAATTGTCAATTGTTTCTCTAAAGTGTCCCTGAACAAAAAGCTGCAGATGCAATTGAAGAATTGGCTTGAAACTGTCTTAACAATAATAATGAAGTAAACATTAAACCATGATGATTTGGAAAAAATATTGGCAAAGAATTCATAGGCATTTGTGAAATACATTCAAATAGTGGGGTTAACTTATAAGCCTCTGTCTATTACAAACTGGGAAGATGTAAATCAAAATTCCTTGCTTCTCATACTTTAGTACAATCCTGCCCCAACTTTATAAACCAGTGCATCATGTACCTTACCATACTGTTGAAGAAGCTCCTCTCGGCATGCCCAGCGTAAACGAGTGATGCCCTCTCTGCATCCAGCTGGACAAATACAGGGCATTTGTTAGTAGTTTGTGTTGTTTCTATGAATGTACATTCTTCGATAAAGGGCGTTTGTACGAATGTAGCTTCCCGTCAGGTAGCCGGACAGCCACCACACCAAGTTGATGTGTCCACAGCGACCATCGCCCTTCACATGCGTTGCGCATCCCACTCACACAACTTCAAGCAGGAATCCAGCCACCGCAATCCGCACCAAGCTGTTGTGTCCCACTCCGCACCAAGCTGTTGTGTCCCGCTCCGCACCTTGACTGCCTGCCTGCAGCCACGACACAACCAGCGCGCCAGCCGTAGCATCTCAAGGCTCAAGCTGTGGTTCACCGCTTAGAAGAACGCCCTCCGCCCGGCAAGCCGCGTCCACGGCACGGCGAGCAGCCGTGCCGGCCGCAACTGCAACTCTGCCGCCGCATGAGACCGTGCCACATCATCGCCGACCACCTGCCCTGCACCCGTCTACGCAACAGCGCGCCGCACACAGGAGCCCCTGGCCTCTGTCACCCGCGACCGGGTCCGGCGAGATCGGTCGGGATCCGTTGCCGCTGCCTTTGGTCCCGCCTCCAATCGCCACCAACGGCCGCCTTCCACCACAAACGACGCCGCCACATCGCCTCTGCGTCTCATGCCGTGCCGCCGGATCACGCTGGTGGCCGCCGCATGGGAGAGTGAGAGGGGATCGAGACGGAGATGCAGAGGTGGAGGGAGAGTGAGGAATGGCAGTGACAGAGAGTGGGGGCGAGTTAGGATAAGGTTGGTTTTTTTAGCAACGGGGATAAGGCTGGGTAAGTGAAAAATAATTTGGTTTGTGTCACTCATTTTTATTAATATAATAAATACCATTTGTTTATTTTTTGCTGGTGAAAATATCATTTGTATATGTTTATATATTTATATGTAAATAGGGGTGCCCAGTTTTTTATTGCAAATTGTGTTAGTCTCACTTTTGTTTTAATATATTGTATATGTTTATATAATGCAGTATACATATATTTAAATATTTTAATATTTTCCACTGTTTTTCGTCAAAGATAAAAAAATGATGGATTCGGATGATGTTTTAGAATATCATCTCACATAGGCACTAACATAATGACGATGGACCGAACTGAAACACCACTAAAAGAGGTGCATACACAAACCTTCTTTCTATGTATGGTATACAAAAGGTGGATTTTTATATGATTATTGTTGCAGAATGGGAGAAATAAAGATGTATTCTGCATCGTTAAAAAAGTATCTATAGACAAGGGTTCTAAGGCGACGTCGTTGGAAGGGGCCGAAAGTTTCCAGAGTTTTTTTACAACATAATCATGTGCAAGCGATGATATATAACTCATAACAAAGCGAAAAAAATGCCATGACGCAAGGTATTTCTTCTGTGTGATTATTGATCTTTTCTTAGTCATATTGTTTTCTGTATTCAACTAATTTGACTCATTATATACCGATTTGGCTTGGTTTTTTGTATCATGATGACAAACTATGTCCTCAATCAAAAATATTTCAAAAGCCCGTGGCAACGCACGGGCATTCTACTAGTTCTTCTAGTATGTCTTACAATAGCATCTATTAATTGCATGTCTTTAATTCTCGCGCCCGGGTCCTGGGCTGGGTCGGCGCCATTCATCGTCAACTTGATTATGTAAACCCTAACATCAGCGGCGGAGCCATGAATTGGACATAGGGAGGGTGTGTGTGTGTGTGTGTGTGTGGGGGGGGGGGGGGGGGGAGCCGAGACCCAAAAAATTCGTCGCCCACGAGACATTGTAAATAGACCTTTTAACAACTATATCTAATAAATCGAATATACTTAATATATTACCCAGAAGATAGCTACGAAATTTAATTAGGAAATAGAAGAATATCAATTAGCAGCATTTTGCATTTTGAAATGAACATCTAATTAGTAAATTAATCTATTGTCCTGCATGCTAGATTAATTAGGCTGCTAGGTTGTAGTCCATAGGAAAAAATACTACCAGTAGAGGCAGTGCAATGGGAGCCCATGAAACCTTGTGCATGATTCAAACAAAGGTATGGCAGACTGGCCATCTATGCATCAACATATGGCTCCTCACGGATCCCCATAACAGCATATGGGTCAAGGCGTATACGATCCCGATGTTCCTCCGCCCTCCGGAATCTTTATGTGTGATGCCTTATAGGTCAAGGTTGCTCTTATACTACACCTCTCAAACCTGGCCCGCGGATGTGTTGCGAGTGTACGATACCTTTGCTGGGACAAGCACGAATGTGATGAAGCTACCCAAACAGGCCTGCGGCAAAATTGCTATTTGTAACTTGCACTTGGATAGCTTTGTGACGCGAGACATATCTAATGGAAGCCTTGCTTGAATGAACCTTCATTCTTATATCTGGATCCTTGCTTGCCTGCATGCTTTCTCACTAGCTAGCCGGTCACAAAGCCTCGTCATAATACAGTTTCCCAGTTTCAGTCTTGGGTATTGCAAAGCAAGTTTATCTACCAGCTCCAAATTTTAATCCCCATTTATTGTGGGTGTTAGTCATCGGATGGCCTTGCAGGGTAAAGCAGAAAGGACAATTTTATCTACATCGAATTTATATATTAGAATGGCGGATAGAGGCATGGAGTCACGTCTATTTACTTTATGCTTCTTTACAATTTTGTGGTGGATTTGATAAGAACCCTTTTTGCTGTCTTAATAATAAATTATAAGCAAAAAACTATTTCTTAGACATGTTTTCCAATTATTCAAGGGATAACTTCCTATTGTTATTCTTGGGCATTGCACAAAAACTTAGTTTAGTTACCAACTCTAATTTATTATCATAATTTATTGAATATTATTCAACGGAGATCGGACAACCATGCTGGGTAAAAGGCAGCACAATTTAATCCACTTAGACATGCCTGCAACCAATCTCATCTCTGCAGAGGGTAAACAAATATGCAGATGGCAGTCAACTGAATATTGTATTAAAGAGACAGTGCGGTGTACATAACATGATAAAAAGTTTAAGCATGAAAGACTATATCATTGCTATTATCATCCATCAAGTATTAATTTTGACAATAAAGAAGGTTGTTTAGGCAGAACAATGGGCAATTCTTGCAAGCAATAACTAGAAGATATTTTTTTTTTGCATAAATACCGCAAACTTTTCAAATGCTTATCTGATTGCAGTGTATATACGGTATAACTAGTTAAAAAAGTTGAGCCCAAAAAAACTTAGTTTCCAATGGACCCCAATCGATCTATCATTACTATCTCACTAGTAGAAAACAGGCCATTAGTCCCGGTTCGAAAGGGCCTTTAGTCCCGGTTCCCTAACCGGGACTAAAGTATAGAGCCTAAAGGGTCCAAGCCTTTAGTCCCGGTTGGCTACGAACCGGAACTAAACCCTGGCCACGTGGTCGGCAGCGCGCGCCAGGGCATGGGGACCTTTGGTCCCGGTTGGGTTGGTAACACCAACCGGGACTAAAGGTTTAGGGGTTTAGGTGTTTAGGGGTTTAGTGTTTATTGTTTATTTTTCCTTTTCATTTTGTGTTTTTCATTTAATTCTTTTTCATTTTAAACATATTTTACGCTACTACATACTGTACACGTTATGCATATATAATAGAATTTCTCGTAGAACCGATCATATATCATAAAATTTCTCGTACAAGCAATCATATATCATAGAATTTCTCGTACGACCACATGCATACACACACACACACACACACACACATATATATATATACAATTTGGTATATACAATTTCTCGTACAATTTGCAGATCATTTGCGGATCGGGTAATGGTATTCTCCGTCGGGAGATATGACCTGCTGAAGCAAAAATCCTGCAATTTCCTCTTGAATTGCTCGTATGCGGTCCGTTGGTAGGAGCTTATCCCGCATCTCGTGCATCTTTAAAGAAGGAGATCAATATGAACATGTTAGTTGTGTGTATATGTATTAGATCATGATAAAAAAATATGAATGGTGTTTACGTACCCAAAGATCTCTTGCACTCTTGCTGCTTTCGGTCATAAAGTGAATGTTCTCGCAAACGTAATATGCACATAGATTAGTCCCCTGTGCCTGCCTCATGCACTTTACGAGAATAGAATTCAATCAGATAATAATGAAGCATGACAATGGTATTGAAACTAGAATTGAAGAGATGCGCGGACGTAGCTAGTACTACTTAATTACCCTGGGCTTTCGCCATCTCAACTCTGGTTTCCATTCACCGGTGACCTCTTTGATGAAACGTTTCCAAACCCTGCCCGGCAAACAAAATGAATAAAGGAGTTATTAATTACTTGATATCAGGAAATGAACTAATAAAGAAGCCGACATAGTGCGTCAATGATTGAAATTACCTTTTGAGCAACGAATGCAAGCTTATGTAATCTTCAGGGTCTTTACTTAGCGAGTCCAGTACTTCAACAGTTCCATCGTCAACTCTAATGATTAGAAGGATCCAGTGGTAGCTGCGCACACGATTTGTATAAGCGGGCATGCATAACTCATCAACTACACTTAACATCGAGTATATATATATATATATAAGCAAAAATAAAATTTGTAGTACAAGACATTAACACTCACCGGAAGTTCCAAGGTAAAAGTATTTCTGGTTTGTACTTTAGGGCCTTCAAAAACCTTAGAAGCATTTTCTCCGTGTCTTTAGGGTTCCTTCTCAACACTTCTTCATTAAGGGTATTTGGGTCAATGAACCCAATGCCATAGACTCCAGCTCTTTTCAATTCAAAAATCTTCATTCTGCATAATACCACACAAAAGAATATAGTGAGTATAATAACAGGCAATGAACGAGCTGAGCTAGAGACTTAAATTATAGAAAGAAATCACTTACAGACAATAGCAACTGACGATAGATTTGTCGAGTGCTTTTTGATTGAATAACTGAAAAAATTCTTCATTTTCAATCCACAAATCTTTTTCATGGATGTAATGCTCTTTCTCGACTTTCACCATGAGGCTCTCTCGCCCGTCCTTTACTTCTCTCATGTACCAGTCATGTAATTTGTGCATTTGCGTTGTTAGAAGCTTCTCGTCGTCAGGACTGACAGGAGGTTTCCCGGGGACAAATTGCCATGCTATTTCCTTCGGATCCAACGGTGGAAATTCCTCGATCTCTAGGAGTTGTTCAACGGTGATACCGAGCAATCTAGCATTCTCTCTATCAGCGTCGGTTATTACCACGTTATTGGCACTCACCTTGAGCGGGCTGATCGATTGGACTGCCTGTTCTCCGAGCTGGGGAACAGTTTTCCCGCATTTACTGCTACCGCTCGACTTCTGTCTTTTGTGGGATTCATAGGACTTGGTAATACAGCGTTCATAGTCTGATACCGGCCTTTTCTCCGCCGGTTTAGCTGCATCAATAAAGTGTTGTACGACCTCGTCGGGTACTTTCTCCTTTGGTGGCGGGGGCGGTTTCGGTCCAAAATGGGCCCGCAAAGCGAGATTCACTGATTCATCGACTTCCTCGTCAGTCATATCGTAAGCTAACTTCTTTTTGGCAGGAGGCTCGGGTTTCTTCTTTTGTGTTCTCTTCCGCTTTGGAGACGGCGGATATCGATATCGCGGACGATTCGCGCTAGGCTCCGTCTCGGGGTGGGATGGACTATGCTGACGTGGCAGAGCTTGATATCGCGGACTCGCCATGCGCTCCGTCTCGAGGTGGGATGGATTCGGCTGGTGCGGCGGAGATGGATATGGCGGACTCACCCTGCTCTCCGTCTCGGGGAGGGTTGGAGTCTGCTGACGCGGCGGACTTGGAGGAGGAGTCAGTGGCCTTGGCACCGAGTTTGGAAACACGATGCATTCCTTTTTCCACACAATGATACCACGTATGGCTTCTCCTAGTGTCAGCTCCCCTTGACCTTCCGTGTGATCAAGCTCTAGTGTATCATATCCCGACAGAAGTTGATCCACCCCGACACGAGCATAGCCAGGTGGAATCGGATTGCCGTGGAGGAGTGCTTCAGGTGCATTCGGTAAAGCAAAGTCGTGCGCCACCTTCATGGATATGTTCTTTAGTTTCATGTGTAGCTCACAAGGTGTCGACTCTAGGATATCATTCACGGGGTAGCGAGCCAGCAGTGCATCATCGGCCGGGACCCCCGTGGAACCCACGCTGCTTTTCGGCATAGATGATGGAATGGTACCATCCAATGCTGGATCTGGTTGCTGCTGCTGCTGAGATGCGCCTTGCTGGCTAAGTTTGTTGATTTGCTCCTGTTGCATGTTATATTTGCGTTCCAAGTCCTGAATCCGATCTACTTCATGCTTCTTCTTTCTGTCACAACTTTTGTAGCTATCGTTCCAATCCGCAAACCGCAGAAGCCACGGAACCATGCCTTTACCTCATGTTCGTCCCGGGTGTTCAGGATTCTTGAGGGCGCGCGAAAGCTCGTCCTTCTCTCTCTCGGGCTCGTACACACCCGTTCGAGCTTCTGCTATTGCTTTAAGTAACTCGTCCGTGGCTTCTTTAAGACTTGCCTGTTCAAGAACCTCCCTGTCTTTGGGTCCAACTTTCCCCCATGTGCATAAAACCAAGTCCTGCACCTCTCGGGCCAAGTCTCTGTTACTGGAGTGACCCCTGTGATAACCCACAAGTATAGGGGATCGCAACAGTTTTTGAGGGTAGAGTATTCAACCCAAATTTATTGATTCGACACAAGGGGAGCCAAAGAATATTCTCGAGTATTAGCAGCTGAGTTGTCAATTCAACCACACCTGAAAGACTTAGTATCTGCAGCAAAGCATTCAGTAGCAAAGCAGTATGGAAGTAACGGTAACAATGGCAAAGTGACAGTAGCAGTTTTGTAGTGATTGTAACAGTAGCAACGGAAAAGTAACTTAGCAAAGATCAATATGTGGAAAGCTCGTAGGCAATGGATCAGTGATGGATAATTATGTCGGATGGCATTCATCATGCAACGGTTATAACATAGGGTGACACAGAACTAGCTCCAATTCATCCATATAATGTAGGCATGTATTCCATATATAGTCATACGTGCTTATGGAAAAGAACTTGCATGACATCTTTTGTACTACCCTCCCGTGGCAGCGGGGTCCTAATGGAAACTAAGGGATATTAAGGCCTCCTTTTAATAGAGAACCGGAGCACTTAGTGAATACATGAACTTCTCAAACTACGGTAATCACCGGAAAGAATCCCAGTTATTGTCACCCTGGGGGATGCGGATCATAACTCGTAATAGGTGTCTACAACTTGCAAGATAGGATCAAGAACACATATATATTCATGAAAACATAATAGGTTCAGATCTGAAATCATGGCACTCGGGCCCTAGTGACAAGCATTAAGCATAGCAAAGTCATAGCAACATCAATCTCAGAACATAGTGGATACTAGGGATCAAACCCTAACAAAACTAACTCGATTACATGGTAAATCTCATCCAACCCATCACCGTCCAGCAAGCCTATGATGGAATTACTCACGAACAGCGAAGAGCATCATGGAATTGGTGATGAAGGATGGTTGGTGATGACGACGGCGTCGATTTCCCCTCTCCGGAGCCCAAAACGGACCCCAGATCTGCCCTCCCGAGGAAGAACAGGAGGTGGCGGCGGCTCCGTATCGTAAAACGCGATGAACTCTTCTCCTTGATTTTTTTTCTCCCCGAATAGGAATATATAGAGTTGGAATTGAGGTTGGCGTAGCTGCAGGGGGCCCACAAGACAGGGGGCGCGCCCTAGGGGGGGCGCCCCCCTGGCTTGTGGCCACGTGGTGGACCCCCTCCGGTTGATTCTTTCGCCAGTATTTTTTATTAATTCCAAAAATATTATCCATAAATTTTCAGGTCAATCCGAGAACTTTTATTTCTGCATAAAAATAACACCAAGGCAATTCTGCTGAAAACAACGTCAGTCTGGGTTAGTTCCATTCAAACCATGCAAATTAGAGTCCAAAACAAGGGCAAAAGAGTTTGGAAAAGTAGATACGATGGAGACGTATCACCCTGCAGCCTTCATGTTTCTCTCAGATTGATCCCACTTAGGCAACCCATACTTGTAGCCGCCTGGCCCCAGACGATGGTGCCACGTTTTTTTGTCGGCATTTATCTTGTTTATTCTCGACCGTTCCTTAGCTACTTGTGATTCCTTGAACTTCACAAATTCGTCCCAGTCATCTGCTAACTTCACATATTCTCCTTTGAATTCTGGAGTGTTCCTTCCGTTTTCCACGTAACTTTTCCATAATCTTTTCTTCCAAGACTAGAATTGTGTGGCCATCTTCTTAAGAGCACACTTCTTGACTTTCTCCCGTTGGAGATCTGTGAGACCTTCTGGTAGGGTGAAATGTTTCATGAGCTCCTCCCAAAGCAGATCTTTTGCTCTTTGGCTGACAAAAGAAACTGCTTGGGTATCTTTTGGCTGATTCCATTCTTGAACGGTGATCGGGATTTGGTCCCTAACGATAACTCCGCATTGACGTATAAATTTGTCCGCGTTCTCTTTAGGAGCAATCGGTTCGCCATCTGCTCTGATTTGATCGATGTTAAACTTTACGCCTTGTTTCAACTTTTTTGTCGGGCCACGTTTAACCCTTGTATAAGATTTGCTCGATCCAGAGGGCTAAAAGGAAGAAAGATTCGTTAATATATATAAATCAATCAATACATCTGATGATCACCAGAGGGCAAATTAATACCTCGCCGGTCTCTGTTAAATGGACAAAAATTTCTTCGCCATCATCATTGTCAGCTAGTTCGCCTTCGTCTCTTGGTTGTTCTTCCTCAATTCCCTCACCGGATGGGTTAAGGTATTGTGAGCCATCATCTACTTCATTCTCTTCGTTTCCGGAGCGTATCAGGTCGTACATGGCATTCTCTTGATCATGGTCTCTGTCTCTACCGTCCATAGCTTAACTAATCCTGAACAAATATAAAACAATTAGAATGCATTCAATAAGCAGAACCGGAGATATGCAAATCAATACAAGGCAATGCAACAATACGATCATCTAATATCACTAATACATCATCGAATAGTATCACTAATACATCATCGAATAAAATATCACTAATACAGATCTAGTCGACGTCTCGCGGCGCAGGCGGTGGACACCCAAAGATAACGAACTATGACAGGATCATAGCTCGGGTGTGATCCCTGAAGAACCTGTGTAACACCCCAAAAATTGGGTTATCGATTTTTGTGCTGTTATTCCTTCCTAGCTTTTCTCTCCCGAATTTTTCCTCTGGAATTTGGCAAGTGACCAGGTGAATCCCATCTATCCTCAACCTCTCAGTTCCTTTCCCATGCTCTTGTGCCAGTCAACCCCTCCATCAGTAAACCCTGAATCTCATTCAAACCCTAGTTCCGAAATATTGGAACTAGAAATCCTGCCTTTGTGTTTACAAAGGACCTATCATTTCCCTTGCACTGTTAATCCTCCCAAAATTTCTAGAGATCCTCTTTCCCTCATAAACCCTAGATGTGCAAAAATATTGCCAAGTCATATGCAATATTTCTCATCTAGAATTAATTCCTTGTTCTGCCCTTCTGAGGAATTAAATCCAGGAAAATATCTATCCATCTCCAAAGCCCATGAAAACTTGTGGAGATATTCTTTGTGATCGTATTGAGCTCTCATAAAAATATTGGCCATGATTAAATAGTGGAAATTGCATTTTCCTATTTAAAGCCAATATTTCAATTTGGGGCCTTTCCAAAGGAACTACCATTTTGGTAGCTAGGAAAAATCCCAAATAATTTGTGGAGCTTCTCATATCCATATCTTCTCCATTTCCATCAAAATATCAAGTTTCCCAATTCAAAGTTTGAGCATCACTTCCATTTGCAAATTCTATCCAGATTTCCCATTTGCAAAGGAAGTGCATGATTCCTTGATCTCCTTGGGCTAAAATTTTGCAAGGTGATGCTTTGTAATAAATTGGCCTTGTCCTCCAAAAATTAGCCCATTCCATTAGCCAATCTTCCTCAGCAAATTATTCAAGTTTCTGTCCAGATTGGAGCACTGTGAAGGAAGTACCATTTATACTTATGCAATTGGTATGAAACTTTTACAGTGACTCCATATTCCTAAATCATTGGTCTCCTCCAAATTTTAGCCATTTTAATCTATCCAATTCCTCAGAACCATCTGATTTCTATTTCTGTCCAGTCTGGCACTTTGTGAAGGAAGTGCTTGTTCTCTTGATTCAATTGAGCTGAAATTTGGCAGGGTAGTGCATATTCATATATCACTACTATAAACCAAAAATAATCTCAATTATCCAAACCCATCTTTTTCTATAATTTTCTCAAGTTTCTGACCAGATTGCATCTCTGTGAAGGAAGTACCCTCATAGATGATCAATTTGATCTGAAACTTGTCCAGCCATCTATCATGACCAAATCATAATTCCACACCAAAAATCATCCCAGTCCATGTAGCCATTTGACCCTAGCTCTCTCATTTCCAAATCTGGTCAGACTGCCAAGTTGCAAAGGAAGTATCCTATAGACTTGTCCAGTGGAGCTGAGACTTTGCCTAGATGATGACCTTAGTAGATGATTGACCCATGCCTGACATCAAGCCAAGAGGTGCACTGTGGTGGCCACACCACGGCACAAACAGGTTGCTGTTGGCAACTATTTGACCTTGGACCAGTCACCTCAGGCCTCTCTCAAGTCATTCAGTTGCATGGGTCAACTCAGGGAAGCGTGGAGAACACCCTAGACACCTTTTGGCATCGAGCGCAGCGTGGCATCGCCGTGACCACGGGCAGAGCGTGCCAAAACCGCGCCCTGTGCATTGGAGTTGACGGGAGCACGTCTCCAGTGAGCTCCAGCCTGTCCAGGAGCATCGTAGAGCTCCCCATTGTGTGCGCGCACCCTCTCGAGCCCTCTCCCCCTCGTCCCGTAGCTTCTGGCCGTCTCTACCGAACGCCGGAGCATCGCCGCTTCGCCGTGCGTCTTGGAGCTTCGGCCATCGCCGCGAAGCTTCCTCCCCGAGCCTATTTATAGTGTGCCCCGAGCCCCCTGACCAGCAGGAACCCAGCCCCCTCCTCCTATTGAGCTCTAGGAGCTCCGACCCCCTCTAATGGCCGAGTCGGCCGCCGTCGACCCTGCGGTCGAGCTCCGCCCCTGAGCCCTCCCGCTCCTTCTGTCCTTCGTGGGCAGCGTCCCCTCAAGCTTCTGGAGCCGCCGCCCTCATTGCTACCGGGGAGCCTTGCCGGCGCAGCCCCACCGACGCCCGTCGGCCCCGCGCCCCAGCCCGCGGCCTGGGCACTGCCGCTCGCCCCGCGAGGTCCCACGACCACCGCTGGAGGCGGCATGGAGCGGCGGAGCCTCTCGGCTCGCTGGCCGGCCTTCCCTCGTCGCCGGACATAGCCTGCGCCGACGGCCGAGGCCCTCCCTGGCCGGCGTCGTGAGGAAGGAAAGAGAGAGAAGGAGGGAAAGGGAAGAGATGAGGCGGGGCCCACGCGTCAGCTGGAGAAGGAAAAGTCAACCCGGGCCCAGTCGGTTTTAAGTGAAGGCGTAATTCCAGGAATACGCTTTCCTGTTCGAGAAGCGTATTCTCCCGCAGCCTCAGACAGAAATACGTTTTCTCTGCAGTGAAAGCGTAATCGCAGAAATACGCTTTCATTTTCTCAGCCGACGGCCGAAGGGGTTATTTTATGAACGTTCACCCGTTAGAGCTGAAATGGACACTATTCTGGCCATTTCACCGCCTAACGAACGAACGTCCGTTTCTTCGCGACCGTAGCTCCGATCGAGGTAAAACCAGCGCCCACGTCTTCGTCTCGTCGAGCCCGTTCCGATGGCATTATTTTCATAATGTGTTCACATTGTGAAAATAACCATTTTGCCCTTGCCCTCCGATCGAGCCCTCTGAGAGAGAACCCTTTCCGGCGAATTCTTCCGCGAGGTGATCGCATCTTCTTCCCGGCATATCCATCGACCCCCAGGCAAGCCAACCTCTTACCATGAGCTCCTGACTTGCGTGATGACTTTGCTTGCACCTTGTGTGTGTTTATCTATTACCTGCTAGTCTGCATTTGCTTATACATGTGATGACATCGCTACTAGATACCAGCATTACTGTTTTCATATTGTCAATAACATATTCATGTTAGCACTGTGGTTGATCTCATGCCATGACTATCAGTACCATGGTCTTGCTATGCTCGCACTTATAATTGTCGATATGTTGAGTTAGATTAAGAGATTACTGTCTATGATTATTTTGGGTTTTATCCGGCAGTTTGTGGATATGAGGAGTTAATTTAATGCAACCTAGTTGGTTGATCTAGAGTCACCTGTCTGGGCTTATCCGTGCAACCACATTTGCCGATATGGGACGGCCTTGACTTGGCCTGATTGCGTGATATTTCACCGGTACCACCAAAGAGGGAAGGTTATGCGCGCGCGCTGCCCTGGCCCGGTAGGCGGCGATAACCTTGTGAGCCCAGTTGTTGGTTTGTTTGCGCGCGGTCCCCGTTTGGGACAGACTGATCCCCGTTTGGGACAGTTAGTTTGGCCACGATGGTGGCAGGTGTCATGAGGACACAGGGGCCACCCAAGGCTGACCTCCGGGGCAGGAAGAGTGCCGGTGGTACGATGAAGGAGTCACGAGTCAGGCAGGTTTCGTTGAAGCAACGCTGGTCCACCCGAGTGGGATCACGAGGCCAGGTGCTTCATGGTGTGGGTAAAGTGCGCAACCTCTGCAGAGTGTAAAATCTATTCGAATAGCCGTGTGCACGGTATTGGACAGCCCGTCCAGACCTCACTAGGTGGTCAACCGTAGCAGTGTTAGTAATGATGGAAGAACTCATCTTGGGTAGACATCAGATGATGTCAGGAATAAGATATGTTAGCCAAGGGATGGCTATATGATGAGTGGTCGGATGACCACACGATTTGGATTGGACCTGAATCAGTTCAGGTTGGATCTTGAGTATGTCGAGGGTTGTGTGACAACCCAGAAGAGAGTAAGTTGGTATTCGGTACTATAGGTACTCTAAGTACTTAACGTAATCATTGCCATGTTTGGTAGAGTATAAGCCTGATCCATGATATGCTATGCTTGATGTGTGTTTTACAGTAATTTTATGCTATGTTTAGAATAGATTCTTATATAAGCATAGTGCTTGCTTTGTCATCTGCTTGTTTGGTTGCTATGTATTTGGTTGTCTTGCGAGTACATTCAAAGTACTCACCTGGCCTTGCACGTGGCCAGTTGCAGGAGAAGATCCGTCGTGCTAGATCGTAACCTAGCCAGTCCTGTGCGTTATGGAGCCCAGCCAGAGACGTCGATGCCGCGGATCCAAGACCTCTGATACCCTTTAGTTAGCCTTGGAGCTATGCATATTGTTGTAAGCAACAGTATTGTAATACTCCATTATAATTAATAAAGCCATTTTTATGCCTGGAATTGCTGTATCTTATCTTTGACGTGCGCCAGGTCTTATCATGGGGCTGGCGTGCGTCGGCCCTCTATCGGGGTGCCACAAGACTTGGTATCAGAGCCAGGCTAGCTATAGGTTACCCTAGCCTCAAACCAACCCCTATCCCCAACCAGTAGTGAGCCCAATAGTTTTGACCCGTCTCTGGCATCCGACATGGCCACTGTGGATCAACAGGCGGCGCAGTCGGAATGGACGTGACCCTACCCAGCTGTCCACCTAGCCACCCTGGATTAGACCGTGACCCCACTTAGTTGTTGGCCATACCGGTGTATCTTCTACCCGGCACGAGAAGGATCCACGCCATGCTGGTGTGTTCCAGCCGACTGCCTATTTAAGCCCCCTCCCATCTGCGAGTCGTAGCCCTCTCCATTCAGTAAGCCAGAACCCTGCAAGAGACCCAGACTAGTATCTTCAACACAGCAGCCATGGCCAGTTCTTCCAAGACACCCAAAACCCCCACTTTCCATAGCCGGACCCTGGCTGATGGTCATCCCGGCTTATCATCCATTCTTTCGAGTATGCTCACTCGAGCCCTTGGCTGTAGTACCCCTTTGGTGTATTTGGTGTTCCCCACCTTTGCCGATTTTATGCAAAGGTGTATATCAGCCCAGGTCCAACAGCGGATGGGAAGCCCATGAGTTTTCAGGGCAAACCCATGCCCACCCCCGCGTTGGCTGTCCAGATGGCTGCCGCAGGAGCCATCGCCCGCCTTCGTATCCAGTTTCCGCAAGTAGCGGAGATGCAAGAGTTCCGCTATTTTCCCTCTTCGTCGTACACCGGTGGCAAGTTCTCCAGCATAGTTAGAGATGTTGACCCAACCATAGCTCGCCTCGTCCAGTATATTGATGCCCAGGGACTTCTGCTCTCTGGCATTCTGCGAGAGTTCCAAGCCATTGACCAAGACACCACACGGGTTGTTACGGAAGCATACCGTGCGGCCCGTGAAATTGCATCCCAGACCACCCGTTCCCTGTTGCCAAACCCAGTACCCCCTTCGCAACTAGTACCACCCTCGCCATCTGTGAACCCCTATCGACCAGGCATCATCCACCCAAATTCCATTCAGGGAGCTATCCGGCGACTTCGTCATCGGGATGTGTTCGGTCAAGTTCCCGCTGCAGCTCCAGTAGTTGAGCCCCAACCCATAGAGGTGTCCGACGATAAAGATGGAAGCTGGCTCAGTCTTCGTCCCCCAGGAGAGCCCCAGCAGAAGTAGGCCCATTTGTGGCTCCGACAGTGATCGAAGCCAGGAGATGCCACGAGCATGTGTGTGCGAAGACTGTTTCTTTGCCTGCGTCTGGAATAGGACCTTGTAGTTTGGAGTGAGTTGTGGTTAGCTGCCTAGTAAGGCTGCGTGTTGTGGTATGCTTGTATTGCCTGTACTGCCTGTGCCTGTGTGCTGTTGTGATGTTGTGTAGGCCTATTTGCTCTGTGTGCTTGGTTCATCTGTCACTCCGTTAAGCAGAAATGTTTAATAGAGCTGGCAGTGAATCCTTAACAAGATTTTAGTCAGTAGAGCACTTACACGTAATAACATCAGACTCGTCCGGAGTCCCTAATTAAAACGCGAGCCGGTGTAGGTGTATGTATACCAGGAGTACATACACCCACTGGCATTAAAACACCCTAGTGTAATCTGCTCGATTTGTTTCTTTCTTCTGCCTGCATTTTGCTATTATGTGGATTTTGCATTTGCCTGCATATCAGTCTGAATAGATTGCATGTGAATCGTGTGAGCAATGTCTGCACGCTAGTTGCAATCTCGGAGCAATTCTAGGAGATTTTATTGCAGCATAGACCGATACAACCCTTCTAGTCCAAGGCCTAAACCCCGATTTGACCCTAGCCCCCACCCATTGTGAACGCCGGTCAGCGAGGAGCAACTAGCAGCATGGCCTCCACACTGGTAGAAGCTCCGCTGACCGCACCACACTAACCCTAGACCTAGCGGCGCCTCTGTCACTGTCTTGTGTGATGTTGACAGGCCACCCCTCGCCGCCGCAGCCCGCGCTTATTCTGCTGGCTTGAGACGGCGTAGTTGACCCCCAACCGCCCCTCTAGCAGCAGCATCCTGGCGATCCTCAAGGATCATCGCGCACAGCAGCAGCGAGCCGCCAACCAATGCCGCCAGCATGCCAGCCAGGAGGATCGTGATCAGCTCTGAGCCCACGTCCGCCATTAGCGCCTTGCCTCGCGCTCCTGCAACCAGAAGGAGAAGGAAAGAGGAAGAAGAAGTGAGGTAGAGTGCGAGGTGATAGGAAGAGAGTAGAGAACCCACGGTCGTTTTTATAGCCCCAATCTGGTGTACGGTGAGCAAGGTCCAGGAGACCGCGCGCCGCTCGATCACCGGCGTCCAGGAGGCGAATCTGCGAGCATTGCCAACCGGCGCTGGCCCGCGATGGGAGTGCTCTCTGCGTCGATCCCATGCACGCCGCGCACTATCGCCGTAGGGTACTCCGTGCCCTAGGAGCTAGGCGTGCGTAGTGCCTAGCTGCACTCGGGGCAGCGAGAGAGCGAGAGAGAGAGAGCCGTTGGCTAGAGATAGAAGAAGGAGGCTGCCAATGGGCCCTGGTCCCACCTGTCAGCGAGAGGGGCCACTGTTCATTGTGGTACCCCGAGCATTTTGGAAAAAGTGAAATTCTGCTTTTTCTAAAAATGTCAGGGCTACCCAGCGCCCCTACCTGGGGAGTAGATCCCGCGATATCCGTGTTTCGATCTGGGTGTACCAGTTTTTGGTACTCTTAACTCGGTTGTTTTCAACCGCAGGGTTAAGACCCAGCCCAGAGGTTTTTCTAGGAGGCGTAGTATTTTTGTTCTAAGCTAACCCTAGGAATCTCGAGGACGAGATTCTTCTAAGGGGGGAAGGTATGTAACACCCCAAAAATCGGGTTATCGATTTTTGTGCTGTTATTCCTTCCTAGCTTTTCGCTCCCGAATTTTTCCTCTGGAATTTGGCAAGTGACCAGGTGAATCCCGTCTATCCTCAACCTCTCAGTTCCTTTCCCATGCTCTTGTGCCAGTCAACCCCTCCATCAGTAAACCCTGAATCTCATTCAAACCCTAGTTCCGAAATATTGGAACTGGAAATCCTGCCTTTGTGTTTACAAAGGAGCTATCATTTCCCTTGCTCTGTTAATCCTCCCAAAATTTCCAGAGATCCACTTTCCCTCATAAACCCTAGATGTGCAAAAATATTGCCAAGTCATATGCAATATTTCTCATCTAGAATTAATTCCTTGTTCTGCCCTTCTGAGGAATTAAATCCAGGAAAATATCTATCCATGTCCGAAGCCCATGAAAACTTGTGGAGATATTCTTTGTGATCGTATTGAGCTCTCATAAAAATATTGGCCATGATTAAATAGTGGAAATTGCATTTTCCTATTTAAAGCCAATATTTCAATTTGGGGCCTTTCCAAAGGAACTACCATTTTGGTAGCTAGGAAAAATCCCAAATAATTTGTGGAGCTTCTCATATCCATATCTTCTCCATTTCCATCAAAATATCAAGTTTCCCAATTCAAAGTTTGAGCATCACTTCCATTTGCAAATTCTGTCCAGATTTCCCATTTGCAAAGGAAGTGCATGATTCCTTGATCTCCTTGGGCTAAAATTTTGCAGGGTGATGCTTTGTAATAAATTGGCCTTGTCCTCCAAAAATTAGCCCATTCCATTAGCCAATCTTCCTCAGCAAATTATTCAAGTTTCTGTCCAGATTGGAGCACTGTGAAGGAAGTACCATTCATACTTATGCAATTGGTATGAAACTTTTACAGTGACTCCATATTCCTAAATCATTGGTCTCCTCCAAAATTTAGCCATTTTAATCTATCCAATTCCTCAGAACCATCTGATTTCTATTTCTGTCCAGTCTGGCACTTTGTGAAGGAAGTGCTTGTTCTCTTGATTCAATTGAGCTGAAATTTGGCAGGGTAGTGCATATTCATATATCACTACTATAAACCAAAAATAAGCTCAATTATCCAAACCCATCTTTTTCTATAATTTTCTCAAGTTTCTGACCAGATTGCATCTCTGTGAAGGAAGTACCCTCATAGATGATCAATTTGATCTGAAACTTGTCCAGCCATCTATCATGACCAAATCATAATTCCACACCAAAAATCATCCCAGTCCATGTAGCCATTTGACCCCAGCTCTCTCATTTCCAAATCTGGTCAGACTGCCAAGTTGCAAAGGAAGTATCCTATAGACTTGTCCAGTGGAGCTGAGACTTTGCCTAGATGATGACCTTAGTAGATGATTGACCCATGCCTGACATCAAGCCAAGAGGTGCACTGTGGTGGCCACACCACGGCACAAACAGGTTGCTGTTGGCAACTATTTGACCTTGGACCAGTCACCTCAGGCCTCTCTCAAGTCATTCAGTTGCATGGGTCAACTCAGGGAAACGTGGAGAACACCCTGGACACCTTTTGGCATCGAGCGCAGCATGGCATCGCCGTGACCACGGGCAGAGCGTGCCAAAACCGCGCCCTGTGCATTGGAGTTGACGGGAGCACGTCTCCAGCGAGCCCCAGCCTGTCCAGGAGCGTCGTAGAGCTCCCCATTGCGTGCGCGCACCCTCTCGAGCCCTCTCCCCCTCGTCCCGTAGCTTCTGTTCGTCTATACCGAACGCCGGAGCATCGCCGCTTCGCCGTGCGTCTGGGAGCTTCGGCCATCGCCGCGAAGCTTCCTCCCCGAGCCTATTTATAGTGTGCCCCAGGCCCCCTGACCAGCAGGAACCCAGCCCCCTCCTCCTATTGAGCTCTAGGAGCTCCGGCCCCCTCTAATGGCCGAGCCGGCCGCCGTCGACCCCGCGTTCGAGCTCCGCCCCTGAGCCCTCCCGCTCCTTCTTTCCTTCGTGGGCAGCGTCCCCTCAAGCTTTTGGAGCCGCCGCCCTCATTGCTACCGGGGGAGCTTCGCCGGCGCAGCCCCACCGGCGCCCGTCGGCCCCGCGCCCCAGCCCGCGGCCAGGGCACTGCCGCTCGCCCCGCGAGGTCCCGCGACCACCGCTGGAGGCGGCATGGAGCGGCGGAGCCTCTCGGCTCGCTGGCCGGCCTTCCCTCGTCGCCGGACGCAGCCTGCGCCGACGGCCGAGGCCCTCCCTGGCCGGCATCGTGAGGAAGGAGAGAGAGAGAAGGAGGGAAAGGGAAGAGATGAGGCGGGGCCCACGCGTCAGCTGGAGAAGGAAAAGTCAACCCGGGCCCAGTCGGTTATAAGTGAAGGCGTAATTCCAAGAATACGCTTTCCTGTTTGAGAAGCGTATTCTCCCGCAGCCTCAGACAGAAATACGTTTTCTCTGCAGTGAAAGCGTAATCACAGAAATACGCTTTCATTTTCTCAGCCGACGGCCGAAGGGGTTATTTTATGAACGTTCACCCGTTAGAGCTGAAATGGACACTATTCTGGCCATTTCACCGCCTAACGAACGAACGTCCGTTTCTTCGCGACCGTAGCTCCGATCGAGGTAAAACCAGCGCCCACGTCTTCGTATCGTCGAGCCCATTCCGATGGCATTATTTTCATAATGTGTTCACATTGTGAAAATAACCATTTTGCCCTTGCCCTCCGATCGAGCCATCTGAGAGAGAACCCTTTCCGGCGAATTCTTCCGCGAGGTGATCGCATCTTCTTCCCAGCGTATCCATCGATCCCCAGGCAAGCCAACCTCTTACCATGAGCTCCGGACTTGCGTGATGACTTTGTTTGCACCCTGTGTGTGTTTATCTATTACCTGCTAATCTGCATTTGCTTATACATGTGATGACATCGCTACTAGATACCAGCATTACTGTTTTCATATTGTCAATAACATATTCATGTTAGCACTGTGGTTGATCTCATGCCATGACTATCAGTACCATGGTCTTGCTATGCTCGCACTTATAATTGTCGATATGTTGAGTTAGATTAAGAGATTACTGTCTATGATTATTTTGGGTTTTATCCGGCAGTTTGTGGATATGAGGAGTTAATTTAATGCAACCTAGTTGGTTGATCTAGAGTCACCTGTCCGGGATTATCCGTGCAACCACATTTGCCGGTATGGGACGGCCTTGACTTGGCCTGATTGCGTGATATCTCACCGGTACCACCAAAGAGGGAAGGTTATGCGCGCGCGCTGCCCTGGCCCAGTAGGCGGCGATAACCTTGTGAGCCCAGTTGTTGGTTTGTTTGCGCGCGGTCCCCGTTTGGGACAGACTAATCCCCGTTTGGGACAGTTAGTTTGGCCACGACGGTGGCAGGTGTCATGAGGACACAGGGGCCACCCAAGGCTGACCTCCGGGGGAGGAAGAGTGCCGGTGGTACGATGAAGGAGTCACGAGTCAGGCAGGTTTCATTGAAGCAACGCTGGTCCACCCGAGTGGGATCACGAGGCCAGGTGCTTCATGGTGTGGGTAAAGTGCGCAACCTCTGCAGAGTATAAAATCTATTCGAATAGCCGTGTCCACGGTATTGGACAGCCCGTCCAGACCTCACTAGGTGGTCAACCGTAGCAGTGTTAGTAATGATGGAAGAACTCATCTTGGGTAGACATCAGATGATGTCAGGAATAAGATATGTTAGCCAAGGGATGGCTATATGATGAGTGGTCGGATGACCACACGATTTGGATTGGACCTGAATCAGTTCAGGTTGGATCTTGAGTATGTCGAGGGTTGTGTGACAACCCAGAAGAGAGTAAGTTGGTATTCGGTACAGTAGGTACTCTAAGTACTTAACGTAATCATTGCCATGTTAGGTAGAGTATATGCCTGATCCATGATATGCTATGCTTGATGTGTGTTTTACAGTAATTTTATGCTATGTTTAGAATAGATTCTTATATAAGCATAGTGCTTGCTTTGTCATCTGCTTGTTTGGTTGCTATGTATTTGGTTGTCTTGCGAGTACATTCAAAGTACTCACCTGGCCTTGCACATGGCTAGTTGCAGGAGAAGATCCGTCGTGCTAGATCGTAACCTAGCCAGTCCTGTGCGTTATGGAGCCCAGCCAGAGACGTCGATGCCGCGGAACCAAGACCTCTGATACCCTTTAGTTAGCCTTGGAGCTATGCATATTGTTGTAAGCAACAGTATTGTAATACTCCATTATAATTAATAAAGCCATTTTTATGCCTGGAATTGCTGTATCTTGTCTTTGACGTGCGCCAGGTCTTATCCTGGGGCTGGCGTGCGGCGGCCCTCTATCGGGGTGCCACAACCTGCCAGGTATTGGAGAACCTGGCGTCCAACACAGCCATGTAGCGTCAAACGTGCTCGTCCTCCTCCCTGACACGGCGACGTACCACCTCCGCGGGGGCCGGCTCCCTCTGCACCGACAGTAGTCCACGCGACCGCCACCAAATAACCTCCGTGTCGACGACGGGACTCTCATGGAGCTTCAGCCAGTGCCTCCGGGTAGCACCTCCCAGTGCCAGCCCGGCGGAGCCCAGTCCCATACATGGCGCCTCTCAAGCAGGCTGTTGCCACCAAGTCGACGACGAGGATGCTGGCCGGGCATCGTCGACTCAACGGCTACGCTATGCAACTAAACATTTAAACATTTAAACATCATATATCTGCCTAATATAAAATCATTGATATCGTCGGGGACTCTCCCTCACCGACGATCGTCGGGGGGTACTCTCCCTCACCGACGATCGTCGGGGACTCCTCGATATCGCGTCACCGACGACCGACGATACTATATTAAAAACAACTAAATTAACTAAATTAACTACCGCTTAATCCTAAAGTCAAATTAACTACAACTTTCATTAAGCATCTAAAAATGAAAAACAAATGAACATACATCTACATACTAAGCATCTACATACTAAGGGAGAGGAGGAGAGCTCACCGGCCGGGATCGTCGGGGCGGAGGGAGGCGAGGAGGATGCCGGAGACGGAGGAGCGGCGCCGGAGTTGGAGGAGGATGCCGGAGACGGAAGAGCGGTGCCGGAGTTGGAGGAGGATGCCGGAGACGGTGGAGCGGTACCGGAGATGGAGGAGGACGCCGGATGAGGGGAGGAGCGGCGCCGGCGTGGGCTCGGGCGTCCGCGGTGGCGCGTGGAGGAGCGGCGGCGGCGCGTGGAGGAGGAGAGAGGCGGCGGCGCGTGGGCAGAGCGGCCGGACGTGGGCTCGAGCGGCCGCGGCGGCGCATGGAGGAGCGGCGGCGGCACGTGGAGGAGCGGCCGGATGGCGACGTGGATCGAGGGCGCAGGCGGGGCAGCCTGGCGGCGTCGTCGAAGCGGGTGAAGACGGAGTGATTTGGGGGAGGAAGAAGGCGGGGTTATATAGGAAGGACCTTTAGTCCCGGTTGGTGGCTCCAACCGGGACTAAAACCCCTTTAGTCCCGGTTGGTGATACCAACCGGGCCTAAAGAGGCCTTTTCGGCGGCCCAAATTCGCGCGGGAAGGGACCTTTAGTCCCGGTTGGTGATACCAACCGGTACTAAAGGTCTATTTTCTCTTTTTTTTGTTTTTCTGTTTTTATATTTAGTCCCGGCTGTGGTGGGAGTTTAGTCCCACCTCGCTAGTTGAGGAGCACGACGACCAGCTTATAAGCCCCGCTGTGAGAGAGGCAGCACGAGCCTCTCTCAAACCGAACATGTGCCTACTATGTCGCTGTTACTAAAGTGAAAATAGATGCTCTTATAGAGAAAATTCAACCTAAATTCAAAGTGCTAGTAAATTCAAAGTGCTATTTAACTCTCTGGTTAGCCATGGTCAAGAATCGGTACCACCGAGAATTGAGAATCGATCTCACCGAGTTTTTGGACCAACTCTCTGGTTAGCCATGGTCAAGAATCGGTACCACCGAGAATTGAGAATCGGCGTCACCGAGTTGTGCAATCTGACCGTTAGTCACCTAATCGGTACAACCGAGAGTTATGTATCGGTCTCACCGAGATTCAAAAGTTACTGCCTTTTGGTCACTTCGGTACCACCGAGATTCACACATCGGTGTCACCGAGTTGGTCACTTTAGGTGTAACGGTTGGATTTTTAGGGATGCCTATATATACCCCTTGACCACCACCTACTCGAAAGAGAAGCACTCAGAACTATTCCATACTTGCCCCATCCTATTTTCTGAGAGAGGACCACCTACTCATGTGTTGAGATCAAGCCATTCCACTCCATCCATATGAATCTTGATCTCTAGCCTCCCCAAGTTGCTTTCCACCAATCCAATCTCTTCTACCAAGCCAAATCTGTGAGAGAGTGATTGTGTGTTGAGGAGTCTATCATCTTGAAGCACAAGAGCAAGGAGTTCATCGACATTACCGAGCCTATTACCTTTTGGAGGGTGGTGCCTCCTAGATTGGTTAGGTGTCGCTTGGGAGCCTTCTACTTCGTGTTGTGGAGTTGAACCAAGAAGTTTGTACGGGCAAGGAGATCGCCTACTTCGTGAAGATCTACCCATAGTGAGGCTAGTCCTTCGTGGACGGAAGCCGTTATGGAATAGTCAAGGTTGCTACTTCGTGGACCCTTATGGGTGGAGCCCTCCGTGGACTCTCGTGACCGTTACCCTCCATGGGTTGAAGACTCCATAAACGTGGACGTACGATAGCACCACCTATCGGAACCACGGGAAAAATCTTCGTGTCCCTCATGCGTTTGATCTCCCTATCTCAACTCCTTACTTTCATGTGCAATGTCTTTACTTTCCGCTGCCATACTTGTTGACATGCATGTGTAGGGAGTGCTAGACTTGTCATAATTGTTAAAATCTGCCAACCAATTAACTTGGGAAAATGTTAGGTTTTAAATTCCTGCTAGTAGTCTATTCACCCCCCCTCTAGACACACTTCTAGTGATCCCTCAATCACCGACTCGCGTAACGCCGCTGCGCCGCCCCTTGGGGCCGTAGCACCGTGGCACGCGGTCCACATCGCCCCGAGGTCTTCTCACCGTCGCCCCGATCTGCCCGCCGCGGCTGCGTCGCCCCTTCGGGCCATAGCGCCGCGGCCCGCGGTTCACTCCGCCGTCTCCGCGCGTCGACTCTACGTGGTATGGGCCACGCCGTCTCCCTTGGCACGGGAACGCCACCGTCCGCGCTGGTCTTTGTCACACTGTCGGGTTATTCCTCGCCTACTTCAAGCCTCGACACCGCGCTCCTAACCAGTCGCCGCCGCCGCCGTCAGGCCGTGGCCGCCGCTCTTCTTCGGCGCCGCTGCAGGTCGCTCACCCGACCCGTGCGCCAGTCCACCCCCTTCTTCTTCGTCCAGTACCAGCTCATCGCCAACATCGCCGTCATCTACCCCGACCACTTCATCTACTCCGACCACCGCGGGCGACGTAGGCCCCTGCCGGCAACCGTCGTCGAGTCCTTCTCTGCTAGCCTCCTCAACATGGCGTACAAGTTGTGTGCAGGTCCCCGTCTACGCATGCCCGGTGCTGGTAACACCGATGCGTGCCTTCGTCCCCGATGTGTTCCTAGGTCTGGCAAGCCTGCAGCGACGCATCGCCAACATCGACTTCGTCTTTCTACGCATGCCCGGTGCTGGCAACACTGATATGTGCCTTCACACACGATGTGTCCTCGGGCTTGGCAATCCCGGCACGACGCGTCGTTAACAACGTCTTCCTCCCGGCGCACCAGTACTTCAACACCACTGCGCCCATGACTAACTCAGCGCCTCCTTGCGCCCGCGGCTCCACGGCGACTTCCTCGACACCGGCCTCCCCGACTCGACATCGACCACGACGTTCTTTGCACGACTACCTCGACCACGGCTACACCACCCTACGCTCTCGGCTACCTCGACAAATGGCACAAAGGGCTACCGCCTTGCTTGAGCAACCTCGTCGGTTTCTACTCCAGCCACGACTTCCACGATGCATCGACCGTTACGACTGTGGGGGGATGACCGTCGTCTTACCTTCGGATTCTTCTCAAGTCTCACCGTCTGCGTCGCCACCGTTGTGACTGCGGGGGGATGTTGAGTATCGTGATTGTTTAGGAAACATAGATAGACTAGGATTTGTTCCTGCCTTGACTTGTACTCCAAGATGATCATGCACTCCTATATATATGCCCACGAGGCTCAAGCAATACAACAACTATTCCATCAAATCCCTCTCTTCCTTTCAACACAGCCAATGCCATTTTCGAAAGCACAATACAATCTTTCTCTAATAGCTATACTATATTGGTTAGCACATGTGTATTTATAGCCCTAAGATGAGTAATATTTTGTTAGTAGTTGCTACATCATAGCTTATGAATATCCATCAATTATATTATTTTGTATCTGTCTTATAATTTTTATTATTGGTTCAATTATTGGCCAAAGTATGGATTAATTTAGAGTCAAATACGTTTTGCATCTTTTTTATTTGCGAAAAGGCCTAAAGCAATATATATTAAGTATCCCATGTTCTTATATACACACCTTTAAAAAAATTACATTAAAAATCATGGGGGTGTCGAAGTCTTCTTCCTCCTGTATTCATCGGCGGCAAACCGTGAGCAAAGCTCGGTGTCACCTTTGGCCTCGGCCTTGGTGGAGCAAATTGTTTCAAACCCAAGAGCTTGTAGAAGCAGCGGCTGGGAAGTCGTCGATGCAGACCAGGAGACGCCGGTAGCCATGATCTGCGAAACAAATCGCAGCACCAGAGAAAAAACCCGTCAATAAAGGCATGTAGAAACTCCGAAGACAACAATGACCACGGAAGCCGGCCAAATCCAGATGGATCCACATCTACCGGAAACCTAAATCGACCGGATTCCAGAAGATCCATCAGAGATACAACTCCACAGACCTTCCACCGGTGAGAAACACACACATGAAACGGAGATAGGGCGAGAGAACATTAGTCCTGCCCTAGAGCAATGCCGTCGCTTCGCCTCTCCAAACCAAACACAACGACTCCCTAAAGAAAATCTGAAAAAAATCACCAATGTCATTGTACGAACAGTCCAGGCTCGATGTCGGACTCGCCGTCGTTCAGAACCATGCACCGATGCCCTCTTCTCCAATGTTTCGGTCAGGCCGGGCCACCGATGAAGGCCTCCATGATGGATTCCTTCGGCCGTCGCCGGCTTCCCCATCGCCGACGCCGCGCACCGCGTGACGAAGGGTTGGAATACACCCAGAAAAAAGACACCCTGAAAAAAAGAACCAACAGATTACGTTTATCCAGGCTTGGAATACAACCTACGGTACAAATCGTGTGGTAGCCCAAGCCTGTTTGTAATTTGGTACTTCCATGATTCCATCTACTAGATAGATGTTTAAAACGCCTCACACGACCCACGATCTCAAATCAAAACGTCCATGTTTTCGTTGCAAACCTGCGGCTCCAACCCTAATCCTTGCCGCCGCCGCCGCGCTCGCGCACAACCAGCAGGATGGACGACGGTGGCGCAGCCGCCGCTGCAGGCTCGTTGTTGACAAGGGATGCCATCTTGGACATCCTCACCTGGGTGCCGCTCAAGTCCGTGTGCCGTTTCCGGTGCGTCTCCAAGGAGTGGCTCGCTCTCATCTCCGGCCCCGCCTTCATCGCCCAGCACAGGTCACGCACGGGGCCGCTCCTCGTTGGCAGCTACTGCTTCCCCGGCGACGGTGGTCTGCTGGTCATGGACGTGGAGGGCAACGTCTTGAGGACGGTCAAAGGCTTAGGCTCCTTCCCTGCCGTCACCTCGAGTCTCGGCAAGCTCGTCTGCGTCCACTGCCCTCGAGCCGGCACCCGCTTGGTCGATGTCACCACCGGTAAGGTGCTCCTGACCTGCCCAACAATGGAGAGCGGCAAGCTCCATGCCGTCATCCTTGGCCGCGCCGCCGTCTCCAACTTGAGAAAAGTCGTCCGCATCACCGAAAACTTTTCGTATAATGATGAATCCCATTCCCAGCAGACATGCGAGGTTCTCACGTTAGGGCATGACGATTATGAGTGGAGGCAGGCACCATCGCCCCCAGCCTTTGTCCGCATGCACACTTTCCTATGGTCCACTGCCGCCGTCAATGGTGTCGTGCACTTTCTCTCGACGCACGAGCCTGCAGGCAACACTCTTCTTTGTTTCGACCTTGAGAGCGAAGAGTGGGGGAAGACAATCGAAGGCCCATCAAAAGAGAATACTGAGCCATCGAGCGAGACGGGGCTAATTCACATAACAGAGCTCAAGAATACCCTGTGCATGCTCCTGACGGAGAAACGCGAGACCGAACAATGCACCAACATATGGCTCCTAGTTGATGCGGACAATAGCATATGGATGAAGGCGTATGCGATCGCGACGGCCGTGTCTTTTGATATGGTCAAACCATTGACGGTAATGCCGGATGGTGTAAAATTGCTGACAGAATACTGCTCTAGACGCTCGTTGGTGCCTGTGTTGCGAGTGTACGATCCCTCTACGGGGGCATGCACGGATGCGATGAAGCTGCCAGAAAACACCTTTGGCGAAGTCTGTCTTTGTGACTTGCACTTGGATTACTTTGGTGCCGGCAAAATATAATGACAGCCCCCAGCTGAATCAACCTTCAACATGCGATTTGGATCTAGCTATGGACACAACCCATTATTGTTCATCGGTCAAGGGCATCGTCAAATTCATAGACATCATATAGCTTCTCAATCTTATTCTTGAGCATTGAACAACAAGTTTAATTACCAGGTTCAGTTTCTTGGGTTAGTTTCCTTGTCTACATGCTTGAGTTTGTTTTGTTAGTGCAAGTGCTTGCATGTTGCTGTGTGCGGCTTGCGCATATACTCCCTCCGTTCCTAAATATAAGTTTTTTTGAAGATTTCACTATGGACTACATATGGAGTAAAATGAATGAATCTACACAATAAAGTACGTCTATATACATCTGCATGTAGTCCTTAGTAGAATCTATGAAAAGACTTATATTTAGGAACGGAGAGAGTATATGCAACGTAAGTCATAGTCCTAGTGTAGTACGTCGGATGAAATCAAAGAAAGTTTGGTTTAGCTCTAATAGTGATTAAGGTAGCCATTATTAGTTCTGGAAAGTGCAATGTCTAGTTCGTACAGGAAGTGCACTCCGAGTACAAGATAGAGTATATGTGTCCGATTCTGTTTTGGGTATGTTCGTTACTGGCTGGATGTGTATGTCTATACACACAATGTATACATATACACATGCACCGGGCACCTTGTAACCGTGAGTTAAAAGAAGTATAAAGAAAAGAACTAGGTACGTGAGGTGCCGTTGGCTAAAACTTTTTTGTGCGTGTGTTCGTGACGTTCAGTAGGAGTTTGTATCGAAAACACATGGCTGAAGGTGGTGTCACTGTTGTCTTGTTGCCAACAGATGCCATCTTTGACATCCTTTCCTGGACGCCGATCAAGTCCGTGTGCCGCTTCAGATGCGTCTTCAAGGAGTGGCTATGCCTCGTCTATGGCCCGGCCTTCATCTCTCAACATAAGTCAAGCAACACATTGGAGTTGCTCCTCGTCGCTGTCTACAATGAGGTCGATCAGCCCCACGGCGATATGGTTATGAATGTGATTGACATGGAAGACATCTCTGTGTGGATGTTTGTGTGTACTGCTCTGATTCCATTATCTGCGTGGTCGATGTTGTCACCACAAATAAGGTGCTCGTGACATGCCTCTGAATCGGACGGGGTCTGCGAGGTCTCACTAGTGGAGAACGGGGCTTTAGTCCCGGCTGGCAAAGGCCTTTAGTCCCGGGTGGCCAACCGGAACTA
This sequence comes from Elymus sibiricus, assembly GCA_039707655.1. Lineage (NCBI taxonomy): Eukaryota > Viridiplantae > Streptophyta > Magnoliopsida > Poales > Poaceae > Elymus > Elymus sibiricus. Next base: position 469,416,227 of record CM077675.1, read on the forward strand.
AAAGGTGGAGACTAAAGGCCCCCACCCTTTAGTCCCGGTTGGCCACAACCCGCGACTAAAGGCCCTCCACGTGGCCGCGCGCGTGCGGTGGGGGCTGGAGGACCTTTAGTCCCGGTTGGTGACACCAACCGGGACTAATGATTTTGTGTTTTTTTAATTGTTGGGGTTTAGAATTTTAGGGTTTAGAGTTTATTATTTTCCTTTTTCATTTTGTGTTTTCCATTCAATTCTTTTTCATACGCCACACCTGAAGCGCATCTCATGGAGTTTTCGCAGCATGATGCGGGTGCAGCAGCAGCAATGACTGTAGTCAGCAAGGTTGTCGAGACTGTCCACCCTAGTTGTGAAGTGATCACCGTGAACATAGATAACTAACGACAGCCACAAATAGAGTTTTGAAGCATTGTGCGCATTTTATTCCGAGCAAGCATGAGGAAGTCGATGTTCATCGCAAAACACTTCCGTAAATAGGTGATGCTCTTACAACTGTGTAGTGAGTTGTTTTTAAATAACTGATGTCCCTAGGCATTATTATTCATGAAATAAAATGTGTGATGTTTTCTGCCGTTTTTTTCCTTACTTCTAATCCATGATGAGTACGTGTCATCATGCTTTACTGTAATTGCTAAAGTCTTCATGAGGCTCAAACCCGTTCTTGTAATTATTGTTGGGTACATCAGAAAATTTTACGAAGAGAATATTTTAGAAGTACTAATGCAGAAGAAAATCCGTCTCCAAAGAGAATATTTTAAAAGTACGATATCACCTGAATAAAATTGACAAATTTGAGAAATTTTCGAGTGATCACAAACTTCAATACGACAACCGCAACTTGTGGTGAAGTTGTGGGGGGGATGACTCCACCCTCCAGGGTACAAATTCTGGTGCCCACATTGTCTCCCGTACAATCTTTCTGCAAAAAAAACTTGAGAAATTTATAAGATTTGCATCGACACCCACCAAGTGTGATAAGATCGATTAGAAAAAACACTTGCAAAAAATATCCGAGTATATTAAAAATATTATCATCACTAGTAGAATATGTAAAATTTGAGAAACCGGTATCCCTGCCGAGAAATTCTGTGCAGTGAAAAACGACCGGTCGTGCGCCGACACACACCCGTTCCGTGGGACCCACATCCCACGCACCCCAACCTCTACTCCCTCGCGACCTCCTACATTCTCTTTTTGCTACAAGGGTTGTTGGAGTCATCGGGGCACTAGACCGTGCTGCATGAGAAATAGTGATGGGGACTACCTGCGCTTAGTGGTTGCTGCTAGCTGGCACGCGCTGCTGCTGCTACCATGTCCCCTGGAGCCGGAAATGGTGCGAAGAGGTGCAACAACCGGCGTGCGGCCATGCTACAACAAGCACATATTAGTGTTGTAACAGGCCCGGCGACGACGCTCACTACTGGTTGTGATCGGGGACAACAAATGCTACAAATGTCCACGGTGATGTTCTCACCCGCACGGGGACGGCGTCATGAGATGTGCTGGATACAACAAGGGTTATTTTGCTAGAACCGGCAAGGCAAATTGCGAATTGCTAGAATCGGCGAGGTTATTTGCTGGAACAGTGGTTGTCGGATGCTACCACGACGACTCTCGGATGCCACATCCAATGATCACCACACGCCGGAACCGTGGTCACCGGATGCTGCATCGACGACCACAAAATGCTGGAACCAGCAAGACGAGTGTTGCCAACCGGCGATGTTCTAGCCGCAGCCGCCGACATGATGCGAAGGGGTTCAAGACGGTGTCACGGCAATTTTCTGCCAGATTCAGCGAGCCACGGTGAGAAGGGGATGCGTGGGGGTGGAAGAAAATGTCAAAAGGGCGCACGTCATTTCGATCCGCTTCAGTTTGTTGGTTACAGGAGAACGCATCCAACGGGCAGGGGTGGCCGTCAGAAAATTGGGCCGCCTGACTGGTGCCTACCGCTGCCCTATGAATATTCACTCAATGTCCCCATATCGGAAGAGCAAAGTGCCTTTGTCCCGGTATGGCTTATCACGGACAACGTTATAGTGGCGTATGAATGTGTGCATGCAATTCGGACAAGGAAGCGCAAGAAGCCCTTTGTGCGGTGAAGTTGGATATGATGAAGGCATATGACCGAGTTGAGTGGATTTTTCTTGAATAGATGTTGACTCGATTTGGCTTTGCCCGTGGGTGGATAGCGATGATTATGAGATGTGTGACCTCGGCAAACTTTATGGTGAAATTTAATGGAGGTTTATCTAGAGGCTTTGTTCCATCCAGGGGTCTTCGACAGGGTGATCCATTGTCTCCATACTTATTTTTGTTCTGTGTGGAGGGCTTTTCAGCATTATTGAAAAAGGCGTAAGAGGACAATATCATCAAGGGGGTTTCTTTTGGGAGCACTGGCCCCCAAATTACACACCTCTTGTTTGCATATGGCAGTATTGTTTTCTTGCAAGGCTCCCAGGAGAACCTTCATGTGTTCAAAAATATTTTGGTAAAGTATGAGCGCTCAATGATGGTACACTAGTAGAAAACAGACCTTTTGTCCACATCATTAGTCCCGGTCTGGTTTTGAACCGGCACTAATGTGACCATTAGTCGCGGTTCGTGACGGGCATCATTAGTGCCGGTTCGTTCCGGACCTTTAGTCCCGGTTCGTGCCACGAACCGGGACTAAAAGGGTGGTGGCAGGCTGGCGTCAGCCTGGGGCCCCGCGATAACCTTTAGTCCCGGTTCGTGCCACGAACCGGGACTATAGGCTAACCTTTAGTCCCGGTTTGTGTCTCGAACTGGGACTAAAGGTCCCCTATATGAACCCTTCGGCCAGCCCGAGCTCTCTGTTCTTCCCCTTTCCTCTCCTCTGGTTCTTCCTCTCTTCCCCGAGCTCATCCTCCATTTTTGCCAAAATTTGTCAAGATTTGGAGGCACCCCATCCATCCAAGTGTTCACAAAGGTTAGCAACTTTGTCCTTTCATCTCTCATTGCTAGATTAGCTCTTGCAATGCTCTATAAGTATAGTGATTTGTGGGTTTTAATTTGGGAGTATTTATATGTGGTAGTTTATTTGATTTATATGCAATTTGAGCTCAAATTAACTTCTTACTTTGCATGTGTAGGTGTGGTTTACTTAGTGCCTTCCTGTCCCCATCCTAACCACCGTCGATCGCCCGCACCGTCCCGTCGCCGGCACCACCTTGGTGAGCCTCTTGTTCTTATCCTTTTTATAAAAAAAATCATGTTTGTAAGATTTAGATAGTTACTTGTATAGTTTTCTTACCTATATGGTTGTTTGTTATACATAGTGGCATGGTTTTGATATCCGTCCCCGTCGGCCCTCGTCCGGTTTATGATTCGGATGTAGTATATACTCTCTTTTATAACTGTTTGTTGCATTTCGTGTTTATGACAATTATGCCCATCAAGTTGACATAGATATTTTTATCTAGGAGGTATGTGAACTGGAAATTCCAACCGACATAGATATTCTTGTCAAGAAGTTAAATTTAGTTGAAAAAGAAAACGAGTATTTGAAAGAAAAATTGAAAAGAGTTGAAGAAGAGAAGATGAAGCTGGAGTTGTATGTTGCCGATGTCGTCGATGATCACAAGATCAAGATGGATGCAATGCGCTTGAAGATTAGAAAATTTAAAAAATATGCCATTGCTAGTGAGGCTTGGTATCACTATGCTGTTGGATCAATTGTTACCTTAGTTGCGATCTTGATCGCATTTGTTGTTGCATTTAAATGCTTTAGCTAGAGAGTTTGTATGTTGTTTTATGAGAACAAGTGTGTATGAACTTTATGTATGAACTTGTATTAATTTGGTCTTTTCGGTGCTGTGTAATGAAGATGAGCCGGCAATGGATGTACGATGACCGATGCTCTCCCCAGTTCATTAATGGCGTGCATACTTTTCTGGTTGTGGCTGAGGCAAACAAGCGGGCGGATGGTTTTATGCATTGTCCATGTGCTGGCTGTAAGAATGATCGAAGTTACTCTAACTCAAGAACCATTCACGTCCACCTGTTTGAGTCCGATTTCATGTCCGGCTATAACTGTTGGACCAAGCACGGAGAAAGAGGGGTCCTAATGGAAGAGAATGAAGAAGAAGAGGATGACGACAGCTATCCTGGCCATGGGTTCCATGAATACGATGGTACAACAATGGGGGAAGAAGCTGAGCCGGCAATGCGGGAAGGAGCTGAAGAAGAGGCATTAGATGAGCCCGCTGATGATCTTGGTCGGGCCATTGCCGATGCAAAGAGAAACTGCGCAAGTGAAAAGGAGAAGCTGAAGTTGCAGCGCATGTTAGAGGATCACAAGAAATTGTTGTACCCAAATTGCGAAGATGACAAGAAAAAGCTGGGTACCACACTGGAATTGCTGCAATGGAAGGCAGAGAATGGTGTACCTGACAAGGCATTTGAAAAGTTGCTGAAAATAATGAAGAATAAGCTACCAAAGGACAACGAATTGCCCGACAGTACGTACGAAGCAAAGAAGGCCATCTGCCCTCTAGGATTAGAGGCGCAGAAGATACATGCATGCCCTAATGATTGCATCCTCTACCGCGGTGAGTACGAGGATTTGAATGCATGCCCGGTATGCTGTGCATTGCGCTATAAGATCGGCCACGATGACCCTGGTGATGTTGCGGGCGAGCACCCCAGGAAGAAGATTCCTGCCAAGGTGATGTGGTATGCTCCTATAATACCACGGTTGAAACGTTTGTTCCAAAACAAAGAGCATGCCAAGTTGATGCGATGGCACAAAGATGACCGTAAGAAAGACGGGAAGTTGAGAGTACCCGCTGATGGATCACAGTGGAGAAAAATCGAGAGAAAGTGGAAGGACTTTGCAGATGACGCAAGGAATGTATGGTTTGGTTTAAGTGCAGATGGCATCAATCCTTTTGGGGAGCAGAGCAGCAATCATAGCACCTGGCCTGTGACTCTATGTATCTATAACCTTCCTCCTTGGTTGTGCATGAAGCGGAAGTTCATTATGATGCCAGTGCTCATCCAAGGCCCCAAGCAACCCGACAACGACATTGATGTGTACCGAAGGCCATTAGTCGAAGAACTTTTAGAGCTGTGGAATGGAAAAGGTGTACGTGCGTGGGATGAGCACAAACAGCAGGAATTTGACCTGCGAGCGTTGCTGTTTGTAACCATCAATGATTGGCCTGCTCTCAGTAACCTTTCAGGACAGACAAACAAGGGATACCACGCATGCATGCACTGTTTAGATGATACCGATAGTATATATTTGGATAAATGTAAGAAGAATGTGTACCTGGGGCATCGTCAATTCTTCAGAGCAGGCATCCCGTAAGAAAGAAAGGCAAGCATTTCAAAGGTGAGGCAGATCACCGGAAGAAGCCTCGCCACCGTACTGGTGATGATATACTTGATATGGTCAAGGATTTAAAAGTAATCTTTGGAAAGGGTCCTGGCGGACAATCTGTTCCGAATGACGCTGACGGACGCGCACCCATGTGGAAGAAGAAATCTATATTTTGGGACCTACCCTATTGGAAAGACCTAGAGGTCCGCTCTGCAATTGACGTGATGCACGTGACGAAGAATCTTTGCGTGAACCTGCTAGGCTTCTTGGGCGTGTATGGGAAGACAAAAGATACACCGGAGGCACGGGAGGACCAGTAACGTATGCACGGAGAAGACGGCATGGATCCAAAGTAGTTTCAGGGTCATGCCAGCTACACTCTTACCAAAGAAGAGAAGGAAATCTTCTTCGAATGCCTGCTCAGTATGAAGGTCCCGTCTGGCTTCTCGTCGAATATAAAGGGAATAATAAATATGACAGAGAAAAAGTTCCAGAACCTAAAGTCTCAAGACTGCCACGTGATTATGACGCAACTTCTTCCGGTTGCATTGAGGGGGCTTCTACCGGAAAACGTTCGATTAGCCATTGTGAAGCTATGTGCATTCCTCAATGCAATCTCTCAGAAGGTAATCGATCCAGAAATCCTACCAAGGTTAGAGAATGATTTGGTGCAATGTCTTGTCAGTTTCGAGTTGGTGTTCCCACCATCCTTCTTCAATATCATGACGCACGTCCTAGTTCACCTAGTCGAGGAGATTGCCATTCTGGGTCCTGTATTTCTACACAATATGTTCCCCTTTGAGAGGTTCATGGGAGTCTTAAAGAAATATGTTCATAATCGTGCTAGGCCAGAAGGAAGCATCTCCAAGGGCCATGAAACAGAGGAGGTCATTGAGTTTTGTGTTGACTTTATTCCTGACATTAAGCCGATTGGTGTTCCTGAATCGCGGCATGAGGGCAGACTGGGTGGAAAAGGTACGCTAGGAAAGAATTCAGTAATATGCCGGGACGGGCATTCTTTGGCGCAAGCACACTACACAGTTCTACAAAGTTCCGCCTTGGTGGCTCCGTATATCGAGCAACACAATAATATTCTACGCTCCAAACACCCGGAGCAGTCTGACGACTGGATTACACATGAACAAACTGTGACTTTCGCCGGTTGGTTGCAGGCACGTCTCATGCATGACGACACTATTGCAGATGACCTGTACTTGCTGTCCAAGTTACCATCTTCGACTATATTGACTTTCAAAGGGTACGAGATAAATGGGAATACATTTTACACGATCGCCCAAGATAAAAAGAGCGCCAACCAAAACAGTGGTGTCCACTTTGATGCAGCAAACACCAATAGGCCAAAGGACACATATTATGGTTACATAGAGGAGATATGGGAACTTGACTATGGACTTGGTTTGAAGGTCCCTTTGTTTCTGTGCAAATGGGTCAATTTGAGAGGAGGCGGGGTAAAGGAAGACCCGCAGTACAGAATGACAACAATGGATCTCAACAATCTTGGGTACGCAGACGAACCATTCGTCCTAGCCAATGATGTGGCGCATGTTTTCTATGTGAAGGATATGTCTACCAAGCCAAGAAAAAGAAAAGATAAGGAAGCGAATACATCATACGATGAGCCAAAGCGCCACATAGTTCTTTCAGGGAAAAGAAACATCGTGGGAGTGGAGGACAAGACAGACATGTCAGAAGATTATGAAAAGTTTCATGAAATTGCTCCCTTCAGAGTGAATGTTGACCCGAGCATCAAGTTAAACGATGAAGATTGTCCATGGTTACGACGCAAAGGGACACACGCGAAGAAAAAGTTTTATACCCAAAGATCCCACTCTGGGATGTGACCGGCTTCACCGCCAATTGAGCATCATCCTTTCTATTTGTCTTTTGTTTCTTTCTAAGTGTCTTTGTAAAAATGGAGTTGGAAAAATGAAATATACCGTCGGAAAATGAAAGGATTTCTAGATAGATCAACAAAACACATGGTTTCCCCTGCATACTGCCCGACGGTGGCTCGTGAGTGCCCGCATATGAAATGCACCGTCGGACCGTATGCAGGGAATCCGAATGATTTGTATTCGGTCGATGAACTAAAGGATTTCAAGATAGATCAACAAAACACACGGTTTCCCCTGCATACAGCCCGACGGTGGCTCGTGAGTGCCCGCATATGAAATGCACCGTCGGACCGTATGCAGGGAATCCGAATGATTTGTATTCGGTCGATGAACTAAATGATTTCTAGATAGATCAACAAAACACACGGTTTCCCCTGCATACAGCCCAACGGTGGAAATATAAAATGCACCGTTGGACCGTATGCAGGGAATCCGAATGATTTGAATCCGAATGAGTACACACACTAAGTGTCGAACATGTCTGAGAGGTGGGCTATATATAGGGTCGTGTGCCTCTTTAGTCCCGGTTGCTAGCACGAACCGGGACTAGTCGTTATAGTGCTGATCCAACAGCTCACAAGCGCTTGAGAGAAACACACGATCCGTGTGCTTCTTCCTGATTGGTACGACCTTCATCGCCACGTCATCAATTTTCAACCCTTTCTGACTTTATTTGCTATTTTTCATGCATTTACTGATTTTTTTGAGCTAAATGACCCTGAAATTGAAAAGCACTACAAATGAACTCTGAAAAGGTTGAAAGTTGGCATGGTATCATCATTTCACCCACATAGCATGTGCTAAAAAGTTGAGAGGGTTACGTCAAAAACTGGACGCACTTCGTGTACAAAATGGGCAAAAGATGTTCGAAGTATCAGGGTTTCAGACGAAAACTCGTGTGTTACAAAGGCATTTCATTTTTTTAAACTTATTTCAACTCCAGACTTTTTGTGCGTTCAGTATGCACCATTCGAAGGCAGGCCATCAATTTTCAACCCTTTCTGACTTAATTTGCTATTTTTCATGCATTTACTGATTTTTTGAGCTAAATGACCCTGAAATTGATAAGGACTACAAATGAACTCTGAAAAGGTTGAAAGTTGGCATGGTATCATCATTTCACCCACATAGCATGTGCTAAAAAGTTGAGAGGGTTACGGCAAAAACTGGACGCACTTCGTGTACAAAATGGGCAATCTCTTTCGAAGTATCAGGGTTTCAGACGAAAACTCGTGTGTTACAAAGGCATTTCATTTTTTTAAATAACCTAAGAATTAAAAAATTGAATATAATGATTAAACACACTAATATTAAACAGCAGAAAAAAGATTCACAAACTAGTGATTCACACAAATTTCAAATAATTCAAATTTAAACTATTCAAATTTGAAAACTATTAGCACTAACAGAAAGTTTATAAATTTTTTTCCCTAAAGCAAAAAGATTCACAAAGAAAATATTTAAATAAAGAAAAAGATTCACTCAGAAACAAAAGAAAATAAATAAAGCAGAAAACAAAAAAAAATTTAAAAAAAGCCCGCCTACTGGGCCGTCACGACGTGCATACGACTGGGCCAGGATGCAGGCCCGTACGGCCCGGTAGGCCCACAGGGCGGAGGGATGTGATAGGCCCAGCAGGCCTGCATATTAGAGAGGAGCTCGACACGGTAGCCGCGGCGGGGCTTATAAACCGGTCCGAGCTCCTCTCGACTAGCGAGGTGGGACTAAACATCCACCCCGCCCCGCGCCTGGCACACAACCCTTTAGTCGCGGTTGGTGTCTCCAACCGCGACTAAAGGGGGTCTTTAGTCGCGGTTGGAGCCACCAACCGCGACTAAAGGTGAACCTCGACGCCGCCGTCCGTCTGCGCCGCCGCACCTCGACGTCGTGGCCGCCGTGCCGTGTACCTAGCCGTCGCCGTCCGTCCGCGCACCTCGACGCCGCCGTCGCCGTCGCCGTCGCCGCCCCTGCACCTCGCCGTCGTCGTCGCCGCCCCTCCTCGACCTCGCGCGCCGTCGCCCCCTTGTGAGCCCTGCCGCCATGGGCGCCGCCCCCTCCCGTCGACCCCGCACACACACACACGCATGAACACACACACACACACATATGTTCTATTTTTTTATATGCTTAATTAGTATATATGCTTAATTAGTGTTTCTTTATGTAATGTTGTTTTTCTGTTTTTTATATAATGTTGTTTTTCTATAATTAGTGTTTAATTAGTATATATGCTTAATTAGATTTTTTTGCTTAATTAGAAGTATATAATGTCCCTAACCTATTAAAATGTTGCTTAGAAGTATATAATGTTGTATATCATATTACAGAAAAAATTTGCATACTAAAATGTTGCATAGGAAATTATAATTGAGAAATTTTTCAGAATTTTTTATTGAGAAAGGAATATTATTAGTGTAGTTATAACCTAGGAATGGGACATTATAATTGAAAAGATGATATTTTGCTCAAAATTTCCTAATAAAATGACATTAGGAGAATGATATGCCCTAGAGGCAATAATAAATTGGTTATTATTATATTTCCTTGTTCATGATAATCGTTTATTATCCATGCTATAATTGTATTGATTGGAAACTCAAATACATGTGTGGGTACATAGACAACACTGTGTCCCTAGTAAGCCTCTAGTTGACTAGCTCGTTGATCAAAGATGGTTAAGGTTTCCTAGCCATTGACATGAGATGTCATTTGATAACGGGATCACATCATTAGGAGAATGATGTGATGGACAAGACCCAAACTATAAACGTAGCATATGATCGTGTCAGTTTATTGCTATTGTTTTCTGCATGTCAAGTATCTGTTCCTATGACCATGAGATCATGCAACTCCCTGACATCGGAGGAGTACCTTGTGTGTATCAAACGTCGCAACGTAACTGGGTGACTATAAAGGTGCTCTACAGGTATCTCCGAGGGTGTCTGTTGGGTTGGCATGGATCAAGACTGGGATTTGTTACTCCGTATGATGGAGAGGTATCTCAGGGCCCACTCGGTAATACAACATCACAATGAGCCTTGCAAGCAATGTGACTAAAGTGTTAGCCACGAGATCTTGTATTACAGAACGAGTAAAGAGACTTGCCGGTAACGAGATTGAACTAGGTATAGAGATACCGACGATCGAATCTCGGGCAAGTAACATACCGAAGAACAAAGGGAACAACATACGGGATTAACTGAATCCTTGACATAGAGGTTCGACCGATAAAGATCTTCGTAGAATATGTAGGAGCCAATATGGGCATCCAGGTCCCGCTATTGGTTATTGATCGTAGAGGTGTCTCGGTCATGTCTACATAGTTCTCGAACCCGCAGGGTCTACACACTTAACGTTTGGTGACGATTAGTATAGTTGAGTTATTGTGTTGGTGACCGAAGGTTGTTCGGAGTCCCGGATAAGATCCAGGACATGACGAGGGTCTCCGGAAGAGTCCGGAGGTAAAGATTAATATATTTGATAATAGTGTTTTGATCTCCGGAAAGGTTCCGGAATTCACCGGAAGGGGTTCCGGGTGTTTACCGAAGTGTTCGGGTGCAGCAACACTTTATATGAGCCAAAGGGATAAAGCCCATGAGGTATTGGAAAGTGCAAAAGGAAGTTTTGCTACTGCCTTAAGCGGTACTACCGCTGGTAAAGGCAGTACTACCGCGTAAGCGGTACTACCGCTTGTTGGAAGCGGTACTACCGCCCAAGCGGTACTACCGCTTGTGTGAAGCGGTACTACCGCTCAAGCGGTACTACCGCTTGTGAGCGGTACTACCGCTTGTGCGCGGTACTGCAGGGATCCGAGTTGGACTCTTTCCCTGCGGGCCAAACCGACCTTGTGCGGACAAAACCGACCTGGAGGAGGCTTTTACTCCAAGTTTAGACCCCAAGGCTCAACATATAAATAGAGGGGCAGGGCTAGCACACGGGACACATGAAGATTTCCCAAGCCGTGTGTCGGCAACCCTAACCCTCTAGTTCTCTCGTCATAATCTCCGTAGTGCTTGGCGAAGCCCTGCAGAGATTGTTCCTCACCACCATCACCACGCCGTCGTGCTGCCGGAACTCATCTACTACTTCACCATCGCTCGCTGGATCGAGGAGGTGAAGGCGTCATCAAGCCGTACGTGTGTTGAACGCGGAGGTGCCGTCCGTTCGGCACTAGTTCGTGATCGGATCGAGGGACGACTTGCGATTTGGATCGCGGAGACGTTCGACTACATCAACCGCGTTTCTTAACGCTTCCGCTTAGCGATCTACAAGGGTATGTAGATTCACTCTCCCTCTCGTAGATGATCATCACCATGGATAGATCTTGTGTGTGCGTAGGAAAATTTTTGTTTCCCATGCTACGTTCCCCAACAACGTCATGCTTCAGAGGGGCAACGTTCGGGACTGGGCTCCGCCGGGCTGGCACTGGGAGGTGCTACCTTCAGGGGCGCGCAGCTTGGTGAGGAACCCGACCCCGGGTCCCGTCGTCGACCCGGAGCTTCTTTGGTGGCGTTCGCGTGGGCCACTTTCGGTGCGGAGGCAGCCGGCCCCGCCGGAGGTGGTACGTCGCCATGTCAGGGAGGAGGACGAGCACGTCCGTCGCTACATGGATGCGTTGGACGTCAGGTTCTCCAATACCTGGCAGGTTCTTCAGGGATCTCACCCGAGCTATGATCCTGTCATAGTTACTTCTCTTTGGGTGTCCACCGCCCGCGCCTCAGGAACCACGAGTGAACTAGATTCTTCGATAATATTCGATCTGTATTAGCTAGTGATAATACTCGAGATGTATTCGAGATTATATTCGATAATATTCGAGACGATTTATTCGAGATTATATTCGATGATGCATATTATATGAATTATTCGAGATGCATATTATGTACTATGATTCAGTTTTTCCTTATTGATTGCATGCATTCTAATTTGAATACTAAATTGTTTTATCTTTCTTCTGGATTAGTTAAATAAAAGCTTTGGACAATACCGGCAGAGAAGGAGAAGAGGCTCTGTTCGACATCATACGCTCCAAGAGCCCAGAGCATGAACCTGAAGATGATGACGGCTCGCAATATCTGAACAATTCCGGTGAGGGTTGTATGATATTTGATGAAGACGAATGAATAGATGAAGGCGACGACAACGATGTTGACGAAGAAAATGTTCTTCAAATAACAAAGACCGGCGAGGTATATTTATTATATAAGCCATCCGGTGATCATTACATGTCTTAATTGATTTGTATGTACTAACGAATCGATCTTTCTTCTTTTAGGCCTCCGGATCGAGCAAATCTTCTACAAGCGACAGGGTAGTTCGAGGCCCGGCCAAAAAGTTGGATAAAGGCGTAAAGTTCAACATCGATTCCATCAAAACATCAACTGGCGAACCGCTTGAACCTAGGAATAATGCGACCAAGTTCAAGAATCAATGCGGAGTTATTGTCAGGGACCAAATTCCGATCTCCGTTCAAGAATGGAAAAAGCCAGCAAAGGGAGATCGAGCAGGCCGAGTTACTTTTGTCGACGAAAGAGCAAAAGATGTGCTTTGGACTACGCTCATGGAACATTTCACCCTACCAGATAATTTGACAGATGCAGATCTGAAGAAAGTCAGAAACTATGCTCTTAAAAAGATGGCGATCACATTCAACACCTTCAAGAAAAATACATGGACTAAGTACGTCAAATCCGGAAAGAAGACTCCAGAATTCACGGGAGCACTGGTGAAGGCAAAAGATCACTGGGACGCTTTCGTGAAGTTCAAGGAATCGGAAGAAGCTCAGGAACGGTCGAGAAAAAACAAGATTAATGTTGCGAAAAAGAAGTGGCACCATCATATGGGGCCAGGTGGCTACCAGGTGGCCTTGCCTAAGTGGGATAAATCTGAGCAAGAGATGATTAGTGCAGGGGTCTGTCCAGTTACATTGACATGGCCCCCCAGGTGCAGGACATGGTTTTATGCGCATGGGGGGAAGTTGGACCCAGAGACAGGGCTGGTTATGGTGAAGGCAAGTCTTAAAGAAGCGACAGACGAAATACTTATTGCAATAGAAGAAGCTCGAACGGGGGTGTTCATGCCCAATAGAGAGAACGACGAGCTTACGCGCGCCCTGAAGAATCCTGAACACCCGGGAAGAACACGAGGCAAAGGCGTTGTTCCGTGGTTTGAGGGGTTTGCGGATTGGATCGACGACTATAGAAGCCGTGCGAGAAAGAAGATGCAGGAGTAGAAGAAGAAGAAGGAGGAAGCACTCCGCCTTGAAGGCCTAGAATCAAAGCACCTGGAGTTGGAACGATTTGTCAGGCAGCAGCAGGAGCAGATCGACTCACTCAGCCAGGAAAGGGCGTCTCAGCGGCAGCATGAGCAGATCGATCCAGCATTGGATAGCACCGTCCCATCTATGCCGAGAAGCAGCGTGGGTTCCGCTCCGGCCGATATCGATAATGCACTGCTAGCTAGCTACCCTGTGGATGATGTCAAAGACAGGACTAACTGTGAGCTACACATGAAAGTGAAGAACTTATCCATGAAGGTGGCGGACGGCTATGCTTTAGCAAATCCCCCTGAAGCAACCTTCCATTGCAATCCCATTCCAGCAGGCTATGCTCGTGTCGGGGTTGATGAAGTGATGTCAGGATATAACGAGCTACAACTTGACATTCTTGGAGGTGACGAGAAGAGAACACTGGGAGAGGCCATACATCGTATCATTCTATGGAAAAAGGATTGCATCGTCTTCCCAAGGCCACCGACTCCTCCTCCTCCAAGTCCGCCGCTGCGTCAGTCGACTCCTCCTCCTCCAAGTCCGGCACCGCGTCAGCCGACTCCTCCTCCAAGTCCGGCACGGCGTCAGCCAACTCCTCCTCCTCCAAGTCCGCCGGCACCGCATCAGCCGACTCCTCCTCCAAGTCCGGCACGGCGTCAGCCTAAGCAACAGCGGAAGAGAGAGGCCGCAGCTACGACGGCTAGCGGTACAACAGGCAAGAAATTCAAATATGGTCCAGATCTCAAGCCTCTTCCAAAGTTGTCTTACCACCTGACTCAGGAGGAACTCGACGACGCATGTGATGCCCAATTGAAGGCCCATTTTGCACCGAAACCGCCCACGCCGCCAAAGGAGAAAGTACCTGAGCATGTCTCAAAACACTTTATTGATATGGCTGCACCGACTGACAATCAGAAGGACTCCGACTATGTGCGGTCTATCAAGAAGTCATATTTGGCAGGGCAAAAGGAGTCGAGCTCGAGCTCGAGCCAAGCAGTTGGCAAAAAAAGCGGGAAAACTGTTCCCCAACTGGGAGAACAGGCAGTGCAATCAATCCCCCCGCTCATTGTACAAACAACTGTGAGTACCGCCGATCGGCTGGTAATAACCGACGATCTTAGAAGGCAGGCTAAAGAGGCCAGTGTCACTGTTGAACAATTCCTAGGCCTTGAGGAAATCCCCGGGATTACAGAGGAGGAAGTAAAATGGCAATATGTCCGCGGCAAACCTCTGGTCAAGCCAGACGAAGTCAAGCTTCTACCAACGAGAATGTACGATTTGCATACGTGGTACATGCAAAAAACAGCAAATACCAATGAAGAGTCCCTCATGGTGAAAGTTAAGAAAAGGCATTACTTCCATAAAAAAGATGTGTGGATTCATTATTCAGAGTTGTTACAGTTATTCAATCAAGACGCACTCGACAAATCTATCATCAGTTGCTATTGTCTGTAAGTGATTTCTTTCTGTAATTTAAGTCTCTAGCTAGCTAGCTGTGCTCTCGTTCATTACCTGTAATTATCCTCACTATATTCTTTTCTGTGGTATTATGCAGAATGAAGATGTATGAAATGAAAAAAGCTGGACGCTATGGCATTGGGTTCATTGACCCAAATACGGTTAATCAGGCGATATGGAAAGATAAATATTCGAGAAAAGACACAGAGAAATCCCTGCTAGAGTTTTTGAAGCCCAACTAGAAATACTACTTCCTTACAACTTCGGGTGAGTGTTACTATATCTTGTACTATAAATTCTATTTTTTGCTTAGTTACTAGATGTTAATAAGTGTAGTTGATGAGTTATGCACGTGCCCGCTTATTTATACAAAATGTGTGCGCATGCAGTTACCACTGGATCTTGTTAATCATTGAAGTTGACAAGGCAAAAGTTGAAGTACTGGACTCACTATATAAGAATCCATCCGAATACGCAACCGTGAGGGGGATGGTCGACAGGTAATTTCAATCATTATCGCACTATGTCGGCCTCTTTACTTCATTTCCTGATATCAACTAGTTAATAACTCCTTTATTCATTTTCTTTGCCGGCGGGCAGGGCTTGGGCCAAGTTCGTCAAACAGGTCCCAGGCGACTGGGAACAAAAGCTGACATGGGTGCGACCCAAGGTAATTAAGTAGTACTAGCTAGCTACGTCCGTGCATCTCTTTAATTCTAGTTTCAATACCATTATCATGCTTGATTAATTATTACCTGATTGAATTTTATTCTCGTAAAGTGCATGAAGCAGGAGCAGGGGAATGCTTTATGCACATACTACATTTGCGAGAACATTCGCATGATCACGTCTGAAAGGAGCAGAAACGAAAGAAATCTTTGGGTACGACGTTTGCCAGAACACTATCCATAATTTTTTTATCATGATCTAGCTAATATATATACACACAACTAATATATTCATCTTGATCTCCTGATTATAGCTGAACGAGATGCGGGGCCAGCTCCTACCAATGGCTCGCGTACGAGCAATTCAAGAGGCAATAGCTGGATTTCTGGTCGACCAGGTCATAGATCCCAAAGGAGAATACCATTACAAGATCAGGAAGAAGTAATGCCCTGCATATATGTAATGATCCGCAAATTGTAGGAGAAATTGTATATACCAAATTGTATATATATATGTATGTGTGAATGGTCGTCGTACGAGAAATTCGATGATATATATATGATCGGTTCTACGAGAAATTCTATTTATATATATATGCACAACGTGTACAGTATGTAGTAGTGTAATATATGTTTGAAACAAAAAATAATTAAATGGAAAACACAAAATTAAAAGGAAAAATAAACCATAATTAATTCATAAACCCCTGAAGAATTAAAAGGAAAAATAAACCAAAATTAAAAGAATTAAAATACTTTTAGTCCCGGTTGGTATCCCCCAGCCCACGACACCGGCAGGTGCCACGTGGGGGGGGGGGGGGGGCACTAAAGGCCCTTACGAACCGGCACTATAGGCCGATTCTGCACTAGTGGTACAAGCAGTTCATGGCCTCTGGTTGGCGCGTAATGATGCGAGAGATGGACGCAAGATAGCTGAACCACATGAAATAATGCAGACTGTTGTGTCTTATGTGAATGAGTGGGTTGATATACACAGGGAGGTGGTTAAGACCAGTGAACCAAAGACTCAACAGGTGTGGAAGGCGCCGGACGAGTGATGGATCAAAGTCAACGCCGACGGTGCGGTGTCCAAGCATCGAGACAAAGGAGGAGGAGGAATTGTGCTCCGTGATCATGTGGGCGCCTTCAAATCTACAGCATGCCACCACTACAGCAGGTCGGTAGACCCGATGACAATGGAGATACAAGCATGCAAGCGAGCCATCCAGCTTGCTACAGAGGTGTGTGCAAAGGCTTCACCTGGAGAGTGATAATTAAAATGTGGTGGCTATGATTAACAACTCGGAGAAGAATCTCTCAGCCATAGGGCCGCATGTGGAGGAGATCAAAGAATTGCTCAGCAGTTTTCAGGAGTATAAGGTGACGTGGGTTAGTTATAGTGCAAATGGTGCCGCAGATAGGTTAGCTAAGGTTGGAATGGGGGAAGAACTTTGTAAGGTCTGGCTCTCTGTTCCTCCAGATTGCATTC
The DNA here is from genome assembly GCA_039707655.1 of Elymus sibiricus. NCBI lineage: Eukaryota > Viridiplantae > Streptophyta > Magnoliopsida > Poales > Poaceae > Elymus > Elymus sibiricus. The sequence goes on from CM077675.1 coordinate 469,433,364, forward strand.
TGGACGTTATTTTGGATGAGATTTCTGTTTACGTTTAATAAATAAAGCGGTAACATTTATCTTAAAAAAATGTCCCCACTAAAAAAAGGAGAATATTCCTTCGCCGGCTAGACCATGGAAAGAGTTGGCAACGAGGAGGAGATGCGGGTCGTTGCGGGCTTGGTGCGCTGCGACGAACGAGGGGTCGGAGATGAGTGTGTGCCAGCCCCTGGACACGCACCGGAATCGGCATGCCGATTTCACCGGCAATCAGGAGAGTATCTCGTAGATGACGTCGTTTTGTAGCGACGTTGGCATCGTCGCAAGTTTCTGCGGCACTGGACGATCGCCCGTGGTGGCTGCCTGCTTGGTATTTATATGGGTGTGTCTAGGGCACATCTAGATGTGATATAGTTATTGCACATCTAAATGATTAAATCAAGCATAAAAAAGAAAAGAAAAAGAAAAAAAAAATTCACACGAATCTCCACGTAAGATCAATGAAATAGGACTTAGATGTGCAATACTTATGTCACATGTGATTTAGCAAAACCGTATTTATATTGAATCTGATCTGATGAGATCGAGACAGAGCTCGAAAAGGTTTCAGATTGGCAGGCAAAACGGCCGAACATTTTTTGTCCCATTACCATGTAATGGTGTTAACGGATCGTTACTTACCCCGACCCACGAACGTCTTGTGTGCAACTCCTGCGGCTGGTGGACATGGACGGGAGCATCCTGAGGGTGGTCGAGGCCGCAGGTGACCTCTGGACCATCTTCTCCGGCCCTGACGGCCCTGTCTGCGCCACCCGCCACGATGATGTCGTCAACCTCATCGATCTGACGACAGGCAATGTGCTCATGACTTCCACAGGGATATACTATGAACATGCCTATACCTTTGGCATCGGCTATGCGGCACGGTCAAGGATGTACAAGCTGCTCCGTATCATGAATAGTACACATGGTCAGCACACTTGCACGGTTCTCACTTTAGAAGATGATGAAGCCAGAACATGGAGGAAGGTCCAGTCGCCACCAACTACGACAGCCGGCGGCCGTTATCACAAGAACGGTGTGGCCACGATAGATGGCGTCATGTACTTCCTTTACGGCCCGGCAAACGATGTGCTCCGCTTCGACCTCGAGAGCGAGGAGTGGAAGGACCCAATCAAAGGCCCAGCTAGATCAGGTGATGAGTTACCAAACAAGGTCCGTATGGTCGAGCTCAATGACGTCCTTTGCATTGTTCAGTTGGCGGGGCGCCCGACTAGCCGTCGTCACACAATTGTATGGCTCATGTCTGATCTCGCCGGGGGCGCCTGGGTCAAGACGTACACGATCCCGATGCCTCCAACCATCGATTTCGTGAGGCCTTTGAGGATGTTGCGTCATGATGGGAAGCTATTGTTCTATTGCTTCCATTCTTGTAGGCCAACTCCATCGCTACAACTCTATGATCCGCTCAATGGGACATGCACACACTTGGCGAATTATCTGGGTAACCTCTCGGGTGATGTTGTTGTTTGGGGCTTGCACTTGAAGTGTTTTGTCTCGGCTAAGATCCCGCCACTGGTGGCTACGCCAGATGAATCCTTGATCTCTTTTATAAAGGATTTTTTTGACAAGCCAAAACCACATGACTGCTTGATCTCTTTTATAAAGGATTTTTTCGACAAGCCAAATAATTTGATCTGATGTAACCCTAAACCGAATCTCTTGTGTAACCTACCAGTATGTTTTTCTGTTGGTGGCTTGGAGGAACATGCAGACACAAAGTGCGGAGCTATGAATGACAATTATGTAAGAATTTCTAATGTAGCTTTATTTATATTTCCAAGGAAACGACTAGAGCCCTAAGTTTTCATTCGGATGGAAGAGAGATATTTACGAAAATGCTAAATTTAGCTCGGGCTCAAAGGAGCCCAAATTTGGAACAACTATATATCATCCTAGTCTAAATATTAATCAATCCGTTCTAAGAACGCAACAAATTGGGAGTGGTCGGCGACGAGGCTGAGTTGAAGGAGGCTAGATGCAATGGCGTGCCTCGTGAGGGGAAGGTGAGGATGGGGTTGAACCATTCGTGGTAATGAGCGGCGACCTCCAACGGTGGCAACGAAGGGGCGACCTTCTTCGGTAAGATCTGGCCCCACGGCAACTGATCGAGAGAGGATTTGCTCCTCCGACGATGGAGAAAATATTCTTAGAGCCCTCTCGGTGTGACGACATCCATCATCGTCTAGCGAGACATAGGTGACAATTTTACGGGGATGTCGGAACACTTCAACAGGAAAGAAGAACAAAACAGGTAACAAGGAGAACGGTATTGTGAGCATGTGTATGACTCAAGAGGATACCGATACATCTCACCTCGGGTTTTATAAAGTATCGCAAAACAAAGTGAATAGCACATGATAGCCAAAGGTTCACTCGAATGACATTCATGTAATAATAGGGATTGATATGGACGTCCATGGTTCCGCTATCGGTCATTGAACTAAAGAGTTTTGTTCATGTCTATGTTTTTCAAACCTACAGGGCCACAAGCTTAAGGTAATTATGATATGCTAAGTGTTAGCAGGGCAAGAGTAATGAGAAAATATTTATGAAATAGTTTCATTAATATTTGAAATAGTTGTAAGAAAGACCGGAAGTGTTTTGGCGTCACCGGAAGGATTTCGGAGGCTATCGAGTAATAACGGGTATTACCGATAAATAATATGTAGCTGGAAAATGTTTGCAGAGATGTCAAATTAATAATAAAAGACTCTAATTATAGTTAGGAGGCTTTTATATTTAATTTAATATCAACGGGTCTTAAAAGGCCAAGTGATGAAAGGAGAATTGGGCCACTTGGACCCAATAGGTGGAGGTGCCCCCTCCCTGCTTGTAGCAGGGGGAGGCCGAATTGGAGGGGGTTCCCTCCTCCTTGGCCGACCAAAAGGGGAGGCTTTTCTTCCCCTTATGGATCCCCTCTCCCCTCCCTCCAACCTATATATACTTGAGTATTTTGTCCCTTTGATGAGACAAGTTTTGGAGCCTCCTCCAGTCTCAAATCTTGACATATATGCACCAAATGAATCCCTTGTCTCTTTTATAAATGATTTTTTCGACAAAAAAAATAATGTGATCTGATGTAACCTTAAACTGGAGTTCTTGTGTGGACTTCTATCGTATGATATATCTATGATATTTGCTTTGCTGAGCTTGGGGTGGCGATTTGATTGCATTATTTTTAGCATGTGTCTCTACTTGTTATCCTTTCTTTCAGCTTGTTATAAAGGTTTTGAATCAAGAGTATATTCCATAATGGCAATTCAATTTAGGTGTAAATTTGAAGCGCCAATTGGTCCATGTGTGCGTTGAATATATTACTGTCGTTCACCGCAAAAAAAAAACACTATCGTGAAGTATCGCTCTGGAGTTGCTTGTGGAAGAGTGTTCCCATGCTGGAAAATTCTTCTAGTATGTCTTACAATAGCATCTATTAATTGCATGTCTTTAATTCTCGCGCCCGGGTCCTGGGCTGGGTCGGAGACGTTCATCGTCAACTTGATTAATTAAACCCTGACATCACCGGCGGAGCCATGAATTGGACATAGGGAGGGGGGGGGGGGGGGGGGGGGGGGGGGGGGCGAGCCGAAACCCAAAAAATTCGTCGCCCACGAGACATTGTAAATAGACCTTTTAACAACTATATCTAATAAATCGAATATACTTAATATATAACCCAGAAGATAGCTACGAAATTTAATTAGGAAATAGAAGAATATCAATTAGCAGCATTTTGCATTTTCAAATGAACATCTAATTAGTAAATTAATCTATTGTCCTGCATGCTAGATTAATTAGGCTGCTAGGTTGTAGTCCATAGGAAAAAATACTACCAGTAGAGGCAGTGCAATGTCTGTGTACCTTTGAAATTGAGCCCTAGATCATGCACGAACAATCGACGAACTCATCGACATGACTCCATGGCAGAATTATCACAGCGGCTAACTCCCCCGAAGCAACCTGCGTCAGCGTCATGATCTATTTTTAGTGTCTTTTCGCCGCACCCGGCAGCTGGTCTACAGGAGAAATAAGACGAGCAGCGGCAAGAACCCTACTAAATGGACAGATCGATCCTGAAGATCTGCATAACGGCGCTTTACGGAAAGGATATATTTTGTAGACCATTCTTCCGAGGTTACTTTGTGGGCTTCCTAGTTACAGCTGATTGACGGTAAAAATAAGGGAAAATAATGGGCTGCTATGCTACAATTTGGGCTTCGATTAGTATTAGGTCAAAAAAACATAGAATAGTATTAATAATTAAGCAGCCATTATCTACGGCCCCCTCAAGGTTTCATGGGCTATTATCTTGACCAAACCCAAAGCAGTCCATTATTTGCCTTTTATTTTACCCTGACAAAAATATACGCGGCTCCAACCCTAACCCTCGCCCACGCCGCGCTCATAGCACAACTACCCTGGAACGCACATGGCCAAACGCGGCGCCACCGTTGTAGCGCTGCCAAGAGATGCCATCTTCGACATCCTTTCATGGATGCCGGTCAGGTCCGTCTGCCGCTTCCGATGTGTTTCCAAGGAGTGGCTGTCCGGCATCTCCAACCCGGCTTTCATCGCCCAGCACAGGTCCCGGGCCGGGTCGGAGCCACTCCTCATCGCCGGCTACCACGGCAAGCCCGGCGGCGTCCTGGTGATGGACATGAAGGGCAACGTAGTGAGGACGATCGGAGGCTTAGGGGCCATCTGTGACTTCTGCTCCAATCTTGACAATTTCATCACCATCCGCTGTGCTGATTCCACCCATGTCGTCAATGTTGCCACCGGGAGGAAGGTGCTCGTGACCCACAGTGAATCGGACGAGTGCTACTATCACACCATCAGGCTCGGCCGTGCCGCTGTTTCCGGATCCTGCAAAGTTGTACGTATCGAAGAAAGCCGAGACTATCGCCGCAAGCAGACCTGCGAGGTTCTCACGTTGAGAGATGGCGCCGAGTGGAAAAGGGCGCAACCGCCACCGGTCCTTGTCTGTCTCCATGAATTGTATAGCTCTGGTGCCACCGTCAATGGTGCGTTGTACTTCCTCTCCTACTCCAAAAATGTGCTCTGCTTTGACCTCGAGAGCGAGAAGTGGAGCAGGACAATTCGAGCACCACCGGAAGCGAATATCGACTTGCGGGGATGGACAGAAGATATACATACAACCGACCTCAACGATGCCTTGTGCATGATTCAAACAAAGGTATGGCAGACTGGCCATCTATGCATCAACATATGGCTCCTCACGGATCCCCATAACAGCATATGGGTCAAGGCGTATACGATCCCGATGTCCCTCCGCCCTCCGGAATCTTTATGTGTGATGCCTTATAGGTCAAGGTTGCTCTTATACTACACCTCTCAAACCTGGACCGCGGATGTGTTGCGAGTGTACGATACCTTTGCTGGGACAAGCACGAATGTGATGAAGCTACCCAAACAGGCCTGCGGCAAAATTGCTATTTGTAACTTGCACTTGGATAGCTTTGTGACGCGAGACCTATCTAATGGAAGCCTTGCTTGAATGAACCTTCATTCTGATATCTGGATCCTTGCTTGCCTGCATGCTTTCTCACTAGCTAGCCGGTCACAAAGCCTCGTCATAATACAGTTTCCCAGTTTCAGTCTTGGGTATTGCAAAGCAAGTTTATCTACCAGCTCCAAATTTTAATCCCCATTTATTGTGGGTGTTAGTCATCCGATGGCCTTGCAGGGTAAAGCAGAAAGGACAATTTTATCTACATCGAATTTATATATTAGAATGGCGGATAGAGGCATGGAGTCACGTCTATTTACTTTATGCTTCTTTCCAATTTTGTGGTGGATTTGATAAGAACCCTTTTTGCTGTCTTAATAATAAATTTTAAGCAAAAAACTATTTCTTAGACATGTTTTCCAATTATTCAAGGGATAACATCCTATTGTTATTCTTGGGCATTGCACAAAAACTTAATTTAGTTACCAACTCTAATTTATTATCATAATTTATTGAATATTATTCAACGGAGATCGGACAACCTTGCTGGGTAAAAGGCAGCACAATTTAATCCACTTAGACATGCCCTGCAACCAATCTCATCTCTGCAGAGGGTAAACAAATATGCAGATGGCAGTCAACTGAATATTGTATTAAAGAGACAGTGCGGTGTACATAACATGATAAAAAGTTTAAGCATGAAAGACTATATCATTGCTATTATCATCCATCAAGTATTAATTTTGACAATAAAGAAGGTTGTTTAGGCAGAACAATGGGCAATTCTTGCAAGCAATCACTAGAAGATTTTTTTTTTTTGCGTAAATACCGCAAAGTTTTCAAATGCTTATCTGATTGCAGTGTATATACGGTATAACTAGTTAAAAAAGTTGAGCCCAAAAAAACTTAGTTTCCAATGGACCCCAATCGATCTATCATTACTATCTATAAGTAGCTCTATAGCAAATGTCTGCCCGCTACTAGCGAGGGCTCACCTATAGGCAGTTCTGTGGTAGTGAGAGGTGCTAAGGATGATGATGTGTTGACATGCTCGTAATTTCCCACTGAAAAAGGCTTTTAAGATGTAGAGAAAAGGATAAAATTTAGTGCTACGAAATAAACCTTTTGAAAATGACATCAGCATCCGTTTGGTTGATGTAGCCACTTGGAAGGTGCTTGTGGCAGTGCAAAATTGAACAATAGAAAAACTCAAATCATAAGGCTGCACCGCTCTGTCCATCACGTGCAAGGTAGTCCGCAGTACTGAATGCCGTCCGTCAGTCCACCGACGTTACGTTCAAACACTATATGGTTCTAGGGGAATCCCACATTCTCTCCATCCCGCACATGATGATGGTGTGCCGCCGCTGGAACAATAGTAGTATCCATGGAGACGTGAAGTCACCCATCTCTGTGGGTAAGTGCCGCCGGCGTCAATAAGATCCCGGGACCAAAAAAGAACATAATGCTAGGTCGATCACACCTACAAGTTCGTCTGAGCCAACGGAATAACCAAATAGGTGGGGCTGCTTCCCAAGCAATAAATGCCCACCAAAGTTAGAATCAACCACCCTATGTTTTTTTGGGGGGGAGGGGGGAGAGTTGAAGGATTTAAGAAAAACTATAACTCAAGCTGGTAGAGCGGGGTTTTCTCACTAGGATTGATGAAATATTATTGTTTGGGGGGGGGGGGGGGGGGGGGGGGGGCAGGTTGAAGGCAGGAAGACTCTTTCACGATCGCTCGTGCCTACGCGCGATCCCCTTTATTCGTTCCTAATCAGCTTCTGGCATCGATGATTCCCTTTCTAAATTAACAAAGCAACCCATCCATGCATGTACAGGATATAATATACACCTAATCTCTCTTCCCCCTGATTTTCAGGGGTGGGGGTGGGGGGCAGCGAAACCTTCCTTCTAATCCTCTCTAAAACTTTTAATGGAACCATGGCGCACTTACCTAATTAGCCAAACGCTTCCTGTCGGAAAGCGAGCGCGCAATAGCCTCCCCTGGTTGAAGGATTTAAGAAAAACTAATGTCCAGGTGTGTAGTAATAACGAATACATACTGCTGGGGTGGCCCAGGCCCCTCCTACCCCCACCCCAACCCACAATTGATCCTCGCACGCCCCATGAGAGGATCTGATGGAGAAGCAGGGCGATGATCTACTAGAAGAAGAGGGGCAGCGCCGAAGAAACTTTATATAGCCTTATGATGAGTGGCAACTACTAATATTTTGTTAGTAGTTGCAACATCATAGCTTATGAATATCGATCAGTTATATTTATTTTGTGTGTCTTATAATTTTTTATTATTGGTTCAATTATTGGCCAAAGTATGGATTAATTTAGAGTCAAATACACTTTGCATATTTTTTATTTGCGAAAAGGCCTAAAGCAATATATATTAAGTATCACATGTCCCTATATACACACTTTTACAAAACAAATACATTAAAAATCATGGGGTTGTCGAAGACTTCTTCCTCTTGTATCCATCGGCGGCACACCGTAAGCAAAGCTCGGTGCCACCTTCGGCCTCCGCCTTGACAGAGCAAACTTTTTCAAACCCAAGAGCTTGTAGAAGCAGCAGCCGGAAAGTCGTCGATGCAGACCCGGAGAAGACGGCAGCCGTGATCTGCGAGGCAAATCGCCGCACCAGAGAAAAAAACGTCAATAAAGGCTTGTAGAAACTTCAAAGACAACAATGACCACGGAAGCCGGCCAAATCCAGATGGATCCACTCCACCGGAAACCTAAATCGACCGGATCCCAGAAGATCCATCAGAGATACAACTCCACACACCCTCCACCGGTGAGAAACACATCAATGGAATGGATATAGGGCGACAGAACATTATTCCTGCCCTGGCGCAACGCCGCCGCCTCGCCGCCCCAAACCAAAGTACCAAACACAAAGACTCCCTAAAGAAGATCTGAAAAATCACCCTTGTCATTGTATGAACAGGCCAGGCCTGATGTCGGACCCACCGCCGTTCAGAACCATGCACTGATGCCCTCTTCTCCAATGTTTCGGCTAGGCCGGGCCACCGATGAAGGCCTCCATGCTGGATTTCTTTGGTCGTCGCCGGCTTCCCCATTGCCGACGTCGCGCACTGCCTGACGAAGGCTTGGAATACACCCTGAAAAAAAGAACTAACAGATTACGTTTATCCAGGCTTGGAATACAACCTACGGTACAGATCGTGTGGCAGCCCAAGCCTGTTGGCAATTTGGTACTTCCATGATTCCATCTAGATATAGATGTTTAAAACGCCTCACACGAGCCACGATCTCAAATCAAAACGTCCTTGTTTTCGTTGCAAACCTGCGGCTCCAACCCTAATCCTTGCCGCCGCCGCCGCGCTCGCGCACAACCAGCAGGATGGACGACGGTGGCGCCGCCGCCGCTGCAGGCTCGTTGTTGCCGAGGGATGCCATCTTCGAAATCCTCACCTGGTCGCCGCTCAAGTCCGTGTGCCGCTTCCGGTGCGTGTCCAAGGATTGGCTTGCCCTCATCTCCGGCCCCGCCTTCATCGCCCAGCACAGGTCACGCTCGGGGCCGCTCCTCGTTGGCAGCTACTGCTTCCCCGACGACGGTGGCCTGCTGGTGATGGACGTGGAGGGCAACGTCTTGAGGACGGTCAAAGGCCTAGGCCCCTTCCCTTCTGTCGCGTCGAGTGTCGGCAATCTTGTCTGCGTCCACAGCCGTGAAGCCGCCGGCACCCGCTTGGTCGACGTCACCACCGGTAAGGTGCTCCTGACCTGCCCAACATTGGAGAGCAGCAAGCTCCATGCCGTCATCCTTGGCCGCGCCGCCGTCTCCAGCACGAGCAAAGCCGTCCGCATCACCGAAAGCTTCTCGTACAATGATGAATATGGTGTTCTCCAATCCCAACAGACATGCAAGGTTCTCACATTAGCGCATGACGATTATGAGTGGAGGCAGGCACCGTCGCCCCCAGCCCTTGTCCGCATGCAAAATTTCGTAAGCTCCAGTGCCGCCGTCAATGGTGTCGTGCACTTTCTCTCTATGCACGAGCCTGCAGGCAACAACGTTCTTTGTTTCGACCTCGAGAGCGAAGAGTGGGGGAAGACAATCCAAGGCCCGCCGAAAGAGAACACAGAGCTATCGAGCGAGACAGGGCTAGTTCACATAACAAAGCTCAAGGATAGCCTGTGCATGATCCAGACGGAGAAACACGAGGCTGAACATCTATGCACCAACATATCATACATATGGCTCCTAATTGATGCGGACAATAGCATTTGGATGAAGGCGTATGCGATCCCGATGCCCATACCTTTTGATATGGTCAAACCATTGACAGTAATGCCGGATGGTGTAAAATTGCTGGCAGACTACTGCTCTAGACGCTCGTTTGTGCCTGTGTTGCGAGTGTACGATCCCTCTACCGGGACATGCACGGATGCGGTCAAGCTGCCGGAAAACACCTTTGGCAGAGTCTGTCTTTGTGACTTGCACTCGGATTGCTTTGGTGCCGGCAAGATCTAATGACAACCGCCCAGCTGAATCAACCTTCAATATGCGATTTGGATCTAGCTATGGACATCAACCCAAACCCATTATTGTTCATTGGTCAAGGACATCGACAAATTCATAGACATCAGATAGCTTCTTAATCTTATTCTTGGGCATTGAACAACAAGTTTAATTAGCAGGTTCAATTTCTTGGGTTAGTTTCCTTGTTTACATGCTTGAGTTTGTTTGGTTAGTGCAAGTGCTTGCATGTTGCTATGTGCGGCTTGCGCATATACTCCCTCCGTTTTTAAATATAAGTCCTTTTGAAGATTTCACTATAGACAACATATGGAGTAAAATGAGTGAATCTACACTATAAAATATGTCTGTATACATCTGTATGTAGTCCTTAGCAGAATCTATAAAAAGACTTATATTTAGGAACGGAAGCAGTATATGCAACGTAAGTCATAGTCCTGGTCACTGGCGGAGCTACGTTGTGGCCGAATGGGCCGTGGCCCGCCAGCTTTTGTGCAAAATTATAGAACTGTACCTAAGGCCCAGCCCATGAATACACAATGCTACAAGGCTGCAGCTGAGATTTAGCATCAAATTCAGCCCGGCCCGCCCAGTTTTCTGTTTGTAGCTCCGCCACTGGTCCTAGTGTAGTTCGTCGGATGAAATCAAAGAAACTTTGGTTCTGCCATTATTAGTTCTGGAAAGTGACCATGTCTAGTTCGTAGAGGAAGTGCATTCCAAGTACTCCCTTCGTCCCATAATATAAGACGTTTTTTGATACTAGTGTAGTGTCAAAAAACATCTTATATTATAAAAGAGAGGGAGTATAAGATAGTAGAGTATATGTGTCCGGTTCTGTTTTGGGTATGTTCGTTACTGGCCAGGTGTGTATGTATATACACACAATGTATACATATACACATGCACAGGGCACCTTGTAACCGTGAGTTAAAAGAAGTATAGAGAAAAGAACTAGGTACGCGCGTGATGTGCCTTTGGCTAAAACTTTATTGTGCGTGTGTTCGTGACATTTAGTAGAAGTTTGTATCGCAGACACATGGCTTTTAGATAACCTGGATCCATGCATGAGTGCGTGTGTTGTCGTGGGGGTCACTTCTCCTTCTTTCCCGAGTGCTAGACATGTTAGTGTAATGCACTCGGGAACGAAGGAAGGAGAGACCATCACCGACAGTCGCAATATTAGAGAGGGAGTGCCCACCATATACATCACCAGAGATGAATGTTTTTCAAGAGAGACTTGACAGACCGAAAGACAACCCATGTTAAATAGTGATCTGTGTGTTGAGTTTTTGGTATAATTGCCATTGATTTTTAATCTTTGAATCATGAACACGAAAAATGTCTGACGACGATAGGATCCCTGAGTCCGATTAATGCACCGACGACGGGTGTATGTGTGGCCGGCCTCACTGAGAAAATGATAGGTGCTTCACCATCACAGGAGGCCTTCGAATATTTTTCGGTATGTAACGATGACATGTATTTTTTGTAATTAAGCATGACTTGTGCTTTTTTCTTTAACGTTTAATTTCCGTTTTTTTACAATTTGACTAGTGCATTCCTGCTATGCAAGACCGTATGTCTTGGAGAAGCTTGATTTCGAAGATAAGGAGAGTATGGAGAGGAGAAAGCTCACCTTAGGACGAAACATTTCGTTTTTTAGGATAAGCTCTACAATGGAGTAAATAACTCACAATTTGGTTGTTGAAATTGGAGAGGACTATGCAAGGCCTACGGATTTCAGGAGGACATGAAAATAACCTTTGATCTTGGACCTAAAGATGATCGTGAAGATAATATCGACATTTGGGTGGACGTGGACATGATTCCAGTTCTACCTCCATGTGACTTTGTCAACAAATTTGTTAAGTAATTTATATTGTTTATTCAAAAATAGTTGGTACTCATCCCTACTAAACTTGTTTATTTATAATTGATAACTTATTTCTTTTCTCCATGAAATACACGGAATGTAGTAGACAAGACCTACTACAGTTATGGCTCAGAGCTAACTTGGTTGGAGAAAAATTATTTTGTCTCATTTATTAATGATGTTGAGACTTTTAAGTCCAATTATCAAATTAGCAAAAATTATATTGGATACATGCCACTAGTGCACGAGTTCAACCATGTTAACATCCGTGCAGATAGCATGGTACAATTTTTTTACTATTGTGTCACTAGTCCATCTTTTGCATACATTCTTCTTAAGCAAAACTAGATTGCTAACTATGTTACTATTATGTTCTTCAACAAAAGCTTTCGCGGGAGGTTGTGCCTAACCTGATGTTTGTTGAAGGTCATTTGGATATTATTAGGTAATGGTCAAGTGTGTCGGTGGGTTTCCGCAGTGCATACTCGATTTCTCGAACGGTTGAAAGCATCAAAATGAAAGGATGGAGCAAAGTAATGAATGCGTGCAGGCAACCACTTGGAGACAACATGGATTTGCATAGGTCACAAGTTGAAGATAGGTGGTTCTCTATTCTCCATAATGGAGATGGAGGGGTTTACCTGTTTTATGCTATTTTACATGAGAGAGAGGAGCAGGTCCTAGCTAGTACTCATCATGTGCTAGAATGATGATAAGTACCTAGTGTTCGTTAACTTGTGTTGGTTAACAATTAACTAGTGTTGGTTAACTTGTCATGTGCTATATTGATGGTGAGTTATTATAGGATTACGGATGATGAGTTGTCATAAAACTACGATGATGATGATGAGGAGGCTGTAGTACTTGTCATGTGCTAGAATGATGATGAGTTATTATATATATATGACTACGGATGATGAGTTGTTATATGACTACGATGATGATTGATGAGTTGTTATATCATTATGTTATTGATGAGCCGTTATTATGTCATTGGATGGAAGAAACATGGATAAGATTAAAGTGGATGGATCCAAGTGACCAAGTTGTACTAGTAGGACGATATCGTACTACTAAATCAACTTGGTCACTTGGATCCAGCCACGAAAATCTAATATGTGTTTCTTCCACCCAATGATATAACAATTCATCATTATCATAATGATATAACAACCTCTTAATTGCTACTGTATCAAAATTTGTATTTATCAATGTATAAATACAGTATAATCCGAACAAATGAAATACGGACGAATAGTACTGGCGCGGGGCTGTAGCCCACACTATTGCTACTTAGCAGTAGCGCGGGTCCAGACACACGCTACTGCGAAAGAAAGTTGAAAGTAGCGTGGGGCTAGGCACGCGCTACTGCTAAAAGTTAGTTGTAGCGTCGCAGCAGTAGCGCGGGCACCCACACTACTGCTAGGGTTTTCCCTAGTAGTGCCACCATAGCTAACTTCCCAATCCTTCCTTGATGTGCTTTACCACTGTGTCACAGTCCGACGCAATAACAAGATTGTGAAGCCCCATGTCTTCTGCAAGTGATAGTCCCTCATGGCAGGCAATTGCTTCTAGACTTGGCGGGTATGTCATTCCCCTAACAACGAAAGCCAATGATAACATGTATCCCCTTAGGTGATCTCTTCACACAACCGCGACTGAACCCATCCCATGTGAAACTACCACGTCGACATTGATCTTGACATGCCCCGTAGTTGGAGGGATGAACTATTGGGGAACGTTGCATGGGAAACAAATTTGTTTTCCTACGAACACCCAAGATCTATCTATGGAGATCAACAGCTATGAGAGGGGGAGTGCATCTACATACCCTTGTAGATCGCTAAGCGGGAAGCGTTAAGATACACGGTTATTGCAGTCGAACGTCTTCGCGATCCAATCACGATCCGTCCTGCGATCCAATCACGATCTAGTGCTGAACGGATGGCACCTCCGCGTTCAGCACACGTACAGCTCGATGACGTCCTCCGCCTCCTTGATCCAGTAAGCGAGGGCGGAGAGGTAGATGAGTTCTCTGACAGCACGACGGCGTGGTGGCAGTGGTGGTGGAGCTGTCCCGGCAGGGCTTCGCCAAGCACTACCGCGACAACTAGAGGATAAAACTATCTAGGGGAGAGCGGGGGCAGGGCTGCGTCGTTGCTTGTGGTGCGGCTTCCCTCCCTCTCCTCTCATATATATAGGGGGAGGGAGGAGGGGCCGGTGCCCTAGGGTTCCCCCCCCCCACTAGTAGAAAACAAGCCTTTGGACCGAAGCATTAGTCCCGGTCGCGTTTTGGACCGGGACTAATGTGTCCACTAGTCCCGGTTCGTGAGGATAAGCATCAGTCCCGGTTCGTGAGGACCCTCTAGTCCCGGTTGGTGACACCAACCGGGACTAAAGGGGTGGTGGCAGGGCTGCGTCAGGCTGGGGGCCCTGCGAGGCCCTTTAGTCCCAGTTGGTATCACCAACCAGGACTAGAGATGGACCTTTAGTCCCGGTTGGTAAAAACCAACCGGGACTAAAGGTATCACTATAAATAGTGCTTCATCCAGCCCGAGCCGAAGCTCTCTGTTTTCGCATTTCTCTCCTCTGTTCTCTTCCCTTGCTCGAGCTCATCCTCCATTTTTGCCAAGATTTGTCAAGATTTGAGGCACCCCATCCATCCAAATGTTCACAAAGGTTAGCAACTTTGTCCTTTCATCTCTCATTGCTAGATTAGCTCGTGCAATGCTCTATAATTATAGTGATTTGTGGGTTTTAGTTTGGGAGTAATTATGTGGGAGTTTATTTGATTTATATGCAATTTGAGCTCAAATTAACCTCTTAGCTTGCATATGTGTAGGTGTGGTTTACTTAGTGCCTTCCCGTCCCCGTCCTAACCACTGTCGATCGCCCGCACCTTCCCGTCGCCGGCACCACCTTGGTGAGCCTCTTGTTCTTATACTTTTTATAAAAGAAAATCTTATTTGTATGATTTAGATAGTTATTTGTATAATCTTCTTACTTGTATGATTGTTTGTTATACATAGTGCCATGGTTTTGGTATCCATGCCCGTCGGCCCTCGTCCGGTTTATGATTCGGATGTGGTATATTCTCTTTTATAACTATTTGTTGCATTTCGATCATGTTAATGACAATTATAACCATCAAGTTGACATACATATTTTTATCTAGGAGGTAGTTGAACCGGAAATTCCAACCGACCCTATTGTTGAGAAGTTAAATTTAGTTGAAAAAGAAAATGAGGATTCGAAAGGACAATTAAAAAGAGTTGAAGAAGAGAAGATGAAATTGGAGTTGTACGTTGCCGATGTCATCGATGATCACAAGATCAAGATGGATGCAATGCGTTTGAAGATTAGAAAGATTAGAAAATATGCCATTAATAAAGAGGCTTGGTATCATTATGCTGTTGGATCAATTGTTACCTTAGTTGCGATTTTGATCGCATTTGTTGTTGCATTTAAATGTTTTAGCTAGATAGTTGTATGTTGTTTTATGAGAATAAGTGTGTATGAACTTTATGTATGAACTTGCGGGATGGTTTTATGTGTTGTCCATATGGTGTGTGTAAGAATGAAAAGACTTACTCTAGCGCAAAACACATTCACGTCCACTTGTTTACGTCTAGTTTCATGTCTGGCTATAATTGTTGGACCAAGCACAGAGAAAGAGGGGTTCTAATGGAAGAGAATGAAGAAGAAGAGGATGATGACAACTATCGTGGGTTTCCTGAATATGATTGTACTACAATGGGGGAAGAGAATGAAGAAGAAGAAGCTGAGGCATCTGATGAGCACGCTGATGATCTTGGTCGGGCCATTGCTGATGCAAAGAGAAACTGCAAAAGTGAAAAGGAGAAGTTGAAGTTGCAGCGCATGTTAGAGGATCACAAAAAAGGGTTGTACCCAAATTGCGAAGATGACAACACAAAGCTCGGTACCACACTAGAATTGCTGCAATGGAAGGCAGAGAATGGTCTATCTCACAAGGGATTTGAAAAGTTGCTAAAAATAATGAAGAATAAGCTTCCAAAGGAGAACGAATTGCCCGAAAGTACGTACGAAGCAAAGCAGGCTGTCTGCCCTCTAGGATTAGAGGTGCAGAAGATACATGCATGCCCTAATGACTGCATCCTCTACCGCGGTAAGCAGTACGAGAATTTGAATGCATGCCCGGTATGCGGTATTGCGCTATAAGATCAGGGGCGATGACCCTGTTGATGATGTTGAGGGTGAGCGCCCCAGGAAGAGGATTCCTGCCAAGGTGATGTGGTATGCTCCTATAATACCATGGTTGAAACGTTTTTTTCCAAAACAAACAACATGCCAAGTTGTTGCGATGGCACAAAGATGACCATAAGAAAGACGGGAAGTTGAGTGTACCAGCATGGGTCGCAGTGGAGAAAAATCAAGAGAAAGTGGCCGGACTTTGCAGATGATGCAAGGAACTTATGGTTTGGTTTAAGTGCAGATGGCATCAATCCTTTTGGGGAGCAGAGCAGCAATCATAGCACCTGGCCTGGACTCTATGTATCTATAACCTTCCTCCTTGGTTGTGCATGAAGCGGAAGTTCATCATGATGCCAGTGCTCATCCAAGGCCCTAAGCAACCCGGAAACAACATTGATGTGTACCTAAGGCCATTAGTTGATGAACTTTTACAGTTGTGGGATTTAAAAGGTGTATGTGTATGGGATGAGCACGAACAGGAGGAATTTGACCTACGAGCGTTGCTGTTTGTAACCATCAATGATTGGCCTGCTCTTAGTAACCTTTTAGGACAGACAAACAAGGGATACAATGCATGCACGCACTGTTTAGATGAGAGTGAAGGTATATATTTGGATAAATGTAAGAAGGTTGTGTACCTGGGACATTGTCGGTTTCTTCCGATCAAGCATGCCTTAAGAAAGAAAGGCAAGCATTTCAAAGATGAGGCAGATAACCGGAAGAAGCCTGGCCACCATACTGGTGATGATATATTTGATATGGTCAAGGATTTAAAAGTAATCTTTGGAAAGGGTCCTGGCGGTCAATCTGTTCCGAATGACGCTGACGGGAACGCACCCATGTGGAAGAAGAAATCTATATTTTGGGAGCTAGAGTATTGGAAAGTCCTAGAGGTCCGCTCTGCAATCGACATGATGCACGTGACAAAGAATCTTTGCGTGAACCTACTTGGCTTCCTGGGCATGTATGGGAAGACAAAAGATACACAGGAGGCATGGTAGGAGCAGCAACGTATGCACGAAAAAGACGGCATGCATCCAAAGCAGTATGAAGGTCCTGCCAGCTATGCTCTTACCAAACAAGATAAGGAAATCTTTTTTGAATTTCTGCTTAGTATGAAGGTCCCGTCTGGCTTCTCGTCGAATATAAAGGGAATAATAAATATGGCAGAGAAAAAATTTCAAAACCTGAAGTCTCATGACTGCCACGTGATTATGACACAGTTACTTCCGGTTGCATTGAGAGGGCTCCTACCGGAAAATGTTCGATTAGCCATTGTGAAGCTATGTGCATTCCTCAATGCAATTTCTCAGAAGGTAATCGATCCAGAAATTTTACCAAGGTTACAGAATGATTTGGTGCAATATCTTGTCAGTTTCGAGTTGGTGTTTCCACCATCCTTCTTCAATATCATGATGCACCTCCTGGGTCCTGTATTTCTACACAATATGTTCCCCTTTGAGAGGTTCATGGGAGTCTTAAAGAAATATGTTCATAACCGTGCTAGGCCAGAAGGAAGCATCTCCAACGGCCATGAAACAGAGGAGGTTATTGAGTTTTGTGTTGACTATATTCCTGAGCTTAAGCCGATTGGTGTTCCTGAATCGCGGCATGAGGGAAGACTGAGTGGAAAAGGCATGCTAGGAAAGAAAGCAATAATATGTAGGGACGGGCATTCTTTCACTCAAGCACACTACACAGTTCTACATGGTTCCACCTTGGTGGCCCCGTATATAAATGAACACAATAATATTCTACGCTCCAAACACCCGGAGCAGACTGACGACTGGATTACACGTGAACACATGGGGACTTTCGGCGGTTGGTTGCAAACACATCTCATGAATGACGACAGTGTTGGAGATGAGTTGTACTTGTTGTCCAAATCACCATCTTCGACTGTATTGACTTTCAAAGGGTACGAGATTAATGGGAATACAATTTACACTATCGCCCAAGATAAAAAGAGCACCAACCAAAACAGTGGTGTCCGCTTTGATGCAACAAACAACAACAGGGAAAATGACACATATTATGGTTACATAGAGGAGATATGGGAACTTGACTATGGACCTGAATTACAGATACCTTTGTTTCGGTGCAAATGGATCAATCTGACAGGGCTAAAGGTAGACCAGAAGTATGGAATGACAACAGTGGATCTCAACAATCTTGGGTACACAGAGGAACCATTCGTCCTAGCCAATGATGTGGCACAGGTTTTCTATGTGAAGGACATGTCTACCAAACCGAGAAAAAGGAGAGATAAGGAAGCGAATACATCATACGGTGAGCCAAAGCGCCACATAGTTCTTTCAGGGAAAAGAAACATCGTGGGAGTGGAGGACAAGACAGACATGTCAGAAGATTATGAAAAGTTTCATGAAATTCCTCCCTTCACAGTGAAAACTGACCCAAGCGTCCTGTTAAATGATGAAGATTGTCCATGGTTACGGCGCAAAGGGACACACGCGAAGAAAAAGAGATAGGCTAGTTTGTACACGAAGTGCATCCAGTTTTTGTTGTAACCCTCTTAACTTTTTAGCACCTGCTATGTGTGTGAAATGACGATACCATGCCAAGTTTCAACCTTTTCAGACTTCATTTGTACTGCTTTTCAATTTCAGGGTCATTCTGCGCAAAAAAATCATTAAAAGCATGAAAAATAGCAAATGAAGTTAGAAAATGTTTAAAAATTGAGGATGTGGCTTTGAATGGTGCATATTCAATGCAAAAAAAGTCTGGAGTTGAAATAAGTTTAAAAAAATGAAATGCCTTTGTAACACACGAGTTTTCGTCCGAAACCCTCATACTTCGAAGGAGATGGTCCAGTTTGTACACGAAGTGCATCCAGTTTTTGTCCTAACCCTCTCAACTTTTTAGCACATGCTATGTATGTGAAATGATGATACCATGCCAAGTTTCAACCTTTTCACACTTCATTTGTACTGCTTTTCAGTTTTAGGGTCATTCAGCGCAAAAAAATCATTAAAAGCATGAAAAATAGCAAATGAAGTTAGAAAATGTTTAAAAATTGAGGATGTGGCTTTAAATGGTGCATATTGAATGCAAAAAAAGTCTGTAGTTGAAATAAGTTTAAAAAATGAAATGCCTTTGTAACTGATGAGTTTTCGTCCGAAACCCTCATACTTCGAAGGAGATGGTCCAGTTTGTACAAGAAGTGCATCCAGTTTTGGTCCTAACCCTCTCAACTTTTTAGCACATGCTATGTGTGTGAAATGATGATACCATGCCAAGTTTCAACTTTTTCAGAATTCATTTGTACTGCTTTTCAATTTCAGGGTCATTCTGCGCAAAAAAATATATCATTAAAAGCATGAAAAATAGCAAATGAAGTTAGAAAATGTTTGAAAATTTAGGATGTGCCTTTGAATGGTGCATATTCAATGCAAGAAAAGTTTGGAGTTGAAATAAGTTTAAAAAAATGAAATGCCTTTGTAACAGATGAAGGTATAAAACTAAAAGACTTAAACAGAATCTGGTTTTGATTAGAACACCTATTTAAAATATCCTAAAAATTCCCAAAATGAAGATAATGATAAAACATACTAATATTAAACAACAGGAAAAACAATCACTCAAAAATCTAATTTTAAACTAAAGTTATTCACAAACTAGTGATTCACACAAATTTCAAAAGAATTCAAATTTAAACTATTTAAATATGAAAACTACTGACACTAACACAAAGTTTATAATTTTTTTACCTAAAGCAAAAATATTCATTCAAAAACTCTGAATATTCTAAAAGTTATTCCAAATCTAAAAACAGAAATTGTCCTGTTTAGAAAAACAAAACAAAAAAATAATTGAAAATTGGCCTTTAGTCCCGGTTGGTCGATCCAACCGGGAGTTTAGGATGTATTTGGTTTGAGGGATAGGCTAGGGTGGTTGTGGGTATCCCCAACCACCTGGCTAGGGATAGCCCTTTTTTTGTTTGGTTAGATGGGTAAGGTTAGCCCTTTTTTTGTTTGGTTCGAAGAATGAAACAAGGTTGAGGATAGCAATTGTAATGTTTGGTTTGAATGATGTGCTGCAAGTTGTGCTCATTAGAAAAAATATCCATGAACATAGAGCAGCAACACATGAGTGAACACACACAAGCAACCATCCACATCATGCACGCACGCACAGCACACATCAAGCACGTCTCAACTCAACAGCACGCACACACCCGTGCATACAGCAGCAGGAAATAGAGCAGCACACACACATCTTGTTTCGTCGGTGGCAGGAGATACAACAGCACGGTGACCGGAAATACGGCAGCAGAAAATACATCACGAACGCGGTGCATACAACAGCAGCAGGAAGATCCAGCCCCATGCACGCAGCCGCCGCGCCACCCTCAATCGCCGGCCGCGTGCGACTCATGGAGATCCAGCCGCCGCCCTCTGAGAGATCCAGTCACGCCGCCACCAACACCGGTCTGCATCGCCTGTGCGCACCCGCCGCTCCGGCCGGCCGGCCGCCGCCACACGCAAGGGCATGGTTGGAAAGGACTCTCATCACGCAGTCGCATGCCTAACCACTCGTCACAATAGCTGAAAAACGATCCGCGGGCAACAGCCACGACGCGTGCGCGGGGTGGTTGCCACCACCCGCCAGTTTTTCGCGGCTGGACACATTCCCTTTTTCAGGAATATTCCTGGCATCTGGCTGCCTCTATCCCTTCTTGCCCTAGATCCAAACGGGTGACAACCACACTAAAAAGGGGATATCCCTGTCCCTGAGAGGATATCCCTGCAACCAAACGCATCCTAAAGGTCCCTTCCCGCGCGGGATTTGGGCCACCGAAAGATAGACCTTTAGTCCCGGTTGGATCCACCAACCGGGACTAAAGGCACCCCTTTAGTCCCGATTGGTGATAGCAATCGGTACTAAAGGGTCCTTAGTCCCGGTTGCTGATACCAACCGGGACTAAAGAGTTCTGGTGTATTTAAAGCGCGTGCTCCCTCCTCATTTTCTCCCCCCCCGACGCCGAAACCAAACCACGCCGCCAGGCTGCTCGTCTCCGTCGCCGCTCCTCACCGCTAGACCTCGACGTCGGCCCGCCCCCTGCTGCCCGACGCCGTGGCCTCGCCGTCGCCCACTCCTCCCACGGTGAGCCTCCGCCTCCTTCCCCCTCTCTGTTCGGCCGGAGCGACCCCTCGTCGTGCCCCCTGCCCCGAGCGCGCGCGGCGGTGCCATGGCCGCCGGCCTGCCCGCGTTCGGCCGCCCCGACCCCTCGTCGTATCCCCCTACCCCGAGCGTGCGCGGCGGAGCCATGGCCGCCGGCCTGCCCGCGTTCGGATGTGTGCTTGATGTGCTATGATTTTGTGAAGCCTCTTATGATGAAAATAATGATTATTCTCTATTGTAAATTGTTCAGAATTATTGATTGTAAATTTTCTGATATGTAAAAGTCTTTGTGAATGGATTCTTGTACTATGATTTCTTGTACTATGATTTCTATGATGTGGTATGATGTGCTATGATTTCTTGATGTGCTATGATGTGGTATATATGATTTCTTGTAAATTAATGATGATTTTGTGAAGCCTCTTATGATGTGCTATGATTTCTTGTACAACCCTGATTGGAAAGTCATTTTGAATGGATTCAAATTGGACTGAAATTTAAACACCATGGAGTAGCGTTCCACTAAAGCAGCCCTATGAGAATAAATAGATAATCCTGTAGATATTACGAACCAAGGTGACATATTTTCCTTCGGATGTGTGTGCTTTGTATCGATGTTACCTTGATGTGATATGATTTTATGAAATGCTAAACCTTAGGATGAATATGTAGTCTTGATGTGCTATGATTTTGTTGGGCAGAGAAACTAAAATTAAGACCATGATTTTATTGTTGTTTGATCCTGCTAGCATTTTTTTACAGCATCTATCCTGGTGCTGCCGCCCGACCCCGGTGCTGCTGCCCGACCCCGGTGCCGCCGCCTCCATCTCTCCGGCTGGCCCATTCGTCAAGGTGACGCCCTTGATCCCCAAATACATTCACATGTTTAGATGTTTGATAGATGTTTAGGTGTTTAATTAGATATTGCTAAATTTGTTTATAAATATGAGTAGCATAATAAAATGATAATCACTGTTATGCAAATCCCACGTTTATAAGTTCTCGAATCGACGATGCCCATCCTGCATCCTCGTCGTTGACTTGACGGCAACTACCTGCTTGAGAGGCGCCATGTCCAGGACTGGGCTCCGCCTGGCTGGCACTGGGAGGTGCTACCTTTCGGGGCGCGCAGCTTGGTGAGGAATCAGGCTCCTGTCGTCAACCCGGAGGTTCTTTGGTGGCGGTCGCGTGAACCACTGTCGGTGCGGAGGGAGCCGACCCCCGCGGAGGAGGTACATCGCCGTGTCAGGGAGGAGGACGAGCACGTCCGACGCTACATGGCTGCGTTGGACGCTAGGTTCTCCAATACCTGGCAGGTTCTTCAGGGATCTCACCCGAGCTAGGATCCCATGATGGTTCCTTCTCTTTGGGTGTCGACCGCCCGCCCGCGTTGTATTCGAGCTATAGTACTGATGTTATATGATAATAATATTTGAGGTGTATTAGTGACAATATTTGATAATGTTCAATGATGCATTAACTGGATTATTCGAGATATATTAGTGATATTATATGATGATGTTGCTAGAAACAATCAATGCATTATAATTTGAATACTCAATTGTTTTATATATCTTTCTTATGGATTAGTTAATGCTATAGATGGTAGCGGCAGAGACCGTGAAGAGGATCTCTTCGAGATGATACGGGAAAACCCAGAGATTGAACTAGATACGATCCAATATCTGAATGATTCCAGTGAGGGAATTGAGGAAGAACCAAGAGACGAAGGGCACACAAACAATGATGACGAAGGAAATGTTCTTGAATTAACGAAGTCCGGCGAGGTATATATAAGGCCTCTGGTGATCATTACATGTATTAATTGATTTGTATATATATTAACGAATCTTTCTTCTTTTAGCCCTCCGGATCAAGCAAATTTTCTACAAGGGTTAAACGAGGCCCGGCCAAAAAGTTGGACGCTGGCATAAAGTTCAACATCGATGTAATCTGAGAAGATGGCGAACCGATTGCTCCTAAAAAGAATGCGGACAAATTTACAGCTCAATGCGGAGTTATTGTTAGGGACCAAATCCCGATCAGCGTTCAAGAATGGAATAAGCCAAAGGAAGGTCAACGAGTTAGTTTTGTCGACCAAAGAGCAAAGGATACACTTTGGGAGATGCTCATGTCACATTTCACCCTACCAGAGAGTTTGACATATCTCCAATGGGAGAAAGTCAAGAAGTGTGCTCTTAAGAAGATGGCCATACAATTCCAGACTTTTAAGGAAAGAATATGGACCAAATACGTCAGCGATGGAAAGAAGACTCCACAATTCATTGGACAACTAGAGAAGTCAAGAGATCATTGGGACTTATTTGTGGAGTTCAAGGAATCGGAAGCAGCTAAGGAACGGTCGAGAAAGAACAAGATAAATACTGACAAAAAACAGCATCACCATAAGCTGGGGATAGGTGGCTACAAGGCTGGGTTGCCTAAGTGGGATGAATTTGAGGCACAGATGATTGCCGCAGGGGTCACTCCAAAAACAACGGGTTGGCCCGAAAGGTGCAGGACTTGGTTTTATGTGCATGGGGGAAAGTTGGACCCAAAGACTGGGGAGATTATTGTACTGGCAAGTCTTAAAGATGCCTCGAACCTTTACTTAAAGAAATAGACGAGGCTCGAACAGGGGTGTTCCAGCACGAGAGGGAGAACGATGAGCTTACACGCGCCCTCAAGAATCCTGAACACCCGAGACGAACACGAGGCAAAGGCCTTGTTCCGTGGGTTGAGGGGTTTGCGGAGTGGAACGAGACTTATAGAAGCCGTAAGAGAAAGAGGAAGCACGAACTAGACCGGATTCAAATGGTAGAATGAAAGAACGCGGAGTTGGAATGCAAATAAATGCTACAGCAGGAGCAGATCAACAGACTTAGCCAATAAAGCGCGTCTCAGCGGCAGGAGCAACCAGATCCAGCATTGGATGGTACCATTCCATCATCTATGCCGAAAAGCAGCATGGGTTCCACGGGGGTCCCGGCCGATGATGCACTGCTGGCTCACTACCCCGTGGATGATATCCAAGAGACGACAACTTGTGAGCTACACATGAAGATGAAGAACATATTCATGAAGGTGGCGGACGGCTATGCTATACCGAATCCTCCTGGAGCAACCATCCACGGCAATCCGATTCCACCTGGCTATGCTCGTGTCGGGGTGGATGAAGTTCTGCCGGGATATGACTCACTAGAGCTTGACTATCCTGGAGGTGAAGTGGAGCGTACACTTGGAGAAGTCATACAATGTCTCATTGTATGGAGTAAGGAATGCATCGTGTTTCCAAACTCGGTGCCAAGGCCACCGACTCCTCCTCCAAGTCCGCCGCCCCCGCCGAATCCACCCCACCCCGAGACGGAGCGCAGCGCGAGTCCGCTGCCCCCGCCGAATCCACCCCACCCCAAGACGGAGCGCAGCGCGAGTCCGCCGCCCCCGCCGAATCCACCCCACCCCGAGACGGAGCGCAGCGCGAGTCCGCCGCCCCCGCCGAATCCACTCCACCTCGAGACGGAGCGCAGCACGAGTCCGCCGCCCCGCCGAATCCACCCCACCCCGAGACGGAGCGCATCGCAAGTCCACGATATCAATCTGCGTCGCATCAGCCGACTCCAAAGCAGAAGAGAGCACCAAAGAATAAACCCGATCCTCCTGCCAGAAAGAAGCTATCTTACGAGAGGACTGAAGAGGAAATCGATCTCATAGTGGCTGCCGAACTGCAGGCCCATTTTGGACCGAAAGCACCCCCGCCGCCAAAGGAGATAATACCCGAGAAAGTCGTACAACACTTTCTGAATCTTGCTAAACCGCCGGCTGTGATGAATATGCGATCAGACTATGATCGCTCTATTAGCAAGTCATATAATAAACAACAGTCGCAGAGTACAAGTAGTAAAAAATGCGGGAAAACTGTTCCCCAGCTCGGAGATCAGGAAGTGCAGTCGATCCCCTCGCTCAAGGTGAGTACCTATAAGATAACCGACGAGGATAGAAAGAATGCTAGAGAGATCGGTATCACTGTTGAAGCACTCCTAGGCATTGAGGAAATCCCCACGACGGATGAGAAGGACCTAGCATGGAAATATGTCCCCGGGAAGCCTCTGATCAGTCCTGAAGAGGAGAAGCTTCTGTCAACGCAAATGTACAAGTTGCATCAGCGGTACCTGAGAGAAGTAAAGGTTGGGCGAGAGAGCCTCATGGTGAAAGTCAAGCCAGAGCATTACTACCATGGTAAAGATTTGTGGATTGAAAATGAAGAACTTTATCAGTTACTCAATCAATACGCACTCGACAAATCTCTCGTCAGTTGCTATTGTCTGTAAGTGATTTATTTCTGCTGTAATTTAAGTCTCTAGCTCAGCTCTTTCATTGGCTGTAATTAATTATCCTCACTATACTCTTTTGTGTGGTATTATGCAGAATGAAGATTTTTGAGTTGAATAGAGATGGAGTCCATGGCATTGGGTTCATTGACCCAAATACCGTTAATGAAGATGTGTTAACTAAGTACGAAAAAGACACAGAGAAAAGCTTGCTAATGTTTTTGAAGAGCCTATATTCCAAACCAGAAATACTACTTCCTTACAACTTCAGGTGAGCCTTTACTGTCTTGTACTACAAATTCCATTTTTGCTTACTCGATGTTAAGTGTGTAGTTGAATGCACATGCCTGCTTAATTATACAAGCGTGTGCGCAGATACCACTGGATCCTGCTAATCATTAGAGTTAACGAGGGAACTGTTGAAGTACTGGATAAAGACTACGGAATACAAAAACATGTATTTCATGCTCGACAGGTAATTTCAATCATTATCGCACTATGTCGGCCTCTTTAGTTCAATTCCTGATATGAAGTAATTAATAGATCCTTTATTCATTTTCTTTGCCGGGCAGGGTTTGGAAAAAGTTCATCGAAGAGATTGACGGTAAATGGAAACCAGAGCTGAGATGGCGACGATCCAAGGTAATTATAATTAAGTAGTACTAGCTACGTCCGCGCATCTCTTTAATTCTAGTTTCAATACCATTATCATGCTTGATTATTATCTGATTGAATTCTATTCTCGCATAGTCCATGAAACAAGCACAGGGGACTAATTTATGTGCATACTACGTTTGTGAGAACATTCGCTTTATGACCGAAAAGAAGATCGATGCAAGACATCTTTGGGTACGTAAACACTATTCACAATTTTATTTATCATGATCTAATATATATACACACAACTAATATATTCATATTGATCTCCTTCTTTAAAGATGGTGGAGATGCGCGATAGGCTCCTACCAACAGACCGCATACGAGCACTTCAAGAGGAAATGGTGGGATTTTTGCTTGAGCAGGTCATAGCTCCCGACGGAGAATACCATTTCAAGATGTAATGATCTGCAAATTGTAGGAGAAATTGTATATAGAAAATTGTATATATATATATATATGTGTGTGTGTGTGTATGCATGGTCGTACGAGAAATTCTATGATATATGATTGGTTCTACGAGAAATTCTAATATATATGCATAACGTATACATTATGTAGTAGCGTAAAATATGTTTGAAATGAAAAATAAATAAATGGAAAACACAGAATGAAAAGGAAAAGAAAACAATAAAGCCAAAACCTTTAGTCCCGGTTGGTGAGACCAACCGGGACTAAAGGTCCCCGGCTCACCGCGGCCGCAGCCGGCCAAGTGGCCGGTATTTAGTCCCGGTTCCTGGCCAACCAGGACTAAAGGGGGGTGGGGCTTTAGTCCCTATACTTTAGTTCCGGTTGGGGAACCGGGACTAAAGGCCCTTCCCAACCGGGACTAGTGGCTGGTTCTCTACTAGTGCCCCCTAGGGGGGCGGCGCCCCAAGGCTGGCTTGGCCCCCAAGCTAGGGTGGCCGCCCCCTTTAGGGTTTCCCCCACCAGCCCCTTGGCCGCATGGGCCCAAGTGGGAGGGGCGCCCAGCCCACCAGGGGCTGGTGCGGGCCCCTCACAACCCATATGGCCGCCCGGGGTGGGTGGACCCCCGGAACTCTTCGGCACTCCTGGTACACTACTGATGACGCCCGAATTCCTTCCGGTGACCAAAACGGAACTTCCTATATATCATTCTTTACCTCTGGACCATTCCGGAGCTCCTCGTGACGTCCGGGATCTCATCCGGGACTCCAAACAACTTTTTGTCACCAACATATATAACTCAACAATACTGAATCGTCACTGAACGTTAAGTGTGCAGACCCTGCGGGTTCGAGAACTATGCAGACATGACCGAGACACCTCTACGTCCAATAACCAATAGTGGGACCTGGATGCCCATATTGGTTCCTACATATTCGAAGATATTTAGGTCGAACCACGATGTCAAGGATTCAATCAATCCCGTATACAGTTCCCTTTGTCCATCGGTATGTTACTTGCCCGAGATTCGATCGTCGGTATCTCCATACGTAGTTCAATCTCGTTACCGGCAATTCTCTTTACTCGTTCCGCGATACAAGATCCCGTGACTAACTCCTTAGTCACATTTCTTGCAAGCTTCTTATGATGTTATATTACCGAGTGGGCCCAGAGATACCTCGCTGTCATACGGAGTGACAAATCCCAGTCTCGATCCACGCCAACCCAACAGACACCCTCGGAGATACCTGTAGAGCACCTTTATAGTCACCCAGTTAAGTTGTGACGTTTGATACACACACTAGTAGGAAAAGGCCCATTTGTCCCGGTTCCAGAGGCCCATTTGTCCCGGTTCTGGAACCGGGACTAAAGGGTCGGGACTAAAGCCCAAAACCTTTAGTCCCGGTTTGCTTACGAACCGGGACCAAAGGCCCACCACGTGGCCGCTGCGGGGAGCCCAGGCAGGAGGACCTTTCGTCCCGGTTGGTAACACCAACCGGGACCAAAAGGCATCCACGCGTCAGCATCTGGCAGGAGCTGGGGTTTTTTTTTTGAAAGGGGGGGGGGTTTAGGGTGTTTTGTAGGGTTAATTAAGGGGTTTCATATTGTGTTAGCTAGCTAATAGAGAAAAGTGTCCTCTCTTTCTCCATGCTTGGTCGACGCTAGCTACTATAGAGAGAACTCGACATGCTAGCTAGTAAGCAAATGAAGGAACCATTAAGTACATAAGATCGTCATGAACATATACAGAGAGAAGTGACCGACCTCTCTTTCTCCGAGAGATTGGTCAAACAACAAGTTTTCGTATATCTATCCGACGCTACTACATATATACAATATAACATCTTTTACAATCCCTAACATCATGTACCTAAGATCCAATCAAATATTCGCATGGTATTCTCCGTCTTTAGGTATGACGTGGTCAAGAAAGAATCCCGCCAATTCCTCTTGAATTGCTCGTATGCGATCATGTGGTAGGAGTTCATCCCGCATCTGCCAGATCTAATTTAAAGAAGGGGGTCAATACATGCATATATATGAATAAAACTCAACACAATTGATGGTAATATATAAAATAAAATTGTGAATATTATTTACGTACTTCAAATTGTTTGTCAGAGAAGCCCTGCTCAGAGGTCGAGTGGCGAATGAACTCGCATACGTAGTATGCACATAAAGAAGTCCCTTCTTTCTGGTACAAGCACTTTACGAGAATAGAGTTCAATCAAACTGATAAGCAAGCATGGTAATGATATATTGATGAAAATTTGAATTAATTAGAGATGCGCGGAACTAGCTAGTACTACTTACTTTGGGGTGCATAAATCGCAACTCCGAGTTTAGACCGGGAACCTTTCGGGTGAACTTCTTCCAAACCCTGCCAGGCAAAGAAAATGATTACTTGATATCAGGAAATTAACGAAAGTTGCATGCCGATATGGTCCCGGTATTGACTGCACTTACTTCTTGAGCATTGCAGTCATGTCCGCATAATTCTCGGGATCTTTACGTCTCGAGTCTAAGACAGTTACTAATGCCCCGTCAAACTTAATGGATAGCAGAATAAAGTGGTAACTGCGCACGCATATATAACTCATCAATTACATTACTTAACCTCGAGTAAGCGAAACCGAGTATACAGAGAAGATAGCAACACTCACTTGAAGTTGTAAGGAAAGAGTATTTCCCTTTTGTTTTGATGTATAAGGAACGACTTTAGCAAGTTCTTCTCGGTCTCTTTGATTGAGTTTCGTACCGTCCATTCATTTACGACATCTGGGCTAATGAACCCAACGTCGAAGATTCCTAGTTTTTTGCATTCGACGATCTTCAATCTGCATAATATAGTGAGGATAATTATATATACATGCAATGAACAAGCTGAGCTAGAGACTTAACTATAGAAGTAATACTTACAGACAGTAGGCAGTCATGAGTTGTTTGTCGAGGGCCCGTTGATTGTATAACTGAAATAACTCCACAAATTCAACAGGCATCACGGAAAGTCTAATGAATTCGTGCTCTGGTTTCACTGCCATATACATAGTGTCTCTCCCAGACTCCCTGCAGGTTTTCATGTACCACTCATGCAATTTGTACATCATCGTTGTTAGAGGAGGATGATCAGGTTTGACGAGAGGCTTCCCGTGCAAGTATTCATATTCTTCTTTTGTTACCTCAGTCATTTGAAAAATTACATCATCCCCCAAGTAATCACCAGGATTGGTACCGGGCACCATCCCCGGATGATTAGCGACGATATCGCTAGACACCTTGAGTGGGGGGCACGATTGCTTCTCCTGTTCGCCGAGCTGGGGAATTGTTTTCCCACTTCTTCGTTCTGCTAACCTTGCATCACTAGAAGTACTTCCCGACCGTCGCGCTTCTTCATATGTCTTTTTAATAATCCGGACATAGTTGGAATCCGGCGGAGGCGGTGGTGGTCGCTTCACGGCATCGATAGTGCGCTTCACTTTCACCGGATCTAGCTTCTCCTTCGGAGGTGGAGTTTTCTTTGCAAAATGGGCCCTCAATTGGGCCTGACATATCTCCTCGTTTTCAGACTCGGTCCTCTCATATGGTAACTTTTCCAGAGGCTTGAGAGATGGACCGTATCTGTATTCCCTCCCGCCTCTGCTTGTACTGCTAGCCGCCGGAGCGGCGGCGTCTCTCTTCCGTCGTTGCTTACTAGGCGGAGAAGGAGGCGGAGTGCTCCGACGCGCCAGAGGAGCCGGAGTGGCGGCGTCTGTCTTCCGCCGTTGCCGACGAGGCTGAGGCGGAGGCGTACTGCTGTGACGTGCCGGAGTAGGCGAAGGAGGAGGCAGAGTGCCCTCACGCGTCGGAGGAGCTGGAGAAGGAGGCGGGGTGCCCTGATCACTCGCCGGAGGAGGAGGAGGAGGAGGAGGCGGAGTGCCCTGACTCGGTGGAGGAGGAGGAGGAGGCGGAGGTGTCCAGTTTGGAAGCTTGATGTACTCCTTCTGCCATAGACATGTACTCCTCAGGGCACGACCCAACCGATTCTCCCCTTCACCTGTAGAGTGGTCAAGCTCGAGCTCCTCAAATCCCTCCATTACTTCATCCACCATCACAACAGCATAGCCATGTGGAATCGGACGGCAGTGAAAAGTTCCGTTGGGTTGAGGAGGTGCAACAGAGCCGACAGCCGCCAATAAAGTGAGGTTCCGGCATTTCGTCATAAGCTTGCAATGTTGAGCCTCCATGATAGTATCCACGGGGTAGCTAGGAGACATGAAGTCAGGCTGAACGGGCTCCGTGGAAGCGATGCTGCTTCTCCGCTGAGATGGCGGGGTAACTTCTGGGGTAGCTTCGTGCCGCTGAGATGGTTGGCCGGCAGTTCGCTGGCTCTCAGCTTCCTCTAGCTTTTGTAGTCTTGCATTGAGCTTCTGAATTTCGCTCAGCTCCGCTTTCCTCTTTCTCTCCCGGCTTCTGTAACCGCCTGCGTCGGGAAACCCAACCTTCCACGGAACGGAGCCTGGTGTGCCTCTTGTTCGTCCAGGGTGCTCAGCATTCCCTAGGGCCTCAGTCAGCTCGTCCTTCTCTCTGTCGGGAATGAACGTCCCTTCCTGCGCTGCGGTGATATACTCCTGAAGCTTGTTCATGGGTATTGCAAGTTGCTCGTTCGTCCAACGGCACTTCCCTGTTTCAGGGTCCAAAGTTCCCCCAACCCCGAAGAACCAAGTCCTTGAACGGTCTGGCCAGTTCAATGTCTGTGGTACGACGTTTTTAGCAATCAGGTCATTCTTAGCTTCTTCTCAAATCGGCCGGTGAATTCTGGAGTCTTCCCTTTATCGACAAACTTTGATTTGAACTCATTCTTCCACCTCCTGAATAGATCTGCCATCTTCTTAAGAGCACACGCCTTGACCAGTGGCTCTATAACTGGCTTATTCGGATCCTCCTCTGGCGGTAGGGTGAAATTTGCCTTCAGCGCGGTCCAAAGATCATCTTTCTGTCTATCGGTGACATAATCACCATCAGGGGCGCCGTCCTTAGGCTTATTCCATTGCTTGATGCTGATCGGGATGTAGTCCCTAACAATAGCTCCGCACTGAGCAGAAAATGCGTCCTTGGTCTGCTTGGGTTCAATCGGATGACCATCGTGCGCGAGTGCTGTGATCGTGAACCTTTCATCCTTGCGCAACCTCTTCTTCGGGCCTCGTCTCGTTACCGAAGTTTGGCTCGATCCAGAGGGCTATAAAAGAAGAAAGAAGAGTTAATTAATATATGTACATACCAAACCAATTAATGCATCAATTAGCTAGTCAGCACAGGCTTAATTAATTTATATACTTCGCCGGACTTTGCAACAGCTCCCTCCTCCGTTCGGTCACCGGAGCCGTCATCATGGTCTCCTTCTTCCTCCGGCTTTCGGTCACCGGAGCCATCATGATCATGTCCTTCCTCCTCCATTGTTCGATCACCGGAGCCATCATCCTCAACTTCCAGACCATCGGTGTCGTTGAGAAACGACAAGATATCACGTCCGCCGTGGATTATGTCCCCCAACAACTGTTCTTGTTCCAAGTCTCTTGGATCCATAGTTTCTGCAAATATTACAACATGGCAATTAATATACAAACATGAATGTCGTCCGACGTCCGGACCGCCTCTCTCATGAATGTCCGACGTCCGGTTTGGGGTTGCCTCGACAACACTTCTTGGGTTTGGGGTGGCCTCGACAACGCTCTTTCTTCTAGGGTTTGGGTGGCCTCGAGAGTTTATCGGGTAGGGACGGGAGGGGGTAGGAGATCGACAACGCTCTTTCTTCTAGGGTTTGGGTGGCCTCGAGAGTTTATTGGGTAGGGCGAGAGGGCCGGGATTCTCTTAACCTTTTAGGGATTTAACAAAATGGCGCCATTCTGGATGTGCAGAAAATGGTCCATATTTTTCCTGATCTCATCTACCCTTCTATATGTCACATTGTCTAGTGTCAAAGGATTCAAGAAAACCACGGCTTCATCTCGCCCGGTATATCGAGAGGGGGGTGAACATTTTACCTAAGTAACTGAGAAAAAAAATGTTATCGGGGAGGGGGTATATCGATCCCCCCCTCATGTCGAAGTTATCGGGGAGGGGGGTATATCGACCCCCCCCCCTCATGTCGAAGTTATCGGGGAGGGGGGTATATCGACCCCCCCTCCTCATGTCGAAGTTATCGGGGAGGGAGTATATCGACCCCCCCCCCCCTCATGTCGAAGTTATCGGGGAGGGGGTATATCTACAACGACATACATAAATGGAAAAAATGCTATCCATCTTTACATACATAGCCACATACATATATTATATATTTTCATTAACTCATGACATATTTTCATTATTTTTCTTTCTTTAACTCAACGACAACAACATACATACATGGAAAAAAAATGTATATCGACCCCCCCCCCCTCATGTCGAAGTTATCGGGGAGGGGGCGATCTCTTTCTCGTTATTTTTCTTTCTTTAACTGACATATTTTCATTTATCTTTATATATACTTGCCGTGTCGCCGATGGGCTGTTTTTGGAAAATGCCATATCCCGTGTCGCCGTGTCCGTGTCGCCGTATCCGAGCAGGGGACCATGGGAAAGGGGTGGCTCACTGGGGGGCGGCGACGGGGCAGCGACGGGGAGGCGACGGGGCGACGACGGGGCGGCGACGGGGCGGCGACGGGGCGGCGACGGGGCGGCGCGGTGACGGGGAGGCGACGGGGACGGGGCGGCGACGGGGGCGGCGACGGGGATGGGGACGACGGCGGCGGGCTCGGGGCGGCGACGGGGCGGCGACGGGGAGGCGACGGGGCGGCGACGGGGCGGCGTGGCGACGGGGAGGCGACGGGGACGGGGCGGCGACGGGGGCGGCGACGGGGACGGGGACGACGACGGCGGGCTCAGGGCGGCGCGCGACGACGGGGACGAGGACGGCGGGCTCGGCGAGGGCGCGTCGGCGAGGGCTCGGGGAGGAGAGCGCGTCGGCGAGGGCGCGGTCCGGCAGCCTGGCGGCGTCGTGCAGTTCGGCGCGGCGTCGGGGGGGAAGATGAACTGGGACTGGAAAACGCTAAGTGTGGGCTTATATACCCAGAGCCTTTGGTCCCGGTTGGTGGCACCAACCGGGACCAATGCGAACCTTTAGTCCCGGTTGGTGCCACCAACCGGGACCAAAGGTCTCTTTTCAGCAGCCCAAAGGGCGGGAAGCAGAGACCTTTGGTCCCGGTTGGTGGCACCAACCGGGACCAAAGGTGGGCATTGGTCCCGGTTGGTGCCACCAACCGGGACCAAAGGTAATCATTGGTCCCGGTTGGTGGCCTTGCACAGCGGCGTGCTGGGAGTTTAGTCCCACCTCGCTAGTGGAGAGAGTGCCGCACCTGTTTATAAGGCACGGTGCACCTGAGCCTTCGAGCTCCTCTCTAAAGCAGGCTTACGGGCCTAATCAGTTTGTATCTGCCTGTGGGCCTAGTGGGCCTTCTGTGGTGGTGGCCTAGTAGGCGGCATTTTTTATATTTTTTTCCAGTATTTTTGTTTTGTTTTTTGCTTTATTTTTTTTAATTTTTTCCCAGTATTTTTGTTTTGTTTTTTGCTTTTTTTTTAAATTTTTTCCAGTATTTTTCTTCTGTTATTTTAGTTCATTCTTTTTAACAAATAAATACTTTGATAATTTTAGTTGCATAATTTCCATTATTTTGTTTTGTTTTTTGCTTTATTAATTTTTTTAATTTTTTTCCAGTATTTTTCTTCTGTTATTTTAGTTCATTCTTTTTAACAAATAAATACTTTGATAATTTTAGTTGCATAATTTCCATTATTTTGTTTTGTTTTTTGCTTTATTTATTTTTTTAATTTTTTTCCAGTATTTTTCTTCTGTTATTTTAGTTCATTCTTTTTAACAAATAAATACTTTGATAATTTTAGTTGCATAATTTCCATTATTTTGTTTTGTTTTTGCTTTATTTATTTTTGTTTTATTTTTTGCTTTATTTATTTCCAGTGTGTTTTATCATTATATTCTTTTTGCTATTAATGTTTTCAACAAAAAATACTTTTATAATTTCAGTTGCATAATTTTTATATAATTATAGTTTCAAAAATACTAGAGGTTTATAAAAGCTTTTTAGTTGATTCTTTTTTGAACTCCACTCCCACGATGTTTTGAAAGAAATTAAAAAGCACTTCAAATGAACTCTGAAAAGGTTGAAAGTTGGCATGGTATCATCAATTCACCCACATAGCATGTGCTAAAAAGTTGAGAGGGTTACGGCGAAAACGGGATGCACTTCGTGTATAAAATGGACAATCTCTTTCGAAGTATCAGGGTTTCAGACGAAAACTCATCTGTTACAAAGGGATTTCATTTTTTTGAACTTATTTGAACTCCAGACTTTTTGTGTGTTCAAAATGCACCATTCAAAGCCACATCATCAATTTTCAACCCTTTCTGACTTCATTTGGTATTTTTCATGCATTTACTGATTTTTTTGAGCTAAATGACCCGGAAATTGAAAAGCACTACAAATGAACTCTGAAAAGGTTGAAAGTTGGCATGGTATCATCATTTCACCCACATGGCATGTTATAAAAAGTTGAGAGGGTTACGGCAAAAACTGGATGCACTTCGTGTACAAAACGGACAATTGAGCATCATCCTTTCTATTTGTCTTTTGTTTCTTTCTAAGTGTCTTTGTAAAAATGGAGTTGGAAAAATGAAATATACCGTCGGAAAATGAAAGGATTTCTAGATAGATCAACAAAACACACGGTTTCCCCTGCATACAGCCCGACGATGGCTCGTGAGTGCCCGCATATGAAATGCACCGTCGGACCGTATGCAGGGAATCCGATTGATTTGTATTCGGTCGATGAACTAAAGGATTTCTAGATAGAGCAACAAAACACCCGGTTTCCCCTGCATACAGCCCGACGGTGGCTCGTGAGTGCCCGCATATGAAATGCACCGTCGGACCGTATGCAGGGAATCCGAATGATTTGTATTCGGTCGATGAACTAAAGGATTTCTAGATAGATCAACAAAACACACGGTTTCCCCTGCATACAGCCCAACGGTGGAAATATGAAATGCACCGTTGGACCGTATGCAGGGAATCCGAATGATTTGAATCCGAATGTGTACACACACTAAGTGTCGAACATGTCCGAGAGGTGGGTTATATATAGGGTCGTGTGCCTCTTTAGTCCCGGTTGCTAGCACGAACCGGGACTAGTCGTTATAGTGCTGATCCAACAGCTCACAAGCGCTTGAAAGAAACACACGATCCGTGTGCTTCTTCCTGATTGGTACGACCTTCACTGCCCAAGGTTATAAAGAGTTGAGAGAGTTACGGCAAAAACTGGATGCACTTCGTGTACATAACGGACAATCTCTTTCGAAGTATTAGGGTTTCATATGAAAACTCATCTGTTACAAAAGGCATTTCATTTCTTCACATGTAACTGCAATGATATAGTTGTAGAGAGAAAGTCTTCACTTTTTCTTCGCTTGTGTCCTTTGCTTATTGCGCCGTAACCATGGATAATCTTCATCGTTTAAGAGGGTGCTTGGGTCAGCCTTGACTTTGAAGGGAGGAATTTCATGAAACTTTTCATAATCCCACGATGTCTCTTTTTCCTAAAAGAACTATGTGGCGCTTTGGCTCATCGTATGATGTATTCGCTTCCTTATCTATTCTTTTTCTCGGTTTGGTAGACATGTCCTTCACATAGAAAACCTGCGCCACATCATTGGCTAGGACGAATGGTTCGTCTGTGTACCCAAGATTGTTTAGATCCACTGTTGTCATTCCGTACTGTGGATCTTCCTGTACCCCGCCTCTTGACAGATTGACCCATTTGCACTGAAACGAAGGGACCTTGAAATCATGTCCATAGTCAAGTTCCCATATGTCCATTATGTAACCATAATATGTGTCCTTTCCCCTCTTGGTTGGTGCATCAAAGCGGACACCACTGTTTTGGTTGGTGCTCTTTTGATCCTGGGCGATCGTGTAAAATGTATTCCCATTTATCTCGTACCATTTGTAAGTCATTACAGTCGAAGATGGTCCCCTGGCCAACGAGTACAGCTCATCAGAAACAGTGTTGTCACGCATGAGACGTGTTTGCAACCAACTGCCGAAAGTCCTGATGTGTTCACATGTAATCAAGTCGTCACACTGCTCCGGGTGTTTGGAGCGCAGAATATTCTTGTGTTCATCGACATACGGGGTCACCAAGGTAGAATTCTGTAGAACTGTGTAGTGTGCTTGAGACCAAGAATGGCCGTCCCTACATATTATTGAGTCCGCTCCTAGCGTGCCTTTTCCAGTCAGTCTCCCCTCATACCGCGATTGAGGGAGACCAATCTTCTTAAGGTCAGGAATGAAGTCAACACAAAACCCAATGACATCCTCTGTTTGATGGCCCTTGGAGATGCTTGCTTCTGGCCTAGCGCGGTTACGAACATATTTCTTTAAGACTCCCATGAACCTCTCAAAGGGGAACATATTGTGTAGAAATACAGGGCCTAGAACGACAATCTCGTCGACTAGATGAACTAGGACGTGCGTCATGATATTGAAGAAGGACGGTGGGAACACCAGCTCGAAACTAACAAGACATTGCACCAAATCACTCCTTAACCTTGGCAGGATTTCTGGATCGATCACCTTCTGAGAGATTGCATTGAGGAATGCACATAGCTTCACAATGGCTAATCGAACGTTTTCCGGTAGAAGCCCCCTCAATGCAACCGGAAGCAGTTGCGTCATAATCACGTGGCAGTCATGAGATTTCAGGTTCTGGAACTTTTTCTCTGCCATATTTATTATTCCCTTTATATTCGACGAGAAGCCAGACGGGACCTTCATACTGAGCAGGCATTCAAAGATGATTTCCTTCTCTTCTTTGGTAAGAGCGTAGCTGGCAGGACCTTCATACTGCTTTGGATGCATGCCGTCTTTTTCATGCACACGTTGCTGTTCCTCCCGTGCCTCCGGTGTATCTTTTGTCTTCCCATACACTCCCAAGAAGCCTAGAAGGTTCACGCAAAGATTCTTCATCACGTGCATCACGTCGATTGCAGAGCAGACCTCTAGGTCTTTCCAATAGGGTAGGTCCCAAAATATAGATTTGTTCTTCCACATGGGTGCGCGTCCCGCATCGTCAGTCGGAACAGATAGTCCGCCAGGACCCTTTCCAAATATTACTTGTAAATCATTGACCATATCAAGTATGTGATCACCAGTACGGAGGGCAGGCTTCTTCCGGTGGTCTGCCTCACCTTTGAAATGCTTTCCTTTCTTTCGACATCGATGGTTGGTCGGAAGAAATCGATGATG
Organism: Elymus sibiricus; assembly: GCA_039707655.1. NCBI lineage: Eukaryota > Viridiplantae > Streptophyta > Magnoliopsida > Poales > Poaceae > Elymus > Elymus sibiricus. The sequence continues at coordinate 469,471,365 of CM077675.1, forward strand.
CCCCAGGTAAACATTCTTCCTGCATTTGTCCAAATATATACTGTCGGTGTCATCTAAACAGTGTGTGCATGCGTGGTATCCCTTGTTTGTCTGTCCTGAAAGGTTACTGAGAGCAGGCCAATCGTTGATGGTTACAAACAGCAACGCATGTAGGTCAAATTCCTCCTGTTCGTTCTCATCCCACACACGTACACCTCTTCCATTCCATAGCTGTAAAAGTTCATCAACTAATGGCCTTAGGTACACATCAATGTCATTGCTGGGTTGCTTAGGGCCTTGGATGAGCACTGGCATCATAATGAACTTCCGCTTCATGCACAACCAAGGAGGAAGGTTATACATACATAGAGTCACAGGCCATGTGCTATGCTTGCTGCTCTGGTCCCCAAAAGGATTAACGCCATCTGCACTTAAACCAAACCATACGTTCCTCGGGTCACCTGTAAAGTCGCTCCACTTTCTCTCGATCTTTCTTCACTGCGACCCGTCAGTGGGTGCTCTCAACTTCCCGTCTTTCTTACGGTCTTTTTTGTGCCATTGCATCAACTCGGCATGCTTTTTGTTTCTGAACAGACGTTTCAACCGTGGTATTATAGGAGCATACCACATCACCTTGGCAGGAACCCTCTTCCCGGTGCATTGGCCCTCAACATCACCAGGGTCATCTCTTCTGATCTTATACCGTAAGGCACCGCATACCGAGCATGCGTTCAAATCCTCGTACGCACCGCGGTAGAGGATGCAGTCATTAGGGCATGCATGTATCTTCTGCACCTCCAATCCTAGAGGGCATAGAACCTTCTTTGCTTCGTACATACTGCCGGGCAATTCATTATCCTTTGGAAGCTTATTCTTCATTATTTTCAGTAGCGAACTAAATCCCTTGTCAGATACACCATTGTCTGCCTTCCATTGCAGCAATTCCAGTGTGGTACCGAGCTTTCTGTTGTCATCTTCGCAATTTGGGTACAACCCTTTTTTGTGATCCTCTAACATGCGATCGAACTTCAACTTCTCCCTTTCACTTTCGCATTCTCTCTGTGCATCAACAATGACCCGGCGAAGATCATCATCGGGCATATCGTCTGGTTCCTCTTGATCTTCAGCTTCCCCCATTGCAGCATCACCGTATTCATGGGACGGGTAGTTGTTGTCATCCTCTTCTTCCTCGTTGTCCTCCATCATAACCCCTCTTTCTCCGTGCTTGGTCCAAACATTATAGTGTGGCATAAAACCCTTCTGAAGCAGGTGGAAGTGAAGGGTTTTATAGTTGGAGAAAGCCTTCGTATTCTCACAGACAGTACATGGACAATGCATAAAACCATTCTGCTTGTTTGCCTCAGCCGCTTCGAGAAAATTATGCAGGCCCTTAATATACTTGGAGGTGCGTCGGTCACCGTACATCCATTGCCGGTTCATCTGCGTGCATATCATGAATAGAGAAGTGACCAAATTAATAGAAATTCATCATCACATTAAAGCCAAAGTACAGTAGTGACCAAAATAAATACATAACGTTCATACATAGTTCTCATTATTGAACAACATATGGCTCTCTAGAGCATCTAATTAAAACATACTTTGAAACTATAAAATTTAAATGCAACAACAAATGCGATCATTACCGCAACTAAGGTGCCAATTGATCCAACGGCATAATGATACCAAGCCTCAGTATGAATGGCATATTTTCTAATCTTTCTAATCTTCAAGCGCATTGGATCCATCTTGATCTTGTGATCGTCGACGACATCGGCAACATGCAACTCCAACTTCATCTTCTCCTCTTCAACTCTTTGTAATTTTTCTTTCAAGTAATTGTTTTCTTTTTCAACCAAATTTAACTTCACGACAAGAATTTCTATGTCGGTTGGAATTTCGGTTCACATACCTCCTAGATTAAAAAATCTATGTCACGTTGGTCGGCATAATTGTCATAAACACTAAATAAAACAAATAGTTATAAAAGATAATATATACCACATCCGAATCATAGACCGGACGAGGGCCGACGTGGGCGGATACCATGACCATGGCACTATATAATAACAAACAATAATAAAAGTAAGAAAATTACACAAGTATCTATCTAAATGATACAAGTAAGAACTTTTTTCTTTTAGAAAGAAGATAAGAAGAAGAGGCTAACCACGGTGGTGCCGGCGCCGAGATGGGCGCGGGCGATCGACGGCGGTGAGGACGGGGACGGGACAGGACGGACCGCCAAACCTAAACAAATCTTGAGGAAAATGGAGCTTGGACAAGGAGCTTATAGAGGAGAAAGCTTAAGTGTGGTTCGGGCATTTCATCGAACACCTCATGTGCATAGGAGGTGAGCTAGAGCACCACAAAGCTCTCCCACGGCCGGCCAAAAAAAGTGAGCAGTGCATTGCTCTGCTCGCGGGCAAGGGGTATATATAGGCCGACCATTGGTCCCGGTTTGTGGCTGGAACCGGGACTAAAGGACACAATTTGGTCCCGGTTCCAGCCACAAACCGGGACCAATGGTTGTGGGCCAGGAGCCAAGCCCATTGGTCCCGGTTCGTGTCTGGAACCGGGACCAAAGGGGTCAGACGAACCGGGACCAATGGCCCACGAGGCCCGGCCGGCGCCCTGGCCTCACGAACTGGGACCAATGCTCCCATGGGTCCCGGTTCGTGAGTGAACCGGGATTAATGGGCTTCCCAGGGCTGGACCAAAGCCCTGTTATGTACTAGTGACACAAGGCATTCCTACGGTGTCCGGAAGTTGCATGATCTCATGGTCATAGGAACAGATACTTGATATGGATAAGCAGTAGCAATAAACAAGAACGATCACATGCTATGCTTACGGTTGGGTCTTTGTCTATCACATCATTCTTCTAATGATGTGATCCCATTATCAAATGACAACTCATGTCCATGGTCAGGAAACCTTAACCATCTTTGATCAACGGGCTAGTCTTGTAGAGGCTCACTAGGGACACAATGTTGTCTATGTATCCACACATGTATCTGAGTTTCCATCAATACAATTATAGCATGGATAATAAACGATTATCATGAACAAGGAAAATATGATAATAACCATTTTATTATTGCCACTAGGGCATATTTCCAACAGTCTCCCACTTGCACTAGAGTCTATAATCTAGTTCACATCGCTATGTGATTTACATTGTAATGAATCTAACACCCATAGAGTTCTGGTGCTGGTCATGTTTTACCCGCAGTACTAGGGAAAAGCCTAGCAGTAGCGTGGTTTTTAGGTGTATCAGTAGCACGGGTAACCGCGCTACTGATACGGCGCTAGAGCTAACTTGTAGCAGTAGCGCTGTTCGACCCGCGCTACTGCTATACATGGGTAGCAGTAGCATAGGAAGGCAAAACAAGCATAACTTCAAAACTTTGAACACATAGAGAGGAAACTTGATATTATTGCAATTCCTACAAGCATATGTTCCTCCCTCATAATAATTTTCAGTAGCATCATGAAGGAATTCAACAATATAACTATCATATAAAATTTTCTCTTCATGATCCACATGCATGCAAAGTTGACACTCTTCCAAAATGGTGGGATTATTATTAACTAAAGTCATGACCTCTCCAAACCCACTTTTATCAAAAATTTCATAAGATTGAACACTCTCCAAAATAGTGGGATAAATAATGCCTAAAGTTGACACTCTTCCAAACCCACTTTCAATATCATATTCATCATGAGTATTAAATAAATTATCAAGATCATAAGAAGCATTATCACCCCAATCATGATCATTGCAATAAGTAGTGGTCATAGCAAGCTCATCAAATATAGCATCCCCCAAGCTTGTGGGTTTGCATATCATTAGCACAATAGATTTTAATAGGATTTATAACAATATCATTGCAATCATGCTTTTCATTCAAGGAAACATCGTGAATGACTTCATCACAATTTTCAGATTCACGAATCTCGAGCAAAACTTCATAGAGATAATCAAGTGCACTCAACTCACTAGCAATTGGTTCATCATAATTTGGCCTTTTGAAAAGATTAGCAAGTGGATGAGGATCCATATCAATAGATTTTTAGCAAGCGAAGATGCAAGCAAATAGAAGGCCCATGGCAACACAAAAAAGAGATCCGGTGAGAAAAAGGCGAATAAAACGGCAAATCTTTTTGGAAAATCATTTTAGAAGTGGGGGAGAGGAAAACGAGAGGCAAATGGCAACTAAAGTAAATGCAAGAGATGCGTTTGTGATGGGTACTTGGTAGGCTTGATGTGGATCTCCCCGGCAACGGCGCCAGAAATCCTTCTTGCTACTTCTCGAGCATGCGTTGGTTTCCGTGAAGAGGAACGGGTGATGCAGCAAAGTAGATAAGTATTTCCCTCAGTTGTTGAGAACCAAGGTATCAATCCAGTAGGAGATACAAGCAAGTCCCCAATAGATGTACCTACACAAAGAATCAAACACTTGCTCCCAACGCTATAAAGGGGTTGTCAATCCCTTCACGGTTAATTGCAAGGATGAGATCTGATAGAGATAGATAGAATAGATTGCTTGAACGGAAAGTAAAACAAAAGTAAAAATAATGCAGCAAGGTATTTTTGGTATTTTTTGTTTTAGATCTAAAAGTATAAGATGGAAAATAGACCCGGGGGGCATAGGTTTCACTAGAGGCTTCTCTCATGATGGCAAGTATTACGGTGGGTGAACAAATTACTGTCGAGCAATTGATAGAAAAGCGAATAATTATGAAGATATCCAAGGCAATGATTATGCATATAGGCATCACGTCCGTGTCAAGTAGACCGAAACGATTCTGCATCTACTACTATTACTCCACACATCGACCGACTCCTGCCTGCATCTAGAGTATTAAGTTCATGAAGAACAAAGTAACACATTAGGTAAGCTGACATGATGTAGAGGGATAAACTCAAGCAATATGATGAAAACCCCATCTTTTTATCCTCGATGGCAACAATACAATACGTGCCTCGCTACCCCTACTATGTCACTGGGTGAGGACACCGCAAGATTGAACCCAAAACTAAGCACTTCTCCCATTGCAAGAATTACCAATCTAGTTAGCCAAACCAAACCAATAACTCGAAGAGACTTGCAAAGATATGAAATCATGCATATAAGAATTCAGAAAAGACTCAAATAATATTCATAGATAATCTGAACATAAACCCACAATTCATCGGATCTCGACAAACACACCGCAAAAGAGTATTACATCGGATAGATCTCCATGAAGATCATGAAGAACATGGTATTGAAGAGCAAAGAGAGAGAAGAAGCCATCTAGCTACTAGCTATGGACCCGAAGGTCTATGGTGAACTACTCACGCATCATCGGAGGGGCAATGGAGTTGATGTAGATGCCCTCCGTGATCGAATCCCCCTCCGGCAGATTACCGGAAAAGGCTCCAAGATTGGATCTCATGGGAACCGAGTCTCCTGGCGACGCAAAAGTGTTTTCGTGGCTCTCTTTGGTATCCAGGGAATATTTGTGAATTTATAGGCCGAAGAATAGGGTTGGAGGAGCTACCGTGGGGCCACAAGCCATGGGGGCGCCCCCCCCTAGGGCGCGCCCCTGTGGCTTGTCGCCACACGGTGGCTCCCCTTCCTTGCTCTCCAAGTCCTCTGGGTTGCTTCTGGTCCAAGAAAAATTATTCCGAAGATTTTATTCCGTTTGCACTCCGTTTAATATTCCTTATCTGCAATACTCAAAAACAAGGAAAAAACAGAAACAGGCACTAGGCTCTAGATTAATAGGTTAGTCCCAAAAATAATATAAAATAGCATATTAATGCATATAAACATCCAAAACAGATAATATAATAGCATGGAACAATAAAAAATTATAGATACGTTGGAGACGTATCTGCCCGTGACATGGAACATGGCCGCACCTTTGACGGGTACACGCTCTTCAAAATCCGCCGTCTGGCTGCTATGTGCTCTGGCTTGTTTGTAGGCAGCAGAGTCTTTCTTCGGCGGTCTGCTCCTCTCCTTTTTCCGCTTGGGCTGACCATCCAGACTCTCCTTTTTCTTGGGTTGATCTTCCAGACCCTTGCTTAACCCCTGCCATAGTGTTGTCGGGCTAAGCACTGTACGACCCTCGGCTAGTTGAGCCTGTGTTGAGGCGGCATCTTCAGGCGTGTCCTGTGAGGATTGCATGAAGAGAGACTTCTTGAAATCAACCCTGCTAGGACGTTCCTGCTCGGGCAGATCATCCATCTCCTCATCAGCATGCTGATAGCCCGAGTCGTCATATGGCTGACTCATCAATTCCAAGTCATCGTCATAGGCGCCTGTATTGAGGAACCAAAGCGGGTCCTCGTCCATCTCATCATCCATTCTTTGTTCTACGGGGGCGGTTACGTCAGCCACTATTGGACCCCTTCCTCGCGTCGTTCGCCGCTCTCACCCGGCACTACTACAGGCGCTGGTAATTGCGTAGGCGGGGTGGTGGTGTTCATACCTGCTTGCTGATGTGTGGTTATTGGTGTGCTCTCGGCTGGCTCCAGACGAGGAAGATTCTTCGGCCATAGCAGCACCCAACCCTTGCAGTTTCCAAGCCGCAGCGGGGTCTCGTCGTCCTCTCCCCCTAGCCTTACTGGAGGAGGCAAATCCTCGTGCCCCGATTTCACACTCGACAAGGTAACCCTGAAGTGCCCACCGGGCATCGGCTGGCCGTGGAACGTGAGTTCCAAGGGCTTCGTTTTCACCGCCTTTCCCACGTCCACCTTCTGGCCTTTGATCAAGTAGAGTATGGTGCACGGGGTTTCGTCAGCCGGCAAAGACATGTCTGCGGCGTAAAACATCCGAAAGGCAACGAAAATGGAATATTCTAGATATATGTTGGTGCGACATGTAATTACCGTGAGGGCGTCGAGCTCAGCCAAAGATGAAGGCCCGCCTAGTGCGCCAGAGACTGAGGACGGGCTGCTATGAGCGGGTGCGGGTGCGGGTGCGGGAGCAGGCGCGGTTGCGTGAGCAGGTGATGGTGCGGTTGTGTTGTTCACCGAGTTGCTCCCGACGAAGCTGGGCATGGGGAAATCATCTACCATCTTTTCTGGATTTTCCTTCGTCCAGTTGTTGATAGCCGGGACCAAGTTAGTAGTGAAATCATTTCTGTAGGCATCTACAGCTGCAGCGACTGCCTGCTGTAGCAACTCATTTCTCTCCTCGACTGCTTTTTTCGCATCCTCGGCTGCTTTTTTCTCGACCGCAAGCTTCACCTTCTCGTTGATGTCCGCCTGACTGAACTTCTTTTTCTGCTGCTTTGCCTCCGGGCCCTCGTTGGAAAAGACCTTCCACGTGGCGCCGTCTCCGGCGCCGTGCACACGTCCATATTGCGGCCGCTGGTCCAAAGGGAGTCCCTTAAGTTCGTTCAAGGCCCGGTTGAGAGGGGTGTCCCACTTGGTCCTCATCGACGAAGACTGGCTTTCGGCTGCAAGCTTGTGTTGCTTGTCCTGCAGAAGGAATGTGAACCGTTTACGAATGTGTAGTCGACTTGATCAGAAGCTAAATGTAAGGTGGAAAAGAATAATTACCAGTATTCTAATCAATTTCCTCGTGATCGGGTCCGTGTAAAAAACCTTCTTTTCCTTGTCCCACTTGTAGCGGGCCCTAATGAAGTCACGCTCCAAGGGGTTGGTGAACTTCGTGAAGGGGTCTGGGAGACCCGCGGCTTCACGTTCCACATCCTCCTTATCCCATATGGGCCTTGTGCCAAGGTAGCCACGGCTTTCGAGGTGTTGGTTCCCCGTGTTCCTTTGCCGAAGGATATTGAATTTCACAGCCTTAGCCTTGGTTGCCTCAGTAGCGCAAGTGTCCATGAACTTTTTGAACTCCTCTTCCGTAAGTGTCGGATTTTCCTCCAGAATATTGGAGAAGGGTTCCTCAGCCTCAATAGCTCGTTTCACCCTCCCTTTCCAGGAGGCCAAATCATTGCTGAACAGGCCCAGGGTGTGATTGTTAATCTTTTTCATCTTCTTATCATCCCATGGGTGTTCTATGGCTTCATCCCGGTCGGGGAACTTGAATCTCTTGTGCAGCTTCGTCAGGAGCAACTGCATCAAATGTTCTTTACCCCTTATGTCATCGTCATCGATGCTCGCGCATTCCCATAAGATGCATCCGACTTGGTTCCCGTAGCACTTGCGAGGTTCTTCTGGCACTAATGGCTCAAACTTGCCAGGGGCCATCTTTGTGATCACCAGTCGTCCGATGCCGAGTTTGTTAGGTTTTCGTATCCTCTGCTTCTTTTGCTTCTTCTTTTCGGTAGCGGCTTCAGCGCCGGTACATTCCCCACTGGTACCTTCACCACCGGTATCTTCCCCGCCGGTGTCGGCGCCGCCATCGGTGCCGGCGCCGTCTGTGTCGATGTCGGCATCAGTACCATCATCGAGGCCGTCCTGCAAACCTTGACTGTGCTTAGCAGACAAAAAGTCGAGGTACTGTTGTTCACCCTCATAATCCATCTCGTCTGCATCATGGTCAGAAGGCCCTGTTTCTTCGTTGTTCGACATGTTTCCTACGATTAAGTCTCCTTGTTTAATTCTTAAACTATAATAAAAATGAGTAATGACTTAAAAAAAGGTCTATTGTTTGCCGGAATGTCGTTTCCCAGCAAATCCCGGCACTCGATATGCCTACTTTCTAGCACTAGTCATGCCAAAATTCACGGGAAATTTCGGCATGACCTTTGCTAAAAAGTGGACATATCGAGCACCTGAAATTCACCGGAACGGAAATGAATCAACATTCCGGCGAAACATAGGCCACTCGGATCATTTACCCTGCACATAACGATCATTTTCCAAATATCACATGTCCACTTCAAATATAAGCTAGCTAGTGGGGCGTTGTTCCACCACGGCCCTGTTTGAATCACATGTCCAAATCACATGTCCACATATCATATAGGGTTCATATAGCAACAATCACTAATGGAATCAGCAACTTTGCCGTCTGCCATGGCTGAGGGCAAAGGCATGCATTGCGGATGGCAAAGGTCTTTGCCGTCAGCCAGCAGACGGCACCACATCCGGCTGAACAAGCTCCGGTAAAGGCCACTTTGCCATCTGCTGGCTGACGGCAAAGACCTTTGCATCTTTGCCGTCTGCCAGCAGACGACAAAGGGCATGGACGGCACACGTGGCGGCTTAGGTCCGTTAAGGGCTTAACGGCGTGCTTTGCCGTCTGCTGGCAGACGACAAAGATGTAAAGGTCTTTGCCGTCTGCCAGCAGACGGCAAAGCTTCCAAATAGGCCAGCCCAGTGCACCCCAGGTTGCGCAGGTAGCTGCCACATGGCAGATTTGCCGTCTGCTGGCTGAAGGCAAAGCGCTTTGCCGTCTGCCAGCAGACATCAAAGAGCCTGTACTGCCCCTGTTTTTTCTGTTTTTTCTTAAATTCATTCAATTTCACAGAATTTCACATATATATATATATACATATTTGAAAATACTTTCAACAAGCATAACAACACATATACATACCAAATCATATCCCTGCCATATGGATATGATCATCCAACACATATACATACCAAATGAAAAGTCCATATGCAACATATATAGCTAGCCAACATATCCAACAACAAGCATACAATGGTTTCATCCATACATACATATATAGGTAGCAAGTTTCACATTGTTCATCCTACAAAATCTAAACAAAAGAAGCACAAGAAGAAGAGTAGACTCCATCAACGCAAGCTTCCTCATCGAAAGCAAATCTGCAAATTGGGAAAGAAGAAAGTTAGAAGAAGAAGAAGAAGAAGAAGAAGACTAGAAGAAGAAGACTAGCTAGAAGAAGAAGAAGAAGAAGAATACTAGAAGAAGAAGACTAGCTAGTAGAAGAAGAAGAAGAAGAAGAATTTTGGAGCTTAGTAAGGTTATTATGTCATTTTCGAGGATGATGCCATTTTTGAGCCAACTTACGTAAGTATAGCTCATTTTTTATCTAACTTAGGTAATTATGCCATTTAGGAGGAAAATAAGCTAAGTATGCATTTGTTAAGCAAAACACTAGAGAAAACTTACCCTCATCACAACAAATGCGATGAAGATCGCAACTAAGGTAACAATTGATCCAACGGCATAATGATACCAAGCCTCATTATCAATGGCATATTTTCTAATCTTCTTAATCTTCAAGCGCATTGCATTCATCTTCATCTTGTGATCATCGACGACATCGGCAACATACAACTCCAATGTCATCTTCTCTTCTTCAATTCTTTTAATTTTTTCTTTCAAATACTCATTTTCTTTTTCAACTAAATTTAACTTCTCGACAAGAGGGTCGGTTGCAAATTCCGGTTCACATACCTCCTAGATTAAAATATCTCTATGTCAACTAGATGGCCATAATTGTCATAAATGCGAAATGCAACAAATAGTTATAAAAGAGAATTTACCACATCCGAATCATAAAGCGGGCGAGGGCCGACGGGGACGGATATCAAGACCATGGCACTATGTATAAGGAACAATCATACAAAGTAAGAAAATTATACAAGTAACTATATAAATCATACAATCATACAAGAAAATCATCATCATCGTCTATAATAATTGAATACCTGACATTACTAATATTAATCTTCATCGTCTATATATGCTCCGGGATCAATAAATGCATAATCATCATCACTATCAGTAATGACGTGCTCATCAGCATCATCAATAAATGCATAAACATGTGGAAGGCCTCCTTTATGTAATCGGTCAAGCATTGACAGGTCATCCGCAGCAGTAACCTCTTCTTCTTCCGTCTCTTCTTGTTCCAGCTCAGGGGTGAAGTCGGATTCACTGTCGCTATCTACCTCAATGTTCTGGGGTGAAGTAGAGCGGTTCTTGAAACGTTTTTTGGAAACACGTGTTTCTTGGAAGAATTCTCCTTCATATGTGTCTGGGTTAATGTGAGGTTCATAATCATCTTCATTGAGGGGAGGTGGTCTAAAATGTGGTGGCACATCATAAACGGCATCCCAACCATTCAGATTTGGATCAGTTTGGCAGGCCCACGGTAGATAGAAAACTTGGGTCGCCTGTTGAGCCGTAATATAGACATCGGGAACATCTAAATGGGTGCTTTGTTTGATTTCGACTAGCCCTATATGTTCATGAGTCCTTCTAGTCTCCTTCGGCTGGAACCAATAACATTTGAAGACTAAATAAGGCATATCCATTCTCACAGGCATCTAACTTCTCATAGGGCATCTTAAGCGCACGTAGGATTTTGTCCGACTGGTACAGGTTTGCTGGCAATACATGGCCTTTGGGTAGAAAGCGTCCAAATATCGTCATCATCGCGTCGTAGCATTCTCTGTCCAGGTTGAACTGAGCCTTCAGAGCCATTACTTGCGCGATGGCATCCAGCTGACAAAGCTCAGTGTGCTCGTGGAGAGGACGTTTTGAAGTCTCCAACATTTCATAGAAGGCCTTTGCAGATTCCTCCATCTCATCGTCCGAATCCCGAGCATCATCAAAGTCTTGCACCATGTCTTCGATCCCGGTACCATGCTCGTCGGTGCGACGACGAACCACCTCAGCTCTGGCACGTTGGGCAGACTCACCATGAAATGTCCAGACCGTATAATTAGGCGTAAAACCCCACTTCTGCAGGTGTTTGATCATTTCAAACTCTGACCTCTTATGATAGTTGTCGCAATCGACACAGGGGCACCAGGTTGTTTGCTGTCCATTCGCAAATGCGGCTCTCACAAACCCCTTGGTTTTTGTTATCCATTCATGGGTCATGTCTTTCTGACTAGTGTGACCGGTGTACATCCACGCACGATCACTCGTCTTGCCTAGCTACTAGACACACAAGAAATATATACATAATTCAACAAACCATATTCATCAGTTAATAGAGTTTGTCAGTTTTATTACGTCCATGCAACCTAGACGCTAGTAGGTAAAGATAGGTCCTAATCCCACCTGAGTATGTGTAGATTGGGTTCGTTTTCCCATTTTCTACTCCGGATCCGACGCAAAATTTCGGCAGCACCTCCCCGCTGTTCTCCTGATACACGTCTCGGCAATAAGCAGAGAGGATGTGTACCCGGAGAACAACAGGGAGGCACTGACAAAATTCTGCATCGGATCCGGAGCAGAGCATATGGGAAAACGAACCCAATCTACACATACTCGGGCTGTCCATGGATAACGTTGGACAATTCGAAAGAATCACGGTTATAAATATGCTAATGCATGCATATTTATAGATGTAACCCTTTCGAACGGGAGACGCATAGTGGTCACGCATACTGATGATTGAAGACACCTATAGCTAGCAAGTTTCATCGGCACGAAGACCAGAACAGAGGAAATGAAGGGGGGAGGAGGAGATGTCATTTGTGCTCACCCACGAACGCAGGGGCGGAGCTCGTCGAACGCACGGGGAGGTCGTCGAACACCAGACCCTCGCAGTGACGAAACAACTGCACATTTAAATCCACCTGATCAACATAAATATGATGTTTTTTATAACAAAATCGAAAAATATATGAACTATAACTCATAATTTACAAATATATGACCCCGTCGGCCTCTGGAAGGCCGAAGAGCACCTTTTTCGGGATCGGGGTGTCGGGGGTGTCGTGTCGGGGTAGGGGTGCTGTGTCGGGGTCGGGGGTGCCGTGTCGGGGTGTCGGGGTGTTGTGTCGGGGGTCGGGGTGTCGGTGGTGTCGTGTCGGGGTCGTCCCTCGACTCCTTTTCCCCTAGATCCACGGGGGTCGGGGGTCGGGGGTCTTCTTCTTCTTCATTTCCTCTCCTCCTCCTCCTAACTAACTAACTAACTAACTAACTTACTAACTTAACAGAAAAAACTAACGAACTAACTTATTTTTTCTAACCTAATAAACTAAACTAAACTAAACCTAAATCTAAAAAAACAGAACTAAACTAAACTAAACCTAAATCTAAATAAACAGGGCGCGAGTGGAGAAAGAACTCACCGGGATCGGGGAGAGGAGTCGCTGCCGGCGTCGATCTGACGAGAGCGGGACGGGTAGCAGGGGGGGCGCCGGTCTAGAGCGGCGCGCCGCAGGGGAGGGGCGCAGGGCGGCCTGGGCGGGGCCGGTGGAGGGGGCAGGGAGGGGGCGGCATCGCCGCAGGGGAGGGGGCGGGGCGGGGCCGGTGGAGGAGGCCGGGGCAGGGGAGGGGGCGGGGCGGGGCCGGGGCGGCGGTGGGGGTCGGGGCGGCGGCGGGGTGCGGTCGGGGGCGCCGGCGGGGTGCGGCGGGGGGGGGGGGGGGGAGCAGCGGGGCGTCGGTGGCGGCGGGCGGCGGGCCGGGGCGGCGTGGGGTCGGGGCGGCGGCGGGGTGCGGCGGGGTGCGGTCGGGGAGAGAGAGAGACAGAGAGAGAGAGAGAGAAGAGAGAGAGGAGGGGGTGGGCCGTTAGGGCCGTTAGGTAGTGGCTTCTTTGCCGTCTGCTAGCAGACGACAAAGAGGTGGGGTGGGCCGTTGCAATAAGCTGGCCTCCACTGGACTCCACCCCACCTCTTTGCCGTCTGCTGACGGACGGCAAAGTTTCTTTTCCGTCCGCTAGCAGACGGCAAAGAGGTGGCTGATGGCAAAGAGCTTCTTTGCCGTCAGCTATTTCTTTGCCGTCCGTTTTATGGAAACGGATGACAAAGAGCTTCTTTGCCGTCCGCCAGCTGACGGCAAAGAACTAGCAGACGGCAAATTTGCTGATTCCAGTAGTGAATAGCTTTAACTAAAAAAATCAAATAGCAACAATTCTGTTTTTTCTTTAAATACCAATAAAAATTCCTTGAATAAAATTTGATACCTAGCCAAATTCATAACTAAATTTGATACCTAGCTAGGGTTCATAACTAAATTCATCACCGCAAAAAAAATAACTACCTAGATTTCATACCTAAATTTGATACCTAGGGTTCATAACTAAGTAAATTAACCTAAGAACCTAATTAACCTACTGCCCTAACTAAAACCTAAGTAAATTAACCTAAGAACCCTAGCTAGAACCCTAATGGCGCGGACAGAGGAGCGGTGGGGGGGCTTACAGAGGGTGAAGGGTGAGGAGGCAGGCCCGTCGACGGCCGAGGTTGGGAGGGGAGGAAGCAGAGGAGGGAGGCGTGCCGCGTCGGGGTTAGGGCCGGGGCCGGGCGACGGCGATGGAGGCGTGCGGCGTCGGGGTCGGGGCCGGGCTCCGGCGAGGGAGGCGTGCGACGTCGGGGTCGGCATCGGCGCTCGGGCTCCGGCGAGGGCGAGGGCGAGGGTAGGTGCTCCGGCGACGAGGGGAAGAAGAGAGTGGGGGAATTGGGGGAGGAAGCAGAGGAGGGAAGCCCGCGCGGGGGGTTATGTGGAAGTAGCAGTAGCGTGTTTCTGTAAAACGCGTTATAGCTATATCAAGTAGCAGTAGCGCGTTTTATAGAAACGCGCTACTGCTACTTGATATAGCTATAGCGCGTTTTACAGAAATGCGCTACTGCTACCACTCCTCTATTTTCTTTTCTTTTCTTTTCCTGTTTGTTTCTTCTATTTTATTTTCCTTTTCTTTTCTTTTCCTGTTTGTTTCTTCTATTTTGTTTTCCTTTTCTTTTCTTCTTTTTCTTTTTTTCCGAGAGCAGGAACGAAGGGAAGGTGATACAATGTATATAACTAAGGCGATATATATTGCATCATTTGACGGTTAAGTGTGTATACAAAATAGGAACATATATATTACATCATTTGACCCATGCATAACGGTTAAGTGTGTACACAAAATAGGAACATATATATTACATCATTTGACCGATAACGATTTCTCGATCAGCATCAACGTTTTCGTTTTTGAGTGAGCTTCTTTCCCTTAAGCTTCTTGTTCGTTGACGAATAATTGAGCCCCTCATTGTGACTTTTCCTTTTCCATGGAATACGATCTTTCTTAGGTAATATAGTATTGATTCTTCTTTTGACGTATACTTCATCGTCATCGTCATCTTCCCTCATCGGGTTGCCGTACTGGTCGTAGTCTTCCTCGTTGGTGACTCCATCCATTCCAATGATGTTCCTTTTGCCTCTCCTCACGACAACACGACTGGGATTTCTCGGGTCGGTTATGAAGAAGCATTGTGTCACGTGCTTAGCGTGTACCAATGGCTCGTTTTTTGCGATGGCATTCACGGTAGCGCTCTTGGCTTCGGGTATAGTCATGGTAGTGAAATACCGGTTTTCTCTTTCGACATTCTTAGCCCATCTGACACAGAACATCATCTCGCTGTGCAGTCCAGAGTAGTCAAGCTCCCAGATCTCCTCGACCCTTCCGTAAAATCTCTCAGTTGCGCCGTTTTCGCTGCCGGTCATGCATTCCATTGTCACCCCTGAGTTCTGCCAATCACTGTTCATATCTTTGGCCTCCGTGTAGAATGTGTATCCATTGATATCGTTTGCCTGATAGGTCACGAGGTTGGCCGAGGGGCCATGTGCTAAGGCGTATATGAGCAATCTGTCCTTAGAGCCCTGTTCTGGGGGATTAGAAAGAATATGCTCTTTGAACCAATGCAGGAAAGTGGAGTTGTGCTCTCTAGTAACTTCGGCGTCCGTCCTGCATACCCCCCGGTCACGATACTTCTTTGCGATGGTTTCTTTGTGCAGTGTCACGAAAGGATCTACCTGGTCTAGGTGTTGTAGCACTACTAAGTTTGCTCTGTCAAAGTCGTTGCGTCGATCTGAGTAGGCCACATGCACTTCCCTTCGACTGTTGGAGTGACCTTCTCCTTCGAGCCTCCCAACGTGCTTCTTAACGGGCAAACCAACACCAAGCCGGTCTTCGCCATATAGATAATTCTCGCAGAAAGAGATGCACTCTTGTGTCAGATAGCCCTGGACGATGCTTCCATCCGGACGGGACATGTTACGAACGAATCCTTTGATGACCCCATTCGTCCTCTCGAACGGCATCATGTTATGCAGGAATGACGGCCCCAGGTCTATTATGTCATCCACAATATGGACAAACAGATGCACCATGACGTCAAAGAACGTGGGCGGGAAGTACATCTCAAGTTCATTTAGTATCACAACGATCTCTTCCTGTAGCCTTCGGAGCTGCTTCACACTGATCGACTTTCGAGAGATGACGTCGAAAAAGTTGCAGAGACCAATAAGCGTCTCACGGACGTGCTTGTCCATTATCCCTCTAAGGGCAATTGGTAGTATCTGCATCATCATCACATGACAGTCATGGGACTTCATCGCGCTGAACCTTTTCTTCTTCGTGTCTAGAAATCTGCTTATCTTCCCACAGTAACCGGAACTAACTTTGATTCCGGTAAGGCACTTGAAGAATTGATCGATCTTAGCCGGACTTAAGGTGAAGCAAGAAGGGGGGCAATAATCCTCTTCCTTCACTTTTTTGCCCTTCTTCTCCCATGCCTCTGTATCTGTCTCCTCTGACTTTTTACGGGGCGGCATGTGCAGATCTGCCCTGATATTCAAATCTTGCAAGTCTCTTCTTGCCTTCGGCCCATCCTTGGTCTTATCCGGCATGTTCATCAGTGTCGCAAGCAAGCTCTCAAGGACATTCTTACAGATATGCATTTGATCAAGGCAATGTGGCGTGTCGAGTTTGTGCCAGTACTCCAAGTCCTAGAAAACAGACCTCGTCTTCCATACCTTCAGCAGCGGCTCCGGCGCCTTTTTCATCGTCTTTCCCGGCACGGGGCACTATTCCCAGTTTTTCAAGAGCTCATCAATTTTGGTGCCGCTCCGCTTACGTGGAGGTCCTCGATGCTCAGCCTCACCATTGAATAGATCTCCACGGTCTCTCCATGGGTCGTCCTTCTCAAGCCATCTTCGATGCGCCATGTACATGATTTTCCTAGACCCGCCATCTTTCGTTGACGTTAGCTGCTGAGACGTCGTATCATCCATGCATCGCGTGCATCCGCAATATCCGTGGCACACCTGGCCTGCGACATATCCGTAACTGAGATAGTCATGCACCGTCGTGATCAGCGCGGCTCTCATATAGTAATACTCGTCTTTGCTGGCGTCCCATGTCTTGGCCGGTGTTTTCCATAACGTGTCTAACTCCTCTTGAAGTAGCCCCAGATACAGATTAATATTATTTCCCGGTTGTTTCGGCCCTTGAATCAGCATGCTCATGTGTATGTACTTTGACTTCATGCACAACCAGGGGGGTATGTTGTACATCCATACAAACACGGGCCATGTGCTATGGTTGGTGTTCTGGTTGCCAAACGGATTCATGCCATCGGTACACGCGCCAAGCACGATGTTCCTTGCATCACATGTGAAATATCAATATTCGCCGTTAAATGCTCTCCACTGGCTTCCATCCACGAGGTGTCTTAGCTTCAGATCATCACCATCGTCGGGCTTTGTCCTCTCCGCATGCCAACTCATGAGCTTTGCTTCCTTGGGATCTACAAAATAACGTTCCAGACGGGGAGTGATCGGTAAGTACCATACAACTTTCTGGGGAGATTTCTTCCCGACCTTCTTGTATCGAGAAGCATTTCACACCGGACATCTGGTTTTTTCCGCGTGCTCCTTCCGATAAATTATGCAATCGTTGATGCATGCATGGTATCTAATGTGCGGCAGATCAAGAGGTTACACGATCTTCTTGGCCTCATCCACACTAGTAGGACATAGATTCCCCGCGGGAAGAACGTCCTTTAGGTACTTGAGAAGCTCATCGAGGCTAGTGTCGGTCCATCTGTATTTAGCCTTCGTCTTCATAAGTTCGAGCGTGAAACTCAAGCGGCTCACCTCAGGATCGCAACCATCATACACTGGAGTGTTCGAGTTAACCACCAGTTGCTGCAGCTTGGCCTCCTCTCTAGAAGCAGCTCTGTCAGTACTCGTCTCCTTGCGTAGCAGTTCTTGAACATGAGGGTCCTGCACAATTGAACTTCGTACCGACGAAGTGTGCGGCATGGAGTCCACGTATTCTCTGCCGCCATGTCTGGCCTCTTCTCCGCCGCCATGTCCACCCCCTTCTCCGCCGCCATTATCGATCATCTCTTCGTCTTGCCCCGTGTCGTCATTGCCTGCCCCGTCGGCGTCCTCCTCCTCCTCCTCATCATCATCTTCAATTATCCACTGAGTATAGCCATCCATGAAACCAGTCATGAGAAGGTGCGCCATCACACGACCATGCTCATAGGGGTCGAGCCAAACTCCTCCTTTGCATCTTCGACACGGACATATAATCTCTGTCCGGTTATTTTCATTCATGTCCTGCACCACCGACCGCAACCACCTTTCCACCACCGTTCCACTGACCATCATGAACGCCTGCACGATAATAATAAACAAATTGATTATAAAAATGCATGCATGCATCAAAGTCATACAAAAATTTGGCATGACCTTCCCTAAAAATAAGACATATAGAGTTTGCCCGAAATTCGTCGAAACGGAAATAAATCGACATTTCGGCAAAACATAGGTAACTCAAGCACAATTCGGCGGCAACTCATGCCACACACACAATTTCCATCATATCGCTCAATTATGTCATATCGCACACATACACATATTTCCATTCTTGCAAAAGCAGAAATTTTTAATCACCTATCTCGAGATCGAGCATGGTGATGATGATGTAGATCTAGTTAGGGAGGTACATAGGTCACTTCACTAAATGCTAGATCTACCTAGCTAGTTTGGGAAGGAGATGAGTTCAACTACCCTAGTGGAGGGGGAAGGAAAAAGAGAAAGGAGATGCATTAATGGAGGTGGTGTAGTTAGCTACGAGCAATAAAGAGAGAGAGAGAGAGGGAGGTAGAAGAAGGAGAGTAATGGGGGGGAGAAGTAGTGAGGAAGAAGCAAAATGAGGGAGAGAGGAGCTGGGAGCTAGGGGAAAGTGAAGGAAGAGAGGATGGGGGAGTGGGGAGGGGGGAGGAAAAAGGTGGTGGGTGCAGTTTAGTAGTAGCGCCGGGCAGTAAAACGCGTTGCTGCTAAAAAGATAGCAGTAGCGCGCCCCTAGGAGAGGCGCTACTGCTAAGTGGGGCCCGCCATGTGGCCAGGTTCAAACTTAGCCATAGCGCCCTACCCAAAACACGCGCTACTACTATTCTGTTAGCAGTAGCGCCGTTTTCATGGGCGCGCTACTACTAAACCTAGCCTGGCAGCAACGGTGGGGCAATATTAGTAGTAGCGCTTGTTTTTGCTGCCGCCCTACTGCTAAGTAGTTATCAGTAGCGCCTGTTCTTGACGCTCGCTACTGCAATGTATCAGTAGCGCCACTTTTTGTCTAGCGCTACTGCTAAGGTTTTGTGTATAAGGTTTTTCCTAGTAGTGTCATGGAAGAGGCTTAGTCAACGAGTCGGCAACATTAAGATCCGTATGTACTTTGCAAATATTTATGTCCTCCTCTTTGATGTAATCGCGGATGGAATTGAAGCGGCGCTTTATGTGTCTGGTCTTCTTGTGAAACCTGGGCTCTTTGGCTAGAGTAATGGCACCGGTGTTATCACACAAGAGAGTCATCGGATCCAGTGCATTGGGCACAACTCCGAGATCTATCATGAACTGCTTCATCCAGCCTCCTTCCTTCGCCGCTTCCGAAGCAGCGATGTACTCCGCTTCACATGTAGAATCAGCTACCATGCTTTGCTTGGAACTGCACTAGCTTATCGCTCCACCATTCAGAATATATACGTATCCGGTTTGAGACTTAGAGTCATCCGGATTTGTGTCAAAGCTAGCACCGACGTAACCCTTTACGACGAGCTCTTGATCACCTCCATAAACGAGAAGCATTTCCTTAGTCCTTTTCAGGTACTTAAGGATATTCTTGATCGCTGTCCAGTGTTCCATTCCTAGATCACTTTGAAACCTTCCGGCCATACTTATGGCAAGGCTGACATCTGGTCTTGTGCACAACATCGCATACATTATAGAGCCTATGGCTGAAGCATAGGGGATGACACTCATCTTTTCTCTATCCTCTGTAGTCGCTGGGCATTGAGTCTTACTCAACTTCAAACCTTGTAAGACAGGCAAGAACCCTTTCTTGGACTGATCCATTTTGAGCTTCTTCAAAACCTTATCAAGATATGTGCTTTGTGAAAGTACTATTAAGCGTCTCGATCTATCTCTATAGATCTTGGTGCCTAATATGTTAGCAGCTTCTCCGAGGTCTTTCATTACCACTAGTAGAAAAACCCCCTTTAGTCCCGGTTCCAGAGGGCCTTTAGTCCCGGTTCTAGAACCGGGACTAAAGGGTCGGGACTAATGCCCAAGACCTTTAGTGCCGGTTGGCTTATGAACCGGGACCAAAGGCCCTCCACGTGGCCGCTCTCTGTGCGTGGGCTGGAGGACCTTTAGTCCCGGTTGGTGTTACCAACCGGGACTAAAGGTGGAGCCTTTAGTCCCGGTTGGTAACACCAACCGGGACTAAAGGAAAAAAAAATCAATTTTTTTTTTCAAATTTTTTGATTTGTTTTTATTTTTTTTCTGATTTCCACAATTTAATCTCTAATCACCCCTCCTCACTGCTTCAGAATTTAATCTCTAGTCTCTAATCAGCACTCATTCCAAATCGTCTAACTTCCCGGCCGGTCACCCATCCTCTCACTACTCCAGCCCCAGCACGCTTAACTTTCAGGTTCTGTCTCCCCTAGTTTCCAAGTCTGCACTTGTTGTTTTCCTGACAATCTTAAGCTATCAATCCTGTTAACCCTTAGGTCTTGATGTCACATGATTTAATTTTTTGAATTCTAAACAATTATTAAAATAAACAAAATAAGTTCTAATAATATTGAATTTCAATGAAAATAAAATAAGTAATAATATTATTTTATTAATTTTTTTGCCATTTATTCATTTAATATGACATAATTAATATCTTTAAATCTGTAAATCGAAATTCGACAAATAATATATCCATTATTATCAGAAAAATGTGAGGAATCCAAATATGACATCATTTATTTATTTTAAATTATTTTTTTGATTTGAAATAATTCTTTTTCCTTTTGGAATTTTGAGAATCTGAGAAAACTTCACCGGGTAAACCCCTTTAATCCGGGTTGGTGTCCATGCTAGAGTCACATTCTGCATGATTTAAAGTACTACAAATGAACCCATTTGTAGTACTTCCATGCCAAGTAATAATACCGTCGACTACACATCTGCTAGCACCGTCCATGCCAGAGTCACAACTAAGGTTAACCAAGCCAGAGTCAACCCTTTCTAACTTCATTTGCTATTTTTCATGCATTTAATGATTTTTTGGGCTAAATGACCCTGAAATTGAAAAGCACTACAAATGAACTCTGAAAAGGTTGAAACTTGGCATGGTATCACTACTGGAATCAGGGACTTTGCCATCTGCCAGCTCTTTGCCGTCTGCTGGCAGATGGCAAAGAGGATATTTGCCGTCTGCTTTTATAAAGCAGACGGCAAAGAACATGCTGATGGCAAAGAGGCTCTTTGCCATCTGCACTTCTTTGCCGTCTGCTCGCAGACGGCAAAGAGTTCTTTGCCGTCTGCCAGCAGACGGCAAAGAACAAAGTGGGCCCAATTGGTACTGCACTTGCCAGGTCACACGGGCCACTTCTTTGCCGTCTGCCAGCAGACGGCAAAGAGAGGTGAGGGGGCCCCATAGTGTAACGGCGGGGACGGGCTAACGGCCCCCCTCTTTGCCGTCTGCCAGCAGACGGCAAAGAGGGGGCTTAATTTTCGCCATCCCCCCGCGCCTCCCGCCTCTCTCTCTTTCTCTCACCTCTCTCTCTCTCTCACACCCGCGCCCGTTCCCCTCTCTCACCGCCGCCGCCGCCGCCGCCGCCCCCTCCCCGCCCTCTCGCCGCCCCCTCCCCGCCCTCTCGCCGCCGCCCCCTCCCCCCCTCTGTCACCGCCGCCGCCCCCTCCCCGCCCTCCACCACCGCCTACCCCCCTCCCCGTGGCGCACCTCCACCACCGCGGCGCCGCCCCCTCCTCACGGCCCTCCTGCCGCCGCCGCCCCCTCCCCGGCGGCCTCCTCTCCTCGCCGCCGGCCGCCCTGCCCCCTGCCCCTCTCTGGTGAGCTTCCCCTGCCCCCCTTTTAATTTTTTTTTTTCTGTTTTTCTAATTAGATTTTAAGTTTTCTGTTTTTAGATGTTTTGCAAATAGTTTTTTAGGTGTTTGGGTAAATAGGAAAAAATATTTAGACATTTAGGTAGAAAAAAAACCTAGAAGAAAAAAAAGAAGAAAAGAAGATGAAAAAAAAGAAAAAGAACAAAAAATAATAATAAGAAGAAGAAACAGAAGAAGAGGAGGAGGAGAAGAAAAAAGAAGAAGAAGAAGAAGAAAAAAAGAGGAGAGGAGGAGAAGAAGAAGAGGAAAAAAGGAAAGGAAGAAGAAGAAGAGGAGGAGGAGGAGAAGAAAAAAGAAGAAGAGGAAGAAGAAGAAGAAAAAAGAGGAGAGGAGGAGAAGAAGAAGAGGAAAAAGGAAAGGAGGAAGAAGAAGAAGAAGAAGGAAAAAAAAGGAAGAAAAGGAAGAAAAGAAAGAAGAGGAAGAAGAAGAAAAGAAAAAAAAGAGAAAAACCCCGACCCCGACACGGCACCTCGACCCCGACCCGACAACCCGACCCCGACCCGACACCCCGACCCCGACACCCCGACCTCGATCCCGACCCCGACACGGCACCCCGACCCCGACCCGACAACCTGACCCCGACCCGACACCCCGACCCCGACACCCCGACCCCGACCCCGGCACGGCACCCCGACCCCGACCCCGACCCGACACCCCGACCCCGACACGGCACCACGACCCCGACCCGACACCCCGACCCCGACACGGCACCCTGACCCCGACACCCCGACACCCCTGACACCGCGACACCACGACACCCAGACACGACACCCCCCGACACCCCGACCCCGACCCCGACACCCCGACACCCCTGACACCCCGACACCACGACACCCAGACACGACACCCCCCGACACCCCGACCCCGACACGACACCCCGACACCCCGACACCACGACACCCCGACACCACGCCACCCAGACACGACACCCCCGACCCCCGACACCTCTTCGGCCTCCTGTTGACCGAAAAGGTGCTCTTCGGCCTTCCAGAGGCCGATGGGGTCATATATTTGTGAATTATGAGTTAGGAAGTATATTTCCCGATTTTGTTAAGAAAAACATCATATATATTTGTGTTGATCGGGTGGATTTAAATGTGCAGTTCTTTCGGGGCTGCGAGGGTCTGGTGTTCGATGACCTCCCCGTGCGTTCGACGAGCTCCGCCCCTGCGTTCGTGGGTGAGCACAAATGACATCTCCTCCTCCCCCCTTCATTTGCTCTGTTCCGGTCTTCGTGCCGATGAAACTTGCTAGCTATAGGTGTCAATCATCAGTATGCGTGACCACTATGCGTCTCCCGTTCGAAAGGGTTACATCTATAAATATGCATGCATTTGCATATTTATAACCATGATTCTTTCGAATTGTCCAACGTTATCCATGGACAGCCCGAGTATGTGTAGATTGGGTTCGTTTTCCCATATGCTCTGCTCCGGATCCGATGCAGAATTTCGTCAGTGCCTCCCTGTTGTTCTCCGGGTACACATCCTCTCTGCTTATTGCCGAGACGTGTATCAGGAGAACAGCGGGGAGGTGCTGCCGAAATTTTGCGTCGGATCCAGAGCAGAGCATGGGAAAACGAACCCAATCTACACATACTCGGGTGGGATTAGGACCTATCTTTACCTACTAGCGTCTAGGTTGCATGGACGTAATAAAACTGACAAACTCTATTAACTGATGAATATGGTTTGCTGAATTATGTATATATTTCTTGTGTGTCCAGTAGCTAGGCAAGATGAGTGATCGTGCGTGGATGTACACCGGTCACACTAGTCAGAAAGACATGACCCATGAATGGCTAAGAAAAACCAAGGGGTTTGTGAGAGCCGCATTTGCAAATGGACAGGAAACAAACTGGTGCCCCTGTGTCTACTGCGACAACTTTCATAAGAAGTCCGAGTTTGAAATGATCAAACACCTGCAGAAGTTGGGTTTTACGCCTGATTATACGGTCTGGACATTTCATGGTGAGTCTGCCCAACGTGCCAGAGCTGAGGAGGGCCGTCGTCGCACCGACGAGCATGGTACCGGGATGGAAGACATGGTGGAAGACTTTGATGATGCTCGGGATTCGGACGATGAGATGGAGGAATCTGCAAAGGCCTTCAATGATATGTTGGAGTCTTCAAAACGTCCTCTCCACGAGCACACTGAGCTTTGTCAGCTGGATGCCATCGCACAAGTAATGGCTCTGAAGGCTCAATTCAACTTGGGCAGAGAATGCTACGACGTGATGATGACACTATTTGGACGCTTTCTACCCAAAGGCCATGTAATGCCTGCAAACCTGTACCAGTCGGACAAAATCCTCCGTGCACTTAAGATGCCCTATGAGAAGATAGATGCCTGTGAGAAAGGATGTGCCTTATTTAGGCTTGAGTATGCGGACTTGAAGTATTGTCCCGTTTGCCAGTCTTCCAGGTATGTTGAGGTAGACAACGGTATGGGTGAGAAGAGTCAGACAAAAATCCCAGTTAATGTTCTTTGGTATATGCCAATCATACCAAGACTTCAACGTCTTTTCATGGTCGAAGAGACGGCCAGACAGATGACATGGCACAAATTGGGCAAAAGAACCGAACTAGATGCAGATGGGGAGCCGATGTTGGTACACACATCGGACGCTTTTGCGTGGAAGCGCTTCAATGCAATACATCATGCTAAAGCGGCAGATCCAAGGCATCCTCGAATTGCCATAAGCACGGATGGGTTCAATGTGTTTGGTATGATGGCAGCTCAATACAGTTGTTGGCCTGTATTTGTCATTCCACTCAATCTCCCCCCCGGACAGATTATGCAAAGAAAGAACATTTTCCTGACGTTGATAATTTCGGGGCCCAACTATCCGGGGAAGAATATGAATGTGTACATGCAGCCGCTTAAGGATGAACTGCAAGAAGCTTGGGATAATGGGATCAAGACATACGACGCCGCTACAAAAAAAAACTTCCTAATGCGTGCGTGGTACATGTACTCGATGCATGACTTGCCGGCGTATGCGCTATTCGTTGGCTGGTGTGTGAATGGAAGGTTCCCGTGCCCCACATGCAAGGCAGCTCTTGAGTTTCGTCGGCTGCAGGCGGGTGGCAAGTTTTCTTGCTTCGACATGCATAGACAGTTCCTGGATCCTCGCCATAAGTTCAGAAAAGACAAGAAGAACTTCATCAAAGGTAGAGTTGTCAAAAACTCTGCACCACCTGCGTTGACAGGCCTACAGACCCTGGATCAGTTCAACTCTCTCGAGCCGGATCCGGAGCGTCCAGGGTATTTCAAGGGGTATAATTCCGAACACGCCTGGACTCACAAGACATGCTTGTGGGATCTGCCTTACTTCAAAGACCTCCTTTGCCCACACAACATCGACGTGATGCACACTGAAAAGAATGTCGGCGAGGCCCTCTTTGGTACATTGTTCGGCATAGAGGGGAAAACAAAGGATAATCCTAAGGCTAGAGTTGATCAGGAGGCTCTATGTGATAGACCGCTACAAAATATGCGACAACCGAAAGGAAAGCAGAACAGGACGAAGCCAAAGGCATGGTTCAATCTTGGAAGGCCAGCTATGAGGGAAATTATCCTGTGGGTGAAAAAGGAGTTGATGTTCCCCGATGGGTATGCAGCGAATCTAAAGAGGGGAGCGAGCCTTGAAAAATTGAAAATATTTGGTCTCAAGAGTCATGATTGGCACATATGGCTTGAGCGGGTAATGCCGGTGATGTTGCGTGGCTTTATCCCTGAGGATGAATGGCTAGTACTGGCAGAGCTGAGCTATTTCTTCCGTGTTCTTTGTGCGAAAGAACTATCGCCTGGCTTGCTAGAAGAACTGGAAGAGTTGGCGCCGGAGTTGATCTGCAAGTTAGAGAAGATCTTTCCACCGGGCTTCTTTAATCCAATGCAGCATTTGATTTTGCATCTCCCGACCGAGGCACGATTGGGGGGGCCCGTGCAGAATCGTTGGTGCTACGCAACTGAGAGGATGCAGAAGAAGCTTCGAGAAAAATGTAAAAATAAACGTCGAATTGAAGCATCGATGGCCGAGGCATTCATTACTGAGGAGGCGGCAAACTTCGTGACAGCACACTACGAAGCCAAAAATCGTCATTTGCATAATCCGAAGCCTCGGTACAATGCTGGCGACCCTAAAAAGGGTGGATCCAACCTCAGCCTATTCAAAGGGAAGCTCGCACCAGCCGGTGCTTATACTTCCTTATCGCTGGATGTCGACGAATGGCGGACCATTACGTTGTATATCTTGAACAACCTAACAGAAGTGCGGCCGTACATCGAGTAAGTTCTCGGTACATTGTTTCGCAACCTCTAATTCCTTTGAACTGCTCTTATTCCCGGATATTTGATACAGACGATACGTCGCCAAATTCTCGTATGGAGCGGTGATCCAAAAGGATTCCGTCGAAGAGTATGAGCTTCTGGCAATGCATGGAGGCGGCTATCCCGGTTTTATCTCTTGGTTCAAACAAACGGTAATTTCCATTAGACCATTTCATTTCTTCATCTAATTTCTGGCTAATGCAACAATCCTTTCGTATTAAACTTGTAGGCTAGTTCAGAGTCTATGGACGCCGAATTGAGACAAGTCGCTAATGGTTTTGACTATAAGGTCCGTTCATTTGACAAATACGGCATCAACGGGTATCGCTTTCGTACCTATGGCAAAGAGCTATCTATGGCCGACCGAAAGTCTACAAATTGTTGTGTCTCTGCTATCGGCGAAGGAGGTACCGAGTATTATGGAAGAGTTGAAGCAATTTATGAACTTCTATTCTATGGTGCAAACCCACCGAAAGTCGTAGTCTTCAAATGTTATTGGTTCCAGCCGAAGGAGACTAGAAGGACTCATGAACATCTAGGGCTAGTCGAAATCAAACAAAGCACCCATTTGGATGTTCCCGATGTCTATATTACGGCTCAACAGGCAACCCAAGTTTTCTATCTACCGTGGGCCTGCCAAAGTGATCCAAATCTCAAAGGTTGGGATGTCGTTTATGAAGTGCCGCCACATGTTAGACCACCTCCCCCCAATGAAGAGGATTATGAACCTCACATTAACCCAGACACATATGAAGGAGAATTCTTCCAAGAAACACGTCTTTCCAAAAAACGTTTCAAGAACCGCTCTACTTCACCTCAGAACATTGAAGTAGACAGCGGCAGTGAATCCGAGCCTGAACCGGAACAAGAAGAGCCAGAACAAGAAGAGGTTACTGCTGCGGATGACCTGTCAATGCTTGACTGATTACGTACAGGAGGCCTTCCACATGTTGATGCATTTATTGATGATGATGATGATGAGCACGTCATTACTGATAGTGATGATGATGATGCATTTATTGACCCCGAAGCATATATAGACGATGATGATGCATTTATTAATGATGACGATGAAGATTAATATTATAGTTCATGTCAGGTATTCAATTATTATTATGTACATATATATTATTAATTGGTTCATGTTAGGTATTCAATTTTTTATTATGTTCACGATGATGATACACTTAAATTATATTCATGTCAGGTATTAATTTTTTTAATGTTGTACTAACTTCGTTTACTCTTTGTCATTGCAGGTGTTGACAGATGGTGGGCGCGGGTCGAGAGCGCTCCGAGGCTCCTTCCTCGGCGCGTGGTGGGAGGGGTACTTCCATCCCACCCCACCACCTCCGGAGAGCGCTGGATCTCAGTATGCAGACACCGGCGGGCGCTTCTTCTTCGACCGGGAGAGGTCAAGGGGGGAAGAAGGTTGGTAGAGGTGGACGTGGCGGCGGGAGAGGTAGGAAGGCTGCTACTACGCCTTCCTCGCCGCCACCCCCAGCTGATTCACCCGACCACAGGAGTGCTCCGTCTGAGATGGAGCAGCCTGAGGTGCAGCCGTCTCGGACTCCGGTCCACGAGCCTCAGGCCAACGAGCCTACGACAGACGAGGCTACGACAGACGCGCCTACGGCCGACGAGCCTGGGGCCGACGAGCGTCGGGCCGCCGAGCCTTCGTCCCACGAAACTGGGGATCACGCTGAGTCGCAGCAGAACCCAGGTGCGGGCTCGTCGAGTGGCCGTGCTGAGGGTGGCTATAGTTCTGATAGCTATAGCGAGAGTGAGTGGGTTGAGGGGCGCAAAGTCTACCAGCGTGGTGGTACAAAGCTCCCGCCCACCCCGGCGACCCCCGACCAGAGGTGGTTGATTGCGCCGCAGGGGGAGAAGTAAGTGCATTTACTCTTTTTTAACCTTTTGTCTTCACGTTTCTTCGAATATCTAATGCGTTGGCCTTGTCATACTGCAGGTCTTGGACACACGGGCCTGGTTGCCGCAAGCCCAACAGTGTCCTTGGCGTGATTTGTCGCCAGAGCTTCCCGGGGTGGGTCACGTTGCCCGGTGAGGGCCGGGTTCCAGAGCTAGGAATGACCTGGAAGCACTACTTGGCTGCCCCGGCCCCGCCGGGGCATAGGATCCGCGATGTCGAGTGCCACACGGTCGCCGACATTGTGATCCAGACGTTTTGGGTAATTTCTCCTTTGCCGTCTACGTTGTGTTTTCTTCTTTGATTGGCAACCCTAGTGATTGTACTAATCTGTGTTTTCTTGTTTGATTGCAGACCTTCTACAGGTGTGCTGAGGGACAGGAGGAGGCCGCGGCTCGGGTTATCGACAACGAGTGCAGGCACCTACTTCAAAACTTTCGGCACGAGGCTCGGACGCAGGCTATTCGAGACTACTACGCCTCGACTGGTATTCGGAGGAAAAAAGAGAAGTGCCGCCTCAACTATCTGAGTAAGGAGAAGTACATGAAGGTAATTACCTATTCTTAAGGCCTTGTACTTAGTTCCTTGATTTGATTCGTATGCGTAGCGCTCAAATTTTTCTTGCTTAACTTAGGTGCCCCCGAGATGGTGTGCGGATAGGATGGACTGTTGGGAGGCGTTGGTGGATGAGTGGTGCACTCCCCAATGGCGCAACGTCCACGACGGTGCAAAGGAGAAGCGTGCCCAAATGAAAGGTGTCCCACACCATCTAGGCAGCGTCAACCTACGTGGGTTCGGGGAAAACTGGGTATGTGGTTTGCTTCATGATTCATGCAAATTCATTCTTCATGCTAGCTTGAGCCCTTAACTAATACTCTGTTCCTCTCTTTTAGGCGCGGCACAACAAGGTTCCAGTGCCAGAGCTGTTCGACCTCTATGCCATGTCCAATACTGCCTCGTACAAGAAGGCCAAGGCATTCTCTGAGTCTGACCTCGATGATCCAGAGAAATTCAGCAACCGTGCCTCCCACAACAAGCTTGTGAGGTACAGAGACGAGGGGAAGGCGAGGAAAGGGCCGGAGTTTAACCCGAGCCAGCAACCTCTTGATCCA